>CM022299.1:423030211-424230211 GCA_011799875.1 Thinopyrum elongatum
GGGGTGGGACGGCGGCAGCGTGGGGGGCGGCGGTGGGGCGGCGCTGGCCGGGCGGAGGGGGCGCCGGGCGGTGGTGGCGACGGGGCCGCAGGGCTCCGGGGCGGCGGGGTGGTGCTGCGGCGGGGTGGGGTGGCGGCAGTGTCCGGGCGGCGGCGGTGTTCGACGGCGGCGTTGCGGGCGCGGGCGCGGGCGCGGTTGAGTTGGGAGAGAGGGGAGAGAGAGGGGCGGGTGGGGTCGGAGAGACAGAGAGCGAGCATAGGAGGGGGGAGACGGCCGTTAGCTGGGCCATTTCTTTGCCGTCCGCCAGCGGACGGCAAAGGTCCAGAAGGCAGACGACAAAGAAGCTGACCTAGCCACGCCGTGCCCTATGGGGCCCACTTGGCCCTTTGCCGTCTGCCTTCTAGCTCTTTGCCGTCAGCTGGCTGACGGCAAATAAACAGCGGACGGCAAATAGACTTTTTGCCATCTGCACATTCTTTGCCGTCCGCTATGTGGAAGCGGACGGCAAAGAGGCTCTTTGCCGTCCGCTGGCCGACGGCAAAGAGGTGGCAGACGGCAAATTACCAGATTCCAGTAGTGGGAGGGTAGCAAGGATGAGGAAGAGCCCCCTCCGTGATCGAATCCCCCTCCGGCAGAGTGCCGGAAAAGGCCTCCAGATGGGATCTCGTTGTTCTGGAACTTGCGGCGGCAGACAAAGTATTTCGTGGACTCCTCTGTTGGTTTCACGATTTTAGAGAATTTATAGAGGCGGAGTTAGGTCAAACGGAGCCACGTGGGCCCCACAACACACCAGGGCGTGCCTACCCCCTGGGCGCGCCCTGGTGGCTTGTGGGCCCATGGTCCATCGTCTGGTCTTATCCCGATGCTTCTAGTGTCTCTTTTGTCCAGAAAAAAATCTCCAAAAAGTTTTGTGGCATTTGGACTTTGTTTGGTACTGATATTCTGCGAAACCAAAAACAAACAAAAAACAACAACTAGCACTAGGCACCAAGTTAATAGGTTAGTCCCCAAAAATGATATATAATTACTTAAAAGTGTATATAAAACATCCAAGATTGATAATATAATAGCATGGATCAATAAAAAATTATAGATACGTTGGAGACGTATCATATGCATAGGTGGCTAACTATGTTTCTTAATTATGTTATATTTCTTGCTTGCTCAAGGTTTTGTTCAACAAAGAGGGAAGAAAGGGGACAAGAGGAAGAAGAAAGGAAGACCATTCACTTTCTTACATGGTTACAAAAAGCTTAAACATGAGTAGAAGTGGAAGAACCAGGAGTTGTTTAAAGTTCCTAGGAGGAAGAGCTCGGTTGTTGATTGTGATGATGATGATTATGCATCAAGTGGCGATGAGGGGAAAAGAGCCCCACTCCCAACTCCATTGCCAAACCGAGAAGGCCTGATGGTAAAAAAAAGAAAGAAAAGGGAACAGAAGTAAAAGACAATGATCCTAAGTAAGGTTTCAAAGCCATTGTCATTGCGAGAAAGGAGTACGCCAAAGAAAAAAAGGCTTTTTGAGAATGAAAGAAATAGAGGAGAGGGAGACGTCGAGTAGCGCAAGGTGGCGTCAAGGAGAAGAGGACTGTGTCTGAGGAGCGGAAGCTGGAGCTTGAGCATAGGAAGGTGGAGGCTGACGAGCTCAAGACGACCGAAGAAAAAGCAGAAAAACGTATGTTCATGGACACAAGTGGTCTCGACGCAAAGCAAAAACATATGTTGAGCTTTGTCACGATGAATTGTTGGTGAAGAATACCGTGCTCATGAGGAACATGATGGGTGTCAGTATGGGTGGCGACAAGGGATGAGGCATGATGGCATGGATGATGGCATCGGAGAATTTATGGGTGGTTTGATGAGCATGATGGGAGGTGGCTTTGGTAACATGATGAGTGTCCTGGGAGGTGGCTATGGTAGTATAATGGGTGCTATGGGAGGAGACTTGGGTGGCATGGGTGGCATGTGAGATGGTTTTGATAACACCATGGGTGCCATGAGAGCCAGCTTTGGTGGATTGGGTCGCGTCATCGATGATGCACCGCGTGACAGTGAAGAGAAAAAGTCAATGATCATCATGAGAGGCCAATGTTCACAACGAGACCAATGTTGACAATGTGGTGACAATGGAGAAAATGAAAATTGATAGGCTATGATACTTTTATGTTTATATGTACATATGCATTTGGAGACAACAAATTTTGATACGGCTGCCCTGTTTTAGGGCATCTGTGGGAGCACTAGTGCCCTATTTTAGAACATCTATTGGAGGTGGCGTTTTTTTTTTGCCCTAAAAAGTACTTTTTGGTGTTATAAATTTTGCTCAAAGCCCATTTTGATGCCCTAAAACAGGGCACGTATTGGAGATGCTCTTATAACCTTTTTTTTCTATAACTATAACCTTTTTGTTTTTATAACTTTTTTTAGCATTTTTTTGTTTTTAGAACTGGAAACTGGAATAGCGTAAGCAAGCAGTCTACATTCCGGCCCAAAGCGTATTTTTGTTAAAGGCCCATCACAAAGAAGAGGAGAAATTTTTTTCGTGAAAAAAAAGGAGGAAGACACTCCGCGAGTGACCTAGCTCTCGGCCCATCCCTCTCTATCCCCCGCCGCCGCACCATTGCTCCGCCTCCGCCACCTAAATCTCCGGCGAGCGCCGAAGCTCCAGTGACCGTCCTACTCACCCTCTCCCGGCCGCCGCTATGAGGCGCTTTCTCACCCATCTCCACCACCACTCCCACCTCCTCCGCCCATCCCCACCCCTCTCTCGTATCCCCACAACCAAGAACAACCTCCCTTTCCTTGTCTTTCGTCGCCTCCTCTCCGACGACGCCTCTCCCCCGGCCGCCGCGCCGTCGCCTCCCCCTCCCTCGGCCGCCACGCCACCGCCTCCCCCTCCGCCGTTCGCCATCGACGTCCCAAACGAAGGTATTTTCTCCTCAAACATTTTCGCTCTCTCGACCCAACGGACGCACGAACACTAGCTGCTCGGCAAATGCTCTGCCACAGAGTGGAAGGACGTGCATTTTTGCCTGTCCACAGTCGAAAATCACCATCTTCTCGGAGAGATCGCGCCCACACCTCCTGCTCGACTAAATGCACCACCTATAGTAATGCTGCTGCCGCCCGCATCCCTCACTTCCGAGCCTAATAGCAACATGCGGAAGGATACTGTTGCTAGGTTTTCATCTGTTCGACCAAATGCCGCGCCCAGAAACACTTCGCACTCAAGCGGGAAAAATGTGTGCTCTTCCGGTGCCACGGCATGTGTACCATATTGAATCGTTCTTCTGCATCTGTTCTTGATGATTCCTCTGATTGCAGAGTTGAAGCGGAGGTTGGAAACTTACTATAAGGTGGAGGATGAGTCGGAGCTATCGTCTGTCGCTGTGGCTGTTCTCGAGCGGAATCTTGCAGATGCACACAGTGACACCGATGATGAACTTATCGAGGAGCTGCGCGACAGGCCGCTTCCTCAGGTCCATGATCGGGACTTTGAGGCTGACTTTGACGAGACGTATGACACTGATGAGGAGCTTACTGACCTGTACAACGCGAGGCAGTATGTGGAGAAAAAGATGAAGGACGACAAGTCATTTAACATGAATGATACCAAGTGGGATGAGGAGATCAAGAAAGCAACAGAGAAGGGCCAGCTGAGTAACATGAAGGAGTGTGAGGATATCCTCGAGGACATGCTCCACTGGGACAAGCTACTACCTGGTTAGTGGAATCTATATCTCCCTCTTTCTGTAATTGCTATAATGGAAGTAAATCTTTCGCAAATTCAATTTTTACTTTGCTTGGGTTGAATGTAGTGCCTAGGTTGAACTGGGGCTAAAGATTGGATGAGGCAGATTATATTTTCAATAAAATTGTGAGAAATAGAATTTGTTTGCCATATCAGTTAGTTCCATGATAGCTAGATTTGTTTGGCATGGTATTTCAGGTTTGCCAGTTGTGGTGAAATTTCAAAAAACTCAGCGAAGTGATTATTGTTTAATGAGATTGTTTGTATGTCTTAAAATAAAATTTAATAGGGTTTGAGTTGTTTTCATTTTGGTTCATATGTAACTTAAACTGCTTATGCCACGAAGGACCAAGTAATAACCGTAGAATTTTTCATTCGGTATGTATGTGACTGTTAGTATTGTAAACCTCTAGAAGAATACGAACCCAAATGAAGTTAGTGTGACCACTGGCGGAGCTACTCACGGGCAAAACTGTGCCGTGGCCCGCCCAGCAAATCACCAAAAAATATTTATATACTGCATATGTCCATTGTCAGTCCACCTAGATAGCAGACCATAGCCCAAACGCCCAGTTCAGTAAACCAGCACAGCCAAGCGCATCCATCCCCCGTTCTCTCTGCGCCTCGTCCAGTACTACTCGTGTACTTAGGGCATGCCGCCGGCCGACGGGGGAGGTCCAGCAGCTTGGGCAGCTACAGCTAGTCAGCTAGCTGCAACTCTGACCCATCCGGGCATCCTAATTTTTGCGCTTTTTATTAGCTTGGCCCGCCCAGTTTTTTAGTTGTAGCTCTGCCACTGAGTGTGACCATGCTTCCTTTTGTCTTTGTTGGGTGATGCATCGCTTTATGGTCTTGTATTGCCATCAAGAAGATTTGGACAGATTTGTTTTAGGCATGTTCTGTCTATTTTTCTCTGACCTCTTCAAAGATAAGTTATGGTCAACCAGCTAGACGGACCTATCATATTTCCACCTTACATATGCAGCAGGGAATATTGCTTGTCCCTCCTTTGTCCTTTTCACTTAACTGATCAGTTCTTGTGAGCTTTTTCAGTCTCTATTATCTTGTATGTGGACGATTTGTTGTACACGCCAGTCTTTATTGCAAGTACCTCTTATGGCTGTCATTAGTATATTTGAAGTATCGTAGATACATGACTTCTGCATCGACTCTTGATTCAGATCTAGAAGTCTATAGCACTGTCATATTATGTTTCATCTGTTTGAGGCCATATCTCTATTGGCACAAGCCCCCTGCAATAGTGAAGCAACATCTCTCCATCTCCAGTAGCAATACAAGATAATTGGATTCCATCTATTAGAGTCAGATTTCCATAATTAGTTCACTTCTTCAATTTAGTTCATTACTTTGTTTCCATCGCTTAGGCGCACATTTGTATCTTGCATAATGAGAGCCTCCTGTTTGTCCAGCATTCCTAGCCCTTACCCTAGCAAGCAATACCGTGAACAAAATTCAGCTAGTACCATGTCCTTATCGCCTATGTATTCATTTTACTGATACCCTTATGATTTTCCCGCTTGCTATCTAGTATTTATGTGATTGTTTACTGCATAAAATTATATATATGAAATCTTTGGGAGTTTCCTGGACATCTTGGGAGGGTTGTTAGTCTTTATGCGTCGCTGGGCAATGCATTGTAAGTGGATGCACAGGATGCTTGTCTTTGGAGAAATTGTTGGCATGGATGTATAAGTACCCACCAATAGAAGTTTTGTTTTTTGAATGAACCTTTATTCATCAGTTTAGTAGTTAGTACTGAAGAAAAATACTGCTGTTAGCTAATAAGTTACACATGCAGTGATTATGAATGATATGTTAATACGCTGAACTTATTATTATAGAGTTGGTATTCATTCGGGTTTAGATACTGATCATGTCAACCGAATGTACATCTTTACCTGATTGTGGCCCTTTTTACATGCTATCTGGTTTGCTTTCTATTGGGTGTGTATTTGCAAACACCCTAGCTATTGACTTGCGCATGTTATTACTTAGATATGAAAATCTTTTTTTATGCATACCTTAGGAGGGTGTTATCCATATAGACTGTCGGGGTCCTTTTGATATTCCCTGTATTTTTTCCTGTGGTTGATGTATTTTGACTCATTTTGTATATCCTGTTGTATTACATCCAGATGAGATAAAGCAAAAGGTGGAGGCCAAATTTAACGAGTTGGGGGACATGTGTGAGAGGGGGGAGCTTGAACCTGAGCAGGCTTATGAGCTATTTAAAGAATTTGAGGATAAGATGGTCTCGGAGTGCACAGAACTGATGGAAGCAGAGCCGCTGACTGTAAATGAACTTTCTGAGGCAGATAATAAGAGCGTCGAGTTGAATGATCCACCTGGTGAGGGACCTGTTCTAAGGTGGGAGTCACGCATTGTCTTTGCCCCTGGTGGTGATGCATGGCATCCCAAAAATAGGAAAGTTAAACTCAGTGTAACCGTCAAGGAACTGGGACTTTCACGGCATGCTTTCCGTCGATTACGTGAGGTTGTTGGAAAGAGGTATAATTCAGGAAAAGATGAGCTCACAATAATCAGTGAAAGGTATGCCAAATGTTCCTGCTTCCATCGTCCATACTAGTATCACTCAGTTTGTTGCATGTAACACTAATATTGCTGAGATTCTTTTTTGCTGTTTGCAGAACTGTACTTTCTGTAGATGCAGTAGTTCTTGCGTCTTAATATAAGTACTTTGACTGTAGTCCATGCTTCAAATTTAGGGCAGATTATGTATCCAGATAGTAAAATGGAACACCAGTTAGATGAAGGTTGCAACTGTTAATTATGAGATGAAAAAAAAGCATGATTAAACAAGTACATATTCTGTTAGTTTGCTAAACGAAAACTCTGATCTGTTCTGAAATGCTATATTTTCTGGTTACCATATTAAGCGCTCTAGTATCTAATATGCAAGTCAGTTAAGTTTGATCTGTATTGTACTTTTGTCTCTGCACTTGGCAGTGAAGTTTGCTGACAAGTTTCAGCCTTCGTCTGCTTATTATTCAAGGTGCTTGTTAGGTATGCTTAAAGTTTGTGGTTTGGCAAACATAAACTCTATATTGAAACATCGAAGAATGCTACTCCCTCCGTTCACTTTTGTAAGTCGTTTCAGACAACTGAAATTGAACTGTTTTGCACACTGTCTGAAATGTCTACAGTGCCTTATAAAAGTGAACAGAGGGAGTAGAAAATTTCAGCATTTCAATGATTGGTTGGATGTGTTTATGGTGAACAACCCAAGTAGGGGTAGCATTTGCGTATTCTTAAATCTATATGCTATATTCGTTCTTTGGCTTATTATACTTGCAGATTTCAGGATGGTATTCCTACAAACATCACTTGGGGCTACTTGTAGATAATAGTTGAATTACTGCTGCAGGTTTGATCATCGAGAAGAGAACAGAAAAGATTGCTTGAGAACACTGTATGCTCTAGTGGAAGATGCGATGAAAGCCGACGTGTTGGCCAATGCTGCTAGAGATGCTTATGTTAAGGGGAGGCTCCAGGCTAACTCTCAGTTCATGGACCGGCTGAAGATGAAGACACAAAAATTAAGGCAAGCTGCATAATCTGCGGAATGGAGCTTCCGGTTGGAACATTTCATCTCCCATGTTATCATGTATGGGGACCGTCCTGCTCAATATTTGTACGGCTATCTGCAATACATGGATAAGGAGAAAGATCTGTCCTTCTGCACTTCATTTCGCTGCCCTTCTTTGCACTATTTTGTAGGTTTACTGTATATTTTGCTCCTTCCGAAGGAAACTATATTTTATATTCCGAACATACCATGCCCGTGCAAACACTTTGCACAAGCGATTAGTGAAGAAACTATTAATTGTCCCTGAATAAGAAAGCTACGCCTCGCTGATTGTAGTAAATTCTTCTTCAGCTCTGTCATGTGGCAAACCGTTATATCTTGTCCTTGGTAGTGGTGGGATGGTGACGAACTGCTTTGGCAAGGAAGCCGCAATTTGTTTCTGTCTTGGCAAATGATGAGAAATTTGCATGTCTTCGTGAGTTTGAAAAAGGAATAACCAGTTTTGGCTCCACAGCTCGTTAGCTCCCTACGGAGGATGGGTGTTAGATTGTAACAAGTTCCTCAGAAAGATGGAATAAAATTGTAGAAGGTTAATCGAGCAGGCGGGAGGGGTGGCTGAATGAAAATTTCAGCAAATTCTTCAAAAAGACGAAATAATTTGGTAAACTGAAAATAACATGATAGCAAGATAGCAGTTCACAGACAACCAAGGGGCATGCAACAAAATTATTAAGTAAACAGAATAACAGAAAACATGCTATCACTGAAGCAGAAGGCAAATATTCTAAAGTTGAGAGTAAACAAAACAAGCTAAGCAGGAGAAAAGACTTCACACAGTACAACAATTAGCAAAAATCTAAGCAGCAGAATAGAATGAAAGTATTCAACTATCTTCGCAACAGTCACAAAGAATGAAGGAAGGAGAAAATTCTTCGAAACAAAACAAACTACAAAAAGTAAAGTAGACCGAGGAATTAGAACATGTTCCTCGAAGAAGACAATGCCGTCTGTTTATCCTAGTTCAAACTGCCGGCACAGTTCTACGTTTGGACTGGAGAGGCTGATCACACTGCTATGAAGATACACAAGTCTTCGCCTTGTTCTCATTGAGCTAAGTCCTTGGATATCGACCAATCACTCGTGGTACATCTCGCGGTGATCTCCAAACCGGTACAAACTTGCTCTTCAGCAGTTCCATACTTTGGATGCTCTTGATCGACTTCTAAATGTCTAGAGGATGCACAATCCTCAAGAGTAACAAGTATTCAGTTAGGCTCGTTCAAATTTTTCGATGATGCTCAACCACTTTAGGCATTTTGGCTCTGTGGGATGAAGGGTTGCTCATACAACACTTGTCTCAAATTCACTTGGAGGGGCCAACCGGAAATGCTTGGGATAGGTGTGACGCTCCCGATTCAATCTTACACTAATCATACACGCAAATGTGTACGATCAAGATCAGGGACTCACGGGAAGATATCACAACACAACTCTAGACACAAATAAAATAATACAAGCTTTATATTACAAGCCAGGGGCCTCGAAGGCTCGAATACATAAGCTCGGATACAAACGAGTCAGCGGAAGCAACAATATCTGAGTACAGACATAAGTTAAACAAGATCCGCCTTAAGAAGGCTAGCACAAACATCAACGATCGAAAAGGCAAGGCCTCCTGCCTGGGAGCCTCCTAACTACTCCTGGTCGTCAGCGGTCTCCACGTAGTAGTAGGCACCCTCGGGGTAGTAGTAGTCGTCGGCGGTGGCGTCTGGCTCCTGGGATCCATCATCTGATCGCAACATCCGAAAAGAAGAAAGTAGGGGGAAAAAGGGTAGCAAAGCAACCGTGAGTACTCATCCGAAGTACTCGCAAGCATCAGATCTATACTAAGTATGCATAGGTATCAAAGGAATGGGTTGTATCTGTGGAGTGAACTGCAGAATGCCAGAATAGAGGGGAAGGCCTAGCCTATCGAAGACTAGCATCTTCAAGCATCTTGTAGCATCAGAAGAGATAAGAGTAACATATTATAATAGTAGTATAAGTATGTTGTAACATCGCCCAGAGATCACTTCCTCGACTCTCTGCGAGAAAGCAATTCCGGAGCCATCATATCCATTTCATGCCTCAGCATCCAGTTCTAGTTGTATCGATCGGGATACAACTCCGAGCGTCCGTTACCGTGGACACGGCTATTCGAATAGATAATACTTCCCTGCAGGGGTGCACAAACTTACCCAACACGCTCGATCAACTCCGGCCGGACACACCATCAGGTCATGACCGACCTCGGCCGATCAACACACCGCAGTCCTACCCAGGCTCAACAGAGAGGCCAGCACGCCGATCTACATCCTAAGCGCGCAGGGGTCTTGGGCCCATCGCCCGTTGCAGTCATGCATGTTGCGTACGCGGCCGGTGAGCAGACCTGGCAACTTCCATTACAAAGGCAGGTGCTTACGTGGTCCAACCCGACGCGCGCCGCTCAGTCGCTGACGTCTGGAAAGCTTCGGCTGATACATACGGCGCAGAGTGCCCATACTTATTCCCGCGTGGTGGTCGGTGCGAAAAAGGCCAGAGGCCTACTCGGATCACATATCCAAACCGTTAGTGCCTTGGTAGCGCGCGGTAACGAGCAGAGACTCATGATCATGTGACCCCGTCGCCCCGTCTCGTGGACTTACGGTAAGGGCTAAGAATGCCCGACCGTGCCACGTAATTATCTCACGGGTACCCTCCAGGTCAACCTGACTTCACATCACTCGTCACATTTCTCTCGCGGGTACCCCTTGGGGCCGACCCGACTTCATCATGCTTCTGTGGTAAAGTCAAAGTAACCGGGTGTCCAAAACAGCAAGGGGGAACCCGAGGAATCACCCTCGTTGGATTACCACTCGATGTAACCATCAAGGTGGAATTGGAGGAATCACCCTCGATGGTCCACACTTGAGGGGTTGCACGACAGAGTCGTTATCAGGAGTGGTGAAGGAGGAATCACCCTTGAAGACCACGACCGATTAGCTACACTACAGAGTTAACTTCAGAAGTGCTATACGAGGTATCACCCTCGGCACTCGATAGTAGCTCTGCAGAGTCTAGCAACTAAGGGGGGGGGGGTGATGTGCTGTGTCGGGCCCTGGACGTCGATCACA
This sequence comes from Thinopyrum elongatum, assembly GCA_011799875.1. Classification (NCBI taxonomy): domain Eukaryota; kingdom Viridiplantae; phylum Streptophyta; class Magnoliopsida; order Poales; family Poaceae; genus Thinopyrum; species Thinopyrum elongatum. Next base: position 423,040,683 of record CM022299.1, read on the forward strand.
TCGATCGAGTCATCGGTCATCAAGCGGGGGCAACTGGGACAAGGTGAGGGGTCACTGGTGGATCAATAACCAACCTATACTAAGCAGTTTAGGATAAGCAGGTAAGGTAACAATTGCAGGTTACAAAATCAGGCTATACATCAGAATAGGAGTAATCAAGTACAATAGCAAAATCTAATGCAAGCATCAGAGAGAAGGGAATGGGCGATATCGGAATGATCAGGGGGGGTTTGCTTGCCTAGAAGCTCTGCTGAAAAGGTCTGGTCGTCAGGGGTGTAGTCGACGTCAGGAGCAGCGTCAGTCTCGGGGTCTATCAGAGAGAAGAGGGGGAAGAAACAATAAATATAAAGCAAACAGATGCATCACTAAGCATAACATAGTAATACGTGGTGATAGGGGTGACCTAAGGTAGTGCTACGTGTTAGAGACGGAGCGGGAAAATATCTATGGATATTTCCCCGGCTTTGAGCATTTACCGGACAGATGATCCGGAGGGGAAGGTTCCATGTTCATCATGCTAGAGGCATGCGACAGATGAACATATAGCATATTCGTATTCGTTAGATTTTTTTGAGCAACTTTCATGTAGAAAACTTTTCCATCCGAGCTACGGTTTATTTTCTATGATTTTTTGAAGCTTTAAATCATTTTCTGAAATCTCTGGAATTAATTCGAAATTTGAAAATAAAGATTAAATTGCTACATGCACACGCAAAGCATACACAACAGAGTAGCATAGAGGCTGACAGCGGGCCCTGCTGACTGGGTCAATATCCCAGTCAGCAGAGGCTGGCAGTGGGCCTGGGGGGCTGAGTCATCGGGTCAGTGTTGACCCGTTGACTGGTCAGCAGACCCAGTGTCAGCGACAAGGGGGGGAGGGACCCATCGGCAGGGCCATGTGGCGGTGGCGTGCCAGCGTGAGTTGCCGGTGAGCAAAATCGGCGGCGGCGGTTCGGGCTTCGTCGGGATTTGGCCGTCGTGGTCCATTTGAAGCGCGGCTGGGCTTGTTTGAACGCCTGCAATGCGGTGCGCCTAATGGTGGTACTCGCACGACCAGGGGAGGCCGGAGATGAGCACGACGACGAGTGGAGGCGGCGGCCGGAGTTGGGCGAGCACGGGATCGGGGCTGCTGGGCTTGGGGAGGCAAGCGGGTAGCGGCATTCAGACGCGGCTGTCGAGCCGCGTCAAATGGAAGGGGTGGGAGTGGCTGGCGTGGCCTGAGACGAGCATAGCAACGACGATGAGCGGCGGTGGCTTCGGGAGGTCGGCGGGGACGATGCTAGGGGGCACGGCGAGCGGCGCCGAGGGGCCCGTTGGCCTCCTGGGGAGCCCAGGAGCACGGTGCATGTCTCGGGCGCGAGCGGGGCTAGCGGTGGCTGCGGCGGCGACATGAACGGCGGCAGCAAGCTCGCTGTTGCAGCGGCAAGGCGAACCTCGGGCAGAAAAATGAAAGGGGAAAGGAGGGGAAGCGGGCGCCTGCTCACAGCGGTGACGGGGAGCTGCTCGGGGAGGCGTGGGATGCAGTGACGGCGACGGAGTCGATGTCGAACTTCGGCAGATGCAGAGGAGGAAGTTGGTCCGATCCCGCCGTGGTGGTGGCTCTCGGGTCGCGTTGGTGGTCGGGGTCGCAGTAGTGGACGCCGTCGGTGCGGCTGGACACGATGGCACGTCGAGGAGGGGCCGGTGGCTACGCGGGCGAGCAAGCGGAGGCGACGACAGTGGCGGCCATGGCGGAGAGGAGAAGCAGCAGTGTGTGAGGGAAGGGGAAAAAGATCTCGGCGGGGGCCAGGGCGTCGACGCTGGCGTCCTTATCCCCCTGCGGCGCCTGTAGCGGCGTGGCCGGCAAGGTGGCTCGGTGGCAACGGCGACCGCCCGGTCGGGCTCGACAGGTGGAGGAGAGAGAGGTGGAAGGCGACGGGGGGAGGCAGGTGGGCCGGGCCAGCACGGGCTAGGCACTGTGCACTAGGCCCAGTGCACAGTGGCCTGTCCCCTTTTTTCTTTTAGTTTTTCTTTTATTAAAACAAAGTATTTTAGTTTTATAAAATATAAAACTTAGACCTAAATTAGTGTTATAAATTAGGCCATAGTCACATTAAGTTTAGCATTTAAATAAAATAGCTTAGAATTTTTATAATTTAAAAAGCATTTAATTTATTGTTTTAGCCTCTGTTTTAAATGTTTTAGGGCATTTAAACAATTTATAAAATGTGGGTTTCAACATGAAAAAAATCCAGAGATTACTTGCTACACTTTGAACATTTTACTTTTCATGTTTGACAATTTGAATTTTTGACTTTAAATTTGGATTTGAATTTGAATACGAATTTGGATCAAGTGAGGATTAGCAACAATAATGTGATGAGATGGCACCATCAACAGGGATTTACTGTACCTTAACCTGGGGGTGTTACAAATCTCCTCCACTACAAGAAATCTCGTCCCGAGATTTAAGAGGTGGAGTAAGGGAGAAGGTTATGGTTACGAAATTCTAACGAATCTTCTCGGTCTTGGTTGGTCTTCTCGAAGAGGTTGATCCATTGCGTTGATGGCTTCATTTCTCTGCATCAATGCATCATGATGAAGTTATCATCCTTCCTTCGGGGTCTTCATCATACTTACGGAAAAAATAGGGTGGAAAACTCAGGAAGGACGGAGCTCAACACATGTTAGGCACCTGGGGCTATCTCGGTGCACGAGGCATAGAGGATTCTCTCGAGTTGAAATTCAAGAAAAACATCGAGAGCAAGTAAGAAGGTACAATAAGAAGTTCCAAGCAGATAGACAATCGTTCGATGTCTGAAATAGAGTGTCAAAGGGGTTCAGAGCAACACGAGTAAGTATTGTGTCTGATACCAGAATAGATCACTAGGAAGGTGGCTCGTGGTCTACATACGAAGCCCAGTGTGAGGAGTAAATTTGGAAATAGGGGGTGTACAGGAGAGTCAAGTTTTCGATCCTGTGGAACTGTGGGTTATGGGCCCACCATGTGGGTTAAGAGTGGAAGAGCGATGACACCTTGTACGGTTATGATAGCAAGGTATGTCAGAGGATAGCCTGTCAGTTATGTTGGCAACAACGTTGGTACCAAGGGCGAGGGACGAAGATAACCATTTTCCTGCTCGTTTAGACAAGGCGGACCAATAGGCAAAGTTCTCGTCCATCGGTGGCTACCGGAATGTCATCAACAATAGTTACAGGGTCTTACTGACCGAGTTGTACACTGAGGTGTTTACCTAAGCAGGGAATTATCTCTGCTCAGATAAGTTAGATTACAAGAAAGGTTAAACAAAACAATGGAAAGGAAAATATGATTAGTATATTAACCAGACCAACGAAAAGGAAAATGTGTTTATACCCGAGTATCAAGAGTATATCCTTCCCAAGGAAAGGCGGAGCATGATATACATGATAGGGCTCCAAGTATGAAACCATTTAGACAAAGGGGCAAAGAATTTATGAGGTTTGCCCATACAACGGGGTTTGGATAATTGATCAAGAAGATTTAGCATTGCGCTTCCAATGTTCTAGTTGATGATCGGAGTACCACAGACATGCTTCGGGATAGCATTGACATGGTCATCAGGTAAAGGTTAGACTTTGGATACACAAAGAATCCATCGGAAACAACTTATAAAATAAGTCATACAATTTCAGTAAGGAAAGATGAAGGATGTGGCTGACGGGCTCAGCAACAATTCATCGAGATTTCCATAAACATGGATTTTCACAATTAAGTGAACAAGGTGGTAGCATTGGACACACCAAAGTATATAATGAAGTATGTTCAAGGAGAACATCCACAATTAAACATTGAACGAAAATGCACCTGGAAATATGGACCAAGTAGCACGATCAATGTTGGAATGGTGATTCAACAACCAAAAGACTTAGAATGAAACTATCGACCATTCACTTCAAAGTAATAGGGTTTCTAGAAGTTTTGAATTTACACATCATAGTTCAATTGTCGGTATTACGGTTAGAAACAACACGGGGACCAAGAAATGAACGGAGATGGCAAGAAGTATTACTATATCAAGAATTCTTAAGAGGTGGTGAAATTCTCACAATATTCTTGACATAAAAGATGGTAATATTCCAAGGTAGAGAAGAACAAATGCTGGATAGCAAGGAACTCAAAGTATAACACAAAACACGAACAAGTTTGTGTTGGAGGGAAGGCAATAAAGTGGTCGATGATAACACAAATCATCGAGGGCAAGGATGGTATTTCTCATCATGAATTCAATTGATATCCTAGAAGATCTCAGAATGTTGATGATGATCTCGACACAATTGTCGAGAGATTTCATGAAGATGTAATCGATCGGCGATGACATCAAGTCAAAGGAATGATGAAGCGAAAGGTTATTGGAACCACGGGTACGACACAAACTCGAAATCAAGCTTGTTGTTCAAGGAGAAATGATATGACAAGGAAAATCGACGTAAGATTAGCTCATCGTCAAAAATTGTGCTCCGGGAAGAGGGACCATGTAGCACAGTTAAAAGTTTGCATGATAATGATATAGCCGATCAGGCTAGGAATGACTTGAAGGACTATTAAACTCGTAAGCAACGAAAATTACTTAGAGTTATTGAATTGGAGTGCGGAATTGATTCACTTATCGGTGTTCTTGAGTGACTAATAACTCAAAACCCGGGGGAAATCTAAAATCGATGAGAAGCAATACTAGAGGAAGACTCACAGTAATCAACATAGTTCTTTACTATTCTCGAGATACCGGAGGGTAATACTCGAAGGAAGATCAAAATAGAGGTTGTAGAGATGTATTGATCTGCAGAAGACAAGTGCTTTAACTTGTCTGAGAAATGGAATCGAGGAGAAAATATGGTCGGAACCACGATTGCAAAGGGATCAATTCATAGACACGAGATGATATTATATCAAGGGGGTAATTATTTTTATACGAGAAGCTTCCATGATAAGATCTGCATCGTTTCCATGGGCATGAACACAAAGTCCAAGGTCGACTCCCACTTCTCCAATGCATAGCCTTTCATTCACTGCTCGCGTTCGATGAAGTTGTAGTGTTGAAATTTTATCTGGCAACATACCAGAAGAGTATGACTCGTGAACACTCTTGGGTTCACACGGATTAGGAAAGGCATAGGTTCAATCCATCGGGGCATCTTAGAAACCTATTCCACAACTTCAGGAGGAATTAACTCAAGCTCGGAAGCAGAGCATGGTTGACAAAAGCAGGGGATACAATCTACCAAAGGCATTATGTATCGGGTGAAGAACTCACAAGAATTTAGAATGTGAAGGACATTGTTGGATAATAATCTAACCAAGGGTCTGGCGGACGACAAAGAATCTGATGTGAGTATCGGTACTCAACCAGAAGAAGAAAGAATGCAAGGAGATTAGATTATAGAAACAACTGGCTAATTCAAAGCTCAAATGCAAAGGAATTATGATTTCCACTACAAGGGATCAGAAACAAATGCTCTGATTAAGGATGGGTAAGTTGAATAAACTTAGGGGTACAATCGACGACAATTTGATTGGTCGAGAACCAGCTCCTGTTCAAAATGACGTCTGAGCCGGAAGGAATTCGACTGAGGATTGCGAGCATCCGCAACATATTGAATCAACGGACTCAAAATGATAGTGACAAAGGACGCCAATAAGATTACTAGAATTATGGGATTAACCATAATGCAAGCAAACAAGAATTTCAAGAGCAATAGGCTGCTGAGGATTTTCGGAAGATCGAATGGTAATTCGAAGAATCTTGTGAAACACATGAACAACTGGGGATGAACGAATCCCCGGTAATTGTGAGGAATTATTCATACATGTATTCATGTGGAAAAGGAGCTGCAAGGCAGCAGGCACAATGGATTCTCGGAAAAACATTGAAGAGTATCTTCAGAATCTTCTGGTGAAGCAGGCGATCATCTGGAATGAAGGGCTCTCCGGGAGGAAGTAGTTACGAGAACCTAGAGTTAGAGTTAATAAAATGTTTAACCCGAATAGAAGAGAGATCAGAATCCCAGAGAAAAGACGAGGAATAAAAGATCCTAATACCACCCAGTTGTGATGTGGGCCCGTAAGCCACACAACAATGTCAGTAAAAGTTTTCCAAAGACTAGACTCAACTTCGGCCAAGGAGTTGGAAAGGGGGGTTCCTACAGGCAGTCAGCTCTGATACCTACTTGTGACGCCCCTGATTCAACCTTACACTAATCATACACGCAAATGTGTACGATCAAGATCAGGGACTCACGGGAAGATATCACAACACAACTTTAGACACAAATAAAATAATACAAGCTTTATATTACAAGCCAGGGGCCTCGAAGGCTCGGATACATATGCTCGGATACAAACAAGTCAGCGGAAGAAACAATATCTTAGGACAGACATAAGTTAAACAAGATCCGCCTTAAGAAGGGTAGCACAAACGTCAATGATCGAAAAGGCAAGGCCTCCTGCCTGGGAGCCTCCTAACTACTCCTGGTCGTCAGTGGTCTCCATGTAGTAGTAGGCACCCTCGGGGTAGTAGTAGTCATCGGCGGTGGCGTCTGGCTCCTGGGATCCATCATCTGATCGCAACATCTGGAAAGAAGAAAGTAGGGGGGGGGGGGCAAGGGTAGCAAAGCAACTGTGAGTACTCATCCGAAGTACTCGCAAGCATCAGATGTATACTAAGTATGCATTGGTATCAAAGGAATGGGCTGTATCTGTGGAGTGAACTGCAGAATGCCAGAATAGAGGGGAAGGCCTAGCCTATCGAAGACTAGCATCTTCAAGCATCTTGCAGCATCAGAAGAGATAAGAGTAACATTTTATAATAGTAGTATAAGTATGTTGTAACATAGCCCAGAGATCACTTCCACGACTCCCTGCAAGAAAGCAATTCTGGAGCCATCATATCCATTTCATGCCTCAACATCCAGTTCTAGTTGTATCGATCGGGATAAAACTCCGAGCGTCCGTTACCGTGGACACGACTATTTGAATAGATAATACTTCCCTGCAGGGGTGCACAAACTTACCCAACACGCTCGATCAACTTCCGCTGGACACACCATCAGGTCATGACCGGCCTCGGCCGATCAACACATCGCAGTCTGATACGTCTCCAACGTATCTAGAATTTTTGATTGTTCCATGCTATTATATTATCATTATTGGATGTTTTAAAATCATTTTATAGCAACTTTATATCATTTTTTGGGACTAACCTATTGACATAGTGCCCAGTGCCAGTTGCTGTTTTTTGCTTGTTTTTTACTTTGCAGACCAAACGGAGTCCAAACGCAGCGAAACTTTTTGGTGATTTTTTCTGGACCAGAAGATACATGATGTGCCAAGAAAGTACCTGAGGGGGGCTCCGAGGGGAGCACAACCCACCAGGGCGCGCCTGGGGGCCCAGGCGCGCCTAGGTGGGTTGTGCCCACCTCGGCCACCTCCCGCACCGCCTCTTTGCTCTATAAATACCTCAATATTCCAGAAACCCTAGGGGAGTCGATGAAAATCAATTCCAGCCACCACAAGTTCCAGAAACCACAGATCCAATCTAGACACCATCACGGAGGGGTTCATCATCCTCATTGGTACCTCTCCGATGATGCGTGAGTAGTCCATTGTAGACCTACGGGTCCGTAGGCAGTAGCTAGATGACTTTCTCTCTCTCTTTTGATTCTCAATACAATGTTCCCTTGGAGATCTATTTGATGTAAATCTTTTTTGCGGTGTGTTTGTTGGGATCCGATGAACTTTGAGGTTATGATCAGATCTATGTTTTTATCCATGAAAGTTATTTAAGTCTTCTGATCTCTTATATGCATGATTACTTATAGCCTCGTTTTTCTTCTTCGAATCTTTGGTTTAGTTAGGCCAACTAGATCGATTTTTCTTGCCATGGGAAGAGGTGCTTTGTGATGGGTTCGATCTTACGGTGCTTGATCCCAGTGATAGAAGGGGAACCGACAGGTATGTATCGTTGCTATTAAGGATAACAAGATGGGGTCTATTTCTACATAAATAGATATTGTCTACATCATGTCATCATTCTTATTGCATTACTTCGTTTCTCCATGAACTTAATACACTAGATGCATGCTGGATAGCGGTCGATGTGTGGAGTAATAGTAGTAGATGCAGGCAGGAGTCGGTCTACTAATCTTGGACGTGATGCCTATATAATGATCATTGCCTGGATATCGTCATAATTATTTGAAGTTCTATCAATTGCCCAACAGTAATTTGTTTACCCACTGTATGCTATTTTTCTCGAGAGAAGCCACTAGTGAAATCTACGGCCCCCGGGTCTATTTTCTCATCATATATTTTCAGATCTATTTTGCTATTTACCTTTTTTATTTATTTGCCACTTTTATTTTCAGATCTATATTTCTAAAAACCCAAAAATATTTTGCTTCACTTTATTTTATTCGCGATCTATTTATCCAATCTACTACAATTACCTCACGTCCGTTTGCCAATTTCTGGCACCGTTACCCGAAAGGGACTGACAACCCCTTTAACACGTCGGGTTGCAAGTATTCGTTCTTTGTGTACAGGTGCTGTTTACGTAGTGTTGCTTGGTTCTCCTACTGGTTCGATAACCTTGGTCTCATCACTGAGGGAAATACCTACCGTTGCTGTGCTGCATCATCCCTTCCTCTTTGGGGAAATACCGACGTAGTTCAAGCCAACATCAAAAGGAATTTCTGGCGCTGTTGCCGGGGAGACATCATCAACATCTACCAGGTTCCTAATCACAAATCTCATCTCCTTGCAATTTATATTATTTGCCATTTGCCTCTCGTTTTCCTCTCCCCCACTTCACAAAAAATTGCCTTTTTATGCGCCCTCTTTTTCGTTCGCCGTTTCCTCGTCAGATCTATTAATTGCTTGAACTTGTCATCATGAGTGACTTTGGTATGGCAGAAAGAGATGATGGCCTAACTCCTCAAATTGGACATTCTGGCAATCTGGATGCTAAAACTTCTGTTTTGGGGCAAGGGAATGTTATAGGAAAAGAACGTATCCAAGAATTTTTCAATTGTGTTGGAAATTTAAGTCTTGATGATGTTCCTATACTTAAAAGGACTAAATCTTATGCAGAAGCTATCTCAGCACTAGTTCTGAAACTTAAAAATAAATTTATTCGTACTCATCCTACCTTGCAAAGAATGTTTTATGAGTTACCCGTCATAAAGAATCCTAAGGCTAAAAAGTTGGCCACTCTTGTTCTTATGAATGAATTTGACTACATAATACGGGAAGCTAGGGAAATCTTTGATTTTTATGGTATGAATCATGAAAAACTCGTGATAGATGAAATTATTTATAATAGTGATTATGTGCTAAGACATTTTCTTCGGGATAATCAAATCTTTGATGAGAACCTTAAAAAGGACGTCCCCGTTTTAGATATAATCCAACAAGTTTTCAATGATGTTAATCAACACTATTCTTGGATTGTTGCTGGAAATCAAGGGGGATATGACGATAAGCAACTTGATAGTGCTAAAGTCTCTATGGATAAGGTGTTTTATGTTGTTTTTGCAAAACCTTCTGACAAAAACACCTCTAAGGAAAATGAGACTAAATATGACAACACTTAGATCTTTTCATTATGCCTAGCTAAGGCGTAAAACGATAGCGCTTGTTGGGAGGCAACCCAATGAATAAAATTTATTTTTGACTTTTTCTTTCTGTTCTTGAGTGTTTGGACAATTATGCTACTGTTATGATTGTGTTTTTTGTGTTTTAGTTAGTGTTCGTGCCAAGTAAATCCTTTAGGATAGCTTTGGTGATAGTTGATTTGATCTTGCTGGAAAACAGAAACTTTTGCGTCCAGTAAAACAATGTTGAAAATTCACAAAAGCGACGAAAAATTCTGCTTTTTTACACAAGATTGATATACAAATTTCCTCTGTTTTCCTAATCTTTCAGAATTTTTGGAGTTACAGAAGTATGAGAACAATTCGCATCTTTACAGACTGTTCTATTTTTGACAAATTCTGTTTTCTTTGCATTGTGTGCTTATTTTGATGAATCTATGGTTTGTATTGGAGGTTATAAGCCATGGTAAAGTTAGAATACAGTAGATATAATGCAAGAACAAAATTTGAATGGGTTTTCTACAGTACTTAAAGTAAAGATTGGTTTTCTTATACTAACGGATCTCACGAAGGTTTTGTTGAGTTTTGTGTGATTGAAGTTTTCAAGTTTTGGGTGAGATTACGATGGATGAAGGAATAAGGAGTAAGAAGAGCCTAAGCTTGGGGATGCCCCATGGCACCCCAAGCCATTATCCAAAGAGAAGCAAACAACTAAGCTTGGGGATGCCCGAGTGGCATCCCCTCTTTCTTCTAACGACCATCGGTATTTTACTCGGAGCTATATTTTTATTCATCACATATCATGAGTGTTGCATGGAGCGTCTTGTATGATATGAGTCTTTGCTTGTTTTGCCTTTTATTTTAAGTCATGAATCCTTGCTGGACACACCTATTTGAGGGAACCAAAATTATGCTATGACTTGTTAGAATTGCTCTCTATGCTTCACTTAAATCTTTATGAGCTATGGAATTGCTCTAGTGCTTCACTTATATCTTTTTGAGCACGGTGTGCTTTAGTATTTATGAAGAAATGCTCTCATGCTTCACTTAGATTTATTTGAGAGATAGTAATTTTTTTTTAGAAATTCTCTCTTGCTTCACTTAAATTATTTTGAGAGAAGAAAATTTTATGCCCATGTTCTTCACTTAGATTTGTTTGAGCTATCAAAAGCAACAAATGAAATTAGTCCCAAAGTGATAGATATCCAAGAGGGATATAATAAAAACTTTCATGAAGATCATTGGACAAAATAAACTTGATTCCTTGTAATAGTTTTGCGATATGATGATATAATATGTGAGTCATGTTAATGAGTAATTATGGCTTAGTAAGAATATTGGTGTTAAGGTTTGTGATTCCCTATGCAAGCACGAAAGTCAATAGTTATGCAATGAAATTACATCCTACTTGTGGTGCATTATTCGGTGTTAGTTATGCTTAATGCTCGCTTATGAGATTTTTCGTTTCTTGGTTGGATGCTTCTCAATCTTTTGCTAGCCATCATTTGCACTAAGTATGATCACTACTTGTGCATCCAAAATCCTTAAACCAGTTTTGCCACTTGAGTCCACTATACCTACCTATATGCGGTATTTCCGTGCCGTTCTAAGCAAATTTGTATGTGCCATCTCTAATTTCAAAATAAATTTCTCTTTTGTGTGCTCGTACCGCTCATGAAACGGTAGGGGGTGGCTGATATATTTCCATGCTAGATGTGTTATTCTCAAGATGAGTGTTTATTCACTTGTCATTGCACGAGAGTACGACAAAGGTATTAGGGATGCCCAGTCCTGAAATGAAAAAAAATGAATTTACTTTATGTTGTCAAATAATAAATTCCTTGAATTGTGTTGGTATGGAGGGCACCCGTGGATACGGCTAGCCATGGAAAGTGAAAGTATGGTGGAAAAAGGAATAAACTTTATTTTCTGTTTGGGAACCGCCTATGATATATCTAGCATGGAAAGTATTGGGAACTACTCGATCATTTTCGTTGACAGGAAAAGCATGCCACCCAAAATGTTTTATCTCTACTTTTTTCGCTTTGAGCTCTGGCACCTCTACAAATCCCTACTTCCCTTTGCGAAGGGCCTTTCTTTTACTTTATGCAATTTTTATTTTGAGTCTCCATCTTCTCTTATAAAGCACCAACTAAGGGGCACTATGATCGTACTTGACCATTGGGTTTAGCTAATATTTGAGTGTGTTTCATGAATGGATAAATGATTGAGCATAATGGGCTAGGGATAACTTGCTTTAGTGTTGATATTATGAAAGACATGGTTGCTTGTTGATATGCTTGAGTATTGAAATCTTCATGTCAAAACTAGACTATTGCTTTGAATCATATAAAAGTCCAAATGTCCATGCTACAAAGAAAAGAATATGTGATGAACATGTTAGGTAGCATTCCACATCAAAAATTCTATTTTTATCATTTACCTACTCGAGGACGAGCAGGAATTAAGCTTGGGGATGCTGATACGTCTCCAACGTATCTATAATTTTTGATTGTTCCATGCTGTTATATTATCATTCTTGGATGTTTTACAATCATTTTATAGCAACTTTATATCATTTTTTGGGACTAACCTATTGACATAGTGCCCAGTGCCAGTTGCTGTTTTTTGCTTGTTTTTTACTTCGCAGAAAATCAAAACCAAACGGAGTCCAAACGCAGCGAAACTTTTTGGTGATTTTTTCTGGACCAGAAGATACACGATGGGCCAAGAAAGTACCTGAGGGGGGCTCCGAGGGGAGCACAACCCACCAGGGCGCGCCTGGGGGCCCAGGCGCGCCCAGGTGGGTTGTGCCCTCCTCGGCCACCTCCCGCACCGCCTCTTTGCTCTATAAATACCCCAATATTCCAGAAACCCTAGGTGAGTCGACGAAAAACAATTCCAGCTGCCGCAAGTTTCAGAAACCACATATCCAATCTAGACACCATCACGGAGGGGTTCATCATCCTCATTGGTGCCTCTCCGATGATGCGTGAGTAGTCCCTTGTAGACCTACGGGTCCGTTGGCAGTAGCTGGATGGCTTTCTCTCTCTCTCTCTCTTTTGATTCTCAATACAATGGTCTCTTGGAGATCTATTTGATGTAACTCTTTTTTGCGGTGTGTTGTTGGGATCCGATGAACTTTGAGTTTATGATCAGATCTATGTTTTTATCCGTGAAAGTTATTTGAGTCTTTTGATCTCTTATATGCATGATTACTTATAGCCTCGTATTTCTTCTTTGAATCTTTGGTTTAGTTAGGCCAACTAGATCGATTTTTCTTGCCATGGGAAGATGTGCTTTGTGATGGGTTCGATCTTACGGTGCTTGATCCCAGTGACAGAAGGGGAACCGACACGTATGTATCGTTGCTATTAAGGATAACAAAATGGGGTCTATTTCTACATAAATAGATCTTGTCTACATCATGTCATCGTTCTTATTGCATTACTCCGTTTCTCCATGAACTTAATACACTAGATGCATGCTGGATAGCGGTCGATGTGTGGAGTAATAGTAGTAGTAGATGCAGGCAGGAGTCGGTCTACTAATCTTGGACGTGATGCCTATATAATGATCATTGCCTGGATATCATCATAATTATTTGAAGTTCTATCAATTGCCCAACAGTAATTTGTTTACCCACCGTATGCTATTTTTCTCGAGAGAAGCCACTAGTGAAATCTACGGCCCCCGGGTCTATTTTCTCATCATATATTTTCAGATCTATTTTGCTATTTGCCTTTTTATTTATTTGCCACTTTTATTTTCAGATCTATATTTCTAAAAACCCAAAAATATTTTGCTTCACTTTATTTTATTTGCGATCTATTTATCCAATCTACTACATTTTTTCTCACGTCCGTTTGCCACTTTCTGGCACCGTTACCCGAAAGGGATTGACAACCCCTTTAACACGTCGGGTTGCAAGTATTTGTTCTTTGTGTGCAGGTGCTGTTTACATAGTGTTGCTTGGTTCTCCTACTGGTTCGATAACCTTGGTCTCATCACTGAGGGAAATACCTACCGTTGCTGTGCTGCATCATCCCTTCCTCTTTGGGAAAATACCGACGTAGTTCAAGCCAAAATCACAGTCCTACCTAGGCTCAACAGAGAGGCCAGCACGCCGGTCTACATCCTAAGCGCACAGGGGTCTTGGGCCCATCGCCCGTTGCACTCCTGCATGTTCCGTACATGGCCGATGATGCGTGAGTGCCCATACTTATTCCCCCGTGGTGGTCGGTGCGAAAAAGGCCAGAGGCCTACTCTGATCACATATCCAAACCGTTAGTGCCTTGGTAGCGCGCGGTAACGAGCAGAGACTCACGATCATGTGACCCCGTCGCCCCATCTCGTGGACTTATGGCAAGGGCTAAGAATGCCTGACCATGCCACGTAATTATCTCGCGGGTACCCTCCAGGTTAACCCGACTTCACATCACTCGTCACATTTCTCTCGCGGGTACCCCTCGGGGCCGACCCGACTTCATCATGGTTCTGTGGTAAAGTCAAAGTAACCGGATGTCCAAAACAACAAGGGGGAACCCGAGGAATCACCCTCGATGGATTACCACTCGATGTAACCATCAAGGAGGAATTGGAGGAATCACCCTCGATGGTCCACACTTGAGGGGTTGCACGATAGAGTCGTTATCGAGAGTGGTGAAGGAGAAATCACCCTTGAAGACCACGACTGATTAGCTACACTACAGAGTTAACATCAGAAGTGCTATATGAGGTATCACCCTCGACACTGGATAGTAGCTCTGCAGAGTCGAGCAACTACGAGGGGGAGGGGGGGGTGATGTGCTGTGTCAGGCCCTGGACGTCAATCACATCGATCGAGTCATCGGTCATCAAGCGGGGGCAACCGGGACAAGGTGAGGGGTCACTGGTGGATCAATAACCAACCTATACTAAGCAGTTTAGGATACGCAGGTATGGTAACAATTGCAGGTTACAAAATCAGGCTATGCATCAGAATAGGAGTAATCAAGTACAATAGCGAAATCTAATGCAAGCATGAGAGGGAAGGGAATGGGCGATATCGGAATGATCAAGGGGGGGGGGGGTTCTTGCCTGGAAGTTCTGCTGAAAAGGTCTGGTCGACGTCAGGAGCAGCGTCAGTCTCAGGGTCTACCGGAGAGAAGAGGGGGAGGAAACAATAAATATAAAGCAAACAGATGCATCACTAAGCATAACATAGTAATACGAGGTGATAGGGGTGACCTAAGGCAGTGCTGCGTGTTAGAGACGGAGCGAAAAAATATCTGTGGATATTTCCCCGGCTTTGAGCATTTATCGGACAGATGATCCAGAGGGGAAGGTTCCATGGTCATTATGCTAGAGGCATGTGACAGATGAACGGATAGCATATTCGGATTCGTTAGATTTTTTGAGCAACTTTCATGTAGAAAACTTTTTCATCCGAGCTACGGTTTTATTTTCTATGATTTTCCGAAGTTTTAAATCATTTTCTGAAATCTCTGGAATTAATTCAAAATTTGAAAATAAAGATTAAATTGCTACATGCACACGCAAAGCATACACAGCAGAGCAGCATAGAGGCTAATAGCGGGCCCTGCTGACTGGGTCAACAGCCCAGTCAGCAGAGGCTGGCAGTGGGCCTGGGGGGCTGAGTCCTCGGGTCAGTGTTGACCCGTTGACTGGTCAGCGGACCTAGCGGACCCAATGTCAGCGACAAGGGGGGGACCCACCGGCAGGGCCACGTGGCGGTGGCGGGCCGGCGATGAGGTGCCGGTGAGCAAAATCGTCGGCGGCGGTTCGGGCTTCGCCAGGATTTGGCTGTGGTCATCCATTTGAAGCGCGGCTGGGCTTGTTCGCCTACGATGCGGTGCGCCGAACGGTGGTACTCGCGCAACCAGGCGAGGCCGTAGATGAGCACGGTGACGAGTGGAGGCGGCGGCCGGAGTTGGGCGAGCACGGGATCGGGGCTGCTGGGCTTGGGGAGGCAAGCAGGCAGCGGCATTCAAACGCGACCGTCGAGCCGCGTCAAATGGAAGGGGTGGGAGCGGCTGGCATGGCCTGAGACGAGCATGGCAACGACGATGAGCGGCGATGGCTTCGGGAGGTCGGCGGGGACAGTGCTAGGGGGCACGGCGAGCGGCGCCGAGGGGCCCGTTGGCCTCCTGGGGAGCCCAGGAGCACGGTGCATGTCTCGGGCGCGAGCAGGGCTAGCGATGGCTGCGGCGGCGACATGAACGGCGACAGCAAGCTCGCGGTTGCAGCGGCCAGGCGAACCTCGGGCAGAAAAACGAAAGAGGAAAGGAGGGGAGGCGGGCGCCTGCTCACAGCGGTGACGGGGAGCTGCTCGGGGAGGCGTGGGACGCAGTGACGGCGACGGAGTCGACGTCGAACTCCGGCGGATGCAGAGGAGGAAGTTGGTCCGATCCCGCCGTGGTGGTGCCTCCCGGGTCGCGCTGGTGGTCGGGGTCGTAGTAGTGGACGCCGTCGGTGCGGCTGGACACGATGGCACGTCGAGGAGGGGCCGGTGGCTACGCGGGCGAGCAAGCGGAGGCGACGGCAGTGGCGGCTATGGCGGAGAGGAGAAGCAGCAGCGTGTGGGGGAAGGGGGAAAAGATCTCGGCGGGGTCCAGGGCGTCGACGTTGGCGTCCTTATCCCCCCGCGATGCCTGTAGCGGCGTGGCCGACGAGGTGGCTCGGTGGAAACGGCGACCGCCCGGTCGGGCTCGACAGGTGGAGGAGAGAGAGGTGAAAGGCGACGGGGGGAGGCAGGTGGGCCGGGCCAGCACGGGCCAGGCACTGTGCACTAGGCCCAGTGCATAGTGGCATGTCCCCTTTTTTTCTTTTAGTTTTTCTTTTATTAAAACAAAGTATTTTAGTTTTATAAAATATAAAACTTACACCTAAATTAGTGTTATAAATTAGGCCACAGTCACATTAAGTTTAGCATTTAAATAAAATAGCTTAGAATTTTTAAAATTTAAAAAGCATTTAATTTATTATTTTAGCCTATGTTTTAAATGTTTTAGGGCATTTAAATAATTTATAAAATGTGGGTTTCAACATGAAAAATATCCAAAGATTACTTGCTACACTTTGAACATTTTACTTTTCATGTTTGACAATTTGAATTTTTGACTTTAAATTTGGATTTGAATTTGAATACGGATTTGGATCAAGTGAGGATTAGCAACAGTAATGTGATGACATGGAACCATCAACAGGGATTTACCATAGCTTAACCTGGGGGTGTTAGACCTCTTCCAATGGACATGTGCTTAGATGAGGTGCTAAGCGCATTAAATAATTTAGCAACTATAGTCCTCAATGCATATGTGCTTAACTTGTTGTAGTTAAGCTTCCTTTATTTAATGACTTAGCTACTAAAATCTTTCATGCATTGGTGAGCTTGCTTTATTTAAATGTTTTGCCTGGGTTCACGCGCTTGGCATTGGTTCTTTCTGGGGTCACCAAATCCATCTCTCTCCTCTTAATTGTCTTGCCAAATCAGATTTTTCGCCTACATGACACTCTTAGCACCTGTACAAGGTGGAGCATTGGGAGGGGCCTTACAGTAGGGAGGCTATTTATAGCCGGCGAGCAAACCCATGTGGGCTGATATGACCATTGGAGGCGCACTCCCAACATGCACGCGACATGTGGCAAATAGTCAAAGCTCAAACTTTGAACAAATGGACAAACTTGGTCGGCAAGTTTTCTAACTCCTAAGCGAGGAATTTAATCTGGGCGTCCCTGAAGACTTAACTTCGACACCGAAGCTAAGTAACTTTCTTGAAAGGAGATTTCAATGTCTTCACTCTTTGAAGAAATAGGCTGTTGAGCGCACACACACGAAGTCTTCAAACTTGCTTTCACTTGGACGCCCTTAATATTATAGTTTGCCCTACTACTCAAATGAAGAATAAAGACACTAGTAAAAAAAGTCTACACAATAGCTTACAGTTCTTCAATGGGCATTACGAAGACTTCAATGTTCTCAAAAACATTTCTAGGGGTCATCACCCACTGGTTAAACCAAAATCCTCAGGAACTTTCACCTGTGTATACTCACAAACACATTAGTCTCTTAATTGTGTTGACATTAATCATCCAAAACCCACTAATGGCACTAGATGTACTTACAATCTCCTCCCTTTTGGATGATTGATGAGAACACAGTTAAAGCTTCAACGACAAATAATTGAAGTGGTGAGGATTTTGAATTCTACAATACTCAAATACACCCCCCCCTAAAGCCATGCATACAGAAGAATTTGCGTCTGAAAATGCACATGGCATGATGAATTGTGAAGAGCCCCTATTCGTGGGCATGCATTGTGTAAAAGATACAACATGGATAATAAAAACAATGCATGAAGCAGTGATCTACCAGGAATATCATCATGCATGTAGGATAAATGAATTTAAGCATGAATGAGGAATTAAAGTAGCAAAGGTATAGAGCATCACATAACTTAAGCAAACCTGCCCAAAAACACATGAAGCACACTACGTCATCTCCCCTTTCTCATCAAATGGCCAAAAGGTTCGAGGGACATAGGCAATCTATACTTCTGAGGCGCCATCTGATGAAGAATTTCGTGTAGGTGCGACAAGAGGAGCTTCAGGTTGGATGCTTGGTGCATCTTGGCGATGAACTGAAAGAGTTGGTGGTGAAGCAATATATAGTGCCATCCATGTCATACATATCAAATGATAAAGCATCAAATGGGCTTGTGTCCGAAGGAGATGGAGCCTGGCGCTAATAAAATACAGAAATAATGTTTTCAATCCAGTGATACTTCTCTTCCATGCCCATCCTTTTGAGTTCTTCGACAAAAGGTGCTTTCTCAGGGCGACCCAGGAGCGACGCATTTGCTCGTTTGCAGAGTGTCGGTTGATCCTAATGAAATTGATGCCAATGTTGATCTATGTCATCATTGTGGCCTTTTGCTTCTTATCTTCCTTAATATGCTTCATCAGCTCCTGCTTCCATAAGCATCTCACAATTAGTTTGAGGCTCGGGATTAACACTACTATGAAAAAAATGAAGGATTTGTATTGTCCGACACATATTCATAACCGACATTGACGCTTGACATAGGATAACAGACTCGCTTAATTGGAGAAGGTCCTTCAGTAGTTGCTTTGGAGCGACTTGAGCTTGTAGGTTGACCAAGGACAATCTCTTTGCACATGCCTTTGGGATGAGATGGCTTGGGCGCTTCAACAAGAGAACATCAAGTACCTAGGACTCCTCGAACCATTGCCACTCCTAGGCGGCGCATGGAAGGTCGTCACCATGGATGGACTTCATCGACAGTCTTCCGCAATCAGAAGCGATCATCTCTCTCCATGACCCAGTCTTCACAAGCAAGTTCTTGCGCGAGCTGTTCAAGACCATCATCACTGAATTGAACATGAGCATGTTGTACCAACTTTAGACTGATGGCCAGGCCGAGCGCGTCAATAAGTTCCTTGAGAGCTACCAGTGGAGCTTCATCCGTGCTTGCCCTAACCGTTGGAGTCAATATCTCTTGCTCGCGGAATTTTAGTACAGTTTAGGCTACCATTCGATGCTCAACACCTCTCCATTTGCCGCCCTCTACGACCACGACCCTCGGCATTGAGAAATTTAGGCGACATCCACATGGACCATGCAACAAGGAATGGCTCGAGGAACACAAGCCAATGCAACAAGTTCCTGCGTACGAAAAATAATTTTTGAAATGTCAAAAAAATCCCAAGAAATTTTTATGTTTTTATAGTCACATCCAAATGGTATCTGCAAAGTTTTAGGCAAAAAGGTTAACTATTTTGGCCCGTGGAAAAAAAAAACAAATTCAAACACCAAATGTTAACCAATTTTTTTTTCACTGACGAAACACTACTGCTTCGTTTCACATGAAATTTGTCAAGCATGCTTGCGACACTAACATGATCATCCATAGAAAAATTCATATTTTTTTGAAAACATTTGATCACTTTTTTTTTGATATTATTCATCCAGAAGCAAATGCTCCTGGAAGTCAAAACGCGCCTCCCGAAAAAGAGTAGCTTTCTAGCTTAAGATGCGCACACAAAAGTAGACGCCTCTTGACAACCACGCGCGTCACCACTGGCCAAAAGAAGCGAGCTCAGCTACTATAGAGCGACACAACTGAGTGGTACGGACGGAAGTGCCGTCGAAAACAGCAAATTCAAATCCTGCCCGCAATAGCCAAACTCCCGGGATAGGCCAGACACACATTAGCTCGCCTGATACGTCGAGCTCTCCATATGATTCCACGACGAGGGGTGCGGACGCGTGCACCGATCGAAAGAAACCTGGACAGGACATGGATGGAGCCGTACGTGCGTGCATCATCGCCTGGCCCGGCGCGAGCACGGCACCGGAGGCGTGGGCGGCACGGGCGCCGCGGTTTGTTATGGGGCCGGTCGATGGCCTGGCCGCCGCATGACCGCACCGGCAGCGCGCACGCTGGCCATGCACGTGGTACCTCGAGCGGGATGGATAGATAGATGGAAAGACATCTCTCCTGGCGTGGCCGAGTCAAAGAGGCGTCGCGCTCACACACACACACCGAGTCGTACGTGTTGGGATTGGCTGGCTGCAGCTGCATGCCACCGGAAACGGCCGGCCGTACGTAGCGACGCTAGCGAGCGATGCTGTTTTGGGTGCTGCAATCATACGGACAACGGCTGATCGGTGCCGTTTTGTGCCCAGACGCTTGCATGCATCACTCGATCGGTCGGATGGCCAATCGCACCACGATGCACGTGGTTGTATTGGAGTACTGCTGGTAGGAGAGCCCGTTCGTTGCAATCGAAGAAAAAAATAACACATACTCTTAACCCAATAACCATTACTCAAGGTCATCATAGGTCGACGTCCCCTGTTTTAACAGGCCATCACATTTGTGGGTGTTTGATTGTGTTAATCCTAAGACGTCTCTCTCTCCCTCCCTCTCTATCTCTCGCGATGAGAAATCTGTTACTTTTCCCTTGCGAGTTTTTTCAGAGGTGTGCATGTGTGGTTATAGATGTTTTGTTTCGTCTCTATATGGTTTTAGTGGGTGTCTATTTGTAATCCGAATCGCCGCCGGTACGAAAGAAAAACGGACCGTGCGCTCTCGCGATGAGAATCTGTTATTTTCCCCTTACAAGGTTTTTCATAGGTGTGCATGTGTGGTTATTGATGTTTTCTTTCGTCTCTATACGGTTTTATTGGTTGTTTATTTGCAATCCGAATCGCCATCGGTACGAAAGAAAAATAGACTGTGCACTGTAGATTATAAGTTTGCTTCTAAAATAATATTTAAAAAATATTTAACAGGTAAAAATAACATCATATTCAGATTCTACATATTTTTCTAATCAAATTTCATATATAACATGTTAAAATCGGAGTTACGGTTTGTAAGATATGGATAATTCAGAAAAGCATTTGTGTGACTTAAATATAATCCGTGGGTGAATTACCTAAAAGTCAGGTGGTTTTTTTTTTTGCTTGCAAAATAACGGTCCGGCTGTGACTTAAGTGTGTACTATGGGTTAATTCATAAAAAATGCAAGGGGTTTTCTATAAAATTACATTATGGACCATCAGGAGCACTCCTTACTTTATTATTAGGTGTGTGTATATATAGATATGGATATAGATATAGATATGCCTACTCCATTGCACAAGACCACGCTGATGTATGGGTGAGGTCCGTGACACCCAACTCCAGCTACAAATCCTTATTGGAGATATTTCCATTCCCATGCCGACACCATCCAGGCACCAATAAGGCCAACTCCAACGCGCGACCCCATCCTGTCCACCCGTGTCCGTTTGGGGGTAAACGGACAAAGCAGGCCTTCCAATGCTCGGCCGCAAACGGACCGTCGTCCGTTTTCTGTCCTCTTTCGACCCATCTCGACCCAAGTTTGGGCCGAGTTTGCGGCCGAACGGACACGCGCGGACACGAGCGGCGCGTGCCCTTGTCCTGCCCTGGCCCGCCCGTCGGGGAGACAGACCCCCCTTTTCTCTTCTTCTATCTCCCTCCGCGCCCCGACATTGCCGCCGCCACCACCCTACCCGACCGCGTCGTCTTCCACAAGGGCCGTCCCAACCAGCACCGCGCCATGCCATAGCTGTCTCCGCACTGGCTTTCCGAAAAGCATTTGGCCAGCATTCTCCTTGTTGCCGGTGGGAGAGGATCTACGGCCGTCGGCGTCGCCCACCGTCCCCAACCTCTTCCGGCCGGCCGTTCATTGCCGCAGGGCGCCCTCCAGCACCACCGACTCCCAAAACCTTGCTTTGCTGCTTGCGAGGGGAGCAGGGCGTGCACTATCCGGCCGCGCCCCCAGCACGACCGCAAGGCGTTCGACGGATTGCTCACAAGGTACAATAGATAGTGGTGATGAGTTTTTCTTTCACAACTTCATTTGCTCATCGGATGATTCATCCTCGGATGATGAAGAGCTGGTGGCTGCGTTGGTTGTACATGAACACATTAGTAGGAAGCGGCCTCGGTACAGGGGATCAATCCCCGACCATGCTCTGGCCTTGAACCGCAATAGGGAGAAAGGCCACACCCTTCTTTATGCCGATTACTTTAAGGATGGTGCACTCTTCAGGACACATCAATTTCGTCGCCGATTCCGAATGAGAAGGCATGTGTTCAATCGTATTCGCGAGGGAGTGGTCGTGCATGACCCAGTGCAAAGAGGATGCCCTAGGCAAGCTTGGTTTCTCTTCATACCAAAAATGCACTGCGGCTATCCGCATGCTTGCATATGGAATTCCTGGTGATCTTGTGGATGAGTATGTTCGTCTGAGTGAGTCCACATGTCTCCTCTCATTGTATAGTTTTTGCACGGCCGTGGTGGAAGTGTTCGGCCCGGAGTACCTCAGAGAGCCAACTGTCGCTGATACAGAGAGGTTGTTGGCGATCAATGCCGAGAGGGGCTTTCCGGGCATGCTTGGCAATATAGATTGTATGCACTGGAAGTGGAAGAACTGTCCATATGCTTGGCACGGGCAGTACAAGGGGCATGTGAAATGTGCCACTGTTATACTTGAAGCTGTGGCTTCACAAGATCTCTGGATATGGCATTCTTTCTTCGCCATGGCTGGTTCTCAGAATGATATTAGTGTTCTTCAGCAGTCTCCGGTGTTTGCAAGGCTTGCGGAAGGGCACTCCACGGAGGTCAACTTTGAGGTCAATGGCCATCATTACAACAAGGGATATTACCTAGCTGATGACATCTATCCTCAGTGGTCCACTCTTGTGAAGACCATACCCAATCTACAAGGAGAGAAGAGACAGATGTTTGCCCAAATGCAAGAGAGTGCTAGGAAGGATGTGGAGCGTGCTTTTGGTGTGCTTCAGTCTCGGTGGGGTATCGTTCGTAACCCTGCATTGACATGGAGCACGAAGAAGCTTTGGGAGGTGATTACTGCTTGTGTGATCATGCACAACATGATCGTGGAGGATGAGTGCGATAATAGCATCTACGACCAATGGTTTGATTTCCAGGGTGAAAATGTTGAGCCTGAGCATGCACCTCCCACAACCTTTGAACAGTTTGTCGAGTTTCATCGGGAATTGCGTGATTGGCATACTCATGTCCAGCTCCAGGATGACTTGGTGATACGTCCATTTTGCATCATGCTTTTATATCAATATTTATTGCACTATGGGCTGTTATTACACATTATGGCACAATACTTATGACTTTTCTCTCTTATTTTACAAGGTTTACATGAAGAGGGAGAATGCCGGCAGCTGGAATTCTGGGCTGGAAAAGGAGCAAATATTAGAGACCTATTCTGCACAACTCCAAAAGTTCTGAAACTTCACGGAGAGTCATTTTGGATTTAATAAAAAATATTGGGCGAAGAAAGTACCAGAGGGGGGCCACCTGCCATCCACAAGGGTGGAGGGCGCGCCCTACCCCCCTGGGCGCGCCCCCCGTCCTTGTGGTCCACCTGGCAGGCCCCCGACACCCATCTTCTGCTATATGGTGTGTTTTGACCTGCAAAAAAATTAAGGAGGAAGCTTTCGGGAGGAAGCGCCGCCGTCTCGAGGCGGAACATGGGCAGAACCAATCTAGGGCTTCGGCGGAGCTGTTCTGCCGGGGAAACATCCCTCCGGGAGGGGGAAATCATCGCCATCGTCATCACCATCGATCCTCTCATCGAGAGGGGGTCAATCTCCATCAACATCTTCACCAGCACCATCTCCTCTCAAACCCTAGTTCATCTCTTGTATCCGATCTTTGTCTCAAAACCTCAGATTGGTACCTGTGGGTTGCTAGTAGTGTTGATTACTCCTTGTAGTTGATGCTAGTTGGTTTATTCAGTGGAAGATCATTTGTTCAGATCCTAAATGATAATTAATACTCCTCTGATTATGAACATGAATATGCTTTGTGAGTAGTTACGTTTGTTCCTGAGGACATGGGAGAAGTCTTGTTATAAGTAATCATGTGAATTTGGTATTCGTTCGATATTTTGATGAGATGTATGTTGTCTTTCCTCTAGTGGTGTTATGTGAACGTCGACTACATGACACTTCACCATGATTTAAGCCTAGGGGAAGGCATTGGGGAGTAATAAGTAGATGATGAGTTGCTAGAGTGACAGAAGCTTAAACCCTAGTTTATGCGTTGCTTCGTAAGGGGCTGATTTGGATCCATATGTTTCATGCTATGGTTAGATTTATCTTAATTCTTCTTTCGTAGTTGCGGATGCTTGCGAGAGGGGTTAATCATAAGTGGGAGGCTTGTCCAAGGAAGGGCAGCACCCAAGCACCGGTCCACCCACATATCAAATTATCAAAGTAACGAACACGAATCATATGAGCAAGATGAAAACTAACTTGACAACAATTCCTATGTGTCCTCGGGAGCGCTTTGCTTTATATACGAGTTCGTCTAGGCTTGTCCTTTGCTACAAAAAGGATTGGGCCACCTTGCTGCACCTTGTTTACTTTTGTTACTTATTACCCGCTACGAATTATCTTATCACACAACTATCTATTACCGATAATTTCAGTGCTTGCAGAGAATACCTTGCTGAAAACCGCTTGTCATTTCCTTCTGCTCCTCGTTGGGTTCGACACTCTTACTTATCGAAAGGACTACGGTAGATCCCCTATACTTGTGGGTCATCAATACTCTTTTCTGGCGCCGTTGCCGGGGAGTGAAGCGCCTTTGGTAAGTGGAATTTGGTAAGGAAACATTTATATAGTGTGCTGAAATTTACTATCACTTGTTACTATGGAAAGTAATCCTTTGAGGGGTTTGTTCGGGGTATCTTCACCCCGACCGGAAGAGCAAAGAGTTGCCCCTCAACCTACTGCACCTACTGAAAATATTTATTATGAAATTCCTTCGGGTATGATAGAGAAACTGCTAGCTCATCCTTACACGGGAGATGGAACATTACATCCTGATATGCATCTAATCTATATGGATGAAGTTTGTGGATTATTTAAGCTTGCAGGTTTACCTGAGGATGAAGTCAAGAAGAAGGTCTTCCCTTTATCTTTGAAGGAGAAGGCATTGACATGGTATAGGCTATGTGATGATATTGGATCATGGAACTACAACCGATTGAAATTGGAATTTCATCAGAAGTTTTATCCTATGCATCTGGTTCATCGTGATCGAAATTATATATATATAATTTTTAGCCTCGTGAGGGAGAAAGTATCGCTCAAGCTTGGGGGAGGCTTAAGTCAATGTTATATTCATGCCCCAATCATGAGCTCCCAAGAGAAATTATTATTCAAAATTTTTATGCTCGGCTTTCTCATAATGATCGATCCATGCTCGATACTTCTTGTACTGGTTCTTTTATGAAGAAGACTATTGAATTCAAATGGGATTTATTGGAAAGAATTAAATTCAACTCTGAAGATTGGGAAGTCGACGAAGGTAAGGAGTCAGGTATAAACCTTAAGTTTGATTGTGTTAAATCTTTTATGGATACCGATGCTTTTCGTGATTTTAGCACTAAATATGGACTTGACTCTGAGATAGTAGCTTCTTTCTGTGAATCTTTTGCTACTCATGTTGATCTCCCTAAGGAGAAGTGGTTTAAATATCATCCTCCCATTGAAGTTAAAGTAGTAGAACCTATTAAAGTTGAAGAAGAAACTATTACTTATAATGTTGATCCTATTGTTCCTACTGCTTATATTGAGAAACCACCTTTTCCTGTTAGAATAAAGGATCATGCTAAAGCTTCAACTGTGGTTCGTAAGAGTTATACTAGAACACCTACACCCCCTGAGCAAATTAAAGTTGAACCTAGTATTGCTATGGTTAAAGATCTCTTGGTTGATAATATTGATGGGCATGTTATTTATTTCTATGATGAAGCTGCTAGAATTTCTAAACCCGATAGTAAAGATAAACATAGGCCCGTTGTTGGCATGCCTGTTGTTTCAGTTAAAATAGGAGATCATTGTTATCATGGCTTATGTGATATGGGTGCAATTCCTTTTTCCTTATATAAAGAAATTATGAATGATATTGCACCTGCTGAGATAGAGGATATTGATGTTACTATTAAGCTTGCCAATAGAGATACTATTTCACCTATTGGGATTGTTAGAGATGTTGAAGTCTTGTGTGGGAAAATAAAACACCCTACTGATTTTCTTGTTCTTGCTTCCCCACAAGATGACTTTTGTCCCATTATATTTGGTAGACCTTTATTGAATACTGTTAATGCTAAGATAGATTGCGAGAAAGATATTGTTACTGTCGGTTTAGGGGATATGTCTCATGATTTTAATTTCTCTAAATTTCGTAGACAACCCCATGATAAAGAATTGCCTAGTAAGGATGAAATTATTGGTCTTGCTTCTATTGCCGTGCCTCCTACTGATCCCTTAGAACAATATTTGCTAGACCATGAGAATGATATGTTTATGAATGAAAGAAGGGAAATAGATGAGATATTCTTTAATCAAGGGCCTATTTTGAAACGCAATTTGCCTGTTGAAATCCTTGGGGATCCTCCTCCACCCAAGGGTGATCCCGTGTTTGAGCTTAAACAATTACCGGATACTTTGAAATATGCTTATCTCGATGAAAAGAAGATATATCCTGTTATTATTAGTGCTAACCTTTCAGAGTATGAAGAAAAGAAATTATTGAAAACTATGAAGAAGCACTGCCCCGCTATTGGATATACTCTTGATGATCTTAAGGGCATTAGTCCCACTCTATGTCAGCACAAAATTAATTTGGAGAATGATGCTAAACCAGTTGTTGATCACCAACGACGGTTAAATCCTAAGATGAAAGAAGTGGTAAGAAATGAAATACTAAAGCTTCTAGAGGCAGGTATAATTTATCCTATTGCTGATAGTAAGTGGGTAAGTCCTGTTCATTGTGTCCCTAAGAAGGGAGGTATTACTGTTGTTCCTAATGATAAGAATGAATTGATCCCACAAAGAATTGTTACAGGTTATAGAATGGTAATTGATTTTCGCAAATTAAATAAAGCTACTAGAAAAGATCATTGCCCTCTACCTTTTATTGATCAAATGCTAGAAAGGCTATCCAAACATACACATTTTTGCTTTCTAGATGGTTATTCTGGTTTTTCTCAAATACCTGTGTTAAAAGATGATCAGGAAAAGACCACTTTTACGTGCCCTTTCGGTACCTTTGCTTATAGACGTATGCCTTTTGGTACCTTTCTGCACAACTCCAAAAGTCCTGAAACTTCACGGAGAGTCATTTTTTATTTACTAAAAAATATTGGGCTAAGAAAGTACCAGAGGGGGGCGACCTGCCATCCACAAGGGTGGAGGGCGCGCCCTACCCCCCTTGGCGTGCCCCTCGTCCTTGTGGGCCACCTGGCAGGCCCCCGACACCCATCTTCTGCTATATGGTGTGTTTTGACCTGGAAAAAATAAGGAGGAAGCTTTCGGGATGAAGCGTCGTCGTCTCGAGGCGGAACGTGGCCAGAACCAATCTAGGGCTCCGGCGGAGCTGTTCTGCCGGGGAAACATCCCTCCGGGAGGAGGAAATCATCGCCATCGTCATCACCATCGATCCTCTCATCGAGAGGGGGTCAATCTCCATCAACATCTTCACCAACACCATCTCCTATCAAACCCTAGTTCATCTCTTGTATCCGATCTTTGTCTCAAAACCTCAGATTGGTACCTGTGGGTTGCTAGTAGTGTTGATTACTCCTTGTAGTTGATGCTAGTTGGTTTATTCGGTGGAAGATCATTTGTTCAGATCCTTAATGATAATTAATACTCCTCTGATTATGAACATGAATATGCTTTGTGAGTAGTTACGTTTGTTCCTGAGGACATGGGAGAAGTCTTGTTATAAGTAATCATGTGAATTTGGTATTCATTCGATATTTTGATGAGATGTATGTTGTCTTTCCTCTAGTGGTGTTATGTGAACGTCGACTACATGAAACTTCACCATTATTTGGGCCTAGGGGAAGGCATTGGGGAGTAATAAGTAGATGATGGGTTGCTAGAGTTATAGAAGCTTAAACCCTAATTTATGCATTGCTTCGTAAGGGGCTGCTTTGGATCCATATGTTTCATGCTATGGTTAGATTTATCTTAATTCTTCTTTCGTAGTTGCGGATGCTTGCGAGAGGGGTTAATCATAAGTGGAAGGCTTGTCCAAGGAAGGGCAGCACCCAAGCACCGGTCCACCCACATATCAAATTATCAAAGGAATGAACGCGAATCATATGAGCATGATGAAAACTAACTTGACAACAATTCCCATGTGTCCTCGGGAGCGCTTTGCTTTATATACGAGTTCGTCCAGGCTTGTCCTTTGCTAAAAAAGGATTGGGCCACCTTGCTGCACCTTGTTTACTTTTGTTACTTATTACCCATTACGAATTATCTTATCACACAACTATCTGTTACCGATAATTTCAGTGCTTGCAGAGAATACCTTGCTGAAAACCGCTTGTCATTTCCTTCTGCTCCTCGTTGGGTTCGACACTCTTACTTATCGAAAGGACTACGATAGATCCCCTATACTTGTGGGTCATCACTTGGCTGAGCACATGTGGACTCATATTGGCAACCAGTAGATCTATCAGTTTAATTTCTTGTCATGCAAACAAATTTCGATTGGGTTGTAAGACTATTTGATATTGTTTTCTTTTGATTGGGTTGTAAGACTATTTCAGATGTATAACAATTTGCTATGTTTGATTTGAACCATTTCATATGCATCATTTTCATTTTAGTGTGATGGTGAACGGACGAGATGCAGCCGCGTGTTGGGCGCCCGGCTGGCGCATCCACAAATCCGGGCGGACACGGCCCCATTGCCACCCCCAAACGGACGAAAAGCGGACGAAACAGACGTCCGTTTGGGGTCACGAGTTGGAGTTGGCCTAACGACATGCTACAAAACCACGGCCACACGTGGTAAGCCAATCCAATATATTTGAAAACAAGAACACAAAATTCCTCGCAAAAAAAAACAAGAACGCAAATTAACTTTTTTAGTATAGAAAACAAATTAACTTTTTTTTAAACAAAGAACACAAATTAACCGGAGAACGATTTGGTTGGCCCAACAGGGCATTTGCTGGTCTCCCTCCCAGCATGAAAAAGCAATTGTAATTTTCTTATAA
The DNA here is from genome assembly GCA_011799875.1 of Thinopyrum elongatum. Taxonomy (NCBI): domain Eukaryota; kingdom Viridiplantae; phylum Streptophyta; class Magnoliopsida; order Poales; family Poaceae; genus Thinopyrum; species Thinopyrum elongatum. The sequence goes on from CM022299.1 coordinate 423,069,919, forward strand.
ATCTTTGTTGTGGTCCATTACATAAAATAAAGAAATAATTACCGTGGTCCATTACATGAAAAACACATGGCAGAAATGCATATATAATTTTTTTTAAAGACACACACAAAATTCGCAAAAATAATAATAACTCATGTGACAATAATCCTCTGGCGAAATCATAGATTTTCCGTGAATATGTAAAGAAACAAAGATTTGCCATGTGACTTGAAAACAAACATGATATGAATTTGCATTCTGACAAAAAGGAGAGGAATTTTGAAAAGATGCCCTGTGTAGAAAACTAACTTTTCTTGGAAAAAGCAAAAATAACCTCTAAATTTTTGCCGTGTGACGCTTACAAAACATATAAAAAATTACCACATCTTAGACACCAAATTAATGCAAAAACATATTGCTATCTAAACATGATTTGTTTTTCCATGTGGATATTTGCAAATTTTGTTTTTGCTATGTGACTAGTTTAAAATTCATAAAAAATTAAACTAGTCACATGGTAATTTGTGAATTTGCCATGAGCACATGGGGCAAGTGTAATTAATAAAAATTGCCATGTTTTGGTTCATTTTGGGATACATAATGAATAAATTTGCAATGATCTAATTAATAAAAAATGCCATGCCACTGGTACGCGTCGGTGCTATACAAACGGTTTTTAACCCGTTTCCGCGACGGCATTTGGAACCGTCGCCAAGTGAGTGTGGGCGATAGGGGGGTCCTTCCCACACGACCCAGAAACCGTCGGGGATAGGCCCTCCTGGGACACAGGCTGGGGCAAAATGAGCTCGTGTGCGATCGGGCGAGGCATCGAAACCCAATCATTTCCGTTCGTATGTACATCCCACATGGTGAATCCCAGAAAAACATTTCCGTTCGTATGTATATCACACACAGTCAATCCAAGGAATACGTTTCCATTCTTATGTACATCCCACACAGTCAATCCAGGGAAAACGTTTCCGTTCGTATGTACATCCCACACAGTCAATCCAGGGAAAACGTTTCCGTTCGAATGTACATCCCACACAGTCAATCCAGGGAAAACGTTTCCGTTCATATGTGCATCCCACACAGTCAATCCAGGGAAAACGTTTCCGTTCGTATGTACATCCCACACAGGTTTATTTATAGGCTCGTGTGTGATAGGTGTAACTATCACACATGCTCTGCCTTGGTTAACCATTTGCTTTTATCAACTATATCACACACGATTTGATGAAGAAAACTGTGTGGCATTGGGCTATCCATCACAAGCGCTTTTACTGCTAGAACCGTTTGCAAAGTTCCATGACACATTTAGCAGGTTTATTAGTTTACAATTAATAATTCCAGTATTACGCAAATTCACATTTCATATCGAACAGCTGTTTGCCAATTTCATATCAGGCACATAAATATATTTTAACATCACAGTACGATAGCTACCTGAAAACAACACAGTACAACATATAGCTAGTTCAACTTCATAAGAACAATATTAGAACAATATATTCATTTCCCTAATCGAGATCATCCAGGCTCGTCTTATCCACCTCTGCTTTCAGTTCAGTAAGAACTTGTTTTGCACTGGCCAACTGGGAAAGTGCCTCCTCCTTCGCCAACACCATCTTAGCAAAGTCTGATTTAAGAAATCTGAGCTCATTCTCCACCTTCCTCTTTTTATCCCGCATCTTCAAATATTCTTCAGCGTTGACAACACTTTCTCTAAGCCTACCTCTGTTCTCTTCCTCATACATGCTCCGGAGCTTTGCTAGGCACATCTTCAAAGACTGTGGCTACTCTTGATCAACCCACTCCAAGTAAGAACACTTCCGTTCATCCTATAATATTTAAAACTAGATCAGTAACAATTGTAGGGGAAATGGGTTTATAGCAACATAGAAAATCACCAATGCTTATTTTGAAAAACTGAAGAAACATGTTAATTATGACATATCTTCTCAAAAAGATAAATGTGCAAATGAATTAATTGCTACTGAGACAACAACCAAATTCTGAAACATCAGAAGCTATAATTAACTACAACAACGCTACAAGTTCTTACTCATGTACAATAAATAACAAATTGAACATTTTATGAGGAAGGTAAATATAACTGCAACAACATAGCGATAGTGTTTGGATGACAGCAAATTGATACTAACAGGTGTGTACATGCACAAATTTAGTAACATAGAACTAATAGCACTAAGGCCGTCCACTATGTATGCCAAAACTAGTGTAAAGACAACTGTTGCTACATCTCGCACCGGTGCCCTGCACTGGCGAGCCGATGCAGCGGAAAAAAATCAGGGACCCGGACTCCGGAGCACCTAGTTGCTCCGATGCCCAGTTCCTTCGTGCCATAAAGATTTAGTATTTTATTGCTTGGCTGCTCGGATGTGTGGACCAAAGTTGGCTGCACAAACTGCTGAAGCGGTGCCAAATAATTTTCTAATGGCACCGCTGATGAGATGGCAACAATTTTAGATACTAGGTACAAACTGTGCCACTGTCTTAGGATGCGTTTGGTTGAAGGTGTGGTATGAATGGGTTGGGACCGTGACAGTGTCTGAATCACATCTAACAAATGATTTGTAACAACGAAAGAGGGTCTAACCTTCTCTGCACATGCCAGAAACTTCCTCCCACTGTCCACAGATTCAAATGCAACTATCTTCACGCATGGAGATTGATGGTGACAACGAGCAGATAGATCTTCAGCCACCCCGCTCCATTCGTTGCCACTGATGGTCCTAGGGAGCTACAAGAGGAATAAATGACTCAAATCGACCGCCGGGTAAAAATCCTTCATTCCAAGTCATAGCCCGAGAGAGAGAAGAGAGGCATACCCGGGTGGTGAAGGAGTCGTCGTTGTCGGAGGAACCGCTGGAGAGGTCTTTGAAGAAGACCATGGCGACCCCGGCTGTAGGATGCGAGACGGCGAGAGCGAGGAAGCAAGCGAGGAAGCGGCTATAGCTTAGGAAGGAAGGAAGGAAGGAAGGAAGGAGGAAACAGGGGAAATGTGACTTGTGGTCGGGGAGAAAAGGGGGTGGGGAAGGGGGGAGGGGGTAGATATTTTGGCGGTAGGCCAAAATTTTGGAAATGTGGAGGGAAACTTTGCGCGCGGTGCCGCCGGACACCATTCACTCTGAACGATTGTGTGCATCGCAAACGATTCTTCTGCTTTACGCGCATGGGATGAGTTTGATAATTCAAATTTTGGTGGAAATTTCCCCGGGTACGTCATTGCATAATTTAACATCGCTTGCTAATTTGGGCACACAAAAGAGCATACAGCAGACAGACCACACTTACTGAATCGAGCAATTTTAGTAATTAAACAGAGCCAGTTGACCTAAACATTGCTCTAACAAAAGACCAGCATAAAAAACAAAGCCTAAGTACGCATAATTTTAACAAATCTGCCGCCGCGCCGGCCTATGCATCGCCGTTGTGAGATGAAACGTCGATGACTTGTCCTGGCGACATGCCGCTGTTGGTGGACTCCGCGTCCCCCCTGCTGAAGTCGACCGCGTCCTCGTCCTCATCCTTGGTGCCGCCCTCAAGATTGTAGTACTCGTAGTAGTGGCTGCGCCAGAGCTCGTGTTGGTACTCCACCACCGATTCCTCGACGGACAGACTCTTCTCTACCTCGACCTCGGCCACGCGCAACTCCTCCGCCCGGCGCTCCTCAATCTCCGCGGCCTCCTGCATCTCCAGCTCCCGCTCGGCGACCTCATGAGGAAGCAGGTTCTCCATGGCCACCGCCGCCTTTTCGGATGTGGGTTGCATGCTGGATTCCGAGGTGGCCTGGAATATCTTGGCGTGGATGGCCTCGACCCGGGCCAGGGCAACATCGGCAGCACGGACGGCAGCTCGAGCGCTCTCGGCGTTTGCAGCCGCCGTCACAGCAGCAGCAGCAGCCGTCTCGGCTGCTGCAGCTGCCCTGTCGGCTGGCTCAGACGCCCTCTCGGCGGAAGTAGCCGCGCTCAATGCGGATGCGGCGGCACTCTCGACGTAGGCGGCCGCGCTCTTGGCGCAGGCGGCCGCGCTCGGGGGTAGGGGGGATGCAGCCATCGTACGGGCCTTCACGAAGCGTTTCGATGGCGTCATCTTTGCAAGAAGGGGGTGCGGGAATGGGGATGGGGATTCATGGATTCAGGGGTTGCCGGCACTGGAGCAGACGAGCCGGCGAAGCTTAAGGAGACTTAAATAGACCCAGAAATTTTCATCACAAACGGTTCCTACAAAACAACTGTGTGTGATGTTGTAGATATTTTTTATTAGCTGTGAAAGACGAATTTGGAGTAAAGTGGCAACGGATGGTGTTTTAAATGTACGAGAAAATTTGTAGTACTAATACAACTGTCATGTCAAATTTTGGAAAATTTCAGGGGTCATTTGACCTTTTAAGACATTTAAGTGATTTTCTAGCCATTTAATGACCGTAATTGAAATTTGAACTACATGTACATGCAACAGCAAACCATAACGGTTTGAAAAGTCATATTTTGTGTACTTGTGTGCGATTTAATTCCATGTGCAGTAAATTGGAAGGAATTTTCAAACATATTGGTCTAACGGCTATGACACAATTAAGCATGGAGTGCCATGGCATTTAAATTCCAAAAAATTAAAAAAATATCAGAAACACATGAAACCTTGGTTGATGTAATGTCATGCCACCAAGATGATGTGGTAAAAAATTTGGCATGTTTGACAAAAGTTTGGACACACACCCCTCACAAACCAGAGCAACTCACTAGAAGGCTCGTGGTTCCGAGAGGGAACAATGCATGTTTGATGACGAACGGGAGATAGCTTCCTCTTACGGCCTTCAAATTTTTTCTACGTGTAACGTGCACTAATACAACTGTCATGTCAAATTTTGAAAAATTTCAGGGGTCATTTGACCTTTTGAAGACATTTAAGTGATTTTCTAGCCATTTAATGATCGTAATTCAAATTAGAACTAGATGTACATGCAACGGCTAACCATAATGGTTTGAAAAATCATATTTGTGTACTTGTGTGCGATTTAATTCCATGTGCAGTAAATTGGAAGGAATTTTCAAACATATTGGTCTAACGGCTATGACACAATTAAGCATGGAATGCCATGGCATTTAAATTACAAAATATTAAAAAATATCAGAAACACATGAAACCTTGGTTGATGTAATGTCATGCCACCAAGATGATGTGGTAAAAAATTTGGCATGTTTGACGAAAGTTTGGACACACACCCCTCATAAACCGGAGCAACTCACTAGAAGGCTCGTGGTTCTGAGAGGGAACAATGCATGTTTGATGACGAACGGGAGATAGCTTTCTCTTACGGCCTTCAAATTTTTTCTACGTTTAACGTGCACTAATACAACTGTCATGTGAAAATTTGGAAAATTTCAGGAGTCATTTGACCTTTTGAAGACATTTAAGTGATTTTCTAGCCATTTAATGACCGTAATTCAAATTTGAACTACATCTACATGCAATGGCTAACCATAATGGTTAAATCATATTTGTGTACTTGTGTGCGAGTTAATTCCATGTGCAGTAAATTAGAAGGAATTTTCAAACATATTGGTCTCATGACATGGACACATGCATATGTATGCATGGAGTGCCATGGCATTTTAATTTCAAAAAATTAAAAAATGATCAGAAAAACATGAAACCTTGCTTGATGTAATGTCATGCCACCAAGATGATGTGGTAAAAAAATTGGCATGTTTGACGAAAGTTTGGACACACACCCTCACAAACCGGAGCAACTCACTAGAAGGCTAGTGGTTCCGAGAGGGAACAATGCATGTTTGATGACGAACGGGAGATAGCTTCCCCTTACGGCCTTCAATTTTTTTTCTACATTTAACGTGCACTAATACAACTGTCATGTGAAAATTTGGAAAATTTCAGGGGACATTTGACCTTTTAAAGACATTTAAGTGATTTTCTAGCCATTTATTGACCGTAGTTCAAATTTGAACTACATCTACATGCAATAGCTAACCATAATGGTTTGAAAAATCATATTTGCGTACTTGTGTGCGAGTTAATTCCATGTGCAGTAAATTAGAAGGAATTTTCAAACATATTGGTCTCACGGCATGAACACATGCATATTTATGCATGGAGTGCCATGGCATTTTAATTCCAAAAATTTAAAAAATGATCAGAAAAGCATGAAACCTTGCTTGATGTAATGTCATGCCACCAAGATGATGTGGTAAAAAAATTGGCCTGTTTGACGAAAGTTTGGACACACACCCCTCACAAACCGGAGCAACTCACTAGAAGGCTAGTGGTTCCGAGAGGGAACAATGCATGTTTGATGACGAACGGGAGATAGCTTTCCCTTACGGCCTTCAAATTTTTTCTACGTTTAACATGCACTAATACAATTGTCATGTGAAAATTTGGAAAATTTCAGGGGTCATTTGACCTTTTAAAGACATTTAAGTGATTTTCTAGCCATTTAATGACCGTAATTCAAATTTGAACTACATCTACATGCAATGGCTAACCATAACGGTTTGAAAAATCATATTTTTGTGTACTTGTGTGCGAGTTAAAAAAATCTTCAGACGATGTAAATATCTGGTGTTCAAAAAAAAAATGTAAATATCTAGCAAGACAACCGGCCCCCACACGATTGGCACTCTATTTCGCGCCTCGAGGTTTGGAAGGTGAATGGCGGGGGTTATTAATCAGACACGGTTCTGTATTGGAAACCGTCAGCTATTATGTTCACACACGGATTCTAATGCGGGAATCATGTGTAATTCAAACTACAGTACTTGTAAATTCCGGCGACCGGCGTGTGTACTGTTCCCGTCGATCTAGATTCCGGCCGCCAATAAATACTACCTTGCTCACGTCATCCCGCCTGCATTCTCATCTACATCCTCCCCTCGCTCGCGCTCTCTCTCTCTCTCAAAGCTCTGCCATGGCGCCGCCGATCTGCCCACGCGCCGACAAGGAGTCGCCGCCCCCCGAGGACGCTCAGTCGAAGAGCAGCGACGAGGAGGACCCCTACGCGCCGCCGGACGAGGTTGCGCTGGACCCCCTAACTTTGGATTGGTTTTGGGGCCAGTACAATCTTTATCTATGGAAGTCACTGCCGCCGGCTGAGAAAGCCAAGCAAGTGGCGTTCAAGAAGGAGATGGCGGAGGAGGAAGCCAGGTACCAGGCGGCCTGTGAAGCCCGTGATGCCGCCTGGGAAAAGGAGAAGGTGGAGCTTTGGGGGCGGGCGCGTCGTCGTGCGGAGGAGGTGTATGAAGACGGATACTTCGCGAGGAAGGTCAAAGGCGCTAGGCGCCTCATCACTGCGTGGAGGTGGGCCAATAAGCTCCAGCGTGCCACCGACGAGGAGCTTCGGTGGGCGCCCAACGAAATGGCAAGATCGTCTGCGCTCGTCCGCCAGCAAGAGACAGATCGGTACGTCAAGCGCTGCGAGATGGAGGAGGCGGAGTACTGCCTCCGCACTAGGAAGACGCCGCACATCAGGAGGGATTATTAGTTTTAGTATTGTTCGTTTTCAATTATATGCATTGTACCTAGTAGTTAAGTATCATCACGTATATGTGATGATATTATATATATTCTGTGATGAACTAATGAACAATTAATATATATATATATTATGAATTTCATTTTCTATTTGTTTTTGTATACTAATTTGAATCTAGCTGTTATCATCCACATATACAGAATGGAAAGCGTATATACACACATTGAAACACAACATATAAGAACGGAAAATAGAGTACACACATTGAAACAGAGCAATTAACAGAGCAATACTATGATTGCTGTTAATACATAGCTATCCACGTCGAAACGACTCAACAAAATAAAACGCGTCCATGAGACCATGACCAGCAGCCCTTGCCTACGGTAGCTCTTGGCTCTGCCTGAACTCGTGCAGGCGTTCGTTCAAGCGGTCGACACGCTCGCGGTACATCTGGAGCGCGATCTTGAGCTCCAAGTTGGCTATTTCTTCGGAGATCACCAGCTTGAGGATGCGATGGCCATGTTCCTCTACTGCGCCCAGGTGGACACCTGGGCCAAGGAGGCGGTCGAGCCTACCGACCAGCGCGTTGGCATCGAGCGGGCCACGGACAAGGCGAACGGCGCGACCCATGCGAACGGCATGGCAGGCGTCCGGTGCAAGTACGGCGCGGCCGGCCTCTGGTGCAAGTACGGCGCAGAGGGCCTCTGCCCACTCCTGGCGAGGAATGGGGGTACTGACGGGACGTGTACCTAGCTGTGACGCTGTGTCGACAGCAGGCAAGTGCCGATGGATCTGCTCTTGCTGTGCGGCGCGCCGCGCCTCTCGCTTTGCGGCGCTCCAACAGTCTCGCCGTGCGGCGAGCCGCACCCTATCGGCGCGGACGCGCCTAGCTTGCTCTGCGGCGTGCCATCGATCATGTTCTGCGGCGAGCTGCAGCCTCTCGGGGCTGACATGCCTATCTTTATTCGCGGCGCTCAAGCGCCATGCGCCAAGGGTCTGCTCAACCCTGGCGATGACGCACATCACGGCGTCGTCCATCGCGTTGCCGGGGAGCGCCTCGGCCTCGACAGGCCGTGGCGCCTTCTCATTTTCCTCATCGACGAGGTTGATGGCAGAGGCGGCGCTTTGGTGGGTTGGCATGCTTGGGGAAAGGTGGATGTGCTACAGGCTGCGCTTGTTGCTCCGTGCGTCGCGCGCCGCCTAGGTTTATGCGCAATATCGCTGGGTGGCGGGAAACAGGTGAGGAAATGGCGGGAAATGGTGGCGTGTTCATAAAATGCCATCAATTAATGGAAACTTAATATATAAGGAACATCGAGCTAGCACAAGAAGTAGATGATGATCAGATGAACACGGACCACACTACGGAACCCGTCGGTGAGGAATTCATCAATCACAAATAGTTGTATACTAGCAAGCGTTTGCCCACAACACACACGGCTTATTCCATCACAAACAGGTCGGATGGATCAACTGTATGCCATGTAACGCACATAGTCAAAAAGTAATGCGGTAGACCTTCTTTAACATGTGTTAAGAAAAACAAAAAATTTCAAAACAAGGACCTTGAGGTTAATTCCACCCCACAACACACACGGCTTATTCCATCACAAACAGGTCGGATGGATCAACTGTATGCCACGTATCGCACATTGTCAAAAAGTAATGCGGTAGACCTTCTTTAACATGGCTGCTCCATCCGGTCACCCATCTCATGGCTGCTCCAGCCTGAGCACAGTTAACTTGAGAGTTCTCTTAGATGAGCTATTGGTGGAACATCTAGTCCTTGCTGATATAGGATGCCTCTTCGCATCCTTATGGCGTACCCGGATGACCGCCGGTCGCCCAATGGCCAATAGATGTTGTGTAGACAGAGCATATCACATACGTCTTATTAGAAGCAATCGTCTGTGTTATTATCGGTCTTCGCACACATTTCTGTTTACAGACCTGTTTGCCACGTATCGCACGCATCCTGTTAAATTGAACCGTTTCTGTTCTCTTGGCTCAAAGCAAACAGTTCATCCAGGTGAACCATATGCCGTATATCGCACACACCTTGATCTGGCTGACCGTTTCTTTTGTGTTGCCTAATCACAAACAGTTCATCCGAGTGAACCGTATGCTGTATATCGCACACACCTTCATCTGACTGCCTGTTTCTGTTCTTCTTCCTCATCGCAAACAGTTCATTGAACTTAACCGTATGCCCTTCATCGCACACGCAACTAAAATCTGAACTGTGTTTGATGCATCCATCATCGCAAATGTTTTGCACCTTTTTTGACGGATTTTTTTACATCACCGTTTGTGATTATTGCATCGCACACAGTTTCGTCGAAGGGTCTCTGATCGTAGTGTCACGTTAGCGGCATCCTGCAGTAGTGTGCTACCAAAATTTAAAACTAACACGGTCTCATCAGTAAATTGTTCCATGGTGAAACTAATAAAATCGCCATGTACTGATTTTTTTTGCCAGGTCTAATTAAAAATAAATTTCCATGGTCTGAAATAATAAAATTGCCATGGTCAAACAAATAAATTTGCCATGGTGCACACAATAACTTTCCATTGTTCAAAAAATAAAGTTTCCATGCTTCAAATTAAATAAATCTGGCATGCACCACAAAAATATAATCTGCCATAGTCTAAGATAAATTAGCCATGGTTCAAAAAATAACTTTGCCATGTACCAATTAAATAAATTTTGTGTGGTCCACAGAAAATATATATTTGCCATGGTGTAAAACATAATTTGCATGATGCAAACAATAACTTTCCCACGGTTGGAATGATAACTTTGCCATGTGAAAATTTTAAAAACTCCATGTCCCTTCGCAAAAATTTGCCATAATTGTTTTTGAACATTTTCTCTTATTTTTGTCATGTACTATAACCGAAATGTTCATGAAAATTGCCATGTGTATAAATAAACATGGTCACACTTGAATACAAAATGAGGGATAAACAGTTGAATTAGAACAGTTCATGTAGAAATTGCCATTGCAATACAATGTCCAAAATTGTCATGTTCTGAATTTGGCCATGTCTCTTAATAAAATTTGTCATGCCTCTAATTAACAAAATGCCATGTTTTTTTAGAATAGTTAATGTAGGAATTGCCATGGCCTATTGAAAGGATCGAGAAGAGGGGTCTAGAGGGGGGGGGGGGCGGTAATTAGACCCTCAACAAGTAAAAGTGGCAATTTTTAAGTTCTTCAAATTAAGATGGAGTTTTAGCACAAGTTTAAGCATTCACAATACATTTCAAGCAAGCATGACAAGAGTATATGCAGCGGAAAGTGTAAAGCATGCTAATTGCAAGAAAGTAAAGGGATGAGATTGGAGTGTGCAAACGCAATGAAGACACGGAGATTTTTGGCATGGTTCCGATAGGTGGTGCTATCGTACATCCACGTTGATGGAGACTTCAACCCAGAAAGGGCAACGATTGCGTGAGTCCACGGAGGGCTCCACCCATGAAGGTTCCACGAAGAAGCAACCTTGTCTATCCCACCATGGCCATCGCCCACGAAGTACTTGGCTCACTCGGGTAGATCTTCACGAAGTAGGCGATCTCCTTGCCCTTACAAACTTCTTGGTTCAACTCCACAACTTGACGGAGGCTCCCAAGCGACACCTAACCAATCTAGGAGACACCACTCTCCAAAAGGTAATAGATGGTGTGTTGATGATGAACTCCTTGCTCTTGTGCTTCAAATGATAGTCTCCCCAACACTCAACTCTCTCTCATAGATTTGGATATGGTGGAAAGATGATTTGAGTGGAAAGCAACTTGGGGAAGGCTAGAAATCAAGAATCTTGTGGTAGGATTGGAATATCTTGATCTCAACACATGAGTAGGTGGTTCTCTCTCAGAAAATGTATGCTGGAAGTGTAGGCACGTTCTGATGGCTCTCTCTCAAATGGAGAAGGGGGTGGAGGCGTATATATAGCCTCCACATAAAATCCAACCGTTACACACATTTGACCCAACTCGGCCAGACCAGATAGATGAACTCGGTGAGACCGATTTAGTTCAAAATGTGAATGTTAGGAATCTCGGTGGGACCGATGTGCTAGGGCTTAGGGCAAACCTCATCTCGATGGCGCTGATTGCATCAACTCGGTGAGACCGAAGTGAAGCAATAGTGCAATAGAGAATTGGTCAAGCCATCTCGGTGAGACCGAAATAATTGCAACTGATAACAGTGAGTTGGCAAGGCCATCTCGGTGAGACCGAGATCTGTATCGGTGTGACCGAACTGTTAGGGTTTCTGGCAGTGGTTATGTCATATGAACTCGGTGGCGCTGGGTAGAACGAATCGGTGGGGCCGAGCTGGACTTTGGGATTTTGACATATTTGGAATGAGAAAGTGGTTGAGGGTATTTGGAGCAATATCACTAAGCATTTGAGCAAGCAAGCCATTAAGCAAAACCTCATCCCATTTTAATAGTATTGGCTTTCCTATGGAATCAATGTGATCTTGGATCACTTAAAATAAAATGAAGAGTCTTAAGCTTTAGCCAATGCATGTCCTTGGCACCTTGAAGGGGTTCCACATCCTCTTGTCCTTTCCACGCCATTGTTGAACTTGTCTAAAATACATTAGATAAGAGCATTAGTCCAACAAGAGATATGTTGACATTAATTACCAAAATCACCCAGGGAGCACTTGTGCTTTCAATCTCCCCCTTTTTGGTAATTGATGACAACATACATCAAAGCTTTAGGTAAATGATATGATAGCTAGCAAGTAAATCTTTGGAGAGACATGTAACATGTATAAGCTCCCCCTACATGTATGCAGTCATGTGAAGATAGAATATTCCAACATTTGAATGCATAACATGACAGAGTAAGCAGAGAGTTACATGTATCTTGGCTGTATGCATTAGAGCAAATGACACGGTTAAGAAATGTACCTTCATGTTTATGATTCCCTCTTGCAAACAATATGCGCAACAGCAAGAGATCATCATGCACATGAGTGCGATGCATATACTTACCTTGTGGTCTTGAGCTGACTTTTGAAGGAGTAGACTTGGGAAAACAGGATTAGATAACACAAGAACACTCTAAGTAAGGCAGTTTTAAGGTACCAAGACTGGGATGACATGTAATAGGTGAGTACTAAGTACTTCATTTAGATATTGACATGCCCCCAAAGATTTAAAGATGTGCAATAAGTTTCAAAGATTTTCTCCCCTTAGGTATAGACTCTTTCTCCCCCTGAATCTGATATTGGATAATGGGAGAAGATAGGGTGAGATAAAATCAGAGCAAAATAGGATAAGAGCAATTAAAATCAGAGCAACAATAATAGTCAATAGCAATAGCTAGGATCAAACATATTGACATGTCTTTCCCCTCTTGAAGACACTCTCCTCTTTGTTAAAGGGCATCTATAGAAGAGCTTAGATGTGCTCATTTGATAAGCTTTGATGTGCTCTCTCTCTCCCCCTTTGACATCAATTTCCAAGAAGGGTACTTCTGGAGCATGAGTCAAGTAGGTGTGGTCCTTGAGAGTCTCTACAAAGCAGTAGCTAGTTTATGATGCTGATAGAGGAAAGAATCATTGAGTGGAGCTGAGGAAAATAGACAATAAGAATTGGCAAAAAGTTTTCTCAGAGTTGAAATCGGTGACACCGATATGGTTCCATCGGTGAGTCCGGGATGACAGAGTCACAAAAGGTGCTTATCGGTGAGACTGAGCTAGCCCGTGTCGGTTGTACCGATGAACTATATACAAGTAGTCCTTGTATTTCGGTCGATCCGATAGGATTGGATTGGAGGGACCGAGTTCAACGCAGAGTAAAGATTTTGTCAACTCAGCTCACTTGGCAAATGAAATCTCACAAGGATTTGCAGGGAATTTGCAGAAAGATTTGCAATGAATTAAACACACATAAAAAGAAAAAGGATCTAGATGAAGTTTTTGTTTTGTTTTAGAGGGAGACATAGAAACAAGAAAATCATGCAAATGGAAAAATCAACTAGGCAAAAGAACACTAGAGAACTTCATCCAGATAAGGGTTCGGCGACAAAGTCACCTATGTTAGAGTATATTGACTTAGGAGTCAAGTGAGATCACTTGATCATAGGTCATACTCATCGTTTAAGCTCAAAATGGGGTTGCCATTTTTCGTTTAAGCATTTTGATGTATTCACATCTTGTTGAGTTGCTTTAGCTCATAACTTGGAGCAAAGCTTCTCTAAGATGGAATGACATACCTTGGGTTGTGGTGTTGATCTTGATCATGTGGCCAAACTTGTGTTGGATGCTCAAGGTTGATGTTGTTCATCAAGAGTTGGGAGCACCACTTGTAGTTTGAGTTCCTCTTCCTACATGGGTTAGTCTTGCAAGGAAAAACACTTGTGTATCCAAAATGACAATCATGAAACTTGATACCAATTGAAATTTGATATATTGAAATAGTCAAAGGATATGTTGAGCGATTTCATGCTTCCTTGTATTCAACAACCAAATCATAGGAACTTGGTGATGTAGAAATTGCTCAAAATGTGAGTGACTTGCAATCTCATAGATTTGGGTTCATCCAAGTACCTACAAGGGTTATAACATGCAAGGGTACAAGTATAGATCCATGACATATGTTCATCATAAGAGAAATATCAAGGATTAGTCATAAAAGCCTCATGCCTTGCATGTATCCGAATGGAGTTTCTACTCCAAGTTTGAGGCATCAATGATATTCAATTCACATCTCAAACGGCAAAATACTTTCCCATCAAGCGGTTTGGTGAATATATCTGCCAATTGCTTATCGGTTCAAACATGCTTAAGATTGATGTCTCCTTTAGCAACATGATCTCGAATGAAATGATGGCAAACTTCAATATGCTTAGTTCGAGAATGTTGCACGGGATTGTGAGAAATCTTAATAGCACTTTCATTATCACAAAGCAATGGAATATGTTTCACATGTATCCCATAATCCTTAAGGGTTTGGGTCATCCAAAGTAATTGAGCACAACATGATCCAGCGGCAATGTATTCCGCTTCGGCAGTAGATAAGGATACCGAGTTTTGTTTCTTGGAGGACCAAGATACAAGGGATCTACCAAGAAATTGGCAAGTACCCGAAGTGGACTTTCTATCAACCTTGTCACCAGCATAGTCCGAATCGGAGTAGCCAACAAGATCAAAAGATGACCTCTTAGGATACCAAATGCCAAAGTTTGGTGTATGAATTAAGTATCTCATGATCCTTTTTATGGCCTTAAGATGACACTCTTTAGGGGCCGCTTGATATCGTGCAAACATGCACACACTTTGCATAATATCAGGACGGGAAGCACATAGATATAACAATGAACCAATCATATAGCGGTAAACCTTTTGGTCAACCGGTTTGCCATCCTTAGTCAAGTCAAGATGTCCACTAGTAGGCATGGGTGTTTTCATACCTTTGCGTTCTTGCATGTTGAACTTCTTGAAAAGATCCTTGGTATACTTCATTTGAGAAACAAAGGTACCCTCCTTAGTTTGCTTGATTTGCAAACCAAGGAAAAATTTGAGTTCACTCATCATAGACATCTCAAACTTCTCCGACATTAGCCTTCCAAACTTTTCACTAAAATGGGGGTTAGCAGAACCAAATATGATATCATCCACATAAATTTGGCACACAAACAGTTCACCATTAACCCTTTTAGTAAAAAGTGTAGAATCAATCTTCCCAATCTCAAAGCCTTTTCAATAAGAAACTTGGTCAAGCATTTATACCATGCTCTAGGAGCTTGTTTAAGACCATAAAGAGCTTTGTGAAGTTTGTAGACATGATTAGGTTTCTTGGGATTGACAAAGCCAGGAGGTTGTTTAACATAGACTTCCTCCTCAATTTCTCCATTTAGAAAAGCACTTTTAATGTCCATTTGGTATAAGGTGATATCATGATGATTGGCATAAGCAAGTAAGATGCGTATGGACTCAAGTCTAGCAACGGGGGCATATGTCTCACCATAGTCCATACCTTCTACTTGAGTGTAGCCTTGAGCGACGAGACGGGCCTTTTTGCATACAATTTGTCCATCTTCATCTTGCTTATGCCGAAACACCCATTTGGTTCCAACGACATTGTGCTTGTCGTCGGGCTTCTCAACCAATGTCCACACTTGATTCCTCTCGAAGTTGTGTAGCTCTTCGTGCATAGCATTCACCCAATCCAGATCCTCAAGAGCTTCTTCTACCTTCATAGGTTCAACACTAGAAATGAATGAGTAGTGTTCACAAAAGTTAGCCAAACAAGTTTTAGAGCGAGTGATTCTCCCTGTTTGAATATCATCAAAGATTTGTTCGATAGGATGGTCTCTTGTGACTCTTGCTCTAACTCGTGAGAGCTTTTGTTTGGTTGGGGTGGAACATCCTCTTCATTGTGTTCTTCTTCTCCTTCTTCATTGTTGTTGGCGTTGTCGTTCTCTTGTGGAGGTGGAGAGGGAGGTCGAGGTGGTGTTGTTGTACTTCTTCATCTCCTCCGTCTTGATGTGTTCCACTTGTGGATGCCTCCAAGTCAACTTGTGGTTCACCTTGACGTGAAGTTGAGGCTTCCACTTGAACGGAAGAGGTACTCTCCTTCACCTCCGTTGGATGAATCTTGCCAATGGACAAATCTTGGATTGCTTTCGAAGGATCTTTGTCTCCTACATCAAGTGGCAATTGCTCTACTTGCGAGCCGTTAGATTCATCAAACTTCACATCTACCATCTCTTCAACCTTTCGGGTGAAATTGTTGTAGACACGGTAAGTGTGAGAGTTTGAGCCATAACCAAGCTAGTAGGAAACCTTCATGAGACTTAGGAGCAAATTTTGAGTGACGATGCTTATCAAGAATGTAACACTTTGAGCCAAATACTCAAAAGTATCCAACTTGGGGTTTGTTACCAGTGAGAAGCTCGTATGCCGTCTTGCCGAGAAGCTTATGAAGATATAGTCGATTCGTAGCATGACAAGTTGTCTCAACCGCTTCCGCCCAAAAATGTCTTGGCGTCTTGTATCCATCAAGCATCATTCTTGCCATCTCAACAAGTGTCCGGTTCTTCCTCTCAACAACTCCATTTTGTTGAGGCGTGTACGTAGCCGAGAACTCATGTGAAATCCCTTCTTCGTCAAGAAAGGTATCCACATTGGCATTCTTGAACTCCGTTCCATTGTCGCTTCAAACTTTCTTGATCTTCACTTCAAATTGGTTTTGGGCCTTCCTAGCGAAGTTCTTGAAGATCTTTTGGACCTGTGATTTATCATCAAGAAAGAACACCCACGTAAATCTTGAAAAATCGTCAACAATGACTAATCCGAACGAGTTACCACCGAGACTCTTGTAGGCGTTGGGACCAAAAAGATCCATGTGAAGTAGCTCAAGCAGTCTTCTCGTGGTCATGATGTTCTTCACGGGATGACTTCCTCCAACCTGTTTTCCTACTTGGCAAGCACTACAAAGTCTATCCTTGTCAAATATAACATCTTTAACACCAAGGATATGATCACCTTTAACAAGCTTATCAAGATTACGCATGCCCACATGACCTAACCTTCTATGCCATAACCAACCTTTAGAAGATTTAGCAATTAAGAAATTACGAGGTTGAACTCTCTTAGTGAAATCAACAATGTATAGGTCACCTCTACGAATACCGGTAAAGACCATATTATGATTATCTCTACGAAACACTTGGCAATCTACTTCAGTAAATAGAACATTGAAACCGAAGTCAGCTAGTCTAAATACGGAAAGGAGATTGTAACCAAGGGATTCAACGAGCATAATGTTTTGGATAGAGCTATCATTGGAAATGGCCACCTTACCAAGGCCAAGTACCTTACCCTTGGACTCCAAAAGTGACATACTTGCGTGGCCCGTCGTTCTTAGCAAGCTCACGGAACATGTCCTTGTCTCCGGTCATATGATCAGTACATCCACTATCGAGAATCCATTCTTTCCCTCCGGCCATGTAACCACGAAGGTTAGCCATGAGTCCAAAGTGTCTCATTGACTCATCAAGGTCAAAGTCACTGTCTTCATCCTCATCATAATATCCATGCTCAACATCATCATGTAGATGATCATCACCTAGAGTGAGTGATTCATTAGATTTATGACCATGACAATGTGCATGTTTATGAATTCTAATAGTTTGTGAGATGATGCTACTAATGACTCCAACACCTCCTTTGGCACGCATGAGATCATGGAGCTCAAATAGACATTCATCAAACTTAGGATCACTAGGATTCATGTTACGAAAAGCAATAGAATTTTGAAGAATCTCATCTAGATTTTCAAGGAATAGTTTGGAAAGCGCTCCTCAAGATATTTCCATATAGTGTGAGCACATTCAAAGGTAGGCAAGCATACAAGCAAATTTCTAGGCAATCCTCTAATGATAAGATCAATAGTTCTAAGATTGCGAGTCATGTCAAGATATTCATCGAGGGTAGGATGCAAATGATCAATGGGGGGCATATAAGGGCTAGTAATATACTTGTTCAAATCATATTCATTCAAAATCTCAAGCATCTCATTCTTCCAGGAACTATAGAACTCTCCGTCAAGCATAGGCACTCTACGTCTAATACTCCCAATCGTAGACTCATCCATCTTCCTCCAATGGTGATTAAACCAAAGCAATGGAGACCAAAGCTCTGATACCAATTAAAAGGATCGAGAAGAGGGGTCTAGGGGGGGGGGGGTAATTAGACCCTCAACAAGTAAAAGTGGCAATTTTTAAGTTCTTCAAGTTAAGGTGGAGTTTTAGCACAAGTTTAAGCATTCACAATACATTTCAAGCAAGCATGATAATAGTATATGCAGCGGAAAGAGTAAATCATGCTAATTGCAAGAAAGTAAAGGGATGGGATGGGAGTGTGTAAACGCAATGAAGACACGGAGATTTTTGACGTGGTTCCTATAGGTGGTGCTATTGTACATCCACGATGATGGAGACTTCAACCCACGAAGGGTAACGGTTGCGCGAGTCCACGGAGGGCTCCACCCACGAAGGGTCCACGAAGAAGCAACCTTGTCTATCCCACCACGGCCATCGCCCACGAAGGACTTGCCTCACTCGGGTAGATCTTCATGAAGTAGGCGATCTCCTTGCCCTTACAAACTTCTTGGTTCAACTCCATGATATGTCTCCAATGTATCTATAACTTTTGATTGCTCCATGCTGTTATATTATCATTCTTGGATGTTTTACAATCATTTTATAGCAACTTTATATCATTTTTTGGGACTAACCTATTGACATAGTGCCCAGTGCCAATTGCTGTTTTTGCTTGTTTTTTTTACTTCGCAGGAAATCAAAACCAAACGGAGGCCAAACGCAGCGAAACTTTTTGGTGATTTTTTTTGGACCAGAAGACACAAGTTGGGCCAAGAAAGTACCTGAGGGGGGCTCCGTGGGGAGCACAACCCACTAGGGCGCGCATGGAGGCCCAGGCGCGCCCAGGTGGGTTGTGCCCACCTCGGCCACCTCCCGCACCGCCTCGTTGCTCTATAAATACCCCAATATTCCAGAAACCCTAGGAGAGTCGAAGAAAATCAATTCCAGCTGCCGCAAGTTCCAGAAACCATAGATGCAATCTAGACACCATCACGGAGGGGTTCATCATCCTCATTGGTGCCTCTCCTATGATGCGTGAGTAGTTCATTGTAGACCTACGGGTCCGTAGGCAGTAGCTAGATGGCTTTCTCTCTCTCTCTCTCTTTTGATTCTCAATACAATGGTCTCTTGGAGATCTATTTGATGTAACTCTTTTTTGCGGTGTGTTTGTTGGGATCCGATGAACTTTGAGTTTATGATCAGATCTATGTTTTTATCCATGAAAGTTATTTGAGTCTTTTGATCTCTTATATGCATGATTGCTTATAGCCTCGTATTTCTTCTTCAAATCTTTGGTTTAATTAGGCCAACTACATCGATTTTTCTTGCCATGGGAAGAGGTGCTTTGTGATGGGTTCGATCTTACGGTGCTTGATCCCAGTGACAAAAGGGGAACCGACACGTATGTATCGTTGCTATTAAGGATAACAAGATGGGGTCTATTTCTACATAAATAGATCTTGTCTACATCATGTCATCGTTCTTATTGCATTACTCCGTTTCTCCATGAACTTAATACACTAGATGCATGCTGGATAGCGGTCGATGTGTGGAGTAATAGTAGTAGATGCAGGCAGGAGTCGGTCTACTAATCTTGGACGTGATGCCTATATAATGATCATTGCCTGGATATCATCATAATTATTTGAAGTTCTATCAATTGCCCAACAGTAATTTGTTTACCCACCGTATGCTATTTTTCTCGAGAGAAGCCACTAGTGAAATCTACAGCCCCCGGGTCTATTTTCTCATCATATATTTTTAGATCTATTTTGCTATTTGCCTTTTTATTTATTTGCCACTTTTATTTTCAGATCTATATTTCTAAAAGCCCAAAAATATTTTGCTTCACTTTATTTTATTCGCAATCTATTTATCCAATCTACTACAATTTATCTCACGTCCGTTTGCCAATTTCTGGCGCCGTTACCCGAAAGGGATTGACAACCCCTTTAACACATCGGGTTGCAAGTATTTGTTCTTTGTGTGCAGGTGCTATTTACGTAGTGTTGCTTGGTTCTCCTACTGGTTTGATAACCTTGGTCTCATCACTGAGGGAAATACCTACCGTTGCTGTGCTGCATCATCCCTTCCTCTTTGGGGAAATACCGACGTAGTTCAAGCCAACGTCAAAAGGAATTTCTGGTGCCGTTGCCGGGGAGACATCATCAACATCTACCAGGTTCCTAATCACAAATCTCATCTCCTTGCAATTTACATTATTTGCCATTTGCCTCTCGTTTTCCTCTCCCCCACTTCACAAAAATTTGCCGTTTTATTCACCCTCTTTTTCGTTCGCCGTTTTCTCAGCAGATCAGTTTTTGAGTGCAATCTTGTTTGCATAGTCATGATGCCTCAAAGAAAATATTATGATGTTCCTTACCCCAATATTTTACTTGAAATTGAGAAAAGTACTAAAGAATATATGACTACACAATTTGAGCACAATAAATATTTTACCGAAGAACTTAAGGAACACTCTGTTGTGTTGGATGCTATAGCCAAACAACTTGATGATATTAGTAGAGAAGTTTGTAGTCTTCAATCTAAGTATGCCTTTGCTGAAAGTTTGCTAGGAAAAATATCCGATGCACAAGCTACCCTAGTAAATCAAATGGCCGCTAAACCAATCTCGTTAGAAGACAAAAATGATGAAGATCTTAAAGTGATTGGTGTTTCTTCTGTTGATTCCTTGTTTAGTAAAATTAAGATTGATGAAAAAGGGACTGAAGAAGAGTCAACTTTGGCTAGAAGGCGTCCCGATAATTTGGAGGGTGAAAATCTTGTTGAGAAAATTGATAAAAGTGGGTTTGGAGAGGTCAAAACTTTAACTAGTGATGTGCCCACTCTTTTGGATTATAAATACTTTAATTATGATAATTGCTCTTTGATTGATTGTATTTCTTTATTGCAATCCATGACAAATTCACCCCATGCCTATGAACAAAATAATGCTTTTACTAAACATATTGTTGATGCTATGATGAAAGCTTTGGAAGAAAAGTTGGAATTAGAGATTTCAATTCCTAGAAAATTACATGATGAATGGGAACCTACTATCAAAGTCAAGATTAAAAATTATGAGTGTTTTGCCTTATGTGATTTGGGTGCTAGTGTTTCTACAATTCCGAAATCTTTATGTGATGTGCTTGGTCTTACCGATATTGAAGAATGTTCTTTAAATTTGCACTTAGCGGATTCTACTATTAAAAAGCCTATGGGAAGAATTAATGATGTTCTTATTATTGCAAATAGGAATTATGTGCCCATAGATTTTATTGTTCTTGATATTGATTGCAATCCATCTTGTCCAATTATTCTTGATAGACCGTTTTTGAGCACTATAGGTGCCATGATTGATATGAAAGAAGGGAACATCAAATTCCAATTTCCGTTGAGAAAGGGTATGGAACACCTCCCTAGAAAAAGAATTGAGCCACCATATGAATCAATCATGAGGGCATCTTATGGATCTAGAACTAAGGATGACAATACTTAGATCTTTGCATTATGCCTAGCTAAGGGCGTAAAACGATAGCGCTTGTTGGGAGGCAACCCAATGAATAAAATTTATTTTTGTCCTTTTCTTTCTGTTCTTGGGTGTTTGCACAATTATGCTACTGTTATGATTGTGTTCTTTATGTTTTAATTAGTGTTTGTGCCAAGCAAAGCCTTTGGGATAGCTTTGGTGATAGTTGATTTGATCTTGTTGGAAAACAGAAACTTTTGCATTGAGTAAAACAATTTTGAAAATTCACAGAAGAGACAAAAAATTCTGAAGTTTTTACACAAGATTTATATACAAATTTCCTCCGTTTTTCTAATTCTTTAGAATTTTTGGAGATACATAAGTATGAGAACAATTCGTATCTTTGCAGACTGTTCTGTTTTTGACAGATTCTGTTTTCTTTGCATTGTGTGATTATTTTGATGAATCTATGGTTTTTATTGAAGGGCATGAGCCATGGTAAAGTTATAATACAGTAGATATAATACAATAACAAAATTTGAATGGGTTTTCTACAATACTTAAAGTAAAGATTGGTTTTCTTATACTAACGGATCTCACGAAGGTTTTGTTGAGTTTTGTGTGATTGAAGTTTTCAAGTTTTGGGTGAGATCACGATGGATGAAGGAATAAGAAGTAAGAAGAGCCTAAGCTTGGGGATGCCCCATGGCACTCCAAGCCATTATCTAAAGAGAAGAAAGCAACTAAGCTTGGGGATGCCCGAGTGGCATCCCCTCTTTCTTCTAACGACCATCGGTATTTTACTTGGAGCTATATTTTTATTCGTCACATATCATGAGTTTTGCTTGGAGCGTCTTGTATGATATGAGTCTTTGCTTGTTTTTCTTTTTATTTTTAGTCATGAATCCTTGCTGGACACACCTATTTGAGACAGCCAAAATTATGCTATGACTTGTTAGAATTGCTCTCTATGCTTCACTTAAATCTTTATGAGCTATGGAGTTGCTCTAGTGCTTCACTTATATCTTTTTGAGCACGGTGTGCTTTAGTATTTTTGAAGAAATGCTCTCATGCTTCACTTAGATTTATTTGAGAGTTAGTATTTTTTTATAAATTCTCCCTTGCTTCACTTAAATTATTTTGAGAGAAGAAAAATTTTATGCTCATGTTCTTCACTTAGATTTGTTTGAGCTATCAAAAGCAACATATAAAATTAGTCCCAAAGTGATAGATATCCAAGAGGGATATAATAAAAACTTTCATGAAGATCATTGGACAAAATTAACTTGATTCCTTGTAATAGTTTTGCGATATGTTGATATAATATGTGAGTCATGTTGATGAGTAATTATGCTTTAGTAAGAATATTGGTGTTAAGGTTTGTGATTCTGTATGCAAGCACGAAAGTCAATAGTTATGCAATGAAATTACATCCTACTAGTGGTGCATTATTCGGTGTTAGTTATGCTTAATGCTCGCATATGAGATTTTTCGTTTCTTGGTTGGATGCTTCTCAATCTTTTGCTAGCCTTCATTTGCACTAAGTATGATCACTACTTGTGCATCCAAAATCCTTAAACCAGTTTTGCCGTATGAGTCCACTATACCTACCTATATGCGGTATTTCCGTGCCGTTCTAAGCAAATTTGTATGTGCCATCTCTAATTTAAAAATAAATTTCTCTTTTGTGTGCTCGTACCGCTCATGAAACAGTAAGGGGTGGCTGATATATTTCCATGCTAGATGTGTTATTCTCAAGATGAGTGGTTATTCACTTGTCAGTGCACGAGAGTACGGCAAAGGTATTAGGGATGCCCAGTCCCGAAATGGAAAATGAATTTACTTTATGTTGTCAAATAATAAATTCCTTGGAAAGTGTTGGTATGGAGGGCACCAGTGGATACGGCTAGCCATGGAAAGTGAAAGTATGGTGGAAAAAGGAATAAACTTTATTTTCTGTTTGGGAACCGCCTATGATATATCTAGCATGGAAAGTATTGGGAACTACTCGATCGTTTTTGTTGACAGGAAAAGCATGCCACCCAAAATGTTTTATCTCTACTTTTTTCGCTTTGAGCTCTGGCACCTCTACAAATTCCTACTTCCTTCTGCGAAGGGCCTTTCTTTTACTTTATGCAATTTTTATTTTGAGTCTCCATCTTCTCTTATAAAGCACCAACTAAGGGGCACTATGATCGTACTTGAGCATTGGGCGTAGCTAATATGCGAGTGTGTTTCATGAATGGATCAATGATTGAGCGTAATGGGCTAGGGATAACTTGCTTTAGTGTTGATATTTTGAAAGACATGGTTGCTTGTTGATATGCTTGAGTATTGAAATCTTCATGTCAAAACTAGACTATTGCTTTGAATCATATAAAAGTCCAAATGTCCATGCTACAAAGAAAAGAATATGTGATGAACATGTTAGGCAGCATTCCACATCAAAAATTCTGTTTTTATCATTTACCTACTCGAGGATGAGAAGGAATTAAGCTTGGGGATGCTGATACGTCTCCAACGTATATATAATTTTTTATTGTTCCATGCTATTATATTATCATTCTTGGATGTTTTACAATCATTTTATAGCAACTTTATATCATTTTTTGGGACTAACCGATTGACATAGTGCCTAGTGCCAGTTGCTGTTTTTTGCTTGTTTTTTTACTTCGCAGGAAATCAATACCAAACGGAGTCCAGACGCAGCGAAACTTTTTGGTGATTTTTTCTGGACCAGAAGACACAAGTTGGGCCAAGAAAGTACCTAAGGGCGGCTCCGAGGAGAGCACAACCCACCAGGGCACGCCTGGGGGCCCACGCGCGCCCAGGTGGGTTGTGCCCACCTCGGCCACCTCCCGCACTGCCTCTTTGCTCTATAAATACCCAATATTCCAGAAACCCTAGGGGAGTCGACAAAAATCAATTCCAGCCGCCGCAAGTTCCAGAAACCACAGATCCAATCTAGACACCATCACGGAGGGGGTTCATCATCCTCATTGGTGCCTCTCCGATGATGCATGAGTAGTTCATTGTAGACCTACGGGTTCGTAGGCAGTAGCTAGATGGCTTTCTCTCTCTCTCTTTTGATTCTCAATACAATGGTCTCTTGGAGATCTATTTGATGTAACTCTTTTTTGCGGTGTGTTTGTTGGGATCCGATGAACTTTGAGTTTATGATCAGATCTATGTTTTTATCCAAGAAAGTTATTTGAGTCTTTTGATCTCTTATATGCATGATTGCTTATAGCCTCGTATTTCTTCTTTGAATCTTTGGTTTAGTTTGGCCAACTAGATCGATTTTTCTTGCCATGGGAAGAGGTGCTTTGTGATGGGTTCGATCTTACGGTGCTTGATCCCAGTGACAGAACGGGAACCGACACGTATGTACTGTTGCTATTAAGGATAACAAGATGGGATTTATTTCTACATAAATAGATCTTGTCTATGTCATGTC
This sequence comes from Thinopyrum elongatum, assembly GCA_011799875.1. Taxonomy (NCBI): domain Eukaryota; kingdom Viridiplantae; phylum Streptophyta; class Magnoliopsida; order Poales; family Poaceae; genus Thinopyrum; species Thinopyrum elongatum. The sequence continues at coordinate 423,094,970 of CM022299.1, forward strand.
ATCGTTCTTATTGCATTACTCTGTTTCTCCATGAACTTAATACACTAGATGCATGCTGGATAGCGGTCGATGTGTGGAGTAATAGTAGTAGATGCAGGCAGGAGTTGGTCTACTAATCTTGGACATGATGCCTATATAATGATCATTGCCTGGATATCGTCATAATTATTTGAAGTTCTATCAATTGCCCAACAGTAATTTGTTTACCCACCATATGCTATTTTTCTCGAGAGAAGCCACTAGTGAAATCTACGGCCCCCGGGTCTATTTTCTCATCATATATTTTCAGATCTATTTTGCTATTTGCCTTTTTATTTATTTGCCACTTTTATTTTCAGATCTATATTTCTAAAAACCCAAAAATATTTTGCTTCACTTTATTTTATTCGCGATCTATTTATCCAATCTACTACAATTTATCTCACGTCCGTTTGCCAATTTCTGGCGCCGTTACCCGAAAGGGATTGACAACCCCTTTAACATGTCGGGTTGCAAGTATTTGTTCTTTGTGTGCAGGTGCTGTTTACGTAGTGTTGCTTGGTTCTCCTACTGGTTTGATAACCTTGGTCTCATCACTGAGGGAAATACCTACCGTTGCTGTGCTGCATCATCCCTTCCTCTTTGGGGAAATACCGACGTAGTTCAAGCCAACATCACTCCACAACTTGACGGAGGCTCCCAAGCGACACCTAACCAATATAGGAGACACCACTCTCCAAAAGGTAATAGATGGTGTGTTGATGATGAACTCCTTGCTCTTGTGCTTCAAATGATAGTCTACCCAACACTCAACTCTCTCTCATAGATTTGGATATGGTGGAAAGATGATTTGAGTGGAAAGCAACTTGGGGAAGGCTAGAAATCAAGAATCTTGTGGTTGGATTGGAATATCTTGATCTCAACACATGAGTAGGTGGTTCTCTCTCAGAAAATGTATGCTGGAAGTGTAGGCATGTTCTGATGGCTCTGTCTCAAATGGAGAAGGGGGTGGAGGGGTATATATAGCCTCCACACAAAATCCAATCGTTACACACATTTGACCCAACTCGGTCAGACCGGATAGATGAACTAGGTGAGACCGATTTAGTTCAAAATGTGAACGTTAGGAATCTCGGTGGGACCGACTGTAACAACTCGGTGGGACCGATGTGCTAGGGCTTAGGGAAAAACTCATCTCGGTGGTGCCAATTGCATCAACTCGGTGAGACCGAAGTGAAGCAATAGGGCAACAGAGAATTGGTCAAGCCATCTCGGTGAGACCGATTGCAATTTTGGTGAGACCGATCAATTTTGGTGAGACTGAAATAATTGCAACTGATAAAAGTGAGTTGGCAAGGCAATCTTGGTGAGACCGAGATCCATATCGGTGTGACCGAACTGTTTGGGTTTTTGGCAGTGGCTATGTCATATGAACTTGGTGGCGCCGGGTAGAAAGAATCGGTGGGGCCGAGTTGACTTTGGGATTTTGACATATTTGGAATGAGAAAGTGGTTGAGGGTATTTGGAGCAATATCACTAAGCATTTGAGCAAGCAAGCCATTAAGCAACACCTCATCCCCTTTTAATAGTATTGACTTTCCTATGGACTCAATGTGATCTTGGATCACTTAAAATAAAATGAAGAGTCTTGAGCTTTAGCCAATGCATGTCCTTGACACCTTGAAGGGGTTCCACATCCTCTTGTCCTTTCCACGCCATTGTTGACCTTGTGTGAAATACACTAGATAAGAGCATTAGTCCAACAAGAGATATGTTGACATTAATTACCAAAATCACCTAGGGAGCACTTGTGCTTTCACCTATTCTAGCATTTTAGGAATAATTTGCTGTGTTTTTTAGGTAGCATGGAAAACTTGAATTAGCATTTGCCATCATACTTGTGTCCGCATGCATCAATTTGCAACAATAAAATACTACAACTGCAGCTCAAACTAGGTTTTCATAAAAGTTTGGTATTTGAATTTTGGACTTCTCATACACCCTACAAAATTGCTAGGAATTATCCAAAATTATATGGGCATTGTCCATGTGTCGACGAGCAACTTTGAGCTTATTAACGGTTCAATTCGTGAAATTGGGTTCCACGTACTTGTCCAGACGGCCTTCATAAAACTTTTGTATTCAAAATGTCGACTTTATGTTTACACCATAAAATATTCAAGAAGTTATTTGAAACTCTTGGAGATGATTTAATGCATACAAGAGCAAATGTGTGCTTTGGCGGGTCCAGTTGTACATGATGGTTCAATGAGTGTGCATGACTGGTAAATTTCATTTGGCAAAGAGAGCCTTAGCTTAGTGGTTAGACATGTAGTTGTGTAGCCTAACCACCCGGTCTCAATTGTTAGAATTGATAGGTGATGCATAGGGGGTTTCCCCATTTATAGAGGATCAAGCTTGATGTGTGGTGGGATCACTTGTCAAGATAAAATCTTGGTACAAATTTTTTTTGAGGACTAGGCTTGATGTGTGGTGTGGACAACACTCCAAGATAATAATCTTGGTACTGATATTAAAAAGGTTGTGTGCATCCCTCGTTGATGCAGCGGCCAGCTGATGCAGGGGCGACGGTGATATGCGGTGCCTCACGCTGGCATGGTACTTGGGTCCGTAGTGGCCGAATCTTGGAGCGACACGGATCGAGGCCGATCCGGCATTTGGCGGCGTTGCTCCGGAGGTGCGATCTATGGACATCTGGTTGAGCAAAAGGGCATGGATATGCAACATCGACGACGGATTTTTTTGGTTTGCTCGATAGTCTATGGTGAGACGTCGATAGCCACGATCCCATCTACAGGATGCGGGCGGCAGCGTTGGCCTGCTGCATCCTGATATGGCAGTTCTCTCCTAGGGCGCATAGGTGATGGCGTGGTCCTGTGTTGTTAGGTGATTTCGAAGACGGGACTGGGGATCTTGGATCTACAGACATGGTGGCAATGACGAGTATGTTTTGTTGTCTGATTCTGCTGCCACAGATAAGGACAGAGGAGCAGTGAGGGACTGCCAGAGTGTCCTGACTTATGATTTGGCAGTGCCACTACCTTCCTCCTTCAATATCCGTTGCAACATGCGACGGCAATCTTCGCTGTAAGGTGATGCCATTATGTTCGATGAAACACACACCACTCTCCTGGCCTCGAGCTGCAGCGCCTTGGGCATCAGCTCGAAAACTGTGATGTGTTTGACACGAATGCACATAGTTTGTTGTGTTCAGCGTGGAGGCCTGTTGGGCTTCCTTTGTTGGGTCGTTCCTAAGCGTCGTAAGTGGACGTACGACCCTGGTTGTCATTACTGTTGGCGTCGTTGGAATGCCCGCCAAGCCTGGCGTGGCAACTCCTGGGCTGAAGAAAGCTTGTGGTTCTAAGTCCATGACGTTTGCGTCGTTCGGCTGCTTAGGCGCAGTGAAGGGCGCCATTGGAGCTGAGGTCACAATGACCTATAGTTCGGTAATTGTTAGATGGGGGAGTGGGCCCCGTTATGGTTGATGGCACCGTAGTAGTGGTGGTTATCACCGGGGCCTCCAGGCTTGTGGTTGAACCTATCGGTTTTGTCATCATGACTTACTACAAGGAAATTGCCTGTGGTATGTATTCATTTGAGGCCTCTTCAGGGGTTCGATGACTGTCACTGGTCTCCATTGATGGTTCCAGCCCGTTGTTTGTCTTTGCTTTCTCAGCTTCTGGTGGTGGCCTCGCTGACATTTCCTCATTATTGTTGCTGGAGGTGGAAATCGTGTCATCGCCATTGTTCTCATTGTCAGAAAACGAAAATAAATCCGTCGTGTTGACGCTGCAGCCGGAGATGGATTCATTGATGAAGCAGTCCTCCTCAGTGTGGTCGGTGAAACAATTATCGCAGACCATGGCGACCAACTGTGAGCTCAGGGCGGGCTGGTGGAGATGTGTGAGGTTGGCATGGTTTCTAGCCCCCGACGCCCAGAAGGTGGGTGCAGGTGCTGCTGGCGTGCCATCATCGTCGAATTCAGAGATCGAAGATGAGGACATTGAGTAGCTCAACTCGTCTGACCAGACGTCGGCCTCTTGGCTGATCTGACCATACATGTGTTCGAGGATGACCTGCTGGTATGTGGCTCCAGCGATCTGGAGCCCAAACGGGTTTGAGAGACCCGAAGTTGGTGGTAAAGATGCCACGGTAGTCGATGGAGATGTTGGCTGATCTGTTGGATTTACGGTAGGCACATATGAAGGTTGCCGTGGCTGTTAACGATGAAGGCCACGACACCCACATAGATTGTGCGTGCAGGCTGGGCTGGTGGATTGATGTTAACCTAGCTCGCCCTGTCTTTAGTGAAGATGAGGGAGCCATAGGTGAGGCTCTACCCTGGCGGGAGCCTGCTGGAGGCTGGGGAAGATCCGATCTGAGATCGATCTCCAGCCGACGCTGCCCCTAGCTGGCGCGCCAACTGACAGCACAGAAAACCGTCAGATCCCTCGGTAGGGGTCCAAGCATAGCTGGAATGCTCGAATCGGAGGTCGCACGGGGTTTTACCCAGGTTCGGGCCTCCAAAGAGTAATACCGTACATCCTTCTTGCTTTTGTTATTCACGGTGGAGGGATACATCGTGCGAAGGGTTATGAAACGTCTCCTACGTATCTATAATTTTTGATCGTTCCATGATGTTATATTATGATTCTTGGATGTTTTACAATCATTTTATAGCAACTTTATATCATTTTTTGGGACTAACCTAGTGACATAGTGCCAAGTGCCAGTTGCTGTTTTCTGCTTGTTTTTTACTTCGCAGGAAATCAATACCAAACGGAGTCCAAACGCAGTGAAACTTTTTTGAGATTTTTTTTGGACCAGAAGACATCCAGTGGGCCAAAGAAGTACCGAAGAGGGGGCCTGAGGTGAGCACAAGACACCAGGGCACGACTGGGCCCCCAGGCGCGCCCTGATGGGTTGTGCCCACCTCGGTGACCTCCCGCACCGCCTCTTTGCTCTATAAATACCCCAATATTCCAGAAACCATAGGGGAGTCGACGAAAATCAATTCCAGCCGCAAGTTCCAGAAACCACAGATCCAATCTAGACACCATCACGGAGGGGTTCATCATCCTCATTGGTGCCTCTCCGATGATGCGTGAGTAGTTCATTGTAGACCTACGGGTCCGTAGTTAGTAGCTAGATGGCTTTCTCTCTCTCTTTTGATTCTCAATACAACAGACTCTCGGAGATCTATTTGATATAACTCTTTTTTTGCGGTGTGTTTGTTGGGATCCGATGAACTTTGAGTTTATGATCAGATCTATGTTTTTATCCATGAAAGTTATTTGAGTCTTTTTATCTCTTATATGCATGATTACTTATAGCCTCGTATTTCTTCTCCGATATTTGGGTTTTGTTTGGCCAACTTGATCTATTTATCTTGCAATGGGAAGAGGTGCTTTGTGATGGGTTCGATCTTATGGTGCTTGATCCCAGTGACAGAAGGGGAAACGACACGTATGTATCGTTGCTATTAAGGATAACAAGATGGGGTCTATTTCTACATAAATAGATCTTGTCTACATCATGTCATCATTCTTATTGCATTACTCCGTTTCTCCATGAACTTAATACACTAGATGCATGCTGGATAGCGGTCGATGTGTGGAGTAATAGTAGTAGATGCAGGCAGGAGTCGGTCTACTAATCTTGGATGTGATGCCTATATAATGATCATTGCCTGGATATCGTCATGATTATTTGAAGTTCTATCAATTGCCCAACAGTAATTTGTTTACCCACCGTTTGCTATTTTTCTCGAGAGAAGCCACTAGTGAAACCTACGGCCCCCGGGTCTCTTCTTTAATATATTTGCCTTCGCGATCTATTTTTATTTGCTTTTATTTTCAGATCTATTAATCCAAAAATACAAAAATACCTTGCTGCAATTTTTACTTATTTGTTTTATCTCGCGTTCCCGCGAGATCTATTTATCCAATCTACTACAATTTTACCTATCCTTTTACCCTTGAGGGATTGACAACCCCTCTCTTACGTTGGGTTGCAAGTATTTGTTCTTTGTGTGCAGGAGCTGTTTACGTGGTGTTGCGTGGTTCTCCTACTGGTTCGATAACCTTGGTCTCATCACTGAGGGAAATACCTACCGTTGCTGTGCTGCATCATCCCTTCCTCTTTGGGGAAATACCAACGTAGTTCAAGCAAACATCAAAAGGAATTTCTGGCGCTGTTGCCGGGGAGACATCATCAACATCTACTAGGTTCCTAATCACAAATCTTATCTCCTTGCAATTTCCATTATTTGCCATTTTCCTCTCGTTTTCATCTCCCCCACTTCACCAATTTGTCGTTTTATTCGCCCCTCTTTTTCCTTTGCCTTTTTCTCGTCAGATCTCATGTTTGCTTGTGTTGCCATGTGCCTTCTATTTGCTTGCGTATTCGCTTGCTAAAAAGCTATTGTTATGGATCCTCATCCACTTGCTAATCTTTTCAAAAGATCCAATTATAACGAACCAATTGCTAGTGAATTGAGTTCACTAGATTATCTTTATGAAGTTTTGCTTGAGATTTATGAATATGAAAATTGTGATGAAGTGTTAAACGAAGGAATTTATAAACTGGTTCATGATAGCTCCTTGAGTGAAAATCATGATTGCAATGATGTTATTATAAATTCTATTAATGTCAATTGTGCTAATAATATGCAAAACCCCAAGCTTGGGGATGCTAATTTTGATATGTCCACTACTTATTGCAATGATCATGATTGGGGTGATTCTTCTTATGATCTTGAAAATTTATTTAAGCCTCATGATGAATATGTTATTGATAATAATGTTTGCAATAATATTGAAAGTGGGTTTAGAAGAGTGTCAACTTTAGGTAAAAATAATCCCACATATTTGAAGAGTGTTCAATCTTATGAAATTTTTGATAAAAGTGGGCTTGGAGAGGTCATGACTTTATTTGATGATAATCCCACTATTTTGGAAGAGTGTCAACTTTGCATGCATGTGGATCATGTAGAGAGTATGTTATGTGATAGCTATATTCTTGAGTTTGAATATGATCCCACATGTAATTATTATGAGAGAGGGAAATATGGTTGTAGAAATTTTCATGTTACTAAATTACCTCTCTTCATGTTGAGATTGCTATTGTTTTCTTCCATGCATATGCTAGATCTTGCTTGTCTTGCTAATTTGTTTTCCTATAAAATTCCTATGCATCAGAAATATGTTAGACTTAAATATATTTGTCAGATGTTTTATGATGCTCTCTTTGTGTTTTCATTATTATCTTTCATGTGAGCATCAATAAAATCTTATGCCTAGCTAGGGGCGTAAAACGATAACTCTTGTTGGGAGGCAACCCAATGAATAAAATTTATTTTTGTCTTTTTATTTCTGTTCTTGAGTGTTTGCACAATTATGCTACTGCTATGATTGTGTTTTTTGTGTTTTAATTAGAGTTTGTGCCAAGCAAAACCTTTGGGATCATGTTGGGTGATAGTTGATTTGATCTTGCTGAAAAACAGAAACTCTTGCGCTCAGGAAAACAATTCTTATTTTTAACAGAAGAGTGATTTTGATTTGATTCTTTTTGAAGAAGATTAATAAACAAATTACTCACGTTTTCCTATTTTTTCAGAATTTTTGGAGTTACAGAAGTATTCGAAGTTTTCAGATTGCTACAGACTATTCTGTTTTTGACAGATTCTGTTTTCTTTGCGTTGTGTGCTTGTTTTGATGATTCTATGGTTTCCTTTGAAGAGTTTTTGCCATAGAAAAGTTGGAATACAGTAGATATAATGCAAAAATAAAATATGAATGTGTTTGCAACAATACTTATTGTAGTGATTTGCTTTCTTATACTAACGGATCTCACGAAGGTTTTGTTGAGTTTTGTGTGATTGAAGTTTTCAAGTTTTGGGTGAGATCACGATGGATGAAGGAATAAGGATTAGCAAAAGGCTAAGCTTGGGGATGCCCGAGGCACCCCAAGGTAATATTCAAGAAGTATCAAGCAACTAAGCTTGGGGATGCCCCCGAGTGGCATCCCCTCTTTCTTCTAACGACCATCGGTATTTTACCTGGAACTATATTTTTATTCGTCACATATTATGAGTTTTGCTTGGAGCGTCTTGTATGATATGAGTCTTTGCTTGTTTATTTTTTATTTTGAGTCTTGAATCCTTGCTGGACACACGTTTTTGAGAGAGCCAAAAATTATGCTATGCTTGCTCCTATGCTTCACTTAAATCTTTAGAGCCTTGAAATTGCTCTAGTGCTTCACTTATATCTTTTTGAGCACGGTGTGCTTTATTTTTTAAGAAATGCTCTAATGCTTCACTTATATTTATTTGGGAGTTAGTAAAATTTTGAAGAAATTCTCTCTTGCTTCACCTAAATTAATTTGAGAAAATGAAATATGATGCTCATTGTTCTTCACTTATATTTGTTTGAGCTTATTAAAAGCAACATATGCAATTAGTCCCAAAGTGATAGATATCCAAGGAGGATACAATAAAAACTTTCATGAAGATCATTGGACAAAATAAACTTGATTCTTTGTAATAGTTTTGAGATATGATGATAGTGATATGTGAGACATGTTGATGGGTAATTATGCTTTAGTAAGAATATTGGTGTTAAGGTTCGTGATTCCCTATGCAAGCACGAAAGTCAATAGTTATGCAATGAAATTATATCCTACTTGTGGTGCATTATTCGGTGTTAGTTATGCTTAATGCTCGCGTATGATATTTTACGTTTCTTGGTTGGATTCTTCTCAATCTTTTTCAAGCCTTCATTTTGCACTAAGTATGATCACTACTTGTGCATCCAAATCCTTTAAACCATTTTTTGCCATATGAGTCCACTATACCTACCTATATGCGGTATTTCCGTGCCGTTCTAAGCAAATTTGTATGTGCCATCTCTAATTTTCAAAATAAACTTCTCTTTTGTGTGCTCGTACCGCTCGCAAAACGGTAGGGGGTGGCTAATATATTTCCATGCTAGATGTGTTATTCTCACGATGAGTGTTTATTCACTTGTCATTGCACGAGAGTACGGCAAAGGTATTAGGGATGCCCAGTTTCAAAATAAAAAATGAATTTACTTTATGTTGTCAAATAATAAATTCCTTGGAAAGTGTTGGTATGGAGGGCACCCGTGGATACGGTTAGCCATGAAAAGTGAAAGTATGGTGGAAAAAGGAATAAACTTTATTTTCTGTTTGGGAACTGCCTATGATATATCTAGCATGGAAAGTATTGGGAACTTCTCGATCGTTCTTGTTGGCAGGAAAAGCATGCCTCCCAAAATGTTTTTTTATCTCTATTATTTTTTTGCTTTGAGCTCTGGCACCTCTACAAATCCCTACTTCCCTCCGCGAAGGGCCTTTCTATTTACTTTATGCAATTTTTATTTGAGTCTCCATCTTCTCTTATAAAGCGCCAACTAAGGGGCACTATGATCGTACTTGAGCATTGGGTGTAGCTAATATGCGAGTGTGTTTCATGAATGGATCAATGATTGAGCATAATAGGCTAGGGATAGCTTGCCTTAGCGTTGATATTTTGAAAGACATGGTTGCTTGTTGATATGCTTGAGTATTAAAGTCCTCATGTCAAAACTAGATTATTGCTTTGAATCATATAAAAGTCCAAATGTCCATGCTACAAAGAAAAGAATATGTGATGAACATGTTAGGCGGCATTCCACATCAAAAATTCTGTTTTTATCATTTACCTACTCGAGGACGAGCAGGAATTAAGCTTGGGGATGCTGATACGTCTCCAACGTATCTATAATTTTTGATTGTTCCATGCTGTTATATTATCATTCTTGGATGTTTTACAATCATTTTATAGCAACTTTATATCATTTTTTGGGACTAACCTATTGACATAGTGCCAAGTGCCAGTTGCTGTTTTCTGCTTGTTTTTACTTCGCAGGAAATCAATACCAAACGGAGTCCAAACGCAACGAAACTTTTTGGAGATTTTTTTTGGACCAGAAGACATCCAGTGGGCCAAAGAAGTACCGAAGAGGGGGCCCGAGTTGAGCACAAGACACCAGGGCGCGCCTGGGCCCCTAGGCATGCCCTGATGGGTTGTGCCCACCTCGGTGACCTCCCGCACCGCCTCTTTGCTCTATAAATACCCCAATATTCCAGAAGCCCTAGGGGATTCGACGAAAATCAATTCTAGCCGCCGCAAGTTCCAGAAACCACAGATCCAATCTAGACACCATCACGGAGGGGTTCATCATCCTCATTGGTGCCTCTCCGATGATGCGTGAGTAGTTCATGGTAGACCTACGGGTCCGTAGATAGTAGCTAGATGGCTTTCTCTCTCTCTTTTGATTCTCAATACAACGGTCTCTCGGAGATCTATTTGATGTAACTCTTTTTTTGTGGTGTGTTTGTTGGGATCCGATGAACTTTGAGTTTATGATCAGATCTATGTTTTTATCCAAGAAAGTTATTTGAGTCTTTTGATCTCTTATATGCATGATTGCTTATAGCCTCGTATTTCTTCTTTGAATCTTTGGTTTAGTTTGGCCAACTAGATCGATTTTTCTTGCCATGGGAAGAGGTGCTTTGTGATGGGTTCGATCTTACGGTGCTTGATCCCAGTGACAGAACGGGAACCGACACGTATGTATCGTTGCTATTAAGGATAACAAGATGGGGTTTATTTCTACATAAATAGATCTTGTCTACATCATGTCATCATTCTTATTGCATTACTCCGTTTCTCCATGAACTTAATACACTAGATGCATGCTGGATAGCAGTCGATGTGTGGAGTAATAGTAGTAGATACAGGAAGGAGTCGGTCTACTAATCTTGGACGTGATGCCTATATAATGATCATTGCCTGGATATCGTCATTATTATTTGAAGTTCTATCAATTGCCCAACAGTAATTTGTTTACCCACCGTTTGCTATTTTTCTCGAGAGAAGCCACTAGTGAAACCTACGTCCCCCGGGTCTCTTCTTTAATATATTTGCCTTTGCGATCTATTTTTATTTGCTTTTATTTTCAGATCTATTAATCCAAAAATACAAAAATACCTTGCTGCAATTTTTAAATATTTATTTTATCTCGCGTTCCCGCGAGATCTATTTATCCAATCTACTACAATTTTACCTATCCTTTTACCAGTGAGGGATTGACAACCCCTCTCTTACGTCGGGTTACAAGTATTTGTTCTTTGTGTGCAGGAGCTATTTACGTGGTGTTGCATGGTTCTCCTACTGGTTCGATAACCTTTGTCTCATCACTGAGGGAAATACCTACCGTTGCTGTGCTACATCATCCCTTCCTCTTTGGGGAAATACCGACGTAGTTCAAGCAAACATCAGGTTACAATGGTGTATGAGGTTGCTACCGAGAGTTTGTCTATCTGAGAATAGTTGGGATTGAGAGCCCCTAGCCCCACTTATATAGACGATGGAAGTTAGGGTTTTACAGGAGGATAGATACGATCTAGGGTGCCACCACCCTTTGCTTGGGAGGCAAGATGGTCATCAGGAGGCTATCTTCTCATTAGGGCTCCCTCCTGTAGTTGGGCCTTGTGGGCCTCCTGGCAGGCCTTCTGTCGCGCTATGCTCGGTGAGCCACCCCCGGTGTATGACACCATCAGAGATCAATTCTTGTTGCGCTCCACTGCCTGCTTGTGCGAGCATGGTCTTCACTTGCGTAGCATCTCACACCAAGACCGTGCAATGAATGTATTTGTTGGGATCACGTAAGTGATGGTGACAATACATATGACTTCGATTTTGTGGTGCTTCTCAAGCATCGGTCCCGAGATCCGTGGTGAGAAATCGAGGTCTGACCCTTATTGGTTATATCTAGCAATGGCAATGTTTCTTGTGTTATTACCTTGTTGAACGCATTGCTTGGATTTGCTCAAACTTGTACTTCAAGGGAAAACCCATGATCTGACCATCGGTGGTTGGATCCGGCAATGGTGGCGTTTGGGCGTCGGTCCCTTCTTGAAGGCATTGTTGTCGGAGAATCCTTCTTGTTGTACCGGTGGTTCAAGAGATGGTTGGTACATATATGATTGTTGTTGTAGATTGTTGATCATTGTTTTGATCGCTTCAGAGTTTTTCCTTTTTACTCCACCAAGGCATAGCTTTGGTATCCTTTACCTTGTTTAGTTGTCAAAGTGATTTTTGTGTATGTGTGTTGGTATTGATGTTGGTTGTGTGCATCCTAATTAAGCAGAGGCTGGGTGTGTGCTCATTTTGTTTATATTCCTTTGATGCTTCATTTTGTGTGAATAAAGTCCAGCCTTTTAGAGACAAAAACGTAAATAATTGGTTGGTATATTGTAACTCAAGGGATTCTATTTTGGAATTTATGGTTCCCAATCCTCTGGCACGCAAACACCCATAATTTTTTAATCCAATTTCAACTCTTGAATTCTTAGTCCAATTCTTGGGAGGCGAACAAGGTGCTAGTGATTTTTCTTGGAAGTTGAATTAGGCTGGTTGAAACCCATGAATTGCATTTCTGAGAAGTCGTGTAAAAAATTTCCGAAACTTGTACAATGTCATAATTACTAGCTAATTGTCTATGCATTGCATTAGGGGTATACATATTCTAGTGGTTCAACACCAATCGTGTCCGCGAACTGAGCGTAGCTCGGATGGTTACTCCCCCATCCCATAATGTAGGACGTTATTTGACACTACGAGACGGAGGGAGTAGATTCCTTGTGGTGGAACCAACCCACCAGGGTAAGTCATAGACTTGGCATTGGTGGTCGCATTTTCCTGGATTTATTACAGGTCTTCCGGTGATGTGCATTCATTGGGAGCAGACGTTCTCGTCGACTATGAAGGCGTATGTGGCGACTTCATCAACCTCAAGATGATGTGCCAGCTCATTTTCTCGAAGATGCTCATAGAGATAGCGTGTGTGCGTGCGTTCATAGGGGTGAGTGTATGTGCGTATATATGAGCGCCTACGTTTATACTGTGTTAATAAACATTAATCCTGTCTGGCATATACTTTACACCCACCATATTCAAGATTTTGGTAAGATTTGATTTTAAGTATGGTTAAGGAAAGAAAATGAAAATGTTTGATTTAGTTTAGTTTTTTTTAAAGATTTGAGTATAGGTAAGGAAAGACAATGAAAGTATTTGATTTAGTTTAGGTTTTGGTAAGATTTGATTTGATTTGATTGAATTAATGCAGTATATGATTTTGATAAGATTTAATTGAGTTAATGCAGAACGTGGTTTCTAGTAGGACAAGGAAAACAAAGTATCGATTTTTATTTCCAAACCAGAGCGGCATGGAAAGGAAAAAAACAAGGTAGAGAGGACGGGGAGGAGGTGATGATAGAGGCGGGGGTGTCCCGATCTTTCGATGAGATGATAGCTATCGATTTGGTGGAGTCGACTTTGACGATCCGACTACAAACGTGCACGACGTTGCGCCTTAGCAATCGCTAAACCAATCTCCCGAGGTTACTGACGATGCTGAAAGCACGATCAGCCTGACCACAAAGGTCTATTCCTGCACGCAATCGAAGAACAAGCAAGAACATGATAATGCAATCTGAATATTGCAAATATAGATGAAGTATTGATAAAAGGTGGGGATCCGAAAGCGGTCTTGGTCTGGTCGTTGGACACAAACGAAGTACACGAAGTTGCAATGGCTAACTTTTAACTAATCAAATCCTAAGGAAATAGCTACTAGATGGATCTACTTATATAGGAGTAAGGGGTGGCGGCCAAGGAGGTGGGAGGACGTCCCAAGGCAGCCTAAAACTAACCCTAGGTCGTACAAGGCCAATGGGCCCAAGTGGAGGTGATGCAACACCTTTGGACTTGTAGTTTGACTCGGATTCTGCTATAGTGTCAGATTGTTTCGACGACAACTCAACGCTCTGGATGAATTTGAAGGTGAAACTAATTGGGTTGGAAAGAGCATGAAATCTACTTTCCAACAAAAAAAGAATCACCCAATTCGGAGTCCGTATGAAATAGTTCTTGGCATTTTGAGTCAGGTATGTCTGTGCAGTCCGAATCTGAATCCAGAACGTGAGAGACTTGAACTCTATCTTCTCTTGGCCCAAAAGTGACGTGAGAGGACTTTTTGAACAGCACCTAAACTTCTCTTTTTCCCTTATCTTCATATGTGAATTGTACAAATGTCCCATACACCTCACAAATATACATGTATGCAATATTTTTGGTCATATCCAAGGTAGTCATGTCCTCATCATCCTCCCCTTCTTGAAAACAAAGCCGTCCTCGGCATTGCTTAAGCTGAAATGTGGCTAACAAAAGAGACAAGGTGTACATGTTGTATATGTATATGTCATCCAGTTTTACTTCCCTTAGTTTTTGCATATATGACACATGTATACATGAGTAACCTTCATAGTTCATAAAATCTAAAGCCAAAATATTATCACAAGAAGTAGAAGGCATGAAAATATTGCAACTCAGTTTGCACATATAAGTGAAGCTCTTATTCATTTCAAAAGGTTGACAATGTTCATCATTAAACCATCCTAACATTGGTGAATAAACCTTAGTTGCATCAAATTTACATGCTACAACATGCTTAAATAAGCAAACATGCAATAAGTCATTGGTCACAGAATCATCACCAAGATTAGAGGTCATATTAAAATGATTAAACATTGGTTCTTTTGCATCAACAGTTAATTCAATGGGTGCACTCAAAATTGTTGGTATTTCAGTTGTTTGATCACATGACGCATTCATGACAGTAACACAATTCTCTAAAATAGGTGACGTGCCCAAATCAATAGGTAACTCAACACATGATGTATTCAAGTTAACTAGGCATGCATCATTCTCATGTGAAAGTGGAAAATATGTACCTTTGTCATTACCTCTTATGATCAACTCAGATGATGTAGGCACTCTCGATGGTGATGTGTCACATGGTGGAGATGATGTAGTCATCGCAACAACGGATGTGGTTGTCATAGTACGCCTAGTAGTTGAAGAAACATCTGTATCAACACTTGGAACGTGCACCGTACGCTTGTTTTCCTTGTGGGCAACACGTCGTTTTATTTCCTGTTCAGCTTTGCAAGCAAGACGAAACAAATGGTCCATAGGATAACACTCTTCATGAATTAGTATCTCTTGAATATCACGGTTTAATCCTCCCCAAAATCTATCCATAAAATCTTCTTCACTTTCTTCTAAAAATGAGTGCAACAAGGTAGTTTGTAAATCATCATAATATTTTGTTATGGTGTCACTACCTTGTTTTAAATGTTGTAGTTTTTTAATCATGCCACGAGTATAATGAACATCTACGAATCTATCTCTCATGACATGTTTTAAACCATCCCAAGTAGTAGGTATATAATCAGGGTTTAACCGACAGTATTCACTCCACCAAACTAAAGCAAAGCTACTGAAAGTACTAACCGCAGCTTGAAATTTTCCACGCTCATCAAAATTATGGGAAGCAAATATAGCATTAATTTCGTACTCCCATTCAATATATAAATCAGGCCTAAAACGACCAGTAAATGGTGGCATGGAAACATTAACCTGATTATGTGCATTCTGATGTTGTTGCTCCTCTTGTGACGGTTGTTGTATTTTCTTAGGTGATGGCAAATCTCCCACGATCGATGAAGCCCAAGAACTAACAACTCCAGAACCTGCCATAGTTAGTAGAAAACAAGAAACAAAATCCAAGAATAATGTTCCTATGAACTACTAGGATATGGTGGTAAAACGCTCACAGTATAGCAAATATCAATATCTTACAAGTTCTTACCATGCAGCAGGTGGTGACAGGCAACCAGTGGTGTCAAATAACTCCGAAGATTGAGTAAATCGATTGCCAGGGGAACATACATATACACGGTGTAGAAATATGTGGAGCTTGGTAGGCTTAAATATTTGGTAGCAAAAGATTAGCAATAATCAATTCAGAGATGTAATGTTGAATAAACGCTCAACGACGGTACTATGCTGGTCCTAGGCTAGACCGGACTAGAGACGCGAGCCTAATACACTAATGAGGTCACGGCGTAGCACAACTAGCATCAATAAAGGATATGAAGTAGCTCTGGACAGCAAGATAAAAGTGAAGATCACAATAGCAGTAAAGATAATGATGTGAAACAACTGCCAAGTAGGATATACCAACAACTTTCTCTATAACTTTCCTCTGGAAATGTTTGTGCCAATTTTCTGATAATTTTTCTCAAGAATGGCACTGACTCAAGCTTTCAAATGCAAAAAGAATCACTCAATTCCGAGTTGATATGAGGAGTCAAAAAATTCTAAAACTAGCATGAAAAACTGGAACAAGCTGTGTTCACGAACTTCGGAGGGCAAAACGACCTATTTAGAAGCTGATTTTGAAGTGTCAAATATTGAAATAGCTTCTGCAACTATTTAGATGCGGCTCGTCGCTAGCTTTAATTTGAGTACTTACGGAGCCAAAACGGACTTGGTGTGAGAAAGATACGCCTGTTTTACTGAACAGTGCGCAAAACAGATTCGAATCCGAATTCAGGTACGAGAGTGAGTCTAGATAGATCCGAATTTTGTGTTTTTTCTCTCTCTTTTTTTTCTCACACTTTTTTTTTCTTTTTCTTTCTCTGACTTTTTTTTAACTTTTTTTCTCTTTTTTTTCTCTCTCCCTCTTTCCAAAACAAACTAGATAAGATGTAGATTGGATCAAGCACAGATGTGAACGACCTCAACTATGATTATGACAATGAACAGTGGGTAGCATGATGTGGAAATTGATGGATGGGATGGTGGACAGCGGAAGGAATAACGATGCAGCGGCGGCGTGACTAATGTGAACAGAACTCGAAACTCTAAACGAACTAGACACTAAGACCAGCAACTGAACACGACGATGCAACCGATAATTCAATAATGCAAACAATGAAAAGAAAATTGCAAAGGCTCGATTGGCTTGGACAAAGGATGAATAGATCTAACTTTTTTTTTGTGGCTTTTTCTTGAACAATAGGTAAGAAAATAAATCTAATCTAGGGAAAACTGGAAATTCTCACCGAGCAACCTGAAAACTGATACCACTTGATAGAGGCGGGGGTGTCCCGATCTTTCGATGAGATGATAGCTATCGATTTGGTGGAGTCGACTTTGACGATCCGACTACAAACGTGCACGACGTTGCGCCTTATCAATCGCTAAACCAATCTCCCGAGGTTACTGACGATGCTGAAAGCACGATCAGCCTGACCATGAAGGTCTATTCCTGCACGCAATCGAAGAACAAGCAAGAATATGATAATGCAATCTGAATATTGCGAATATAGATGAAGTATTGATAAAAGGTGGGGATCCGAAAGCGGTCTTGGTCTGGTCGTTGGACACAAACGAAGTACACGAAGTTGCAATGGCTAACTTTTAACTAAACAAATCCCAAGGAAATAGCTACTAGATGGATCTACTTATATAGGAGTAAGGGGTGGCGGCCAAGGAGGTGGGAGGACATCCCAAGGCAGCCTAAAACTAACCCTAGGTCGTACAAGGCCAATGGGCCCAAGTGGAGGCACCTTTGGACTTGTAGTTTGACTCGGATTCTGCTACAGTGTCAGATTGTTTCGACGACAACTCAACGCTCCGGATGAATTTGAAGGTGAAACCAATTGGGTTGGAAAGAGCATGAAATCTACTTTCCAACAAAAAAAGAATCACCCAATTCGGAGTCCGTATGAAATAGTTCTTGGCATTTTGAGTCAGGTATGTCTGTGCAGTCCGAATCTGAATCCAGAACGTGAGAGACTTGAACTCTATCTTCTCTTGGCCCAAAAGTGACGTGAGAGGACTTTTTAAACAACACAACTCTCTTTTAATAGTTAACTAGACAATTGACCGTGCATTGCAACAGGAATATAAACATTCCATTAGATTAGCTCGTGACTGTGCGTCTATTATTATATTGATGCGCTAAAATCTTAGCAAGATTTTGTATGCAATCGCCATGATTTACCTGCCATTTTATTGTTAAACACTTATTTGGTAAGTATTTAATTACTTACTAAACAAAATGTATGTTTATTTGGTAAGTTAATAAAACATGAGACAATTGATTCTATTTTGGGGAGAATGGATGGGAGAAAAATCAGAGATGAGAGAAAAAAATCAAATAGGAGAAGGAAAGAGTGAGACATATATAAGGAATGATAGACGAAAGAGGGATGAAATGGGAACCTTGCGTTCTTTTTAAGTAGTAGTATAGAACAACGCCCATGCGTTGCAACGCGATATAAATATTCTAATACGTTGGCTTGTGATTTACCTGTCAATAATAATGCGATTGTGTAAATAAATGTTCATCAAATTCTGACAATGAATTACTTTATATTTTGATTAGAAGTTTGGTCAGTAAATTAAAGTGGAATTAGTTTAGAAGGTAAGTAAATTAATATGATTGATTATCATATACATGGAAGGTTGGACGAAGGGGTGATGAGAAAAAATGTGAAATGGGAACCTTATGTTTTTTTTAAGTAGTAGAGATAATATAATATAAAGATTCAATAGCTATAAAAAATCATCTAAAAGCTATTATTTTCAAAAGTTATTTAAGATTAAAGTCAGTATGTGTGAAGAAATGTTAGGCCGTCAGAAAGAGTCCACGCCGGGACAGTGTCTGAAAATGACCGTGCGGGGCTTGCTAAGCGGGCGACCCCAGCTACGAGAAATCTTGAAAACGTAGATCCTTCAGTCCGTCGACATCAATCTCACATTGCTACTGTGCAATGTTACAGCCTACAAGTTTGACGATGTAATTGCGCAACCAAATCCTCTCATCTCATGGTTGACGAGGGAGGAGGATACGTTGACGTAGGAGTACCTGCATTTCAACGACATGCATACGCATGCACATCTCTGCCGAAGCGACGTGTCCGGCATGCCCCAAAGCTTCTCTCAAAAGCCCCATCAGATAGATCGACCGGGGATCAAAGGCAGGGCCGGCCGTTCCCAATCTCCGTCGGAACCTAGGCAGTTAGCGATGGTTCACAGCTAGCCCGCACACTACTAGACTAGCGTACGGAGTGCTGAGCTACAGCACTTGTCTCTATCCCTCGCGCCCAGGAGCTGCTCAGCTTCCTCTTCTTCTCTTTTTCTAATCCCTTTTCTTGTTTATCTGCGGTGAGCTTTGATGTCATCACTGGTCAGCTGCCCATATAAATCGCCTCGCTCGGCCTCTTCTTCTTGTTGCCTATACAAAGCATCTCCCGGCCTCTTCTTGTTGCCTCTGCGAAGTATATATCTCTGTCTATATATCTTGCTCTCTCCGTCGTTGCAGTTGGATTGCAGGAGCACTAGCTAGCTAGGCAGAGAGCATGGAGGTCTCGGCCATGGAGGAAGCAGCCGTCCCTGTCCCTGCGGCGAGGAGGAAGGGCGGCCTCAGAACCATACCGTTCATCATCTGTAAGCAAGCCTTGCATGGATCATGCACCTTAGTTAATTTCCCTTTTTGCTGTACAAATTAACACGCTCATGAGAGATATGACACCCTCTGCTGGACTGGAATCTCAGCGAACGAGATCTTCGAGAAGGTGGCGACGTACGGGCTACACGCCAACATGATCATATACCTCACCAAGCGGTACAACATGACGGCGGCCACCGGCACCATGGTGCTCTACCTCTGGTCCGCCATGACCAACTTCCTGCCGGTCTTCGGCGCCGTGCTCTCCGACGTTTTCCTCGGCCGGTTCCGGGTCATCGCGCTCGGATCCGTCGTCAGCCTCTCTGTAAGCACATCACAATTCACAATACACTCCGCCCGTTCCTCTTGCACCGATCTTGCAGCCTAATTGATCTTGTTGGTGTACGTTAATTGTAGGGGATGTGCTTGTTATTGGTGACTGCGATCCTGCCGGTGTACAAGAAGACTCCGGGGTGCGACCCGGCGAACCCGAGTGCGTGCACGATGCTGCCGTGCCAGCTGCCGCTGCTGTTCACGTCGTTCCTGCTCATGTCGGTCGGGGCGGGCGGCATCCGGCCGTGCACGCTGGCGTTCGGAGCGGACCAGCTGGACAAGCGGGACAACAGCACCAAGAACGTCAGGAGGCTGCAGACCTTCTTCAACTGGTACTACACTGTGCTGGGGCTCTCCCTCGTCGTCGCGGCCCTCGTGATCGTCTACATACAGGACCACAAGGGGTGGGTCATCGGCTTCGCCGTGCCCGTCGTGCTCATGTTCATCGCTCTCACGCTCTTCCTAGCCGGCTCACCTTTCTACCTCAAGGCGGACCCCGACAGGAGCGTGCTGGTGAGCATCGTTCAGGTGCTCGTCGCCAGCTACAAGAACCGGCGCGAGCTATTGCCGCCGGAGACGGCCGAAGCGTCGTGCTTCCACAACAAAACGGGCTCCAGGCCCAGAGTTCCCACCAAGAAGCTCATGTCCATGAACCGGGCGTGCGTGCTCAGGAACCCGAGCAAGGAGCTCAACAGCGACGGGTCGGCGTGTGACCCCTGGCGGCTGTGCACGGTGCAGCAGGTGGAGGACGCCAAGGCCGTCATCCGCGTGCTGCCGATATGGTCCACGGGGATCATGCCCGGCGTGATCGTTGGCCAGGTGATGTTCCCGGTGCTGCAGGCAGCTACGATGGACCGGCAGATGGGCGCGGTGAAGATCCCCGCCGCCTCCTTCGGCGTCTTCAGTATCGTCACGCTCACCGTCTGGGTGGCCTTGTACGACCGCGTGCTGGTGCGGCCCCTCTCGCGGCTCACCGGCCACGCGCGCGGGCTCAGCCTGCGGCAGCGCATGGGAGCTGGGCTGGCGCTCTTCGCCGTGGCCATGGCCGTGGCCGCGCGAACCGAGGGCCTCCGCCGCGCCGCGGCCATCGCGGAGGGCTTCCAGGACTCGGAGCATGCGGTGGTGCACATGTCGGCGATGTGGCTTGTGCCGCAGCATTGCCTCCTTGGGGTCGCCGATGCGATGAACCTGATCGGGCAGATCGAGTTCTACTACTCCGAGTTCCCCAAGACCATGTCCAGCATCGGGGTGTCACTGCTCGCCCTTGGCCTGGGCTTCGGCGCCGTGCTGGGGAGCGCCATCGTGGGGATCATGAGCAACACCACTGGGAGGGACGGGCGCGACAGCTGGCTGTCCAGCAACCTCAACAGGGGCCACTACGACTACTACTATCTGGTTCTCGCGGCGCTGTCAGTGGCCAACTTGGTGTACTTCATCTGGTGCAGCTGGGCGTACGGCGAGGAAGGGCAGATCAGAGTGATGGCGTTGGCGGCCGAGGAGGAGGAGGAAGAGACCAAGCAAGAACAGCACAAATGATAGGCAAGGTATTCGCCGGGCAGTGAGCCAGTGACGCAGTGTGCTGTGCTCGTGTGACCTCGCGCGCGCCTTTGTCTCTTGCGAATTGCTGAATTGTGATATGGATGTGCTACGCTAGTGTAGAAACGACGGATACACCAGGTCTATATCATCATTCATCATTCGGTCGTGTTACATGTTTCTAGTTGCATTCTCCTTTGTGTTCAGTAAATTAGCAATTTTCGATTGATTTAATCCATAAATAACTAATGATGATGGCAAAAACAATATTAATCTTATATTCATATATGTAAACATGTAAGCACAGCAGCAAATACGCCTAGGACATAAACCAGTAAATAGGAGATGAACATATCATATCTTCCAGTAGGCCACGACAAAGTCGCGGCAGCAGCGACGACGTTTTGCTCGACCTGCTTATTGGCAGCTTCATAGTCTTCATCAATAGCAATGCAGAGAGTTCGAGGATGTAGTCTAAGTAGAGGAACAGTAGCGAGCATCAATGGTGATGGCGTTGGTGGCTGAGCAGGGGGAGGAAGAGACCAAGCAAGAACAGCAGAAATGCTAGGCAAGGCATTCCCCGGGCGGTGTGTTGTGCTTTGACCTCGCACGCGCCTTTCTCTCTTAAAAATTGGTTGCAATGATGCTGAGAAATCCTCTATTATTAGAGACATGATTAGGAGTGAGACTGAACAATATTTAAATTTTGCTTCTCAAAACCCTAAGAGTTCCTTACCTGAAGAATTAGTTGATGCTTTATGTACTAACTTTGGAGTTTGTACTCCTAAAATTGTTATATGTACCAACTACAAACAGGGGGCACTGTTGGTTCTGTAGCTGATGTAGATATGGCTCTCAAATCTAGGCTTTGTAGCCTATCCCACCCGATGTCATAATTGGTGTTTTTTTTGGAACATTAGAGGTATGACCTGATTAGTAAGTTCAAACCTGACTTTGTTGGGTTCCAAGAGACTAAAGATTCTTTTCTCAACGTCTTAGCTTGTTCTATCAGTTATTCTTGGCATATTTTATTTGTTGTTGGTTCTGTTGGTGGCCTCCTTGTTGGCATTAATGAAAATACTTTTGAGTTTGGTTCAATTTTTACAAAATATTAAAATATTACATGATTCTTACAGTTAAAACAGATCTGATGGGTTTTGCAGGCATCTTATTGTAGTTCATGACACAACTTATGTTGTAGGTAAAGTTGATTTTATTGCTGAATTTCATGACACTATGAGTGGGTTATCCTATCTTGTGATGTTTGGTGGCAACTTTAATTAGTTAGAGAAGCTAAGGACAAATCCTCTGGAGTGGTTAATAATTCTTGGTCCTTTTTATTCAATTACTGGATTGATAAATGGGCCCTCGCGGAAAGTAAACTGGCTAATAGGGTTTATACCCGGAGTAATAATCAAGACAATCTCTTCTTTGCAATGATTGATAGAGTTTTCTCTTCCACTGATTGGGATAGCCATTTTCGTCTAACCACCCTATGTACCTAGGGTGAGAAGTGATCATGCCCCATCCTCCTTGATATTGATGTTAGTAGAAGATGTGCTGACAAGCCTTTCATATAAAAAATGGTGGTTATGGCACCCTAATTTTGTTCCCTTGGTTCATAAAATCTGGTCCACTCCTTCCCCCTTTTCTTCCGCAATTGAGACTTGGCAATTTAAAGTTAAATTATTTATATAGAAAGTTAAAGGGTAACATTCAAAAGAAAGTTAAAGGGTGGAATATTAATTTGGAAGCTGAAATGAACAAAAGAAAAGAAAAAAGCTTTACTCCAGGAATTTGATATCTTGGATGTTTTCTCGGAGCAACACTTGGTATCTTCTAAGGATATCGTGAGGATGAGAGATAAAAAGTCTGAGATGCAGGATATTTGGAGGAAAGAGGAGACTATCATGTGGCAGATCTAGAGATAGGAAAATTTTAGAGGGTGATAGAAATACTGCTTATTTTCACGATGTAGCCAATCAACATAGAAGGAAAAATCACCTCTCTGTCCTGGATGGGCCTGATGGGTATGTGTACTCCAGTAAAGATATGCTTGAGGTTGCTACTAAGTTCTATAGAAACCTTTTTGGGTTTGAACCTAGACCTAACATTCACCCCGGGGACCATTTTTGGACTAATGAGGAATTGATTTCTGGTAGTGAAAATGAGCTTATGGGAAAAGCTTTATCTAAGAGGAAATTAAAGAAACCATCATGGCGTCCTATGCTAGTGGGGCCCCTGGCCCAGATGGACTGTCTTTTTTATTTTACCAACATTTTTGGGAAGTTATTAAGAATGATTTCATGGATTTAGTTAGAGACTTTGAGTGTGGGGCTTTAGATATTCAGAGATCTATGGTATTATTACTCTGATTCCTAAAGAGCCATATGGTAGGAATATGAGAAAGTTCAGACCTATAAGTCCGAGTAACTGTTCTGTGAAGATTTTTAGCAAGGCTATTGTTGGGGATACAACTACTGGGTGGTCATACCACTGGAGACTCAATACGTGGAGATGGCGGGTCATAGTAAGCCTATTGACGGCCCAAGACTCGGGGGCGACTTGAGGCCCAGGAGGATGAACCGCCATATGTATAACATATTGTAAGGCAAGCTTAGTTAGTCACCGAGCCGGACACGTTGTGTATGAGCCGGCCGGGACTCTGTAAGCCGACCGGGCGTCAACCTGTGTATATAAAGGGACGACCTGGCGGCGGCTTAAGGGAGAAAAAAGCAACAACTCGAGAACTAGGTCAAGCGTATTCGTTCCCTGGTAATCGAAACCCAAGCAATACAACCTAAAGCAGGAGTAGGCTTTTACCTCGTTGAGAGGGGCCAAACCTGGGTAAACTCTGTGTCCCTTGTCCCATTTAACCTCTTCAAGCTAACCTCATCGCGATGGCTCCACACCTAAGTCCTCACGCTAGGACATCCGCCGTGACAATTCCACGATAGTTGGCGCGAACCGTGGGGCCGGCGCACAGTGGTTTCGAGTTCTTGAAGGGTAGCTTCGTAGGGCTCAAGGGATACGCTGTGGGCCGGATGACCAAGAGACGTCGCGGCAAGCTCTACATCGATGATGCAGGCTGGAGCCCCGAGGCCGGCTCAATTGAGTACGGGTACCGGGTCCCCTTCGGCGGAATCCACGTTTTCATAGGCAAGATCGGCGAACCGAGCCCTAAACCGGACACCTGCACCGACGTCATCGAGACGGCTCAGCGTGCGCGACCCGCCCGGGTTCAACCCGCCGTGAAGCGCGCCTTTGTTGGATTTATCCATGGGGCGGAATTGGAGGAAGGATCTGTATCTGGTGGTGAGACGGCCATCTACTCTGATGGTGAGTCGTCAACCGACGAGACCAACTCGATCTATCAATTGCAAGACGGTCGGCTTGGGGGCTGTTTCGATGGTGACAGTATTCCGGACCCCTATGAGCCGCCGAACAGGGTCGCGATTTTCATGGCCGGTACACAACCGGCTCTTGGGTCGACAACCACCGTGGCTATGACCTCGAGTTCAACGGCTGCGGCGGCGGCTGGTGCTAGCAGTTCTGCGCGCCCACTGGCTCAAGTTCTCACAGAATTGTTGGAAGCTTTGGCAACTTTAATGGGGGTGGAGGTAACCCCGGATACTCAGGAGCAGCATAAGGTGGATGTGGCGAAGGTGCGAGATGAGATCGCCCAAGCCAAGGAGGAACTGGCAGCTGAAAACGCTAGGATGGCCGTGGAGCGGGCTGCTTTGGATGCCCGAGCACAACGGATTCAGGCAGACTCCTTCCGGCTCACATTGGATCAGAACGCTTCAAACGAGGTCATGAGGAGGAGGCACCAGAGTCGACTACCCCCGGTTTACGAGGCAAGGAACCTCTTCAACACGCCTGGAGCAGGAACCAGTGACCCGCCGACGGTGAACCGGGGGGTCAAAGTACCTGTGACCGGAACGCCGGTTCAGCCACACGCGATGGACCCGCCTCGTTTGAATAATACCCCGCCTCAGCATGTTCCGACACCTCCGAGTCATTATTCTAATCCGTTGGATAATATGATTGCTGCGGTAACACGATTGGCAGCCCTGCCAGTTGAAGGCGAGTCACCAGCTGCGACAGAGACACGGAGGGTTAGAGAGCTTCTTCAGACAGCGTTGGATCAACATGCCGCCTATTCGTATAGTCGCGAAAGGATTCACTCAACCCCTCGGCCAAGCCGGAGTTATAGCCGACGTATTGAATCGCCAAAAGTTTCAAGCAGTGAACAGCGCCGTAACTAGCCTCGTGGGCATAACCCGGCGCACGGTGGTGGTGATGCTCAGACCTTGGTGGATCAAGGCAGAGCGTGGCGGGAGGCTGAGCTGGCGGCTCAACAACAGTCGCCGGTTTATCCATCTGCATCAGTGGAGGCAGGAGTGACTTCCAGAACTTTGGGTGTGCCGTGTTTAGTGCCAGCTCTACGCAATGAGCGTTTTCCTAAGGATTTCAAGGGCCCTCGTAAGGTGCCTAATTATACAGCGGATCAGCCCCCTGAGGCTTGGATCGAGAGCTATGAGATGGCCATGGAGATGCTAGATGTTAGTGATGCTGCATGTGCCAAGTATTTCACCATGATGTTGGATGGGCCGGCTCATACTTGGTTGAAGGGGCTCCCTGCTAATTCCATTAGATCATGGGCAGAGTTGAAAGATCGTTTCATACAAAATTTTAAAGACACATGCAAGCAACCTATGTCAATCCTGGATTTGGATTCTTGTGTCCAAGGTGAAGGCGAGTCAACAACACATTGGGTGTGCCGGATCTCAGCTATTATACACTCGTCGGACAGTATCAACGCCGGCTCAGCAGTCCTGATGTTGGAGAAGAATTGCCGTTTCCTTCCCCTTAAGCAGAAGCTGGGGCGGCTTAAACGCCACTGCAACGACATGGGGGAGCTCATGGCGGCTCTCGTCAAGTATGCCGACTCTGATAATACCAAGGACCCCGAGTCTGATGATGAGAAGCCGGGGAAGGGAAAAAGAAGCAGCAATGCGAAAGGGCAGCAGCATAACCCAGCAGGTCAAGGCGGCAATGGTAAGCGCAAGGCTGATGGCAACTTAGACTTTGTGGCTAACACCAATACGCAGAATAATAATCAGCGTCGCAAGGGAAAACCGGCCCGGTTTGGGGGGCCAAAATTTAACCTTGAGGCAATGATGAATCAGCCTTGTCCAACGCATAGTATGCATGAGAAGCCGGCCACTCATCTGTGGAAGGATTGCTTCATCATGAAGGAATATAGGAATTCCAATTTTTTCCAGAACAATCACGACCCGAATGGCGGTTCAGGACCCGGCTCTCATGGGCCTGGCTTTGTTGGTGGCGGTTCAAACTCTGGCTTCCAGGGCCAAGGTAATCAAGGTGGCTTTAATCAGCAATCTGGTCAAGGGAATCAGCAACAGCAGTCTGGTTATCAGAGTAACCCGAAGCAGTTGAATAGTGGACAGTACCACGTTTTCACCACGAGTTTATGTAAACAGGATTAGAAGCTCCATAAAAGAGCAGTAAACTCGGTTGAGCCAGCGGTACCTCGTTATTTAAGGTGGTCTGAGCAGACCATCGTATGGAGTCGTGAGGACCACCCGCCCCGGGTTGATAATCCAGGTCAGTTGGCATTGGTGGTGGCTCCCCAGGTAGGAGGATATAAACTTACAAAAGTACTCATGGATGGGGGCAATAGTATCAATATCCTTTATTATGATACTTTTCGTCGCATGAATTTGTCTGACAAAGATCTTCAGGCGTCTTCTACTGTTTTTCATGGGGTGGTGCCTGGTAAGTCGACATATCCGGTGGGTAAGATAACCCTGGAGGTAGCCTTTGGAGATGACCATGATTTCAGAGTTGAAAAATTAACCTTTGAGGTGGTCAAGATAAAAAGCCCGTATCACCCCTTGTTCGGGCGGCCGGCTTACGCCAAGTTCATGGCACGGCCTTGTTATGTTTATTTACAGCTTAAAATGCCGGGTCATAAGGGCACCATCACGGTTTCACGGTGATAGGAAGATTGCTCTGGATTGTGAAGAGGGTGATGCTGCGTATGCTGAGTCGGCCTGTGCCACCGAGGAGTTGAAGTTTTATAAGGATAATGTTGACCCGCGGATATGACACCTTTGAAGAAGCCAACTACAGAGAATGACCCCCTGTTGAAATTTAAGTCGGCAGATGACACTAAGTTGGTCGATTTTGTTCCTGGTGACTCATCCAAACAGTTCAGTATAAGTGCCAACATGGATCCGAAATAGGAAAGCGCGCTCATCGAGTTCATCCGTGAGAACCGGGACATCTTCGCATGGAAACCTTCTGACATGCCAGGTGTACCGAGGGAACTCGCTGAGCACACTCTTAATGTTGATCCAAGATTTAAACCAGTCAAGCAGTTTCTTCGTCGTTTCAATGAAGAGAGGCGCAAGGCAATTGGTGAAGAAGTGGCCCGGCTCTTAGCCGCTGGATACATCATTGAGGTTTTTCATCCTGAGTGGTTAGCTGACCCGGTGCTGGTGCTTAAGAAAAACGGCACTTGGCGTATGTGTGTGGATTGTACAGACCTTAATAAGGCCTGTCCGGCTGACCCTTTTGCTCTCCCTCGTATTGATCAGATTATTGATGCTACGGCGGGTTGTGAGCGTTTGAGCTTTTTGGATGCTTACTCTGGGTATCATCAGATTAAAATGGCAGTTAAGGACCAGGAGAAGACAGCTTTCATCACTCCCTTTGGAGCCTTCTGCTATGTGTCTATGCCCTTTGGGCTCAAGAGTGCCCAGGCGACTTACCAACGGTGCGTTCAGAATTGTCTCCATGACCAGATCGGACGCAATGTTCACGCTTATGTGGATGATATCGTTGTGAAATCCAGGAAGAGAGAGACTTTGATAGATGATTTGAAAGAAACCTTCGACAATCTTCGGGTCTATAAAATGATGCTTAACCCGGCCAAATGCGTCTTTGGCATGCCAGCAGGTAAACTATTGGGTTTCCTGGTTTCTGAGAGAGGCATTGAAGCTAACCCGGAGAAAATCAAGGCTATCACTTCCTTGGCTAAACCGGCATGTATCAATGACGTCCAGCGGTTGGCAGGTCGGATTGCAGCTTTGAGCCGGTTTATCAGCCGGCTGGGAGAAAAGGCTATCCCTTTGTATCAAATGATGAAGAAGACAGATAACTTTGTCTGGAGTGATGCTGCCAATGAGGCGTTTGAGTCGCTTAAGAAACAGCTGGCTGAGCCGCCGGTTCTTGCAGCTCCTATTGAGAAGGAGCCCTTGCTTTTATATGTGGCTGCAAACAATAGAGCTGTCAGTGTGGCAATTGTGGTTGAAAGGAAAGAGTCAGGCAAGGAGTATCCGACTCAAAGGCTGGTTTATTATGTCAGTGAGGTGCTCATTGAATCCAAACAGAGATACCCACATTGGCAGAAATTGGTTTACGGCGTGTTCATGGCTAGTCGCAAGTTGAAGCAATATTTCCTCGGTCATCCCATCACTGTGGTTAGTTCTGCTCCCTTGGGGGATATTATTCAAAACAGAGAAGCTACAGGCAGGATCGCTAAGTGGGCTATTGAGCTTGGACCCCATGGCTTGAAGTATATGCCTCGGACGACTATAAAATCTCAAGCACTTGTGGATTTCATCAATGACTGGACAGAGCTGCAGATGCCTGAGGATAAGATGGACAATACATATTGGACCATTCATTTTGATGGGTCTAGGCAGTTGGAAGGCTCGAGGGCTGGAGTTATATTGACTTCCCCGCGAGGTGATAAATTCTGTTATGTTTTAAGGTTGATGTTCCCTTGTACTAACAATGCAGCTGAGTATGAAGCCTTACTCCATGGTCTTCGAATGGCTAAAGAGATGAATTTAAGCCGGGTGAGGTGTTTTGGCGACTCAGACTTGGTGGCTCAGCAGGTGTCAGGAACTTGGGATTCAAAGGATCCACTCATGGCGGCTTATCGCCGAGAGGTTGATACTATTGCTGGTCATTTCAAAGGTTATCAAGTGGAGCATGTTGATCGTAGGAAAAATGAAGCTGCTGATGCTTTAAGCCGGCTGGGGTCTCAGCGCAAGCTGGTACCCCCTAATGTTTTCCTCGATGTTTTGCATAGTCCATCAGTTAAATTGCCTACGGAGGAAGATCTTGCAGTCCCTGACCCGGAAGCACAGTTGGTGGCAGTTCTCCATGTTATTCCTGATTGGACTATTCCATATTTGGCTTATATGACCCAAGGTGAGTTACTTGAGGATGAAACCTTGGCCAGGCAAATAACCCGGAGGTCTAAGTCAATGACTATTGTCAATGGGGAGTTGCATAGATGCAGTGTTACAGGGGTGTTTCAACGATGCGTTTCACCTGAGGAGGGCCATGAAATTTTAAGGGAGATTCATGAAGGAGATTGCGGTCATCATGCCGGCTCTAAATCTCTGGTTGCTAAAGCTTTTCGTCATGGGTTTTATTGGCTGACGGCTCACGCTGATGCAGAAGATCTGGTCAGTAAATGTGATGGCTGTCAGAAATTCTCAAGACGAGCTCATGTACCGGCTCAAGAATTAAGGATGATTCCAATTACTTGTCCGTTTGCAGTCTGGGGGCTGGATATGATTGGGCCTTTTAAAAGGTCCAAGGACAAAAAGACTCATCTCCTGGTAGCTGTTGACAAGTTTACAAAGTGGGTTGAAGCTGAGCCGGTCAGCAAATGTGATGCAGCAACGGCGGTTCAATTCGTCAAAAGGTGGTCTTTCGTTTTGGATACCCTCATAGTATCATTACTGATAATGGTACTAATCTGTCTAAGGGTGCAATGAAAGAGTTCTGTCAACAAGAGCATATCCGGCTTGATGTGTCATCAGTGGCTCACCCTCAGTCTAACGGTCAAGCTGAAAGAGCCAATCAAGAAATCTTGAGAGGTATCAGACCCCGGCTTATGGTCCCCTTGCAGAGGACGCCGGGCTGTTGGGCAGAGGAATTACCCTCAGTGTTATGGAGCATCAATACCACCCCCAACAGATCTATGGGTTACACGCCTTTCTTCATGGTTTATGGAGCAGAGGCGGTTCTCCCTAGTGACATCCATCACGACTCGCCCCGTGTGGCGGCTTATGTTGAAGCTGATAATGAAAAAGCACGTCAAGATGCTATTGACCTGTTGGATGAGGAGCGTGACCTGGCAGCGGCTCGTTCGGCGATTTACCAGCAAGATCTGCGCCGTTATCATAGCCGCCGGGTTAAAACCAGGACCTTTCAAGAAGGCGATTTGGTGCTCTGGCTTATCTAGGATCAAACTGATATGCACAAGCTATCCCCACCTTGGGAAGGACCCTTTGTGGTCAGCAAAAATCTGAATAACGGGTCATACTACCTTATCGATGTTCGAGACCACAAGGACTCACGCACGTCGGAGGAGGAAACCCGCCGGCCGTGGAATATTGCTCATCTTCGGCCTTATTACACCTGAGCCACCGGCTCTTATGATGTACATACCTTGTCAATGTATATATTATGATGAATATAATAAAGCCGGCATCCCTGAATTCAGGGCCTCTGTTGTTTCATTTCTAAAGAATATGAGTCTATTATTACTTCATCTAATCACTTGGGGGCTTCCTGCTCATTGAGCATAGCTATGACTACCTAGCTGATCCGGCTTATACGCCTGGAATGAAATATTACATGGGGGCTCTGTTAATGGACAGAGCTTTGTTGACCCTTGTAATAGGCTTGGACGCCAGGTGTATTCACCAAAACATCCGGGTTATCCTGCCTTTGTAAGTCTGCCACTCCGCCCAGGTAATCCTGGAATGACTCGCCATACTCTTGACAGTCAATCTTATAGACCCTGAACTTGTCAAGGTTAAAATGGCGATTGGTCATGTGAGGCCCGGCTTACAAGGTTTGAATGAAGGTTTAACTTAGCGGCTGTGCGGCCCTTGAACAACACTTGATTTTGAGGCTTCGCGGCCTATGAAAGCCTTGGGTTTTAAATTATATTTGATTTTGAACATTTTTTGAGGTTCATCTCTTGTGACATGTTAATACATGATTGAAAAACCGATGAGGGCTATGTTGCCTTATGGTTTATATATGAACTTATCCAGAGTTTATTAACCCGGCCTGGCTTTGGACTTTAAGTCGCCAGTGTATAATAATTATTTGCTTGAGTGTTGTGCTCTAAGCTTTGGGATGTTAACCCTGGCTGCGATGGCGTAATAAGCGAGCAGTATGAATAAAATTGTACAGAACGTTGTGTTCTGTCTGGGCTGTTACCCTTGCTGACATGATAAACCGGCAATGTGTCTAAACATCACAGGAACAAATGATTACACCACCTTGCATCATTGATGGTACTAAAGAAGCATAAGTGGCGGATCTTTAAATGATGGATCAGCAGTGTTATGCGAATAAAACACGCACGATGGCGTGACATAGCAGAATTGTTTAAACTAGCCTATTACAAGGCATCTGAAGGCCCAATAGGACAAGTGTTTTTCATATGCAGCGTCAAAACGCTATGACTAGCACCGGCTCATGAATTTATATGGTTATTCTTGGCGGGTTGAGGCTTCCGGGTCATCCTGCGCCGGTTCTTCTTCCTCCTCTGTCGTCTGGAAGTTAGGCGATGACCAATCAATCCCAGTCAAAGCATTGAAAACAGCTTCATCATCTATAAGGGTTGACGGGTCAATATCAGGAGCGAAGGTGTGCTTACGCGTTGGCGGGATAAGGTCCACGACCTCATACACTGGCGCCTTCACCTTGGTATTTTCAGCATCATAAACCGGGTGATATTTGGAAAGATCAGTCTCTTGGGCCAATTTGCTTGAAAAGGGACACATCTCCCTTACTATTTTTGTGAAGTCCTCAGCACTGAAGGGAGACCCATCTTCTTTTAAACTCGGGCAGTCGGTGGCCAGTTCTGCCGGGTCAAGCTCTGATTGCCATGGCTTTGCCCGGCTTAAGACCGTAATGGCACCAGCTCTGGCGGTTGAACGTTTCAATTCTTCAACTCTTTGTGGCAGCACAGATAGCTTCTCCAACGTTTCCTTGATGAGGGAAGGCGGTTGCTTCTTATGGGAGGAGGCAGCAATAGCTCATTGAGCGCCAGTGTATAATTGCTCTATAAGGATGTAGGCAGCTTTCAGCTTCATGCGCATGTCTGAGCCAAAGTGGGAGATTCTGGAGCCTGCATTACCAAAGAGATTGATAAACCGGCTGAGTAATTGTTCAAGGCATGGATGATGAAAGATTGAAATATATTATCGCTTACCAAAGATGGTGGCTGTCATGCTATTGATTTGATGTTTTAAGCCGGATAACTCATCAGTAACCGGCTTAAGTGCGGCCTCAGTATCTTCTGCTCTTTTTTGTAGAGCTGCCTTCTCGGTTTCCCAGCTGTTTTTCTCAGCACTGAAGTCCTTTTTCAGTTTTTCAATATTTTCCAAAGCATTCTTCAGTGCTGATTTGGCCTTGGAAGTCTTAGATTGCTGGGTTTGAATATTTTGCCTCAGATCACTGACTTGATATTCCTTCATGTCCAATTCAGCCTGTCACATAAAAAGGCAGGCATGACATTCTGATGATCATCCTATTGTAAGTCCCAAGCATAATACAAGTATTTTACTTGGTACTTGGGGGCTAATGCACATTGCTCTTTTCTTCAAGACAGTTATATGATGACTCGGCTACACTATTATAACTATAGCCGACTCATGGGGGCTACATACTTGGATTTTATTCACAATTATGGTGATAACTTCCGGCTTATTGATGCTGAATAAGCCGGCCCTTGGGGGATACATATGCGAACTTGAGAACTACAATTTGAAGTCCCGGTTTAGCTGTGCAGCTTAAGCCGGCCCTTGAGGGCTACTTGTTTTGACTTTGCAACTCTAAAGCGCTATGACAGTAATGAAAGATTAAAGAGGCTATCTGAATTCTACAGTATATTCAATTCTATCATACCCAATAGACTTGGCGGCTGGCAGAGATATATGGACAAGATGATAGTGGTTACCTCAAAACGTTCCTTCATAAGGTTGACCAGGCTAGCTTCAAAATCACGGCTGGTGTGAAGGCGGTTTAGATAGCCTGAATAAATCTCCTGAGCATTGAACTGGGCATAGCCTTCCAAGTCCACTTTCCACTTGCCCTTATCAACAGCAGAAAATTCTTCTTTGGCACTG
Source organism: Thinopyrum elongatum (assembly GCA_011799875.1). Taxonomy (NCBI): domain Eukaryota; kingdom Viridiplantae; phylum Streptophyta; class Magnoliopsida; order Poales; family Poaceae; genus Thinopyrum; species Thinopyrum elongatum. The sequence goes on from CM022299.1 coordinate 423,128,469, forward strand.
TGCTTGGATAAGACGGTGAGATTACCTGGTGCTGCATAAGCCGTCCCAGTGATTATGACATCTTCAGTCTCTTGAGCCGGCTGCGCGGGGCTGGGCGGTTTAGCAATTTCTGGATCAACATTCATGGTGTCCATACTGACAAGGTGCTCTTCTGGTGGTGGGTTATCAATAGTGGCCTCAGCGGTTGGATAAGAGGTTTCTGGCAATTGTTTTTCCGGCTCAGAAGGGTTGGAGTCTTCAGCCGGTTTGTTCAATTTCGCCTTCTTGCTGGGCTTGGCCATACCACTGAAAAATAAAATACAAAGATGTCAGCATATTGATTAAGCATGAAGTTTTGACTGATTGAATGCACCCTTACCCAGGCACGGTCTTGAAGGCCGGGATTTGAGTTCCCGTTGAGTCGTCGGAGGAGGAGTGAGATGTTCCCTGATAGTTTGAATCATACGGATTAAGAGGTTGACAGAAGAAACCTGCCTTGGGGTAAGCTAAGTCGGAAATATGTGAGACCTCGGGATGATGCTTGCGAGGAGCCGGCATGTTTGGTAAGCCAGAAGAAAGAATCCCACCACCACTATTCCAGGTTGTGCGACGAGCTTCATGCTGCTGCTTCTTCAAAATAAAGTTGTGATCCAAGTAGGCTAAAGGGTGAGAAAACCTTACTTTCCGGCTTGCTTGTCGACTTTTCTGTGTTGGCAGAGGTTCTGAGCCGGAGGGAAGGATAAGTACCTCGTCATCATCTGCACGGTTGGCTTCCGCATCATCCTGATAATGGTCATTGTTAATAAGATGTACAAAAAAGGAGCAAAGAGAATCAAGTTCTACCTCTGACTCTTCATCAAGAGCAAACGGGTCAACTACTTCTGATTTTTTCTTGGCAGTTTTCTTAGCCAAGTTCTTGGTCCTGGTCTTCTTGACCGGCTTATCTTGAAGCTTCTTTTTCCAGAAGGGGGAGTCAGCCTGCAGAAATTCAAGTAAGAATGAAAAGGCAGATTGACAGATAATGAGTTAATGAAAACTGTTCACAAATACTCACAGCTGGCGGCTTGTTGAGGGTGCAAAAGGGGTTCAGCCCCGTCTTGCTGAAAGTAGCCAAGCTTTCGTTCAGCAGTGTCTTGACCATCTTGTTGAGGCTCTCGTCATCCAATTGCACTCGGCTGTGGCGTTGTGGGTCTTTAACGTCACAGGTATACTCGCACATTAAGCCGGTCCGGCGGCTTAAAGGTAATATTCTCCATGCGACCCAGCATCGAACTAGGTCAACTCCAGTTAAGTCATTGGCCATTAAGGCTCTAATTTTTCCAAAAATGGGCATATATTTGGCTCGTTCTGCTGTGCTGATCCGGCCAGGGAGGGGGTGCCTGTTGCTAAGCCGGTTCTAACGATAACCCGGCAAGGGATTTTCACCTTCGGGAGATGTATCTTGGCAGTAAAACCAAGTCTGGTTCCAGTCCTTGGGATGACTGGGAAGTGCGGCGGCTGGGAAAGTAGCTTCTTTGCGCCTCTGGATTGAAATGCCGCCCAGTTCTAGGCTGGGTCCATCTGTGAACTCAGTCTGGCGGTTCAAGTAATAGAATTCCCTGAACAACTCTACAGTGGGTTCCTGTTGAAGATATACTTTGCAGAAAACTTGGAAGTTGCAGATGTTTGAAATAGAGTTGGGCCCAATATCTTGCGGATGAAGTTGAAACAAGTGCAGCACATCATGAAAGAATTTTGAGCCGGGTGGAGTAAACCCCCAGAGCATGTGATCCGTGAAAACTACAACTTCACCTTCTTTTGGTTCAGGAGTGGTCTCGATTCCCAGGACTCTCCAATGGATCACACTCTTTTTAGCCAGGATGCCTTCGTTCACAAATTCATTAAGGATCTCTTCCGTGACAGTGGAAGCAACCCAGTTGCATGAGGTGACAGCTTTGGTCATTTTGAGGATGAAGGCCTAAAAAGAAAATATTGCCGGTTTAAGATTATGCTGTTAAGCCGGCTAAATGATCGGAAAGTAAGTGCTATAAAGGTTGATTAAGCCGGAAGATAATACATATGTTGGCGGCTTAAAAGGGGACTAATGGTACATGGCGGGTTATGGTTTGTCAGTTAAGCAGCCCAAACAGTTGCCATATTTCAGATTTACGAGGATTTGCTGAGTGATGGACAAACAGATTCCCCAGACTGGAGTTATAATTTTGGATGTGTGGCAGTTCAGAAAATGCAGTAAATTCTAAACCTAAGGTGGCGGCAGCAGAAGAGTTTGTATACTCCGATGAGATCTTCTATGAAAAGAAAGTATCCGGATATCAAAAACAAGTGCTAGACTGCTACCGCACAGGCTTCGTGCTATGTTCAGATCAAAAACTACTCGAACTAAAGGGGAAAACGAAGAACAGCGAAGAACACCGATGAACAAGAAAACCCTAATGCAGATCTGAAGTGGAAGGAGATGAGCACTTACTGGCGATGATGGACAGCGGTGGTGCACCAGAGTTCTCTGGTCTAAACAGGTTGAGGCAGCGGCCAAAGTTGTTGCGGCGGATGGAGGTCGCGGTGGCGGAGCTCGGTCTACAGAGGAGTTGTGAGAGGAAGACGAAGGCGAGAAGGCAAGGGGGGAGAATGAAAATGACCCCTGTCCCTATTTATAAGGCAATGGATAGATGGCATTCATGGGAATCGAGGAGGCCGAAATCATCATATGGCTATATGGACGCCTCGATTTTCGGGATGATCATTAAGATAAGGATCAGTTAAAGATATTCTGAGCTTCGTGCGAAATTAATGCGAAATGACATCATGGCGGTTTAAGGAGGTTCTGTGAGCTGACGTCATGGCGGGTTGCAGCAAATTTATTAGAAGGACGATGCAAGATTCTGGCAAATCGGGTACTGAAGATTGATGTGAACAAGTTCAAATCAACCTGGGGCCTAATGTTGGGGATACAACTACTGGGTATGAACCACCCAGGAGGGGCCGGGTCATACCACTGGCGACTCAATACGTGGAGATGTCGGGTCATAGTAAGCCTATTGACGGCCCAAGACCCGGGGGCGACTTGAGGCCTAGGAGGATGAACCGCCATATGTATAACATATTGTAAGGCAAGCTTAGTTAGTCACCGAGCCGGACACGTTGTGTATGAGCCGGCCGAGACTCTGTAAGCCAACCGGGCGTCAACCTATGTATATAAAGGGACGACCCGCCGGCGGCTTAAGGGAGAAAAAAGCAACAAGTCGAGAACTAGGTCAAGCATATTCGCTCCCTGGTAATCGAAACCCAAGCAATACAACCTAAAGCAGGAGTAGGCTTTTACCTTGTTGAGAGGGGCCGAACCTGGGTAAACTCTGTGTCCCTTGTCCCATTTAACCTCTTCAAGCTAACCTCATCGCGATGGCTCCACACCTAAGTCCTCACGCTAGGACATCCGCCGTGACAATTCCACGACAGCTATGACCAATAGAATTTCTCCCATTGATCATAGATTATTGTCTCCCTGACAGTCTCCTTCCATGAGGGGGGGGAGGTTTATCCTTCATAGTGTTGTCACAGCTCATGACACTATCCATGAAGGCATGAACTATGCAATTCTGGTAAGCCTGGGATTATCCTCAAACTAGACTATGAAAAAACGTATGGTCGAGTTAACTAGGATTTCTTGGTGGAGATGTGAAAGTGTAACTAATCCCCGGGTGGTTTTGGTAATTCATAACAACATATATCTCATTGAACTAATATCCTTTCAACAGATAAATATTTTAGGATGTTCAATGTATGGCATGGCATGAGATAGAGATGTGGACCCCCCAAAATGCTAAGGACAAGGATTGGCAAAAGCTCAACACTCTACATTTTTGTTTAAGTGATCCAAGATCACATTGAGTCCATAGGAAAATCCAATAATATTAAAAGGGGATGAGGTGTTGCATAATGGTCTACTTGCTCAAATGCTTAGTGATATTGCTCCAAAACCCTCAACCACTTTCTCCATCCAAATATGTCAAAACCCTAAACTCCAACCTGGCCCTACCGATTCTTTCTATCCGGAGCCACCGAGTTCATCTTGACATAGGCACTACCAGAAACCCTAACAGTTCGGTCACACTGATACGGATCTCGGTCCCATCGAGATGGTCTTGCCAGCGCTTTGTGACTTATTGCATTCACTTCGGTCTCACCGAGTTGTTGCGATCGGTCCCACCGACTTGGCTTGACAGATGCTCTGTTGCCCGTTGCACTCACTTCGGTCCCAACGAGATGATGCAATCAGTGCCATCGAGATGAAGTTTTCCCTAAGCCCTAGCACATTGGTCCCACCGAGTTGTTCCAGTCAGTCCCACCGAGATTCCCAACGTTCATATTTTTGAACAGATCGGTGCCACCGAGTTTCCTAATTAGTGCCACCGAGATGAGTCAAAAGTGTGTAATGGTTGGATTTTGTGTGGAGGCTATACATACCCCTCCACCCCCTTCTTCTCATAAGAGAGAGCCATCAGAACGTGCCTACACTTCCACCATTCATTTTCTGAGAGAGAACCACCTACTCATGTGTTGAGATCAACAGATTCCATTCCAACCATTTGAACCTTGATTTCTAGCCTTTGCCGAGTTGCTCTCCACTCAAATCCTTCTTCCACCATAGCCAAATCTGTTAGAGAGAGTTGAGTGTTGGGGAGACTATCATTGAAGCACAAGAGCAGGGAATTCATCATCAACACACCATCTATTACCTTTTGGAGAGTGGTGTCGCCTAGATTGGTTAGGTGTCGCTTGGGAGCCTCAGTCGTGATGTGGAGTTGAACCAAGAAGTTTGTAAGGGCAAGGAGATCGCCTACTTCATGAAGATCTACCCGAGTGAGGCAAGTCCTTCCTGGGCGATGGTCATGGTGGGGTAGACAAAGTTTCTTCTTCGTGGACCCTTCATTTGCCTTCTCCAAACCCTTTCCTTTACCTTCATATGCAATGTTTTACATTCCGCTGCTATACTCTTAGAATTGCATGTGTAGGTTGATTTCTTGACTTGTCATAGTTGCTAAAATCTACCCACAACTAAAATTGGGAAAAGGAAAGATTTTTATTTGGTCAAGTAATCTAATCACCCCCCTCTAGATATTTTTTTGATCCTACAAGTGGTATCAGAGCTTTGGTCTCCATTAGCCTTGATTTCCATAGCTTTGGTGATCATAGCCTTGGTTTCAAAACCTAGGAGAGTATGGCGTCTAGCGAGGGTAACTATCATCATAGAGGTCCTTACTTTGATGGTACAAACTTTGCTAGTTGGAAGCATAAGATGAAAATGCATATTCTTGTTCATAACCCCGCTGTTTGGGCTGTTGTTCGTGTTGGCTTGCAAGGCGATTTCTTCGAAGATGGTAAAGAACCGGATCGTGAAGCATCCGCGGAAGAATTGAAGATTTTGCAATACAATGCTCATGCTTGTGATATGATCTTCAACGGATTGTGCCCTGAAGAATTCAACAAAATCAGCCGCCTTGAGAATGCAAAGGAAATTTGGGATACTTTGGTTGATATGCACGAAGGTACCGAGTCCATCAAGGAATCCAAATTAGATGTGCTTCAAAGTCAACTTGACAAGTTCAAGATGAAGGATGGTGAAGGAGTCGCCGAGATGTACTCTAGGCTTGCTCTCATCACAAATGAGATTGCTGGCTTAGGAAGTGAAGAGATGACCGACAAATTCATCATCAAGAAGATCCTAAGAGCCTTGGATGGAAAATATGATACCGTGTACACCTTGATCCAAATGATGCCCAATTACAAAGATCTCAAGCCCACGGAAGTCATTGGTAGAATTGTTGCTCATGAGATGTCACTCAATGATAAGGAAGAGCTCCACAACAAGTCAAGTGGTGCTTACAACGCTTCAAGTGATGCTCCTACAACATCAAGTGAGAAGCAAGTCTCCAATGAAGAATTGAGCTTAATGGTGAAGAACTTCAACAAATTCTACAATAATAGAAGCAAAGAGAGAAGCTCCAAGTCAAGATCCTACAATGACAAAAGATCTTCTAGTCGTGATCGTAATTGCTACAATTGTGGAAGACCCGGACACTACTCCAATGAGTGTACGGCTCCCTACAAGAAAAGAGATGACTCACCAAAAAAGGAGAAGTAGAAGAGATGAATCACCTCCAAGAGAGAGAAGGAGTAGAGATGATCATTATGAACAAAGGCCCTCTCGAAGAAGCAAGGATTCAGAAAGGAAGGACAAGTCATCAAAGAGCTACACAAGACGAAGACATCAAGCTCACGTTGGTGAATGGGTATCCGGTTCTGACTCCGACAACTACTCCAAGAGAAGTTATCACTCTGACTCTGAATATACTCAAGATGAAGGTGTTGCCGGTCTTGCACTAGTGTCATCCAACTACCATGACATATTTGATTCACCAAATGAAGGAATTGGAAGATGCTTCATGGCTAAAGGCCCCAAGGTATCACACCCCAAGTATCTTGATTTTGATAGTGATGAAGATGATTTGCTACGTGATGATGATTTACTTGTTGGTAAAACTAGTGATGAAAATGAACTTGCTAGTAATCATGCTAATCAAGATGAAACGAATGATAATGATAAGAAGGATATTGAGCGTTTAACTAAAGAACTAAACACTCTTAAGTTAGCTCATGAATCAACTCAAGAGGATCATAGAGAGCTCCTAAGAACTCATGAGAAGCTACGCTTCAAGAAGCTAAATTTAGAGCAAGAGCAGGAGTTCCTAAAAGCTATCAATGATGATCTTCGAAACAAGAGTTATTCTTACATTTCCAAACTTCTCCTCTTGTCTACTTATATGCCACAAGTAAAATCTAGTAACAAGAGCAAGAAAGATTCTTCTTCTAGTAGTAACAATAATCATGCTAAATCCAATATAGTTGCTTCTAGTAGTTCTCTTGATTCCACTAATGATTCTCTTATCCAAGTTGCACTTGAGCAAGAAAATAGCTTATTGAAGGGAATTATAGAGAAAGATGTTTACAAGAGCCTTGCTGGAGTTAGCTATTTGAGGAAATTGTATGGAAGCAAGGAAGACACCGGAAGAATCAAGGTGTTGGTTTTGAACGAAAGTTCAATGCCAATGGAGTTGAATGGGAAGAAGATCAATATCCCAAGACGAAGTTTGTTCCTCAACAAGAGAAGTATTACCCCACTTCTTTTGAGGGAACACAAGCTCAAGATGATCTTCCACCACAAGACCACAAGCTAAAGGGCAAGGACAAGCTTCAAGAAGAGATTGACTCATTTGAAGAAGCTCCTAAGGCCATGGTCAAGTGGGTTCCCAAGACTACGTCAAGCTCTACTTCATCAAGTACAACTACAACTCCAAAGATTCCCATCAAGTTGATGTGGGTCCCAAAGAAGAAGAACTAGAGTGTTCTTGAGGATGACTCCGCCAACATACTTCACTCATATTCATTTTGGCAAGGACTTGTGCAATCAACTTTCATATCTTCCAGTAGTTCATGGAGCCACAAACCCTCTTGTTGGTAAGACAAGGGACAAGGTAAACTAATGCTTTCACGGACATCATCATATGTGCAATTCACTCTATGTCTATGGATATCCTTGTATGTTCCTTGTGGGACTAACCCATGTAGGTATTGGAAGTGCAACACTCCAAAGGATTGCTCCAAGTGATCTACATCAACATCGAGCATCCACATCTTCACTATCTACATGAAGTCATCATCGACAAAACCCAAGGTTAGTTCATCCCTATTTGGGGGGATATCACATCTAGGGGGAGCTTTTCTCTAAAAATTGAGCTAAAGCAATTCTAATGGTGTGAACACATTAATGCTTTATGTGAAAGTGGTAATCCCACTTGTGCTTAAACGATGAGTATGACCTATGATCAAATGTTCTCATTTGACTCCTAAGTCAATATACTCATATATAGATGACCTAGTCATCGCCAATTGCTTGATAGATGCTAGAATTGGTTGTGCATGCTTTGACACATATTTCATTTGATATCTTATTATGTGAGCATGTTGATTGCATATTTTCTTCATTCGAGGACATCCACTTGTTGTTTTGATTGTCTTGGTTTTTGTTGGCCAAGTGGATGTACAAGAATGCCCAGGAATCTTCTCTAGCTATCTATGCTCTTCTTGTCTCAAATTCTTTTCATGCTATATCACAAAAATTGAACAAGTCTTTTTCGGACCCTCTGAGTGAGGAGCACTCGGAGCCACCGATCCGTCAAGGGCTGCCTTCCAAAACCTTATATTGCATTTTGGTCAGACCAAAACCTCAGACTTGGTCACACTGAAAGCATACAGATTGATCTAGGTTTTCATCTCGGTGCTATCGATTAGACCAACTCGGTCACACCGATTTGCTGTAACTGCACGCAGTTGCACATCTCGGTGCCACCGATTTGTTCCATTCGGTGCCACCGATAGTACACTGGTATATATATCTCGCGTGACTGATACGTCTCCATCGTATCTATAATTTTTTATTGTTCCATGCCAATATTATACAACTTTTATATACTTTTGGCAACATTTTATATTATTTTTTGGGACTAACATATTGATCCACTGCCCAGTGCCAGTTCCTGTTTGTTGCATGTTTTTTGTTTCGCAGAATATCCATATCAAACAAAGTACAAACACGATAAAAATTTATGGAGATTTATCTTGGAATATATGTGATTTTTGGGAGGTGGAATCAACGCAAACGGAGGCCCACAGCCTCCACAAGACACCAGGGCGCGGCCCAGCCCCCAGGCGCGTGGTGGTGGGTGGTGGCCTCCTCGTAAGGCGGTTGCTGCTCTACTTCGGGCGCAAGGAAGCTTGCATAAAAAAAATTGTGTTAAAATCTCAGCGCAATCGGAGTTACGGATCTCCGGGAATATAAGAAACGGTTTTCGGCCAGAAAACAGGAACGGGAAACAGAAGAGAACAGAGAGGGTGATCCAATCTCGGAGGGGCTCCCGCCCCTCCGCCGCCATGGAGCCATGGACCAGAGGGGAAACCCTCCTCCCATCGAGGGGGGAGGCCAAGGAAGAAGAAGAAGGAGGGGGGCTCTCTCCCCCTCTCTCCTGGTGGCGCCGGAGCGCCGCCAGGGCAATCAACGTGACGGCGATCTACACCAACAACTTCGCCGCCATCAACACCAACTCTCTCCCCCTCTATGCAGCGATGTAACACCTCTTTTCCCCGCTGTAATCTCTACTTAAACATGCTGCTCAACACTGCATATTATTTCCCAATGATATGTGGTTATCCTATGATGTTTGAGTAGATCCGTTTTGTCCTATGGGTTGATATATGATCATGATTGGTTTGAATTGTTTATTCTATATTGGTGCTGTCCTACAGTGCCCTCCGTGTTGCGCAAACATGAGGGATCCCCGCTGTAGGGTGTTGCAATACGTTCATGATTCTTTTATGGTGGGTGGCGTGAGTGACAGAAGCACAAACCTGAGTAAGGGGGTTGTTGCATATGGGATAAAGAGGACTTGATACTTAATGCTATGGTTGGGTTTTACCTTAATGATCTTTGGTAGTTGCGGATGCTTGCTAGAGTTCGAATCATAAGTGCATATGATCCAAGTATGGAAAGTATGTTAGCTCATGCCTCTCCCTCATATAAAAGTGCAACAATGATCACCGGTCTAGTTATCGATCACCTAGGGACAAATTACTTTCTTGTGTGACAAAAGCTATCTACTTTTATTATCTTGCAATTTATTCATAGTTTTATTCTCGCAAAGTACTTCTAGTTTCATATTTGTTCTAGGTAAAGCAAAGGTCAAGTGTGCGTAGAGTTGTATCGGTGGTCGATAGAACTTGAGGGAATATTTGTTCTACCTTTAGCTCCTTGTTGGGTTCAACACTCTTACTTATCGAAAAAGGCTACAAACGATCCCCTATACTTGTGGGTTATCAAGACCTTTTTCTGGAGTTGTTGCCCGGGAGCAATAGCGTGGGGTGAATATTCTCGTGTGTGCTTGTTTGCTTTATTTCTAAGTAGTTTTATTTTCTGTTCTAAATTGTTTTATATCTTTAGTTATGGATATGGAACATGAAATACCAAAAAAATTAGTTCTACTTGCTACTCATGGAGATGGGTAACCTCCTAAAACCCTTGATGCTCGTTATGTTAAAAATATTAAACACTACTTTGATAATCCTGAGAAAACCCCATTCAACTTGATAATGGGAGACACGTTGGATCAACGTGAATACTTTAGGGATTATCGCTTGAATAAAAAAGGGAAACTGTTATGGGATAAAATTGAAATGTTGCAATGGTATGCTTGGAATTTATGCTCGAGATATGATTATACTTGTTGCTCTAGGATGAAGGTTCGACACCTTCCCTTTTCATGTGAATTTAATGATGATGAAACCTTGGCTTCTTATGCTAATGGTAGATATGATTACTATGATGTGGAACGAATAGAAGAATTTGTTGCTTTTAAGGGTGCTTATGAAATTGAATCTTTGTTTGAAAAGTATGAAGATTTTGATAATGTTGTTTATAGACCTGAAAATTTTGCTATACTTAAATATTGCTATAAAAATTATAAATACAATTCCGATATTGATGTATTTCTTGAGAAAGTCTCTGCTGTCCAAGAAGAGACTAATATTTTGCAGGAAACTATGGAAGAAGAAATTGATGAAACTGTGAGCTCATTGGATGAAAAAGATGATGACGAAAGTGAAGACCAAAAGGAGGAAGAGCGGATTAGCTACCCGTGCCCACCTTCTAATGAGAGTAACTCTTGAACTCATACATTGTTTAATTTCCCTTTGTGCTTACCGAAGGATGAATGCTATGATCCCGTTGATTCTTTTGAAATATCCCTTTTTGATGAATTTGATGCTTGCTATGCTTGTGGCCAAGAAGTCAATATGAATTATGCTTATGGAGATGAACTTGCTATAGTTCTTTATGTTAAAAATGAAATTTTTTCTATTGCACCCACGCATGATAGTCATATTATCTTTTTGAATTCTCCAAACTACACTATATCGGAGAAGTTTGCTCTTATTAAGGATTATATTGATGGGTTGCATTCTACCATTACACATGATGATTTGATGAATATAATATTCATGTGCTTGCTGCTCCTACTTGCAATTATTATGAGAGAGGAACTACATCTCCGCCTCTCTATGTTTCCAACACGATAAAATTGCAAGAAACTGTTTATACTATGCATTGGCCTTTATTTGATGTGCATCAATTGTTCTTTTATGACATGCCAATGCATAGGAAGAGAGTTAGACTTCGTAATTGCATCATATATGTTGCTTTGTGCTCACTACTAAATGCCAAATCATTGTTAATTAAAATTGGCTTTGATATACCTTGGGATCCGGGTGGATCAATTACTTGAGCACTTTATGCCTAGCTTAATGGCTTTAAAGAAAGTGCTGCCAGGGAGACAACCCAGAAGTTTTAGAGAGTCATTTTATTCTGTTGTGTGCTTTTATAAAGTTTAAAAACAAAAAATATAGAGGGGAACTTAAAACTTTACAAAAAGAAAAATGAAAGTGAGAAAGACAAGCACCGTGGAAGCGGGAGCATGCCTTGAACTTTGTTCATGCCCATGGAAACTTTGTGAATCTTAAATTACAGAAACTTTTCAACAAAAATAATTATCCCCTTGTACAAATCAATTGTATTATAAAAATAAAGTGCCAAGATTTGCCTTTAGGATGATTAGATTGCTTATTGGTATGTGCGGGGCAAAACAGAAACTTTGGCTGTAGTGCGTGATTTTACATTTTTTTACTGGAACATAAAAAGTTTCTGAAATTTTTACATAGTACTTCTATGCAAATATTTTATTTTGTCCTAATTTTTCATAATTATTGGAGTTACATAAGTATAGTCAAAGTTCAGATTACTAGAGACTGCCCTGTTTTTGACAGATTCTGTTTTTGATGCATTGTTTTGCTTGTTTTGATGGCACTAAGTACTTTATCGGTGGTATAAGCCATGGAGAAATTAGGATAAAGTAGGGGTAATTCAAAAATAAAATATGAATGGGTTTTCAACAGTACTTAAAGTAGTGATTTGCTTTATTATACTAACGGATCTCACCAGCTTTCTGTTAAGTTTTGTGTGGATGAAGTGTTCAAAGATCGAGGAGGTCTCGATATGAGGAGAAGGAGGATAGGCAAGAGTTCAAGCTTGGGGATGCCCTAGGCACTCCAAGTAAATATCCAAGGAGACTCAAGCATCTAAGCTTGGGGATGCCCTCGAAGGCATCCCATCTTTCTTCAACAAGCATCGGTATGTTTTCGTTTTCGTTTCGTTCATGTGATATGTGTAAATCTTGGAGCGTCTTTTGTATTTAGTTTTCACTTTTATTTTATGAACCATGCAGGTATGAGATAGTCCTTGGTTGATTTATATAATGATCTATGCACTTCACTTATATCTTTTGAGTATGGCTTTATAGAATGCTTCATGTACTTCACTTATATCATTTGAAGTTTGATTGCCTGTTTCTCTTCACATGGAAAACTGTTATTTGTAGAATGCTCTTTTGCTTCACTTATATTTATTAGAGCATGATATTTTGTAGAAAGAATTAAACTCTCATGCTTCACTTATATCTATTTAGAGAGTTGACAGGAATTGGTCAATTGCATGGTTAGTCATAAAATCCTACATAAAACTTGCGGATCACTAAATATGATATGTTTGATTCCTTGCAATAGTTTTGTGATATAGAGATGATAATATGTGGGAGGTACTAGTAAATGGTTGTGGTTAGTAGGAATATTGGTGTGAAGATTGTGATTCCCGAAGCATGCACGTATAGTCTCTCATCATGCTATGAAGTTGGAGCATGATTTATTATTGATTGTCTTCCTTATGAGTGGCGGTCGGGGATGAGCGATGGTATTTTCCTACCAATCTATCCCCCTAGGGGCATGCGTAGTAGTACTTTGCGTCGAGGGCTAATAAACTTTTGCAATAAGTATATGAGTTCTTTATGACTAATGTGAGTCCATGAATTATACACACACTTACCTTTCCGCAATTTGCTAGCCTCTACGGTACCGTGCATTGCCCTTTCTCACCTCGAGAGTCGGTGCAAACTTCGCCGGTGCATCCAAACCCCGTGATATGATACGCTCCATCACACATAAGCCTTATTATATCTTCCTCAAAACAGCCACCATACCTACCTATTATGGCATTTCCATAGCCATTCTGAGATATATTGCCATGCAACTTCCACCGCTTCACTTTTGATGACTCGAGTATTCACTGTCATATTGCTTTGCATGATCGTAAGATAGTTAGCATGATATTTCCATGGCTTGTCCATTTTTTGATATCTCTGCTACGCTAGATCATTGCACATCTTGGTACACAGCCAGAGGCATTCATATAGAGTCATACTTTGTTCTAGGTATCGAGTTGTAATATTGAGTTGTAAGTAAATAGAAGTGTGATGATCATCATTATTCATTATTAGAGCATGTCCCAGTGAGGAAAGGCTGATGGAGACTATGATTCCCCCACAAGTCGGGATGAGGCTCCGGACAAATATAAAAAAAGAAAAAAAAGTGAGGCCAAAAAGAGCCCAAGAAAAAAGAAAATAAAGAAAATAAAAAATGAGGCAAAAGAGAGAAGGGGCATGCTAATTCCACACTTGTGCTTCAAAGTAGCACCATGTTTTTCATATAGAGAGTCTCCTATGTTGTCACTTTCATATACTAGTGGGAATTTTTCATTATAGAGTTAGATGCACATATTGAGCTTATAGCTCTTAGTGCATCCGTTGCATGGCAATCCCTACTCCTCGCATTGATATCAATTGATGGGAATCTCCATAGCCCCGTTGATTAGCCGCATCGATGTGAGACTTTCTTACTTTTTTGTCTTCTCTATGTTTACCCCTATCATCATACTCTATTCCACCCATAGTGTTATGTCCATGGCTTACGCTCATGTATTGCGTAGGGGTTGAAAAAGCTGAAGCGCGTTAAAAAGTATGAACCAATTGCTCGGCTTGTCATCGGGGTTGTTCATGATAAATACTTTGTGTTAAGAAGATGGAGCATGACAAGACTATATGATTTTGTAGGGATAGTGTTCTTTAGCATTGATATTTTGAAAGACACGATTGTTTGTTGGGATGCCTGAGTATTGATGTCCTTATGTCAAATTATAGACTATTGATTTGAATCACTCATATCTTAATATTCATGCCATGATTAGATATATGATCAAGATTATGCTCGGTAGCATTCCACATCAAAAATTATCTTTTTTTATCATTTACATACTCGAGGACGAGCAGGAATTGAGCTTGGGGATGTTGATACGTGTCTGTCGTATCTACAATTTTTTATTGTTCCATGCCAATATTATACATCTTTTATATACTTTTGGCAACATTTTATATTTTTTTGGGACTAACATATTGATCCAGTGCCTAGTGCCAGTTCCTGTTTGTTGCATCTTTTTTGTTTTGCTGAATATCCATATGAAATGAAGTCCAAACGCGATAAAAATTTACGGAGATTTATTTTGGAATATATGTGATTTTTGAGAGGTGGAATCAACGCAAATGGAGGCCCACGGCCTGCACAAGACACCAGGGCGCGGCCCAGCCCCCTGGCGCGTGGTGGTGGGTGGTGGCCTCCTCGTAAGGCGGTTGCTGCTCTACTTCGGGCGCAAGGAAGCTTATATCCGAAAAAAAAATTGTGTTGAAATCTCAGCACAATCGGAGTTACGGATCTCCGGGAATATAAGAAACGGTTTTCGGCCAGAAAACAGGAACGCGAAATAGAAGAGAACAGAGAGGGTGATCCAATCTCGGAGGGGCTCCCGCCCCTCCGCCGCCATGGAGGCCATGGACCAGAGGGGAAACCCTCCTTCCATCTAGGGGGGAGGCCAAGGAAGAAGAAGAAGGAGGGGGGCTCTCTCCCCCTCTCTCCCGGTGGCGCTGGAGCGCCGCCGGGGCAATCAACGTGACGGCGATCTACACCAACAACTTCGCCGCCATCAACACCAACTCTCTCCCCCTCTATGCAGCGGTGTAACACCTCTTTTCCCCGCTATAATATCTACTTAAACATGGTGCTCAACACTACATATTATTTCCCAATGATATGTGGTTATCCTATGATGTTTGAGTAGATCCGTTTTGTCTTATGAGTTGATAGATAATCATGATTGGTTTGAGTTGTATATTTTATTTTGGTGCTATCCTACAGTGCCCTCCGTGTTGCGCAAACGTGAGGGATCCTTGCTGTAGGGTGTTGCAATACGTTCATGATTCTTTTATGGTGGGTGGCGTGAGTGACAGAAGCACATACCTGAGTAAGGGGGTTGTTGCGTATGGGATAAAGAGGACTTGATACTTAATGCTATGGTTGGGTTTTACCTTAATGATCTTTGGTAGTAGCAGATGCTTGCTAGAGTTCCAATCATAAGTGCATATGATCCAAGTACGGAGAGTATGTTAGCTCATGCCTCTCCCTCATATAAAATTGCAACAATGATCACCGGTCTAGTTATCGATCACCTAGGGACAAATGACTTTCTTGTGTGACAAAAGCTATCTATTTTTATTATCTTGCAATTTGTTCATAGTTTTATTCTCGCAAAGTACTTCTAGTTTGATACTTGTTCTAGGTAAAGCAAACGTCAAGTTTGCGTAGAGTTGTATTAGTGGTCGATAGAACTTGAGGGAATATTTGTTATACCTTTAGCTCCTCATTGGGTTTGACACTCTTACTTATCGAAAAAGGATATAAACGATCCTTTATACTTGTGGGTTATAAGTGACCGTACATTGAAAATTACTTCAAACGCTACGACCTCGCACCCCGTTACTGCCGCCCCCTTGGTCTCCGAATCATCGTCGTCGTCTCCTGTGCGCCTTCACCGCAGGAATCCATCGGCATCAACGGCAATCTGCCCTGTCGTTGCCGCTGTAGAGGATCCGCACCAAGTTTCGGTGAGATTCGATCTCCTCGTGCCTCTCTTATCCGATTCAATGCACAAGGACAATGCCATGTATCTTGCCACGACTGCAATACTTCTATCCACTAGATTAAATCGTTATAATAGACTCGAGCAAAAAATTTAGGGTTAGGTTTCGGTCTCACTGATTTGGCCCTGGCCATTGCACAAGTACAACCCGGTTCCATCGAAACGTATTAATCGGTGAGACCGAAAGTGAAGTTCCAGTGATACCCTAGCATCTCAGAGTCACCGAACCACATCTCGGTTCAACCGAAATTGTGTGTTTAGGTTCTGTGAGTGCTTCGGTGTCACCAAAATGACCAACTCAGTAGCTCTGAAATGCATTCTGTGAAAACCTAGAACTAAAGTTTGAACTCAAATTTTTGAAAAACTATCTGCTTTTTGTGATAACTCATCTACTCTGCCCATACCCATCTATTCACAGGGCCAGTTTTGCAAGATGTCAAGTGCCAGTGACAGTCAGAATTAGTCAGGACAAAATGTTGACCTCGGTGAGGGCTCTAGTCCCAATGAGAGCTACTATGAGGGCATTAGGAGCTCTCCAGATTTGCCAAAGGCTGCCACCACAACAAAGAAGAAGAGAACCTCAGACAGTGAGGATGAAGACTTTGTGGCTAGTGAGGCCACTTCCAAGAAAAAGGCAGTACTGAGAAAGGAGTATGGCTTTGTAGCTAGCACCAAGCCAAGTGCCAAGGAAAGGACTACTGTGAGGAGAGTCCCAATGTCAAAGGCACGCAAATCCTCAGCTCCACAAGAAACAATGACATTCACACTCGATGAGACAAGTGATGAAGAGGATGATGCCGGTAAGAAAAGAAGAGGGCTAGAAAGACTACTACTATAGTGCTTGGCAGACCTTCCATGAGGTAAGATGATCAGGAGGAGGAGGAGGAAGAACATGTTGAAGCACCTCCAGCTAAGGCACATAAAGTCATGTCTGATGCCATGAAGACAGTTGCTCCCTCCAAGCCCAAGGTTTCTGCACCCAAGAGATCTACAAGAAACATTCTAGCTGCTGAGAAGAGCAAGGCCCCAGTGCCTGAAGTTCAGGATGATGATGAGCCACTAGTGCTCAGGAAGCTCAAGCCCAAGATCCCAGATCATGACAATGCACATCCTGTTGTAGAAAACATGATGCTCAAGAAGGATAAGGGACTTAGAGAGTGGAGGAAAGTTGGTCCCTACTCTGTCAGAAGGAGGACTGCCTGTGACTACCGCTTCCACACCAGAGAACAACAAGACTTTTATGAGACATTTTTGCTTGATAAGAAGCCCATTGTCAGTGACATGAAGTGGGTGGACTGGAAATACATTAATGCCAATGAAGATTATTTCCCCCACGTTCATGAGAGCTTTAGGCTCGCAGGTGTTGACAAGTTTGTTGGTCAGAAGCTCACCAAGTGGAACGATGAGATGATCATGCAATTTTACTCCACAACACACTTCTATCTAGATGGGAATATTGCATGGATGACTGAGGGACACAAGTACCAGTCAACCATCTCAGAGTGGGATGCACTTCTTGATGCCCCTAAGGAAGAAGAAGATGATGTTGATGTTTATCGGAAGCCCAGGATGGACCACAACACAATGGCAAACATGTACAAGGAGATTCCCAAGAAAGATCTTGATACACACAAGCTTGGGTCAGTCAAGCACTTTCTAGCAGGGTTGGCCACCACTAACACTATCTTGAGGCATACTCTCTTGCCCAAGTCTGGAGATAACAAGATGATATGTGGCCACTCCATCAATTGCTCCATTTGTTTGACTCCCCTCCCCAGAAGTTCAAAGTTATGAGTTTGATTGTAGAGACGGTCAAGAGGAGAGCTGCTAACCAGAAGAGGTCTTGTGGATATGCCCCACACATTCAGATGCTTATCAACTCCAAAGTTAGTACAGACACATATCTACTAGATCGTGAGAACCTCCCTCTTCAGCCAGAGTTCGAGGATAATGTGGTGGTGATGGATCCCTCACACCCCACATCTGTTGAGGCTCAAGACGAGGCCCAAGCAACAGCAGCAGCTAAAGCAGCTCAGGAAGCCACAGCTCCCAATGCACACATTGCAAAACTCAAGTCAAAGAACGATTGGATGACATATCTGCTAGAGGCCACCCTGAGGATTGAGAGGAGTCTGGCCAACATCTCCAAGAACCAGGAAAGTCTAGAGTAGTTGTCGAGACAAAGATTCATGATCTTGATGTGAAGATCATTGAGGTTCAGATAGTTGCGGAGAAGCTGCAGGCAGATGTTGAGGCAAGCAGGATTGCTGCCGAGGACAGTGGAGATGAGAGGCCTACCACTCAGAAGTTTCAGATTGTACCCAGGGCACCCAGATGTTTAGCCGTGCCAGTTGCAGATATGAGGCCTACTCATTCTGCACCTGCTACTACAGCTCCAGTGCCACCTCCCGTGTCTACTCCACCGGTCCAGCAGACATCATCAGAGGCATTTGTAGACGCATTCATCTCAACGACATCTACGCACACCGGAGCCACAAGCCAGAAGACCCCTTCAGGAGCTCCGGAGGATCGTTCCTGGAGAGACACATAGCTCTATTCCTTTTCGAGCTTTTTGGTACTTGTTGCCAAAGGGGGAGAAATTGTATAGATCATTAGGCTTTGAGAGAGAGTGTCTCGCTTTTGCTCTTTAGTTTTATTGAGTTTTTGCTACTATGTTCGTTTGATCTGCGCTACTTGATTGTTTGATGCTTGTGAGATACTACGTTCCTATGTGGTTGATCATACTTTGCTTAATGTGTGCTTAATGCTTATCCCTAGAATTATTTGTGTATGATCATTCACTTATGTCTTTGGTGATGCGTGCATGTTATTTCACTTATATCATTTTGTGCGCTCCACCAAGATGTATGTGACATGGAAGAGTGACCCATGATCCTGATCGATTATGCATTTGCATTCAAACGCAAATTTGTAATAATGCACAAATTTAGGGGGAGCTCTTGCTTATCACATACTTCTCAAAGCGACGATGTATTTCATTCATTTAATCATTTGTTGAAGCTTTGATCTATATGTTATCAATTACCAAAAAGGGGGAGATTGAAAGTGCAACTAATCCCCGGGTGGTTTTGGTAATTCATAACAACATATATCTCATTGAACTAATATCCTTTCAAGATAAATATTTCACGATGTTCAATGTATGGCATGGCATGAGATAGAGATGTGGACCCCTCATAATGCTAAGGACAAGGATTTGCAAAAGCTCAACACTCTACATTTTTGTTTAAGTGATCCAAGATCACATTGAGTCCATAGGAAAAGCCAATACTATTAAAAGGGGATGAGGTGTTGCATAATGGTCTACTTGCTCAAATGCTTAGTGATACTGCTCCAAAACGCTCATCCACTTTCTCCATCCAAATATGTCAAAACCCTAAACTCCAACTCAGCCCCATTGATTCTTTCTATCCGGAGCCACCGAGTTCATCTTGACATAGCCACCACCCGAAACCCTAACAGTTCGGTCACACCGATACGGATCTTAGTCCCACCGAGATGGCCTTGCCAGCGCTCTGTGACTTATTGCATTCACTTCGGTCTCACCGAGTTGTTGCAATCGGTCCCATTGAGTTGGCTTGATAGATTCTCTGTTGCCCGTTGCACTCACTTCGGTCCCACCGAGATGATGCAATCGGTGCCACCGATATGAAGTTTGCCCTAAGCCCTAGCACATCGGTCCCACCGAGTTGTTCCAGTCGGTCCCACCGAGATTCCCAACGTTCATATTTTTGAACAGATCGGTGCCACCGAGTTTCCTAATCAGTGCCACCAAGATGAGTCAAAAGTGTGTAGCGGTTGGATTTTGTGTGGAGGCTATATATACCCCTCCATCCCCTTCTTCTCATAAGAGAGAGCCATCAGAACGTGCCTACACTTACACCATTCATTTTCTGAGAGAGAACCACCTACTCATTTGTTGAGATCAAGCGGTTGCATTCCAACCATTTGAACCTTGATTACTAGCCTTCCCCAAGTTGCTTTTCGCTCAAATCCTTCTTCCACCATAGCCAAATCTGTAAGAGAGAGTTGAGTGTTGGGGAGACTATCATTTGAAGCACAAGAGCAAGGAGTTCATCATCAACACACCATATATTACCTTTTGGAGAGTGGTGTCTCCTAGATTGGTTAGGTGTCACTTGGGAGCCTCAGTCGTGATGTGGAGTTGAACCAAGAAGTTTGTAAGGGCAAGGAGATCGCCTACTTCATGAAGATCTACCGGAGTGAGTAAAGTCCTTCGTGGGCGATGTCCAGGGTGGGATAGATA
This sequence comes from Thinopyrum elongatum, assembly GCA_011799875.1. Taxonomy (NCBI): domain Eukaryota; kingdom Viridiplantae; phylum Streptophyta; class Magnoliopsida; order Poales; family Poaceae; genus Thinopyrum; species Thinopyrum elongatum. The sequence goes on from CM022299.1 coordinate 423,148,751, forward strand.
AGGTTGCTTCCTTGTGGGTGGAGCCCTCCGTGGACTCGCGCAACCGTTACCCTTCGTGGGTTGAAGTCTCCATCAACGTGGACGTACGATAGCACCACCTATCGGAACCACGCCAAAAAATCTCCGTGTCTCCATTGTGTTTGCCTTCTCCAAACCCTTCCCTTTACCTTCATATGCAATGTTTTACATTCCGCTGCTATACTCTTAGAATTCCATGTGTAGGTTGATTGCTTGATTTGTCATAATTGCTAAAATCTGCACACAACTAAAATTGGGAAAAGGAAAGATTTTTATTTGGTCAAGTAGTCTAATCACCCCCCTCTAGACATACTTTCGATCCTACAAGATGCTGGCCTCTAGGGGTTTTGGTAAGAAATAGATTAATTGGATTCTTTCTATTCTTCAAAAAAGCTCCTCTCGTGTTAGAATTAATGATGTTAATGGCCCTACTTTGTTGGGGGGCAAAGGCTTAAAGCAAGGACACCCTGTTGTCTCCTATGCTTTTTAACTTAGTTGCTGATGGTTTTTCCCACATGTTGACCAAAGCTGTCTGAGCAAATATGATTTCTGGGATTATTCCACATTTTATACTTGGGAGTTTAGTTAGTTTACACTATGCTGACAATACGCTATTATTCCTCGACCCTGACCCTACCTATGCCAAAAATCCAAAATGGTTATTGTCATGTTTCGACTAGTTATCTGGTATGAAGACTAACTATGATAAGTCTGATCTGGTGACTATGAATCTAGATGTTGAAGCTTGTAAGCGTTTTTCTCAGATTTTCTGTGCAAGCTTAGCTCTTTCCCTCTTAAGTACTTAGGGGTCCCCCTACATTATCTCAAACTCAAGAGAGAGGACATTCAACCAAATATTGATAAGATTATCAAAATAATATGTGGAGGAAGGGGGAAACTTATTAGCTATGAAGCTAAGTTGGTTTTGTTGCAAACTTGTATTGCTAGCATTCCCATGTATTTGATATCTGTTATTAAATTTCCTAAATGGGCAATTAAAGCAATTACTTCTCAAATGTCTCATTTTTCCTGGGAGGGGGGAGGGGATGTTGGGGATACCCACAAATATCATCTAGCTAATTGGGGATTTGTGTCCCAGAAGAAGGTCTTTGAGGGCTTAGGTGTTCTTAATCTAAGATACTTGGGCTGGTGGTACAACTCTAAAAATTCAATTTTGTGATATTTTTGATATTTGTCAAAGCAAAGTTGTTTTGTTGCCCAAGTGTGGGATGGGTATACCCTGAAATTGACATTTAGGAGATGTGTGGATGATGTTTTCTTAGTTAAATGTTATGATTTGTTGGCTGTCCTTTCAGCCTATATTCCCAGTGATAAGCCTGATCACTGGAGCATTTCGCGTGTATTCTGTTCGCCCCTTTTACAATATGATCAACTAGGGAGGGGTTTCTACTCCTATTTGGAAGAATTTTTGGATTTTTTTTGCTCCCCACAGATATCTAGTTTTTTGTTGGCTTTTAACAATAAGTTTTGACCAGGGACAACTTAAGAAAAAGAGAACATGTTGACGATTTGACTTGCCTATTTTATGGGGAGGTTGAATCTGTCCAACACCTTTTCTTTGGTTGTCTTGTGGCAAAAGATATTTGGACAGATATTGCTGAAACTTTTAACTTCAATGTTCTTTGTAGCATGTCTGATTTAGCTGCTTTCTGGTATGTGGATAATAATAAAAAGCGGTGGTTGGTATATCATGTGTTGCCATCATTTGGAGCTTATGGACAATGCACAATGACTTATGTTATTAGGATGTGGTGTGGACAAATATCCCGATTCTTCTGGGGAGGGTAAGTGCACCAATCCATCAATTCAAAATCCTATGCGTGGACATTCAATCTTTCCTGTTGCGACAATGTCTCCTCCTACTGGATCAGCAAAGAAGAGAGCTGCTAAGGATCGCCTGGAGATGAAGAGGTGGGCGGGTGCAAGGAATGGTCAGAGTGGCTTTTATCTTGAAAGCGCATTCCAGCTGAACATTGATGGATTGTTATAGCTAGGCTAACTTCATTTTCCTTTCATCCGCTGCATTTTGTTAAAACTTGCCTTACTGTTTCCCCAACCCTGTGTGGCTAGATGTAGGGGGTTTAAGCTACTCTGGCTCGGCCCTGAACGTTGTAAACTGATGTGGCTCACTTTGCTCCATTTTTTAAAAAATGGGGCAGGGGTAACACCTTTCTTTAAAAAATTTGTGATATGGATGTGCTACCACTAGTGTAGTAACGACGGATACAGTCGGTCTATATCACTATTCATCATTCGGTCATGTTACATGTTTCTCAATTGCATTCTCCTTTGTTCGATGGAAAGGTTGCTTCTCTTTTGTGGGGCAACCACATTGTGAATTGGATTGATAGAGCACCTCTACCTCCTGGTGGAAGCCGAATCATGTGTATTAATAGGCCGGGCAAAATCCAAAACGCAACCCGGTTGCCACAAATCCAAAATGCAACCCGCGCGCACCCAACAATTCCGCGGAAGTTTCCCCGCCACTATTGGCCGTCGGTTTTGACTGGATCTCGCTGGCATGGCTGCTTCGTCATCCGCCCTGAGCTCAGCCAATTCCCATCGCTCTCGTCATCCGCGTTTGGCCCCGTCACCATCGCCGGGTCCATTCACCACTGGTTGATTTGCTTTGATTCTGGCTGCTTCTCGCCCCTCCACCTCTAGATATAGCCGACGTTGCTCCTCGGCTTACCGTCGAGGTCGAATAGCTGCCGCTCCCCCTAGTGGTTGTTGCGGATAACGCCGAGATGCCGCACTTCCTAGCTCTCGGCTATCGGCCGGCCCGATGACGACAACTCTATCCCGTGACCTACAACTTCTTGATGGCAGCAGAAGCACCTCCACTGAATTCTTAACCGTCCTAGCGAACTCTAAGTCCCCACTACCATTTGTGATGAACTTTGTTTTATGTGTGATGAATTGTGTTGAATTTGAGCTTATCAATTCATGAACTATGTAATAATTAGTATACTACTCCCCCGTCCCGAAATAAGTGTCTCAACCTTAGTATAATTTTGTACTGAAGTTAGTACAAAGTTAAGACACTTATTTTGGGACGGAGGGGGTATTTATGTTTTGTTTCTTAGGATTTATTTGACATGAATTTTAATTATCATATCATGATTTGTTTCAATATGTATGCAATTTTGGAGAAGAAAGATTGTTGCGGTGATGTAAAGTCTTCTCTATCCTACCCTATAATGGTTTTCACCCTCAAATTGGCTCGATTCAGTGCTTGTAGTCGTTGCAAGGTGGTATACAGATCTAGATGTAATTTTTATTATTTCTGGTGTTTGTTGTACTGCCATGATTGAATATTAATATATTGGAAATTTCTCGCAAAAAAAAGAAACAAGCATAGTTTATATCTTGTCCGTTACAATAAACTCCAAAACCCGAGGGTTTATCCAACTGCTAACAACTTAGTCGATCATTGTTATTACTCAAGTTGAGATTGGCTTTGAAGCTACCTAATCATCGATGTGTATGTAGGAGAGGGGCTTTGTAGAGCCATTGGCTACGTAATCTTCAATGTGTATATACTTCCTTCATTTCAAATTAATTAAAGTTCTAGCTTTGTTCTAAGTCAGATATGTCTTTCTAAACTGGGCGGCAATGACATCTTGAACTTTGCTCTCTCTTGGAGGCATTGCCATAGAGATGTGATGACATTTTTGGTCACCGTTGTCTCCTTGATTGTGTGTGGTATCATCATGGAGCCATGTTAGCTCTTCAACCATTAGTCTTGTCTTGCGGGTCAAAACGCATATTTCTTTTTGAATTGGACGGTAACCGACATTGTAAGTGCATCTACTGCCACACCTAGTTGGTTTTGGAGTATTGACGATAAACATGGTTGAGGGACTAATGTGTTTGTGAGATTGACAGGAGAACACAGGTAGAAGTCCCTATTGATTCGGTTTACCCATCGAAGATGACCCCTAAAAATGTATGAAGACAGTGGTGGTTCGCGAAGACATTCACGTCGAATATAATGACGCGTGAAGACATTTGCTTGAAGACAATGGAGTGCGAAGACATAGTTTCTTTCATAGTTTCATTTTCTTCTTTCTTGCGTCATAGGAACCACCGAACTGTCAAGTGGGGTCCAAGTGAACAAAGTCAGAAAGCTGATGTGATGGTCAACCCAAATCCTATGTCTTCGAGTGAAGACAATGAGAGAAAATCTTATCCTGAGTTGGATAAGTCAGCTTTCACTACAAAAAAAAGACACATCCGTGACATTTTGGCCCGAACGAATTTTTTCTGTCATGCTTATGACACTTCTATGACGATAATTGTGACAAAACCATGTATCATCATAGATGTGGTGGGCTCCTACTTCTATGAAAAAAAATCATGACAAAAAATGGGCTTTTCATCCTGGGCGGGCCGGGGACGCACCTACATGACATTCTTTGGGCCGTCCGTGACGAAAAAATCGTGGTAGAAGCGAGGGCGAGGAAAATTTCAGGGAGTTCCCGGTTATGGTGGGTGGTCGGGGCCGAGCGATGCACGCGAGGTTTGCGCATTTCTCTCGTACACGTACGCGTGTGTGTGCGAGGTGTTGGGCTCTAACTGAACCCGAGCGAGGCGTTCGCTTACTGAACCCGAGCGATTGCACTAGCTACGTTACTGAACCCGAGCGATCGATCCCTTGGCTGTTAACTGAACCCGAGCGATTCCTTCGCTACTGCTGCTAATTGAAGCCGATCAAACCAGCTGCCTCTTGATGAACAGTGACCATTGTTGGGGGTTGGATGAACAGTTCCCGGTGGTGGTTGGATGAATAGGACCCCATGGAGGGCTGGTTGAACAGTAGCCGGTGGAGGCTGGATGAACAGTAGCACGTGGTTGAACAGTAGCCGGTGGAGGCTGGACAAACAGTAGCACGTGGATGAACAGTAGCTGGTCAAGGCTGGAGGGAGTCGACGGTGGATGAACAGTAGCAGGTGGAGGCTGGAGGAAGTCGACGGTGGATGAACAGTAGCCCATGGAGGCTGGAGAGAGGCAATAGACGGTGGATGAACAATAGCCCGTGGACTCCCGTTTTGCGGTACGCCACACCCCTCCCGATGAACAGGACCGTTTCGACCGTAGGCGCTCCAACACAAGTCCATTTCCTCCGTTTTGTGGTACGCCACACCCCTCCCGATCAACAGCACCCCGTTTCGACCGTAGATGCTCAAACACAAGTCCGTTTCCTCCCTTTTGTGGTACGCTAGACCCCGTTTCAGCTGTTCCGTCCAAGCCGCTTGGCTCCCGTTGAACAGGACGCATTCTGACCCAGTCTATTGCCTCCCGATGAACAGGACGTTGTTTCTCAGTTCCGACCCAGCCGGTTGGCTGCCCGATGAATAGGACACTGTTGCTGCTGTCCGTTGCCTCTCCATGTACATGAGCCCTAGCCGTCCGTATGCGCGAGTACGCGTTCGAGACCCCGCCCGTATGTACGTACGTGGCCGTATTTTTTGCCCTGTGGCTGTACGTACATGTACACGATTTAGACGAGACTGCCTGAACTACTACGTCGGGTGCTCTACTATGACACGTGCCACTACTTACTCGGCCACGGTTCATACTTGCAGAGAGACCGATCGACTAGTACATACGTACACGTTCGCGACCAGGCAGACAACTCTACGTATGCTTCGACCGGATGGGTCCCAGCTCTCAGGGAGGATAAGGAGGCACTTCCTTGCGTGCAAAGATATAACTGGTGGGTCCCGGCTGTCAGGGGGAAGAATCATTTATTTTTTCCCGTAATATGGACGCACTTCCTTGCGTGTGAAGATGTAGCTGGTGGGTCCATCTGTCAGCCTCACGGCGTACAGTACTCTTCCGATGGCTGTTGTTCGTTGACCACCTTGACCAAGCCTCACGGACAACACCCAGGCAGTGGACGACGGCGAGGCCTAGGAAGGGAACGAAGCTAAGCCAGGGAAGATGAGGCAGGTGGATGCCCACACGGAGGGGAGTATGAGGGTTCACTGGTTCGGCTGCGGTGTAAGGCTGCCGTCGCCGAAGAATAATATGGGGTGTGGGTGAGTAGAGGGAAGGCCTGGCCGGCAGTGGGATTAGGGTGGGGCGGTGAGGCCTACGCGGCAGCATTGCCGCCCATGGGAGGCAGGAGCAGGCGGTCCCGCTGGCGCTGGTTTGGGCGGCTGGACCAAGAAGATCAGAGGTTGAAGAAGCAGCATGGCTGTTGGATTAACATCCAACGGTCCAGCTGCTAGAATCATTTGTTGACTAAGTAGAGAAAGCCCTGCGTACACGTCAGCTTAATATGTGTCAGCTTAGTAGGCCCACAAGTCAGCGTAATAAGGAGGCACTTGCTTGTGTAGGTCCCTAATATCAGCCTCTCCACTTACATCCCTTTTCCAATGGCTATCGTTTGTTGACCATGTTAACCATGCCGCGCCGAGAGCACCAACACGGTGGACGATTGTCGTGGGAAACCACGGCCACCTATGGGGCCATGAGCCCCTTTTGGTTCGGCGGGGGGATGGGCACGTTGCACAACGAGCGAAGAAGCGTCGCGCAGCACGACAGAGATCACACGGGCAGTCTTTACCCAGGTTCGGGCCGCCGTGAGGCGTTAAACCCTACTCCTGCTTTGGTGGATTGATGGTCGATAATGGTGGTGAACGTAGCACACTCGCCCGGCAAGGTTGCTCTGGGAGCGAGAGTGGCTACGTGCGTATGGATATGCGAGGATCCAACCCTTTCTACGGTCGCCATGGGCCTCCTTTTATAGATTAAGGGGTCACCACAGTGGCAAATCAGTCTTTGCGTACTGATTAGATAGCTAACAGTGCTATCATATCTAACTCTGCAGGCTGACAAAGCGCATTAAATGCGCCGCTCAGTGTCACATCACAGCTCGCCCGGCAGGCCCTGCCGGGCTGTTTTGCCAGCTTTGCGCCTGCTCGCTTGACACGTCTCAGGACGGGTGTCATATGGAGGTGTTTGCTGTAGGAAGTGGCCGCCATGTGGCAGAAAGCAGCCACTTAGTCACCTTGGAGCTCGACACCGCTTTGATTACTGACTTGCGTCACTTGTGAGGTGGAGCGGTGGAGTGGCTTGCTTCCGCCAGCCCCGGCAGGCCTGCCGGGACGATCTGGGAGCTTGCTTCCGGGGCAAAACCCAACCCTGCTAGGCTCGCCTGCCCGGCAAGGTAGGTCCTTCCCTTGGCGATGCCTCGTTCCTCTGGCTCGCCTTGGCCTTCTCGACTTGCACTTGGATCCTTCAAAGGAATTGATCCTCCTTGTTTGGTATGATCTTGTTCTTGTAAGCTTGTCTTCGAGCCTGTTGGCTTGCCGTCTGTGCACAGTCAGGGGAAAACATATACCCCTGTCTGTGTTCCCCGACAACGATGGCGAGGCCCAGGAAGGGAATGACCCGGAGCCGGCGAAGCCACAGAAGTGGATGCCCACTCTGAGGGGAGTACGAGGGCTGACTGGTCGATTGCGGGGTGAGGCTGCCATCGCCGGAAAATAACAGGAGGTGCGGGTGGGTAGAGGGATGGCCTGGCCAGCGGTGGGAGTAGGGTGGGCCGGTGATGCCTGCGCGGCAGCACAACCGGCCACGGAAGGAGGGAGCAGGCAGTCCCGCCGATGCTGGTTTGGGAGGCTGGAGCAGGAAGACCAGAGATTGAAGAAGCATGACGGCGGTTGGATGGACATCCAACAGTCATTGCTCTGTGTTGAGTAAGTTGACAAAGCCTTGCTTACGCGTCAAATTTTTTTTAGGACAGCGTCATCGTCAACCTAGTAGGCCCACAAGTCAGCCTCTAAATCTGTGGAAAACAGCATACATCCCATTTGCCATTATTTTTAATAATTTACAGCCCATTTGCTAATTCTTAAGGATATTTTGAAGCCCATATTCTTTTTGTTAGCATTACAGACCATGTTCTGGCCACTGCTAAAAAAATCAACAAAAATTTGCATATTTCGGTGGGGTCCAAACTCTTTTAATCATGAAATTTTGAGTCACATTAAAAATAATTATAAAAATAGTTTTATTTCAAATTAAACTACAATGAAATTTTCCCTGCAAAAAAACAATGAAATTTAAAATCTTGAAATCCTGAGAAAAATGAAATTTGAATCTAGTTGCCGGTTTTCTGTGTTTTTAAAATTTACAGCCCATTTCTTACTACTTATAGCGCATTTTCTGGGGAAGTCGAATACATCCCTCCTCATCTTTAAAGGTTTGCAGCCCAGCAGGGCTGAGAAAAGCAAGAAGGCCTGGGTTGGGTATTGTCCAAAACAAAATAGAACTGGGCTAGCCATTTTCAGAAAGAAAAAAGATATCAACTGGGCTCGTCATGTGCTTAAATAAAAGCCTGGGCTCCGTCTCTACAACTGGGCGAGCAGCTGGGTCCCTATTGTTTCAATATTTCTCTCTTTAATAAAGGAAATGGCAAGCCATTTGCCTTGTTTCACAGAAAATATGACAGTCACAGCCGAGTTGAAAAGGGCAACAACATCCAACTCAAGCTTACAAACGGTACGAAAGGCCAAGGAATAATTATTCATGAAATTTATACAAAACCCGGATTGAACATGGCAATAACATCTAAACCAACCACTGTTTTTGGCAGTCACAAACAAATGGATCGGTCTGATCCATAAAATCAATATCCTATGTGATTTTTTTTACTGGAACATGACCACAAGTTGTTGTAAATAGAAGCCGAGCATGTTCAGAAGCCCATTTGTCTACCTGAAACTTCTTTTTTTGCTGTTCAACATATCCGTCCATGAGAAATTTCTTGTTGAAAAACATAAGCCTCATGGACAATAGTAATCTCGCATTCAACAGGAAGAATGTGACAAAGCTTCTGTTTGCCTGGTTGGATGCATATCCTTCCATCGTTATTGTCCTCAAACGAATGTCATGAGAACTGAGAAAATCCCGGTGCTTATTACGCCACCGATTGGTTATATGTTTTTCTCCATGTGTTAGTGCCTAAGTAGACATGAAGATTGAAAACAATTAAGGTCTAAAAAAAGAGTATATCGAATGAGCGACAGCTGAACGGTTAATTCTAGTACAATATATACGGGCTTTCGATGGCTGAATTCAATGTGCATGAAATCATTACCTTTATATACAAATTCTCCAGGCATGGAAAGCATCGCAGCAAGCCAATAATTGTGTTGAGATCATAACTAAACAGTTCGATATGTAAGATCTTGACAGAATCCAGCACCATTGATAGGCTATCCATGGAAGAACTCTTCATTGAGCATATAACGTAATATTAGTACCCAAAGTGTACTCCAAGATGATATAAAACTTATGCACACAAATGAAAAATGCAGCTTATGATTACAAATGTGTAGATGATAATATACGGTACCTGAATAATTGTGGATCCAAACACCAACTTCTGATAATTAAACGGATCAGGAATTACACCCAAGGTCTCCAGTTTAGGCGCAGAGACAACAGTTATTTGCAAAGGTATATAACAATAATCAAGGAGCAACCTTTGAAGTGAAGGGGCATCTTCGATGATGAGCTGCTGTCCTTCAAAACAAATTCCAATGCTTTTAAGGTGAAGTGACTTTATTTGGAGACAACTGATAGGGATTTCTATTCCCAAAAAAATCAGCAAGCGCTCCAGGGCAGGGCAACTGGAGTGGATGATGCTGTGCAGTGAGGCCTTCGACAGATAAACCACCACAAGCGAAAGTTTTTTTAGCAGTGGGAGTCGAAGTATTTGTACCAGGTCATCTGGTAGATGGCACCGGGCAAAGGTGGCAGTGTGAAGAGAGGTGGAAAACCATGAGATGGAAAATGGTGGTGTGGGCACAAATTCTTGGCCTTCGGTTTGTGGTATGTAATTTTTGTGGTAATGGTAGAACTCAAACTGCTGGATTTTTTCAAATTCAGGGGATGTCAGCGAGGCATCCACCGTGCAGGGTATGGACAACAGGTAGCCTGTCAGGATGCAGAGGCGTTAAACGGGGCCTTGGTGGGAGGAGATGATGGCTCTGAGGAGTTCAAAATCATGAACGACAGATAGCTGATGACAGTCGAGATTAAGGGGCGTGGCACGCCATAGAGGGCGCCACCGAGTTGATAGGACTTGGGTGCGGCATCAATCCTTGGTGGGGAGAAGCGAGATGATCTCCCCAAGGATGTCGTCCGTGAGATTGCTGATGCGGTCCACCTGAGATTCTATGGGTTCCTCAGATCCAGTGGGGGGGGGGGGCTCACTACTTCTCCATGCGCTGTCGGGTGCGGGATCTACAACTGGCGTCACCGCTGGCGGGAGCCTCATCTTCTTGGCACTGGGGCCAGCCAACTCCATTTTCTTTGCGGGCGTCGCGCCGAACTCATGGGTTTGAGCAGAGTAACAAGAGACGAGCCTAGTGGCAGTGCGAGTGGGGAAGAAGGAGGGCTGGGGTTTTCTGTAGGAGCGAGGAAGAAGAGGAGCAGGCGTTTTCTGTACAAGTGAGGAAGAAGGTGACCGGGGGTTTCTGTACGAGTGAGGAAGATGGGGAGCGGTGGGAATTGGGTGGAGACGAAAGCGGGAGAGTCCAGCGAGCTGTAGTGTGGATGCGAGGAGGAAGGAGGGTTTTTCTGGGATCGCCCCTCTTCAAGAAATATGGGCTTTCCCTCGCAAAAAACAACAACAAATGGGCTTTAAGATGGTTAGGCTTTTGTAGCGACATAGTCGGCTGCCCGTGTTTCGTACTGGACGACCTTGTACAAGAGGCAGCCCATTAGAGACACTCTCCAGCTCTCCAACTTATTTCCCATTCGAAAGAAAAAAAGAGCCGCCTCCAGCTTATGGCTCCTCATCGGTAACATTTTCAACTTGGAAAAAAGTTATAGCTCCTTCTCGTGCCGGCTTGGCATCCACCAAATTAGAGGATGCAGACACTCACACTGGTCGTTGCGCGACAAAATGAGGGGTCAAATAACAGGACCACAATATAGATTGTAAAGGTTGACACACTAGTCAACATTCACACTAAACTAAGTTTCACAACATAAAGTATGCATACTAGCTAACATTCACAAGCACTGAAGTGCAGCATGTTTACGCATCTAAATGATTCACAAGACTATAACCAAGACAACGCTGTGAGAAGGTGTAGAAATAAATAAATAATGATCGATGCTTCTTTGAGCAAAGAGCCTCCCTACGCACGCACATGCTTCTTTCTGCTCAATGTTGCATGCACTTTGAGCATACTGGCAACTCCACAGCTAGCTTGATGGCTCATCTTGCAATTTACACTGACACATTGCGGCAAACAGAGGAGACAATAGAGATCACTCAACATCAAACCATTTTATGTAGTTCCACTGAAATCGTCTTCATTGTCCTATATGTGAAAAGATAGGAAAGCAATAGCTGTACTTAAACGGTGTCGCAAAACAGTAGCACATATCAATAGCTCGGCATGACAAAACAAGACCATCTGGACAAAGGGGATACTAACCTGCGTGAGGAAGATTATGCATAATTTTATAGGTGGTTAGTTGATTTCCACCTTGGGATCTCCTATGATGGCACGGAGGAAATTCTATGCAATCGATGAGTGCAATTCCTTCCATGTGGCTGTAGAAAATTTGTCTGACTAACCCCAGTATATTTTTTGTGTAGTTCCACTATAATAAAGCACCACTGTTTGCATGACCCCTACTTGCCGGCCAGGCCATCAATGATTCGGTCTCTTTTATCTTGCGTTGACGGTGCGGCTGCAGTGCTTGTGTGCTCCTCCACACATGACAGGCTCGTTCCACACTGCAATCAGCAAGTCAACGTACGAATATGCTTATTTCATCTTGCGTTGGTCATTCTACCTAGTTATGAATGTAGGAATATTTGGAGCACCGTGAGGTCAGCTGACAGCAGGTTACACTAAAATTGAGGTTTGTGATTCCGTTTGCACAAATAAGACACCATATGGAGATAGACAACCCTGTTTGCACAAATATGTAACAGGGTTACTTAAGTAGTGTCATTTTTTTGCGGCGGCATATGATTAACAACAACATCTCATATGTTATCAATGGCATTACACTGACAGTATGAAAAAGTGTCATTAACTAAGAAGTGCCATCACATCAAATCAACACTAGCACTAGATTAACGGGGGCTTACATTAACATGCATAACAATAGCATTATTACTCTATGATGACAGATTGATAGTAGCACTTGATCAGTATGTACGTGCATGGTTAACAGGAACGATCTTTCTAACAAAGGGTGATACGGAAAGGAGAAACACATCGTCATGTCAACCATTGTGCAATTACATTTTGTGCAGTTCCACGGAGATGCAGCTATGTTACCGGTGTCAGATTTTAGTGTAACGGCCGAAAACACTCTTTATGAGAAATAAAGCAAGATAGAAGCATTTCATAAAACGGTGGTGGCATTGATTCAGTTTATCAATGGCAATAGATTGACAGCAGATAACTTAACAGTGACATCACATTAACAGTGGCATTGTTTCATTTTACCTGTGATGTTAGATTAATAGCAACAGTAAGGGCATAGGGACAGGGGAGACACAAGCACGTTTTACATCCACCGAGGCATAAAGTGGTGAGGCAGAGGTGTTGCCGAGTGCGGCAAACATGCAAAGCAGGAAATCTAGACGTGCCTTTTTTGTTACTAGCCTTATAGTAACATATTATGTTACTCCCCACTATGACTAGCCTTATAGTAACATATTATGTTACTCTAAGCACCTCTCTCCCCATTAATTACTTGCCACATAAGCAAATTTGCATTGGGGTACGTTATGTTACTAGCTATGTTACGCCCACTATGACCAGCCTAACATAGCCCTTCCCAAGAATAAATGAGTCTATAAGTTAATAAATGCAATCATCTATATGTTACTACTTCTTTGTTACTTTGCACTATTAACGTAGTAATGTAGGCTAGTGTCATATGCATGACACTAGTCTAAGTTACTCCCCACTATGACTAGCCAATGGACCTTGACGGTGTACGTCACCTTGTGTCCAGATCTGAGATGCCACGTGTACCAGATGAATGACTCCAAAGTTCGACCCGTGATGCTAGGTGCGAGCTGAGGAACACTGTTAGAGAGACCCCCCCTTATAATTTTCCTACATTGGTCGTTTGATTCATAGGATAGAATGCTATAGGAATTTTTCCTATGAAATCATGTGTTAATTGGCAATCTAGCATCCACTCCAACTTTTTTTCACTTCCTTTGTTTTTCCCGTGTCAAACACTGTGTTAATGCTAGTATGGGATTCAAGTGGACATGCCACTCCAATCCTTTATTTTTCCTATTCCTGCGTTTTAAGTTCCTACAAACGCTTGTATAAAGCAAAAGCTTCTCCTCGTGCTGCAAGCCACCGCGCGCGCATGGGCAAGGGAGAGGGCGTAGTAAGCAAGCTTCTCGTTGTTCTGCGAGTTAACGGGACACATCAAAGTTATTTATTACTCTCTCCAAAAAGGGCCGACCATGTCCATGGCTACCATCCCGTGCTCCGTCATTGAGTACGTGCACGATTCACGTGCCATCGAGGAGAAAAAATATTGCGTAGTACGTGCCATCGAAGTGCACGACTCACTTACGCACTGCTTATCTCCATTTTCTTGCATGACACGTGCACCTTGATGCTAGATGTCCCGCGTGTTGGCAAAAGGATGAACAAAGCTCACGTCTAAAACAAAAGAGTGGAAGAACATAGATTCATGATGACCGAGAAGGAGCAAGGAACCTCACCGTGGAGCGTCTGCACTCATAATATTTTATATTATTCAGCGATATAAAATCAACCAAATCTCTCCACGTTTAACTGAAAGAGTCCGAAACACATCATACATGGCCCACCTCACGCATTCACCATATTCCTCGGCCTCCATGCCACACCTAGTTATAGTATATCCAGCAGCCCATCGCTTCTCGCTCCTCGTCCTTATAGCCCGTGCGACACCTAGTTATAGTATAACTGAAAGAGTACTTGCTCTTTGAGCAAAGGGCCTCCCTAAACACGCATTAATTTCCTGGGCATGCTTCTTTCTACTCAATGTTGCGTGCACTTTGAGCATGTTGGCAACTCCACTACTAGCTTGGTGGCTCATCTTGCAATTGACGCCGACACATTGCAGCACTCCTGCAAGGCCCAGAGGTTAATTTGAGAGCAAGTACCCCGAGGTTAATTTCACATACATGACAAAAATTATTAAAAAGTAAAGTGATAGACCTTCGATTAACATGTGTTCAAAAAAAAATGTAGAAAATTACAAAACAAAGACTTTGAGGTTCAACTAATTTGATGGGTCACTGTAAAGGTTTAAAATAACCTTTGCAGTGACCCATCAAATTAGTTAATATTGAGTCCACTTCCCATCCGGTCACCCATCTCATGACTACTCCAGCATCAGCACAGTTAACTTGGGAGTTCTGTTAGATGAGCTATCAGTAGGGAAGCTGGTCCTTTCTGATATAGGAGGCCTCTTCATATCCTTTATTGCGTACACGGATGACCGCCTGTTGCCGCCCAATGGTCAATGCCACGTTCCCCTTGAATGTAGAAGCTTCCCTCCCTCATCTAGCTGCTTCCCGCGTTTTCCCCTGTTTTTTGCTGCCAGCCCACCTATAGAACCGCCTAGCGCCGGCCAATTCCTCTCCAAACACCTAGTGAGGCAGTTGAACCGAACAAGTCTAGACTTGTTTCTAGTGGATTCGTTGACGTGGCACCGGAAGGGTGTGATAGCTGACTCTGACAAAATAATTGACTACCACGTTGGCATAAATGAGCATGGGGCCCACTTGTCAGCGTGTTGGACGGAGGAAGTAACACAAGACAAAATGGAGCGTGGAAGAGCAAGTACAATAAGGTGATGTTGGCGGGCTGTAAGGCTTTAAATAATATATTTTTGCTTAGTTGGATGAGAGAGAAGAGGTGAGAGAAGAGAAGCGGGCTACAAACTTACAGCCGGCTATAGCACGAGCTCCAACACCTTTTGTGAGAGAAACATGTGGGCCATATATTAATGATGTAGTATACTAGTATGACTAACTATTGTATGAGTGTGCTATAAGTGACATGGAAAATTCATATAGCCGGTTGTTGGCTATACTATTAACCATGCTCGAAGGGTGCGAATCAATTGGCTCACGTGTGATGACAACTGGAGCAATCCACGCAGATTGTACGTAAACAAATTCGTGCAAACAGGCCGGATTTCATTACATTTACATAAAATAACCAGTTTCCACGCGGAGGTAGGTTTCTCGGATTCCACACGGGTTTAATGTAGGCGTTTAAATGCGGCGAGGAGGCTCGTTCAGCCGGGCGTGCAGCGGGCGGCACCCTCGGCCAGCGCGCTACTTCAATGGCGGACGCAGTGAGAGGTCGCGTCCGCCCTGTGCCACCTTGACCATGGACCTTAGTACATTAGTCATTTGATTCATAGGATTGAATCCTATAGGAATTTTTACCTATAGTATGGAATCACGTGTACTACTACAACATTACATTGGAATCTTAGAATCCGCTCCAACTTTTTTTTCACTTCCTTTCTTTGTCCTGTGGGATCAAACACTCAGTGCTGATACTATGGGATTCAAGTGGACATGCCACTCGAATCCTTTGTTTTTTCTATTCCTGCGTTTTAAGAATCCTAGTACTTGCTCTAAATGATGTGTGAATCAAAGAAAAGAAACAGAGGGAGTACTTGCTCTTAATGATGTGGAGTTCCGTTCCTCTTGGTCACTGTGTAAATCTCCATATGTATAGTCTTTCACGGATGGAGTGGGTAGGTTGAGCACTTGAGCGTGAGCGTGTGTGTTGCGTCGTGTGCTGTGTGCCGCATGGATGCATGAGTGTTGCATGCTTGCATGTGTACGTGTGAGTGTTGCATGCATGCATGAGGCTTCTACTCCCTCCCATTGACATGTTCATGTTTCAAGCTTCATTAAAACATTGCATGCAAGAATTAAGAGAAAACTCCACCTACGTTCATGACCGTTGGTGAGTCTCTCCTACAAAGTTGGTCAAACTTTACAAAGTTTGACTTTGACTAAATCTTATATGCAACCTAAAAAGAAACGGATGACCTGTGGACCTGGATGCTGGATGTTTTCCTACAAAGTTCTTGCATGACCCGTGGACCTGGATGCTGGATGTCCCACGTGTCACCAAAACGAAGAAGAATGCTTTTCGACGACCGAGAAGGAGCAAGGAACCTCGCGGTGGATCGTTCTGGACTCTTAATATATTTTAGATATTCAATGATATAAAATCAACCCAATCTTCTCCGCATCTAGTAGACCTCCGAAACACGGTAGCCCAGTGTAGTTTACATCATACATGGCCCACCTCACGCTATCACCATATTTCTTGGCCTCCGTGCGACACCTAGCTCTAGTAATCCACCATCCCGTATCGCTTCTCGTCTCTCTCAAAGTACTACTCCCTTCATCCATACATATATATAGGGCCTAATGTATTCTTTGAGGTTGCCTTTGACTATTGATAAGATTTTATATAATTTGAAAATTATATCATTCGAAGATCCTTTCACGTATGAAATTGATGGTATGCTTTGAGCAACTTGCATGTCCTATACTGTTAGTCTCGAAAAACTCATTAGGCCCTATATACATGGACAGACGGAGTACACGATACAACAAACGCTCACCATCTAGTAGTTCATTGGTTGGTTTTGATTTTTAAATTGAGTAGTGCTAGTACACTTGATGCTGTGCTGCTACCGTCCAATATTCGCGTGTGGTGGTTTCTAGAATAAAAACGGAGGTAGTACTTACTGTGGGAAAGGTGAAGTGATGGTTGCTTCGTCCGAGCAACTTATTACTCTGGGAATATTGGAGTACCAGCGGATTCAACGAAGTGTGAAATGATGGTTGCTTCGTCCGAGCAACTTACTGTGGCAAAGGTGGGGTTCTATGATTTGACTGCTCACTAGTCATTATTACTGCGGCGCAATGACCGGGGTGAATCTCCACTGCAGTTGTGCACTCTCAATATTGGTGCATGGCAGGTGGGGGCGGATGAAGGATGTCCCATATGTCGGCGAAATGAAGTTGAATGCTTTCTGGCATTGCTATCAATCTTTCAGGATCTGTTTATATGTACGCATAATTTTCCAGCATAATGAAATTGTACTGTAATGCTATGAAGGTTTCAACTTTGGTTCCCGCAGAAAAAAAGATTTTAGCTTAGGTTTCATGTGTCCTCTTGCCTCAAGATTGTCTCGTTACAACATTCCATCAAATACAAATGAAACTACCATGGATGCTAATGCATCTCAAAGATTCGCAGACCAGTGCCAATATTCACATCACAACTGAAGATGAAGTTGTGAGAAGGTGTACAAATAAAGAAAATATATAATTAATCAATGGTGTTTGTAGGCATGGCTCCATTTCTTGGCCACGGTGTTCACTGGTTCGCAGCTAGTTTCATGCAGCTCTGTAGCCAAGAAAGAGGGGTATGGAGGAACATCACAATCCGATCATTTTGTGCAGTTCCACTAAAATCGAGCTAATCATCCCTGTTTGCAAAGATATCCAGTCAGTGTGATTACAATAATAGTAGAACTAGATGATGAAACATAACACACACAAATAGAAGCCGATCACCTCTACGATCTCTTTTAAGACTAACTACTTGTTGGAGAAGATTAGGCTCGGAGTTGCATCAGGAGGATAGCAAAACCAATCTCCCTTTCTGCAGTCCCACAGAAATGTAAAAACGTTGCCCGTGTGAGATTTTAGCGGAACTACACAAGACATTGTTAAGAAAAAAGTGATTTGTGCAGTTCACCAAAAGGTTGCAATAGCAACGAGGTGAAATGGAGAACCCTGTTTGCAAAAACGAGGTAGAAAGGAAACAATTACTGGCCAGTAACAGTTGATGACACATACGACGACAAAAAAGAAGCATAATCCTTGTCCTAAGGGAAGATAGCAGCACGGTTGTTTATCTAAAACGGTGTGAGGACGAGATTGCAATATGGAAAGTGTGCTGGATGAGCTACGTTTTGGGCAAAGAACTAGGGAAGATCCACATGCAGGATTTTCCACATGCAGCAACATGGGAAGATGGGCAGTGGAGCAAGGATGGAGGGGATACCTGGGGGTCATGGGGATGTAACTAGGAGGGCGGCGGCGGGCGGGATCTGCCCATACTGCGGCAGCGAGCAAGTGGCGTAGGCCCTACCGCACCGGAGCTTGGTCAGAGAGAACGGCGGGTACCACAGATCAGGATGTGCTGCCTAGACACCGTCGAACGGAGAAACAATGCACATCCTCCCTTTCCGCCGGCGAACGGGATGCATCTGGATCAGTGACCAACGGTGAGAGAGAGGGAGGCCACCGCCGCCTTGTGTGAGATACTGTGAAGAGAGACAAACCCTGGCAGGCAGGCTCCATTGTATATAGTGGAGCGGACTACTTATTTCTCCATAACCATCGTTTTATATTCTGTGTACGTGTCATTGAGCAATATAACTTTATTTAAAAATAACGCGCCAACGCATCAAGTCGAACTTTGTTTCGTGCACGCGTGGTACACGACCTCCCTAAGTAAACAACCACTACACGCTCTCAAATTAGTATGTGCGCTGCCATTTCGTACTTGAGCTCCATCGTGTACCCGCACTGGTACCGTAACGTGCTATACAAACAATTTTTCACCCCTTTCCGTGACAGCATTCTGAACCATCACCAAGTGAGTGACTGCGATAGGGGTGTCCTTCCCACACGACCCAGAAACCGTCGGGGATAGGCGAGCGGCTACTGACGATCGCCATAGAATAAACTTATGAGAAGTCACCCCAGTCCCACACGTTACGTCTCGACATTACATTTCTAATCCGAGAGACATCCCAAATGATTACGCCGCTATAGTCGTGTGAAAAAGGTGGACATCAACATTTAATCTACCGATATGTTTGAGATAGGTACGTTAGCGCACACAGTTCAAGAATGTAAAATGTGTGTGGTGCCTCTACTAACGCCAACGTGTCCATTTTCATAACTGTGTGCGATAGGTATTCCTATCACACATGCACACAGGTTTGAAATGTTTTCCGTATTACCATGAATCACACACGCATATGAGACAAAACTATGTGTGAGTCCGTCAGGCATCGCAAACGTTTCACGTCAAAGAACCGTCTGTTCTCTATTTTTCATCGCACACGCTGTTTTCTTTCTAACCGTGTGCACATTATTTTATTCGCTCCTGTATAATTTTATTTTCCCTATAATTTATTATTCGAATTGGAAATTTTGAAATATGAAACGTGGAATTCAAATTCTCAGCACAATGGTTCAACTACGAATCCATAAATAAAATTCTCAGTATAATATGTTCAGTAATTACAGGATTAGACAACAATTAACTATGATGAACCACAATATTTAGAGGCGGTAAAGGTGAAGAGACAAGTGTAAATCATTTTGGCTGCCGATGGTGTTGAAGAAGCGAAATGCCCATAATGTGCCCTCCTGCATGCCATAGGCATGAACAACTTTTGTCCAACCCCTTGTGACGATTGCCTGCCCATCCTTCACCGCATGCAGGAAGACTTCTAGAGAATTATCATGGTAGTATGAATTATATACTTTAACCTTAGTTCCCTCCACTCCGGTCATGTAGTTTGCAAGGTAATCATCAGTAAATAGCTTCAGAAACTACTGAAAAGAGAAAACAATCAAATACTGAGGTCTAATAGAGTAACTTGTTGTGGGCAGGGGGAAAAGGCAACACATTACTTACCATCCTAAAGTTCACTGTTGTCTTGGACAAAGTGTAAATAAAGAGCTTAATTCCCATCACCCGTTTCTTTCGCCTAACAATCTTTCTTAGTTTCCTCACTTGACGCTTGTTCATGAATATCCCATTGCCCCATACGCAAAAGGGATCGAAGCCTGGATCAGTACCGCTCATATATGTACCTACAAGCAACCAGTAAATGTTAGAAGCTAAACTAAGATTGCACAAATGATGTAAAATACAACTACCTACGTTCCTAAGTACAAGTATTTTTAGAGATTTCAATATGAACTACATATAGATGTATATAGAATTATAGATATAGTTTAGATTAGAATCTAGATTCACTCATTTTGGTCCATATGTAGTATATATTGGAATCTCTAAAAATACTTATATTTAGGAACAGATGGTGTATAAGACATGGGATGCAGCTAACCTCAACGGCAAACAACAACATCGCCCATTGTAGCCCTGTGTAAGTACATGGAAAGCCAATGTTAACTACAACAGGGTTAATATCCACCAAAAATAGCAAATTGTAATAAAATGGCAGCATCTGTAGTGATATCTTCATTGCGAAAGAGTAGCACGGTAGCAAAGGGACGAATTAAAAAATGGATAGAATTGTTTACTGCAACAGACAACCTAGTATAGCCATTGAAACTGGTACTAATAGAAATGAAATTGTCAGAGTTAAACATCACAAGGCAGGTGCTACTAGAGCAGAGAATGGCCCTGTTGTCTATGAAAAGGTAGGGAAAATAGATAAGACGGGCTAGGCGTGTTTACTACAACATGCTTAATACATGAACCGTACAAAACATGGCCATTGCAACTGGTATTGGTAAGATTCAACTGGTGAGTTCATACTTGGTAAGTCCTGAGGGGTAGTGGCTGGGGCACTTCATATGGACAAGAGCCCGCCCCAAGTTGGCTGCAGCGGAGGCGAGGTGTTCCTCCGGGTCGAAGAGTGGATCAGTGCCGCCGACATGTGTACCTACAAGAAGCAAATAAATGTTAGAAGCCAAACTGTAATTGCACAAATGATGTAAAATACTGTAAGACATGGGATGCAGCTAAGCTCGACGACAAACAACAACATCGCCCGTTATGGCCCTGCGTAAGTACATGGAAAGGCATGTTAAGTACAACAGGGTTAGCATCCACTAAAAATAGCAAATGGGCAGCATGTCTAGTATATCTTCATTGCGGAGAGTAGAACGGTAGCAAAGGGACAGATTAAAAAATGGATACAACTGTTAATTGCAACAGGCTTAACAGCATCCTAAGTCATGTTTTGTAAGTTTGTAGCCATTGAAATACAACTGTTTAAAAATGGATACAACTATTAATTGCAATAGACTTAATAGCCATTGAAACCGGTACTGGTAAAAATGCAATTGGCAAAGTTAAACATCGCAAGGCAGGTGCTGCCAGAGTAGAGAATGACCCAGTTGTCTATAAAAAGATAGGGAAAATAGCTAAAACATGTTAGGCAGGTTTACTACAGCATGCTTAATACATCGACTGTACAAAACATAGCCATTAATTGCAACTGGTATTGGTAAGATTGAACTGGTGAGTTCATACTTGGTAAGTCCTGAGAGGTAGTTGCTGGGAACTTCATCTTGGCCAGAGCCCGCCCAAAGTCAGCGGCGACGAAGGCGAGCTGTTCCTGCGGGTCGAAGCGTGGATCAGTGCCTCTAACATGTGTACCTACAGGCAACCAGTAAATGTTAGAAGTTAAACTGCAATTGCACAAATGATGTGAAATACTATAAGACATGGGATGCAGCTAACCTCGACGGCAAACAACAGCATCGCCCGTTATGACCCTGCGTAAGTACATGGACAGGCATGTTAAGTACAACAGGGTTAGCATCCACCAAAAATAGCAAATGGGCAGCATCTCTAGTGATATCCTGAGTCATGTATTGTAAGTTTGTTGCTGGTATTGATGAAATTGAGCTGGACAGTTAATACTTGAACATCACACAGTGTGCAGTATTGAAATAAACAAGGCACGGACATGCTTAATACATCAACCGTACATAACATAGCAATTGCAAGTGGTATTGGTAAGATTGAGCTGGTCAGATCATACCTGGTAAGTTCTGAGAGGTAGTCGCTGGGGCACTTCATCTGGGCCAGAGCCTTCACCAAGTCGGCAGCGGCAGAGGCAGGGTGTTCCTCCGGGTCAACACGCACAGCGGCCATCACGCCATCGACCGCCATCAGCTCCTCGACCTCCACGTGATATGTGGTTGGGCTTGTGCGGCGATGCTCTGGAGGTAGGGGCGGTGGGGATTTGGAGGCATGAGGATGTTTCACAGGCGCCATTTAAGCAATCAGGCCGGGGCCGTGATAGAGATCGGTGGGTTACCTGACTGGATCGACGATGCTCGGGCAGAACGTAGATGTGGTTGAAGTTGTGGTTGTGGCGGAGGCGGTTTGAGCTGCCGATAGGGGGAGGGGGAGGGGGAGGGGGAGATACTGAGGAAATTTGATGGGTGGGGATGTGGTGGGGGGAATAAATTCTGAAATCATGCGCCTAATGAAAATTTCACTGCGAACCTTGAAACTTGGGCGGGGGAAACACACAACACAGACGAAGCGCATAAAATACTCGTGTGCGAGAAAAGAGAAAATTGGCAGATCCAGTCTGCAAAAAAATGTACACGTATAGTTGGTTTTTTCGGTCAATGGTACGCTTGATTTATTAGGAAACATCGCACAGGTAACTGACTTATGGATCATTAACGCAAAAAACGCACACGGGTACGCCATAGAACCCGTGTGTTTTGTGATCTTCTAATAATTCTTATATCTATTAGCATCTCCAACTGCACCTAATTTCAAAAATCTCTTTCATTGTATCAGGATTATTCAATGTACATGAACGAGGCAAGGTGACACCTGATGAGCAATCATCAGTTTATGAAATGCAATAAAGTGTCAACCTGCCTCGCTCGCATAGCCAGATTTGATCCTATGCAATAAGAGAGAAGCTTGCTGCCATCCGCCCGCATGGCAATTTAAGCCGGTGTGCGGCCAACTCGCGCGGCAAGGTGGGACTAAAAACCAGCTGCGGCCAGCTCTAGTCTCCGGTGGCTGTGGGCGGACGTTTTGGGAGTATTTAGGGCCAGGGTGCGGCTACAAAACTTCAGTGAACACATGCTAATCAACACTCAAAGCCCTCAAAGGATGCGCTTACCGACATTGTACGTTAATAATAGATAGTACCAACTTAAAGTACTACTGGTAATTTGCTCTAAAACTAGTATGTATGTAGCACTGGTAGATGCTCGTAATTAATTATACAAACGTACGGGCGACACACGCACTAACTACTTCTCACATGCTACCATCGGGGCATGCTAGCCAGACGCCGTCGTTCTCCTTCCCGGCCTTGTAGGCGGCAGCCCACCGTGCTTCGATCTTCGCCGAGCTCTCCTTAGCACGGCGTGCGGCCTCTTCTTTCTTGCGGCGGCGGGACTCTCTTTTCTTGACTGCTTTCTGCCTTTTCCGCTCCTTCTGTGTGGCTTTGGCCGCCTCTAGATCCGCCGCCCATTCGGCCATGGCAGCATCAAAGTCTGCCCACGTACTTGTGCGGCCGGCGGCGGCGAGGAACTCGGCGCCGCGAGGTGCCATTGCTTCCTTACCATGTGTGCGGTCGCGGGCGGCGAGGAACGCGGCGCGGCGGGATGCCATCGCTTCCTTGCCAGTTCCTGTGCGCCACGGTGCCATTAACGACGCTTGGAGAGAGCTCTGGGACGGAGTGGCCGAACAGCCGTACAGTGCGGTCGTTTTTAAGAGCTCAATGACAAACGACGAAGGAAATTTGGCTTCCCTTAAAATTTTGCTCGTTCATTATTGCACACGGTTCATCTCCGTCGCCTCCAGAAACAGTGTGCGCTGAGCCTATTGTGTATTGCGTTATGATTGGCTAGAACCCCAGCCACGCGGATCGTGCATGTGCACCGTAGGATTCACCGCGATCGAATGACAATCCACGTCCCTCACATCACACCCGCACAGCTGTAGCTGGATTGGATTTATATGCGCTAAATGCCTAGAAAATGCACAGAATCCCCTAAATATGGTAAATGAGCCCGAAAAAATGCCAAATTTGAACACGGTGATTTGCAGTGTGTATGTTCATCGTAGAAAAAAACTCAAGGGCAAAGAACGAAGAAAATTTGGATTCCCCTTCAATCTTGGTGATTTCCCTCTCGAAAGCATGGAACTTCCTCGGTGATGGTTTGATTTATGAAGGGCGTGCATGACGACATAAGCCAAACCTTCTGAAATTTTTACCAAGGCATGGTGAGGCCATACCATGGCACCATGCCAGGCGTCATGTTTTTGAAGCATTTATTTCATTTTCTATAGTTGAAAACCCAATAAACAAACATTTGTGGTTGACTATTGCCACACATTTCATCGAAATATCTGCCCATTCCTTGTAAAAGGCATGAGAATTTACTAAATGGCACGAGCATGGTTTTCTCGGCCGTTCTTGTGCACCCTTTCATGCACCGATTGTTTAAACTTGAATTATGTGCATTAATGCCTAGAAAATGCACATAATCCTCTAAATATGGTAAATGAACCCGGGAAAATGCCAAATTTGAACACGGGGATTTGCAGGGTGTATGTTCATCGTAGAAAAAAACTCATCGACAAAGGACAAAGGAAATTTGGATTCCCCTTCAATCTTGGTGATTTCACCCTCGAAACCATGAAACTTCCTTGGTGATGGTTTGATTTATGAAAGGCGTGCATGACGACATAAGGCAAACATTCTCAAAATTTTACCAGGGCACGGTGAGGCCATACCATGGCACCACGCCAGGCGTCATGTTTTCCAAGCATGTATTTCATTTTTCTATAGTTGTTAACCCAGTAAACGACGCGTTTGTGGTTGACTATTGCCACACATTTCCTTGAAATCTCTGCCCATTCCTTGTAAAAGGCATGAGAATTTACTAAATAGCACGAGCATGGTTTTCCAGATTGTTCTTGTGCACCTTTTCATGCACCGATTGTTCGAATTTGAATTATGTGCATTAATGCCTAGAAAATGCACATAATCCCCTAAATATGGTAAATGAGCCCAGGAAAATGCCAAATTTGAACACGTTGCATTGGAGGGGGTATGTTGATCATTGGAAAAAAACTGAATGACAAACTACGACGGAAATTTGGATTCCCTTTCAATCTTGGTGATTTCCCCCTCGAAACCATGAAACTTCCTTGGTGATTGTTCAATTTATGAAGGGCGTGCATGACGACATAAACCAAACCTTGTCAGCTTTTTACCAGGGCATGGTGAGGCCATACCATGGCACCATGCCAGGCATCATGTTTTTCAAGCATGTATTTCATTTTTCTATAGTTGATAACCCAGTAAACGACGCGTTTGTGGTTGACTATTGCCACACATTCCCTTGAAATCTCTTCCTATTCCTTGTAAAAGGCATGAGAATTTACTAAATACCTCGAGCATGGTTTTCAAGACCGTTCTTGTGCACCTTTTCATGCACCGGTTGTTCAAATTTCAATTATGTGATTAATGCCTAGAAAATGCACATAATCCCCTAAATATGGTAAATGAGCCCGGAAAAATGCCAAATTTGAACACGATGCATTGGAGGGGGTATGTTGATTGTAGAAAAAAACTGAATGACAAACTAGGAAGGAAATTTGGATTCCCGGCCCCTTCAATCTTGGTGATTTCCCCCTTGAAACCATGAAACTTCCTCGGTGATGGTTTGATTTATGAAGGGCGTGCACGATGACATAAGCCAAACCTTCTCAATTTTTTACCAGGGCATGGTGAGGCCATACCATGGCACCATGCTAGCCGTCATGTTTTTCAAGCATGTATTTCATTTTTCTACAGTTGAAAAACCAATAAACGACATGTTTCTGGTTGACTATTGCCAAACATTTCCGTGAAATCTCTGCCCATTCCTTGTAAAAGGCATGAGAATTTACTAATAGCATGAGCATGGTTTTCCAGACTGTTCTCATGCACCTTTTTAGGCATCAATTGTTTGAATTTGAATTATGTGCATTAATGCCTAGAAAATGCACATAATCTACTAAATATGGTAAATGAACCCGGAAAAGTGCCAAGTTTGAACACGGTGATTTGCAGGGTTTATGTTCATTGTAGAAAAAACTAATGGACAAAGGACAAAGGAAATTTGGATTCCCCTTCAATCTCGATGATTTACTATCGCACACGATTCATCTCCGTCGCCTCTACGAACCATGTGTGTTCACCCACACATGCAAAAGGAAAGAGAAAACCCTCGCCCACTTCATCCCCACCCACTCGCCGCGGACTCGTCCGCAACTCTGCACCCCATCAACTTCTATCGCGGCAGCCACCCTAAGCTCAACGGCTTTCGTCAGCAGGCGGAGGTCGCGCTCCAAACGATACGGGATTTCGCCCCTACCGCTTGCTGCCGCCTATGTGCACCGACTTGCACCGGCATTCTAGACTTTGGTCGGTTGGGGTTTTCTGCGGGATTGGGCCGGGGATTTTTCTCTTGGAGAAGGTAATCAATTTAGCAAAATATTCACTCATCTCTTATCGTAGTCCATCAGTTTATGTTAATCAACTGGCAGAAATCGCCGTGGATTCATTTTTCTTCTAGCTGATTCGAGGGTTTTCATTCATGTGACCACAGTGCGAGCACAAATCGGGCAAGTGTGGTCATGGCCAGTCGGAAACGAACTTCTATCTCACCATTTCGGATGACTTCAGGGAGCGCTCGGTATGTTCAATCTCACCCTACCATGGTCGGCATGGCCTAAATTTGTGAACATATACCGTCTATTGCTACATTTGGATAAAAGGTACGGTGCCACGTGCAGCCTAGATGTCGAAGCCGATTTTTCCCCCTATATTAGGAAAATCTATGATGTGTTGTTCATTCAGTCACTCTCATATTTGCATCAAATCTTTGTTACATTATCTATTTTTAATTATATATGCTTAATTTTCATTTCAAGCAGTACATCCCTTGCTTTGCAAGAACAGGAGTAGAAGGAAATCTTGGGCTTTACTTTGTTGATGACTCCATGGATGTCATATTCACAACGCAGCATGGATTTACAATGACAGTTAGCGTAAAACTTGATAAAGATGGTCACTCCTATTTTGATGCGGACCTTTGGAGAAAAATGTCTAAGTGTTATGAACTGAAAGCTGGCAATAAAATTCTAGTGCCTGCACCACAGCCTGGTCTAATTAACATGGATGTTTACTTCCCCGACGTCATCGGCCGATCAAATCCTGATCGAGGTTAGTGTCCGTTTAACTTTCTCCATGCTGGCATATTACTTAGCATAATTGGGGTATTTGTTTTGACTAATTGATCACTATTTAAGCAACCAATTGTGATTTCATTTTCTGACTCCATTCCTAGGTAGTAACAAATTCTATTTACGAATTTATGCGCACTATATATTCTTCTGCTATGTTATGAATAAATAATACCTTTCCACCTTTTAAGCAGGATATGTTGGATGCATAGTTAATGATCTGTATGTTAGTAATCGTACCAAATTTTACTGGAAGGACTTGAAGCATGTCATAAAATTTGTTGATAATCTGACAGAGATAGCACAGCGTATGAATGCTGGATTTTGAATGGGATTAATTATACCTATGGTGCACACATTGAACAAGACCAATTGTGTGCACAAAACGCTGGTACAAAGTCTTATTTTTATGTTGATGCTCAAAAACTATATATATCTTCAATGATATGTTACAATTGGTTTTTATTCTACATTTCAATAGAAATTGCCCGCTGTAGCTGTTCCTGGATCGATTTCCCAGCGTGGTCGAATTACACTTGTGCCTGCTAATAACGCCAAAGTGATTGCAAGGTACTGCATTTCCCGTAGAAATGGAACCATTCAAATTAACAAGTTCTCGCATCGTGACAATGCATCCATATTGGAAAATTGGAGACACTGTTCTACTCATGCTCTACCAAGGCACAGGAGGTTTCTTCCTTTTCATTGACGAGATGTCGAGTTGTTGTGATCAAGCTGCTTCCAGCGGATAGTTGTGGTTGTTGGCCCTCAGCCTCTTAAAATGTGCTAGCTGTTACTATGTTAAGTATGTAGATATGGACCATATGGTTGTTGGCCCTCAGCCTCTTAAACTGTGATAGTTGTTACTATGTTAAGTATGTAGATATTGACCATATGGTTGTCAAAACCGTGTTACGAAGATCCTCCTTTTGTCGAATAGTGTAACCACTATATATATGTTACTCAAATGCTGTTAGCCAAGTTCTTAAATTTTCATGGAAAGTATTAGTATCGTACACAGTTCATTGAGTTTAAGCGTGTGCCCGGTAGAGCGGTAGAGTAGAGGGCGTCCATGTTTTGGACGTGGCGATCAGCATCGATGTCCAGAAGGCATTTGCATATTAATTGTCCATATTGCAAATTCACACATGTGTTAACATAAGGAAACGTATGTGTACCTTACTAATCATTGCACACGAGTACTCGCAGACACATCGTGTGCGATACTCCTAGACACCACAAGCAACTAGTTTGCATTTTTCAAAGCTTTTTGTACACATGGAATCACACACGAAATAACTGTAGTAACCGTCTGTGTTATAATTTTTCATCGCAAACAGTTCATCCGAGTGGGCTGTTTGCCGCGTATCACACACATCTTCTTTACACGACTCGTTTGTGTTCTTTTGGCTCATCGCAAACAGTTCATCTATGTGAACTATATGCCGCATATCACACATATCTTGTTAAGTTGAACCATTTCTGTTGTGTTCGCTAATCGAAAACAGTTCGTCCGAGTGAACCGTATGTCGTATATCACACACACCTTGATCTGGCTAACTGTTTCTGTTGCACTCCCTAATAGCAAATAGTTCATCTGAGCGAACTGTATGTCGTATATCGCACACACCTTGATATGGCTGCCCGTTTCTATTGTTTTGTCTCATCGCAAACAGTTTGTATGGATCAACCGTATGCCCTGCATGGCACACGCAACTAAAATCTAAACCGTGTTTGATGTCTCCGCCATCGCAAATGTTTTGCATCTTTTTTGAATGGTTTTTTTACATCACCGTTTGCGATTAATGCATCGCACACAGTTTCGTCAAAGGGTCTCTGATTGTAGTGTCACGTTAGCAGCATCCTGCAGTAGTGCCGCGCGGGTGTGGCTGGGCACGAAGCGTGTGTACGTGCACCTATTCTCTTCGTGTATGTACACCACCTACATGGGTGTGTGTGAGAGAGATACAAACCTAGAGAGAGATGGTGTGTGGGTTCATGAGTGTTTTTTTGGGGGCTGCATGAGAGATAGACTGGGAATATGTGTCGATGATATCTCAAACAAAAAATGTAACATATACAATGTGTGTGAAACAGAGGCCTCGATATATCATATATAG
The DNA here is from genome assembly GCA_011799875.1 of Thinopyrum elongatum. NCBI lineage: Eukaryota > Viridiplantae > Streptophyta > Magnoliopsida > Poales > Poaceae > Thinopyrum > Thinopyrum elongatum. The sequence continues at coordinate 423,178,020 of CM022299.1, forward strand.
AGGGGGCGATCCACGAGAAGAGAGTGGAGGTATCATCGGCGTGAGATATCCATAGAATCGAAGAGAGGGATGAAGTGTGTGTGTGTGTGCACGATCGATAAAGAGTGCCATCGAATTTGTGTGTGCCCATGTCAAAGATATAGGGTGGCTGGGCTACTGGAACATGAGAGGGGACAGGTGCAGTTTGTCTCTGTGGCATGGATACCTACGTATAGTGTTTGACTATCAGTGTGTGTGTGTGGGGGGGCGGGGGGGTAGAGACCTAACTATAGAGGTAAAACGACTGGTATATGTGTGGAGAAGGAGATAGACCTACCTATGTATTGAGGGAGATCGATCGACATCCATGCATATGTGTAGGAGAGGAATAAGGTTGGGAGAGAGACAGAGCTAGAGTGTTGGAGGGTTGGTGGTGGAGTTGCTTCCCACATATGGTGGGAGAGGCCTGCTAGACAAACGGAGGGCACGACTGCAATATCAATAAGAGAGGGGATGCCTGCCTGTCTGTGCACGTGCGTGTGAGAGACGGGTCAAGAGGCATGCACAAATGATGAGGGGGACGATATGGCTGTGGTAAGCAGACGTAACTACATAGGAAAATCAATCGTCCTGTGTCGGAGAAAGGGAGAGACATAACTGGTGAGGTACATCGATCGGTGCGTGGGGAAAAAGAGTTATAGTCGACCTAGGTATATGTAGGGAGATCGATCGGTATACATGCATGCATGTGTTAGAAGCAAATAAGGCCTGGAGAGAAGGATAGAGAGAGAGAGGGATGCGGCTAGGAGGTGGTGCGAGAGGCCTACTATATCGAGGGGGAAGGAGTGTGCGAGTATGAGATCGATGAAAAGAGGGGCGGGAGTGTGCACGTGCGTGGAACCGTATTAGAAGGAGGGGGCATGCATGGACGGTGGGAAGAGAAGTGGGAAAGCTTGTGTTTGTGGTAGGCACACTTGGCTAGAGAGGTATATTGATCGATGTGTGCCGGAAAGAAGGAGCTGGGGGGCGTACACACACCGTGGGTGAACGACCTAAAGAGAAATGACGAATGTGCGCGATGGAGCTAGAGAATGCTGAGGGAAGGTGAGAGGGAGGCAGGTGTGTGCATGCATGAGAGAAAGTTAGCGCTAGCTACAGAGATAAGAGGATTGTGTGGGTGTAAAAGATGAATAGAGATCATAATTCATTATAAAAGTGGATTCGGATATTTGAACAATAGATCATAGTTTTTTAAACCGATGCATGCATGAATATATATAATGGTGATACGCATGGTGTGGTTATGAACATGTTATACTACATATAATATATAGAACATTTATTTGAATTTCTGATAATGTGTGGCTTTTGCAGCTCAGGGCTAAATACTTGTCATAATGTTGGGGGCGGGGCACTATACTTTGTGTGATAAACATAGTGTACGTATGAAACGTAGTTTAGATTATGAAGATCTAGCTAGTACATCAAACGTATTATTATTTGGAATCAACATCAAGTGTATTCAAAATTTTGAATTCGAGTTCATATATACATATATATATATATATAGTACACATAGTTCATATCTAACTCTATAGTAATCATGTGGTGTGTTGTTAAGATAATATACAAATGATGGTTTAACTTGGCAACAATCATGATTGTAGATTCTTATTCAAATAGAGAAACGAATTCAAATTTAGTTCGAATTACAGCGGTAGTATAGACATTTGGAATGCACTAAAATGTTCGCATGAGTAGGTTACATGCATTATACAGCCAGCGAAAAAATTTAATTGGACATAATATGGATTCATAGCTTTGAATAGCATTTGTACAGTAAAACAGGACAAGACTCTCTGTTTGTGTGGTGCGAATAGTTTTTTTCATTGAGCGAAGTGCGAATTGATTTGGTACGTACATTATTACACATTAGGCTTGTCCCTAAATTTCAACCCGCGCCTTGTTATCCTGAAAATTCAGATATCATGCTCCCAAAACCCGCGCCTTCACAACCTGCGCCTTGCTATCCCGAAATTACAACACGCGCGAAAACTCCCTCCAGATACCAAATTCCGACACGCGAAATCCCCCTTCTAACCATGAGCCGAAAGGGCCGCTAGTTCAAATCGGTGGGGGTACTTTTGTAACACACCCTACATTTTGGACAAACACGTCCCTAAGTCATGGTTCCCCGCTCCCATCACCTCATTTTTGCCATTCAAAATCCTAGGCCGCCATAACCTCTCTGCTCCAACTGCGAAACCCCACCCTCCTCCGTCCGCCACCCCACCGCTGTCCAGCCGGAGCCTCTTCCCCGACGACGTCGTCCACCGCAACAGCTCGACGTCCCTCATTGATACGTCTCCAACATATCTATAATTTTTGCTTGTTCCAGGCTGTTATACTATCATTCTTGGATGTTTTACAATCATTTTATAGCAACTTTATATCATTTTTTGGGACTAACCTATTGACATAGTGCCCAGTGCCAGTTGCTGTTTTTTGCTTGTTTTTTACTTCGCAGAAAATCAATACCAAACTGAGTCCAAACGTAGCGAAACTTTTTTGGAGAATTTTTCTGGACCAGAAGACACCTGTTGGGCCAAAGAAGTACTAGAGGGGGGCTCCGAGCGGAGCACAACCCACCTGGGCGCGCCTGGGGGCCCAGGCGCGCCCTAGTGGGTTGTGCCCACCTCGACTGCCTCCCGCACCGCCTCTTTGCTCTATAAATACCCCGAAAATTCAAAAACCCTAGGGGAGTCGACGAAACACAATTCCAGCCGCCGCAAGTTCCAGAACCACCATATCCAATCTAGACACCATCACAGAGGGGTTCATCATCCTCATTGGTGCCTCTCCGATGATGCGTGAGTAGTTCATTGTAGACCTACGGGTCCGTAGTTAGTAGCTAGATGGCTTCCTCTCTCTCTTTTGATTCTCAATACAATGGTCTCTTGGAGATCTATTTGATGTAACTCTTTTTGCGGTGTGTTTGTTGGGATTCGATGAACTTTGAGTTTATGATGAGATCTATTTATCCATGAAAGTTATTTGAGTTTCTTTGATCGCTTATATGCATGATTACTTATAGCCTCGTATTTCTTCTTCGAATCTTTGGTTTAGTTAGGCCAACTAGATCAATTTTTCTTGCCATGGGAAGAGGTGCTTTGTGATGGGTTCGATCGTGCGTTGTTCTTTCCCAGTGACAGAAGGGGTAGCAAGACACGCATGTATTGTTGCTATTAAGGATAACAAGATGGGGGCTATTCCTACATGAATAGATCTCGTCTACATCATGTCATCGTTCTTATTGCATTACTCCGTTTTTCCATGAACTTAATACACTAGATGCATGCTGGATAGCGGTTGATGTGTGGAGTAATAGTAGTAGATGCAGGCAGGAGTCGGTCTACTAATCTTCGACGTGATGCCTATATAATGATCATTGCCTGGATATCGTCATAATTATTTGAAGTTCTATCAATTGCCCAACAGTAATTTGTTTACCCGCCGTATGCTATTTTTCTCGAGAGAAGCCACTAGTGAAATCTACGCCCCCCGGGTCTATTCTTTATCATATTTGCTTTGAGATCTATTTTTATTTTCTTTTGTTTTCATATCTATTATTCTAAAAATCCAAAAATACCTTGCTGCACTTTTTCTTTCTTTATTTTATTTTGTTCTATCGCGAGATCTATTTATGCAAAATCATACAAACCAATCTATCTTTTACCCGAGAAGGATTGACAACCCCTCTTACGCGTCAGGTTGCAAGTATTTGTTCTTTGTGTGCAGGTACTGTTTACATAGTGTTGCTTGGTTCTCCTAATGGTTCGATAACCTTGGTTTCATAACTGAGGGAAATACCTACCGAAGCTGTACTGCATCATCCCTTCCTCTTCGGGGAAATACTGACGTGGATACGAGCCATCAAGAAAGGATTTCTGGCGCCGTTGCTGGGGAGACATCATCAACATCTATCAGGTTCCTAATCACAAATCTCATCTCCTTGCAATTTACATTATTTGCCATTTGCCTCTCATTTTCACCTCCCCCACTTCACAAAAATTTGCCATTTTATTCACCTTTTCTTTTTCATTCGCCGTTTTCTCGTCGGATCTGTTTTTGTGTGCAATCTTGTTTGTGTAGTCATGATGACTCAAGAGAACACCAAGTTGTGTGATTTTTCCAATACCAACAAAAATGATTTTATTAGCACTCCGATTGCTCCTCCCGCCACTAGTGCGGAATCTTGCGATATTAATGCCACTTTGTTGAATCTTGTTATGAAAGATCAGTTTTCCGGTACTCCTAATGAGGATGCTGCGTCCCATCTTAACACATTCATAGAATTATGCGATATGCAAAAGAAAAAAGATGTGGACAATGATATTGTGAAGTTGAAATTATTTCCGTTTTCTTTGCGAGATCGCGCAAAAAATTTGGTTTTCTTCTTTGCCTCGCAATAGTATTGATTCTTGGGATAAGTGCAAAGATGCTTTTATTACTAAGTATTTTCCGCCCGCAAAATTTATTTCTCTTAGAACTCAAACCATGAATTTTAAGCCACTTGAGCATGAACATGTTGCGTAATCTTGGGAGAGAATGAAATTGATGCTAAGAAATTGTCCTACTCATGGTTTAAATCTTTGGATGATCATACAATTTTTTTATGCGGGATTGAATTTTGTTTCTAGAAATCTTTTAGATTCCGCCGCGGGTGGTACTTTTATGGAAATTACTTTGGGTGAAGCTACTAAATAGCTTGATAATATTATGGCAAATTGTCGGGGTACACAAACAGGGGTGTATGTTTTCCCCTGACTTGTGCCCGGACAGGCAGATCTCCGGCTTGACAGCAATAGAGCAAACTGCACCAAGCATCCAAGACTAGACCAAGCAGAAGAGATGTCTCTTTGCGAAATCAAAGGGCGGATCAAGAAGACCAAGACCAACCAAATAAGCAAGATATCACTAAGGAAAAACCTCCCTTGCCGGGCAGGCGAGCCTGGCGTGGTCAAGGTTACCCCAAGACAAGCCTCAAGACTCCCCCGGCAGGCTTGCCAGGGATGCCAAGGGCGGATTACCCCGCCAAAGCTCCACCGCTCCACCTCACAGCAACGCAGGTCACCCATCGGTGTGGTATCGAGCCCCCAAGTGACTATATGGCTGTTATTTGGTATGTGGCAAGCCATTTATGAGGAAGGTCATCCCTAAATGACACCCATCCAGGCGACGTGTCACGCGGACAGGCAAAAAGGTGGCTGAATGGCATGGCAAGGCTTGCCGGGCTCTGCAACAATGTGACACTAAGCGATGCAATTAATGCGCCCCTGTCTTGTCCGCAGAGTTAGGTATGATAGCACTGTGGCTATCTAATCAGTGCATAAATGACTGTTTTGCCATTGTGGTAACCCCTTGACCTATAAAAGGAGGGCTGTGGCTACCTTAGAAAGGATTAGGACCGTTGTACGCTCATACGCGCGTAGCTGCTCTCGCTCCGAGGCGACCTTGCCGGGCTAGAGCGCTGTGTCTCCATGACGGTCCTTCCATCAATCCACCAAAGTAGGAGTAGGGTTTTACGCCTCGCGGCGGCCCGAACCTGTGTAAAACTACCTGTGTCATCGTTGTCGTGCTGCTCTGTGCTTTTCGCTCTTTGTGTAATGCGCTCTTCCTCCTCGCCGAACCACAAGGGGCTGATGGCCCCATAGGTGGCCGTGTGATACCACGACATCTTTGGCGCGCCAGGTAGGGGGAAGCACTGGCGCGGACCTGAGAGTATAAGTAGCGCGTCATCTTCATCATCGTTGATTTTGTCGGTGGCCTCGTTGTTCGTGGCCCCCGACGCGCCAGCTCGAGGAGGAAGCGACATCGCTCCTCCATCGCCTTGCCCAATTTCCGTCATCTACCCCCACTGCGGCCACAAGCGGCGGAGGGAACAAGGGATGGCGACGGCATGGTGACCCTGAACGGCTCAAGCAGCGCGGCCACTATGCGCGCCCCGTTCGGGGTGAAGAGCGAGGTGGTAAGGTACATGGTTTCTCCCTCCACCGCTTTCACTTGTCGATGATCGAGCCACCCTGGGTTTCAGCGTCGTCGATGTCGATGAGCCCGCGCAAAACTCGGTTCAGCATTTGCCCTGCTAAGGGAGAATCCTGAGTATAGCGCCGGTGCAAATCCGTTGATTGATGCCCCAGCAAGCACGCTCTGGCAGGGCCGTCCGCATCAGTGTGACCTTTGTGCAACTGCCGTAATATTGTCAAAAGTGTAAGTGGAGGGGGGGCGAAACCAGCCCAACGTTACGCCAAGTTCTACCACCCGCAAGAGATTTGGGGCCCCCTCCGGCCCTTGCCAAGGGACCGATAGTGGCACGTGAAGGGCCATCCGCCCAAGATATGTGAACGCGGCAAGCGACCACAATCATGAAGGGAGAAAAGCGTGAGCAAAAAGCTAAGTTCACATGATTATTGTTCTCTTATAGATCCAGAATTTGCATTTGCTTATCCCCCAGATACCAATGTTCTTTCGTATGATCAAGCCTTTTGTGTGGCGCCACCTTAACGGGTTTGCCTGCGCCCTCGCTCTGTTCCGACCCTGCTCACAGAGCGGGTGGCAGCATCAAGGGCTCCTAAAGGAAAAGCCTGCCGGGACATACTTTTGCCAGCCAAACGCTAATGACCCATTCCTCGCGGTAATCGCGGCAGTATGCTACCGGCAGGCAGCCAAAACACATAAAAATAAACTAACCATATGAACTTCCATGGATAAAACGCAAGGGGGATAGCATGTGTTCAGAATTAATTAGTACACCAATTCAGCGCAAGCAAAAGAAGTACGACGTCTAAACACAAGACATGCATAATGTTTTGTTACAGGGCGGAACGCCAATGCGAATGGGTTGGAGCCGTGCTTGACGGCCTTATTGAGCCCTGGGAACGGAGAGCACGCTGTCAGCGTAGGGGGCAGCCCTCTTCTCAGCGGCAGAAACACCAGCACCTACCGGGAGCTTCCTGAAGCCATCAGCAAGGTTGAGTTCGGGGTGGCGGTATGCGAGGTTGCTCAAGACCGTGAAGAGGGCATTGCGGGCAAGCTTTCGAGACTCACTTTCGAAAAGGGCGTCTCTTCCTTCTTCATGGGTTTTCAACTTTTCAATCAACTCATTGAAGAAGAGCCCTAGCTTGACGCTCGGGACCTCATGACTGCGACAAGACTGGCCCTTCCATGCCCATTGTTGCAGCCTGGGTTGTGAGGTGCTCGGCGACATCGATCATGCTTTTCATCCAAAGGTCGACCTGCTCGGATTGGTTTGCCAGCTTGTCCTCCGCATCCTTTCGAAGGCGTCTCACGTTGTCCAGATCCTTCATCAGCTGCTTCTCGCGGACATCACCAGACTCGATCGAGCTCTCCAGGGTGCCAAGCCTGGCCTTCATGTCTTCAATGGTGCCATTGGCAGTCTCAAGGTCTTGACGCTTGGAGGAGAGCTGCGATTGCACCTCTTTTAGAAGGATCTTTGCTTTCTACGCCTCCCCCTTGAGGATCACAACTTCCTTGGCACTCCCGGCAAGCTCTTCTGTTAGTTTGGCCACCTGTTGGTCGATATCAACCCTGGCAGTAGATGTGGCGGCAAGATCATCAGCAAGCTTCTTCAGTTGGGCGGCAGAGTCAGCAGTGAGAGCATCCAGGGCTGCCTTGTGCTTGCCCTCCTGCTCCTTGGTACGCTGATGTACAAGGGCTTGCTACTTCTTGAGCTTGCATTGGTTTTTCCCTTGAAGAGGAAAGGGTGATGCAGAAAAGTAGAGATAAGTATTTCCCTCAGTTTGAGAACCAAGGTATCAATCCAGTAGGAGACAACGCACAAATCACCGAATACCTGCACAAACAATCAAACAACTTGCATCCAACGCGATAAAGGGGTTGTCAATCCCTTCACGGTTACTCGCAAAAGTGAGATCTGATAGATATAGATGAAACTAAATAAAAGATAAAGTAAATATTTTTGGTATTTTTGGTTTATAGATCGGAAAGTAAAAGATTGCAAAAATAGTAGATCGGAAACTAATATAGTAGATCGGAAACTTATATGATGGAAAATAGACCCGGGGGCCATAGGTTTCACTAGAGGCTTCTCTCAAGATAGCAAATAATACGGTGGGTGAACAAATTACAGCTGAGCAATTGATAGAAAAGCGCAAAGTTATGACGATATCTAAGGCAATGATCATGAATATACGCATCACATCCGTGTCAAGTAGACCGAAACAATTCTGCATCTACTACTATTACTTCACACATCGACTGACTCCTGCCTGCATCTAGAGTATTAAGTTCATGAAGAACATAGTAACGCATTAAGTAAGATGACATGATGTAGAGGAATAAACTCAAGCAATATGATGTAAACCCCATCTTTTTATCCTTGATGGCAACAATACAATATGTGCCTTGCTGCCCGTACTGTCACTGGGAAAGGACACCGTAAGATTGAACCCAAAGCTAAGCACTTCTCCCATTGCAAGAAAACCAATCTAGTTGGACAAACCAAACCGATAGTTCGATGAGAATTACAAAGATATCAAATCATGCATAAAATAATTCAGAGAAGATTCAAATGATATTCATAGATAATCTGATCATAAATCCACAATTCATCGGATCTCGGCAAACACACCGCAAAAAAGTATTACATCGAATAGATCTCCAAGAACATCGAGGAGAACATGGTATTGAGAATCAAAGAGAGAGAAGAAGCCATCTAGCTACTAGCTATGGACCCGTAGGTCTGAGATAAACTACTCACGCTTCATCGGAAGGGCAATAGGGTTGATGTAGAAGCCCTCCATGATCGAATCCCCCTCTGGCAGGGTGTCGGAAAAGGTCCCTAGTTGGGATCTCACGGGTACAGAAGGTTGCGGTGGTGGAAAAGTGTTTTCGTGGATGCTTCTAGTGGTTTGATAATATATGTGAATATATAGGCAAAAGAATTAGGTCAGGAGGGTCACGGGGGGCCCACAAGGCAGGGGGCGCGCCCTCCACCCTTGTGGCCGCCTCGTGGCTCCTCCAACTTCCTCTCCAAGTCTCCTGGGTGTCTTCTGGTCCAAGAAAAATCATCGCGAAGATTTTATTCCATTTGGACTCCGTTTGGTATTCCTTTTCCACGAAGCTAAAAAACAAGGAAAAAACAGAAACTGGCACTGGGCTCTAGGTTAATAGGTTAGTCCCAAAAATAATATAAAATAGCATATTAATGCATATAAAACAACCAAAACAGATAATATAATAGCATGGAATAATCAAAAATTATAGATACGTTGGAGATGTATCAGGGCTTCAAGTTCATCGTCCTTGGCGCGGAGGACGGCCTCGAGGTTCTCCTCCCGAGAAGAGATGCTCTGCTCCCTGGCGTCCAGAAGCGCTGTGCGTTCTGCCAGGTGGGCTTCGCAGCGACATCCTCCTTTGCCATGGAGATCGTCTCTTGCTGCCGCAGAAGGACTTGGAACTGTTTGCCGTGCCACTCGCATAGCTCGATGCCCTTGTCCCTCAGCTTCTGATCTATGCTATTGGCGGAGCTTCGCTGCTCTTTGAGTGCCTACCACTTCTGGCCGTACTGGTTCTGCGTTTCTTTGATGCCCGCCGCCACGGACTCCAGAAAGGACAGGTCCAAGACCGCATCAACAGAGCCATCACTTTCTCTGATTTGCTGAGATAGGGGTGCTATGATGCGCTGGATTTCCTTGTCTAGCTCTGCACTCGCTGCTGCCGAGGAACCGGGGGCTCCGAGACCAGGTTGGGCAAGTGCCAATGCCAGTTGACTTGAGGTTAGCTGTGGGATCCCAGTCGAGATGCTAAAAGATGGAGGAGGGCTCATGGTTTGAAGGGGGATCTTCTCTTCAACCAGCATCCCCGACCCTGACGCACTGCCGGGGGCCTGCCCTGCTTCCTTCAAGGGCTCCTGGGCATCCCCGACAGTGTGTTCTTGTCCCTCCGCAGCAGCAATCTTGGCGGCCTCCTCTGTGGCATCTTTGCCAATGCTGGCCACTTCCTCTAGCAACTCGCGCTACTCGGCCAGCGGTACTGCAAGTGAAAGCAAACCAGCAATCATGAGGAGGAAGAAGCATTGGGGAACCAAGAACTTGGAGCGGGGTTATGAAGGAAAACAGATAAGTTACCGAGAGTTGTCTGCCATCGAGGGTCTTCATTTTCCCCGGCAACCTCGATTGCCAGGACGTGGACACCACCCCCTTCCCCGGTAACTACGGTGTCGACCTGGACATGGCTTTCCATGGGGGTTTCCATCAGGGTCCCCTCAGCTCGGTCAGCAGGCGGAGTGGGCCCTTCCTGGAAGGCCCCATCTTGGGAAGACCCTTCTTCTTCTCTGGATGGAGATGGGGGGGGTGCCCTTCTGTGCCATCCTTGCCGGGGGAAACCGCCCCCATGTCTTCACATCGAGAGCTGGGCTGGGGGCTTGCCACCGGATCGTTCGTACTGCTCCCCACCTGGCCCATGCCTCCCGGAGACTTCGGCGGCTCAGCATGCCTAAGCCGCTTGGATCGATGGATGAGGGTCCCCTCCTTCTCTTCCCTGTCGAAGGCAACAAGCAAGATCAAATTAACAAACCAACAAACATGTTGGACTTGGATAAGGACGGAGAATGTTGTTCTTACTACGAGTCCATGAGCATGGAGCCCAGCTCGAACTCCCTGCATAGCGGAGGCGCTCTGCCTCTCTTCAGGACTGGGGGAACAGTACTCCCCGGTAGTTTCAAGTCCTTCTTGGGCGGGAGGATCTCCGACAAGTACGAGCTGCTCGAAGAGCCGGAATCTGATGGGGAGCTGGAGTCATCTTCCATAACCACACGTCGCTTGGCGGGAGGGGTCTTGGCTTCAGCAAGGCGAGAGGAATAGCGGCCCACCACCTCCGCCCCATCGCTTTTGGAGGCGACCTTCTTCACCTTCTTGGAGGGCCCGGGGGCTGGAGTTGCTGTTCCCCGGCTGGGCCGCCTACGAGGATGAGGATCCAAGACCAGTTCTGGGGCCTGGGGACCTGCAGCAAGCCACTCTTCCCCGGGCGGCACTACCTCTTCGACATCATCTCCTTGCTGGGCTTCCGCTACCGCTGCATATAGAGCCTCAATCCCGGTAGGCTCATTCATGGTAGGCTCATCCCCGGTACGCTCATCCCCAGCGGGCTCATCCACGACAACCTCTTCCGTGGCTCGCCCTTCGCTCCTGCCGTGCGAAGGCCCCTCACCTTCAGCTTCCCCCTTTTCTTCCTCCCTCCCTCTTCTGGGCCTTGATTTCCCGGCGGCCCGAAGCACTTTGTCGTCCTCAATTCGCCTATTGATGAATGCCGCCTCCGCCTGCAAGGTGCGCTTGAACATATTGGTCTCCACCCTGGTAGCCCTTTCCACCAGGCTGGAGGCCCACGCAAGTTCTTCGTCAAGCTCGGGCAGTTGCCAGTCGCCTGCAACCCCATGAGCATTGCAATCTGGCATCCATTTCAGAATCTGGTCCCAGGCAGAGTTGATGTTCAGCAGGATGATATTTGCCGGCAATTTGAATGGGCCAAGGCTGACGAACAATTGTTCGCACAGCCAAGCATGGCCATAGACCATCAAGTTGTTGGCCAGGCCCGGGTATAGTCGCATTTTGTCCGCAGCTTCCCCGTACAGCTAGGCGAACCTGTCCCTCTTCTGCAGCGGCGCGATGCGGCGTCGGAGGAAATCGGCGCCCACTTGCTCAATGGTTAACCCGGCAGCCTTCAGACGGGCGATTCTATTCAGTGTTGGGCGAAGCCTATCGTCAGTAAGGCCGGATTCCCTCCAGTCATTGCCACGCTTGATGCATTCTGACCGCGCCTGACAATACTCTGTGCCTTCCTCATCCTGGATCCAGCACCAGTCCGCCCTCCACTCCTCCCATCTGCAGCGCTGCTGACCAGGAAGGTAATCCCAAGTTTCCCTCGCCACCTGAGGCATCCGGCTTATGTTCCCGGAATGGTGGGTCTTGTTCTCCGCCTGCGGGACGAAGAAGTGCCGGAACAGATCTACATTTGGGGCGACTCCGACAAAATTCTCGCACAAATGGGTGAGGATCACCATGCACGCCATTGCATTTGGCGTGAAATCCAAGAGGTGGAATCCATATACCACCATCATCACCTCAAAGAAATCTGAGAAGGGAGGACAGAGGCCGCAGAAGAAATATGCGCAGAAGAATCGGTATGCATTCAGCGGCTCCTTCTTTCCCTCTGCCAGAACCTTGGGTGCACCATGCCCCTTTGGAACTTCTGTCCACCACATATATCCATACCTCGCAACCAGGGCATCGCTGTCCAGATTCGACGAGAAGAAAACCACACCTCCCCGCCTCCTCTTATCCAACTCCGCCGCTCTCTTCTTGTTCCCTTCCGCGGCTGCTGTCTTCGTGGCGGCCGCACGCTTTCCCTTGTTAGCAGCAGTTTTCTTTCCCATACTTATGAGCAATGGAGGGGTGGATGGTCGGACAAGGTGAATGTAAGCAAGAATGGGTGCGGGGTCACTACGTGTCTTGAGGAAGAAGATGTAGGATGGAGAAACAGGTGCGAATGAGTCGCGCCTCTCCGCGTTTCCCCCTTTATGGGAGCGAACATTGGGGGGAGGAGCGGTTCGTCGCTACTTTCCCTCAAAAAGTTACCATTTTGACATTCACTGCTACAGTCCCACAACCCCACGGCCTGCGGTAATTATGCGGGGTGGACGTTCGATTGACTAGTCATCATAGCAAATTGCTGCACACGCAACATATCTTCAACACGTGTCTGTGCACCGTTTTGGGGCCTAACCCAACGTGCCCAGCGACATGTATGGATCAGGCCCAGGGGCTTATGTCGGGGTACACAAACAGGGGTGTATGTTTTCCCCTGACTTGTGCCCGGACAGGCAGATCTCCGGCGCGACAGGAACAGAGCAAACTGCACGAAGCATCCAGGACTAGACCAAGTAGAAGAGATGGCTCTTTTAGAAATCAAAGGGCGGATCAAGAAGACCAAGACCAACCAAATAAGCAAGATATCACTAAGGAAAAACCTCCCTTGCCGGGCAGGCGAGCCTAGCGTGGTCGAGGTTACCCCAAGACAAGCCTCAAGACTCCCCCGGCAGGCTTGCTGGGGATGCCAAGGGCGAATTACCCCGCCAAAGCTCCACCGCTCCACCTCACAGCAACGCAAGTCACCCATCAGTGCGGTGTCGAGCCCCCAAGTGACTAAGTGGCAGTTATTAGTTACGTGGCAGGCCATTTCTGAGGAAGATCATCCCTAAATGACACCCTGAAAGCACAAGTGCTCCCTGGGTGATTTTGGTAATTAGTGTCAACATATCTCTTGTTGGACTAATATCTTCATCTAGTTTATTTCAGAAAGTTCAACAATGGTGTGGCATGAACAAGAGGATGTGGAACCCCTTCAAGATACTAAGGACAAAGATTGGCAAAAGCTCAAGACTCTTCATTTCTATTTTAGTGATCCAAGATCACATTGAGTCCATAGGAAAATCCAATACTATTAAAAGGGGATGAGGTGTTGCTTAATGGTCTACTTGCTCAAAATGCTTAGTGATATGCTCCAAAGCCCTCAAACACTTTCTCATTTCCAAATATGTCCAAAACCTAAAGTCAAACTCGGCCCCACCGATTTGATCTATCCGGCACCACCGAGTTTGTTTGACATAGCCACTGCCAGAAACCCTAATCAATTCGGTCTCACCGATCGGGATCTCAGTCTCACCGAGATGAAAATGCAAACTCTCTATTTCCCTTCATAATGTTTCGGTCTTACTGAAATGAGCGATTGGTCCCACCGAGTTCGCAATGCAAACTCTCTGTTGCCTGTTGTAATTATTTCGGTCTCACCGAAATATGCAATCGGTCCCACCGAGTTTGCCTGACCAACTCTCTGTTTAACTCATTGCTGAAATCGGTCCCACCAAGTTCATGCAATCGGTCACACGGAGATGAGGTCTTGCCCTAACCCTAGCACATCGGTCCCACCGAGTTGATCATGTCGGTCCCACCTAGAATCCTAACGTTCACATTTTGAAATAAATCGGTCTCACCGAGTTCTTCTATTCGGTCTGACCGAGTTGGGTCAAATGTGTGCAACGGTTGGATTTTTTGTGGAGGCTATATATACCCCTCCACCCCCTTCTCTATTCAAGAGAGAGCCATCAGATCGTGCCTACACTTCCACTACTCATTTTCTGAGAGAGAACCACCTACTCATGTGTTGAGATCAAGACATTCCAATCCAACCACAAGAATCTTGATCTCTAGCCTTCCCCAAGTTGCTTTCCACTCAAACCATCTTTCCACCATAGCCAAATCTGTGAGAGAGAGTTGAGTGTTGGGGAGACTATCATTTGAAGCACAAGAGCAAGGAGTTCATCATCAACACACCATTTATTACCTTTTGGAGAGTGGTGTCTCCTAGATTGGTTAGGTGTGACTTGGGAGCCTCCGACAAGATTCTGGAGTTGAACCAAGAAGTTTGTAAGGGCAAGGAGATCGCCTACTTCGTGAAGATCTACCCGAGTGAGGCAAGTCCTTCGTGGGCGATGGCCATGGTGGGATAGACAAGGTTGCTTCTTCGTGGACCCTTTGTGGGTGGAGCCCTCCATGGACTCGCGCAACCATTACCCTTCGTGGGTTGAAGTCTCCACCAACGTGGATGTACGATAGCACCACCTATCGGAACCACGCCAAAAATCTCCATGTCTTCATTGTGTTTGCACACTCCAATCCCATCCCTTTACTTTCTTGCAAATAGCATGCTTTACTCTTTCCGCTGCTCATACTCTTGTCATGCTTGCTTGAAATGTATTGTGAATGCTTAAACTTGTGCTAAAACTCCACCTCAACTTGAAGAACTTAAAAACTGCTACTTTTGCTTGTTGAGGGTCTAATCACTCCCCCTCTAGACACCTCTTCTCGATCCTTTCACACCCGTCCAGGCGACGTGTCGCGGGAAGAGGCAAAAAGGTGGCTGAAGAGCACGGCAAGGCTTGCCAGGCTCCACCACAATGTGACACTAAGCGGTGCATTTAATGCGCCCCTGTCCTGTCCGCAGAGTTAGGTATGATAGCACTATGGCTATCTAATCAGTGCATAAATGACTATTTTGCCATTGTGGTAACCCCTTGACCTATAAAAGGAGGGCCGTTGCTACCTTAGAAAGGATTTGGACCCTTGTACACTCGTACGCATGTAGCTGCTCTCACCCCGAGGTGACCTTGCCGGGCTAGAGCGCTGCGTCTCCACCATGTTCATTCCATCAATCCACCAAAGCAGGAGTAGGGTTTTACGCCTCGCGGCGGCCCGAACCTGGGTAAAACTGCCCGTGTCATCGTTGCCGTGTTGCTCTGTGCTTTCCGCTCTTTGTGCAATGCACTCTTCCCCCACGCCGAACCACAAGGGGCTGATGGCCCCATAGGTGGCCGTGTGATACCACGACACAAATTATTCACAATGGCATACCGAAAGGGCTCCTACTAGTAAAAGAGTTAATTCGGTTGAAGAAATAAATTCTTTGAGTGAAAAAGTTGATGCTCTTATGAAATTGGTTGCTAATAAAAGTGCTCCTATTGATCTTAATGATGTGCCTTTGTCTACTTTGATTGAGCAAAATAGTGATTCCGTGGATGTGAATTTTGTCTCGCCAAACAATTTTAATAATAATGCTTATAGAGGTAATTTCAATCCTGGGCCTTTTCCTGGAAATTCCTCTAATAATTATGGTAATCCTTCTTATAATAATAATAGGAACACCTCTGATCTTGAGAATAATATTAAAGAATTTATCAATGCTCAAAAGGTTTTCAATAATATGATAGAAGAAAAGTTGAATATGATTGATGATATGTCTAGAAGCATTGATAGAACTTCTCATGATGTAGAAAAACTCAAGTTGAAATTTTTTGTGCCTAAGATTGAGGAATCAATTAAAGCTTTATATGTTTCTATGGATGAAAGTAAGAAAAGAACCGCTATGCTTAGAGCTAAAAGAGAATTTTTAGAAAGAGCGTTTTCTAGTGATTGCTTTCATGAAAATGATGAAGATCTTAAAGTGGGTTTGGAGAGGTCAAAACTTTAACTAGTGATGTGCCCACTCTTTTGGATTACAAGGAATTTAATTATGATAGTTGCTCCTTGATTGATTGTATTTCTTTGTTGCAATCCATGATTAATTCACCCCATGCTTATGAACAAAATAAAGCTTTTACTAAACATATTGTTGATGCTATGATGAAAGCTTTTGAAGAAAAGTTGGAATTAGAGATCTCAATTCCTAGAAAATTACATTATGAATGGGAACCCACCATCAAAGTCAAGATAAAAAATTATGAGTGTTTTGATTTATGTGATTTGGGTGCTAGTGTTTACACAATTCCGAAATCTTTATGTGATGTGCTTGGTCTTACCAATATTGAAGAGTGTTCTTTAAATTTGCACTTGGCGGATTCTACCATTAAAAAGCCTTTGGGAAGAATTAATGATGTTATTATTCTTGAAAATAGGAATTATGTGCCCCTAGATTTTGTTGTTCTTGATATTGATTGCAATCCGTCTTGTCCACTTATACTTGGTAGACCGTTTTTACGCACTATACTTGCCATGATTGATATGAAAGAAGGCAATATTAAATTTCAATTTCCACTAAGAAAGGGAATGGAACACTTCCCTAGAACAAGAATCAAGCCACCATATGAATCAATCATAAGGGCATCCTATGGATCTAGAACTAAAGATGATAAACTTGAATCTATGCTTTATGCCTAGCTAGGGGCGTAAAACGATAGCGCTTATCGGGAGGCAACCCAATGAATAAAATTTATTTTTGCCTTTTTCTTTATTTTCTTGAGTGTTTGAACAATTATGACTCTGTTATTATTGTGTTTTTTATGTTTTAATTAGTGTTTTTGCCAAGTAAAGCCTTTGGAATAGCTTTGGTGATAGTTGATTTGATCCTGTTGAAAAACAGAAACTTTTGCGTCCAGTAAAATAATTGTCTAGATTTACAGATGCAACGAACAATTATGATTTTTTTACACAAGATTGATATAAAAATTTCTTATGTTGTCCTAATTTTTCAGTATTTTTGGGGTTACAGAAGTATGAGAACAATTTGCATCCTTACAGACTTTTCAGTTTTTGAAAGATTCTGTTTTCTTTGCATTGTGTGCTTATTTTGATGATTCTATGGATTGTATCGGGGGGGGGGGTATAAGCCATGGAAAAAATAGAATACAATAGATATAATGCAATAACAAAATTTGAATGGGTTTTGTACAGTACTTACAGTAAAGATTGGTTTTCTTATACTAACGGATCTCACGAAGGTTTTGTTAAGTTTTGTGTGATTGAAGTTTTCAAGTTTCGGGTGAGATCACGATGGATGAAGGAATAAGGAGTAAGAAGAGCCTAATCTTGGGGATGCCCACGGCACCCCAAGGTAATATTCAAGGAGAAACAAGCAACTAAGCTTGGGGATGCCCCGAGTGGCATCCCCTCTTTCTTCTAACGACCATCGGTATTTTACTTGGAACTATATTTTTATTCGTCACATATCATGAATTTTCTTTGGAGCGTCTTGTATTATATGAGAATTTTCTTGTTTTGCTTTTTGTTTTGTGTCAAGTATCCTTGCTGAACACACCTATTTGAGAGAGCCAAAATTATGCTATGATTTGTTAGAATTGCTCTTTATGCTTCATTTACATTTTTTGAGCTATGGAATTACTCTAGTGCTTCGCTTATATCTTTTTGAGCATGGTGTGCTTTAATATTTTTGAAGAAATTCTCTCATTCTTCACTTAGATTTATTTGAGAGTTAGTAAATTTTGAAGAAATCCTCTCATGCTTCACTTATATTATTTTGAGAGACGAAGAAAAAATAATTATGCTCATGTTCTTCACTTAAATCTATTTGAGCTATCAAAAGCAACATATGAAACTAGTCCCAAAGTGATAGATATTCAAAAGGGATATAATAAAAGTTCCATGAAGATCATTGGACAAAGAAAACTTGATTCTTTGTAATAGTTTTGAGATATGATGATAGTGATATGTGAGTCATGTTGGTAAGTAATTGTGCTTTAGTAAGAATATTGGTGTTAAGGTTTGTGATTCCCTATGCAAGAACGGAAGTCAATAGTTATGCAATGAAATTACATCCTACTTGTGGTGCATTATTCGGTGTTAGTTATGCTTAATGCTCGCTTATGTGATTTTTCGTTTCTTAGTTGGATGCTTCTCAATCTTTTTGCTAGCCTTCACTTGTACTAAGTAGGAATACTACTTCTGCATCCAAAATCCTTAAACCCAGTTTTGCCATATGAGTCCACTATACCTACCTATATGCGGTATTTCCGTGCCGTTCTAAGCAAATTTGTATGTGCCATCTCTAATTTTCAACAGAATTTTCCTTTTTGTGTGCTCGTACCGCTCATGAAACGGTAGGTGGTGGCTGATATTTTTCCATGCTAGATGTGTTATTCTCAAGATGAGTGTTTATTCACTTGTCATTGCACGAGAGTATGGCAAAGGTATTAGGGATGCCCAGTCCCGAAATGAAAAATGAATTTACTTTATGTTGTCAAATAATAAATTCCTTGGAAAGTGTTGGTATGGACGGCACCCGTGGATACGGCTAGCCGTGGAATGTGAATGTTTGGTGGAAAAAGGAATAAACTTTTTTTTTGTTTGGGAACCGCTTATGATATATCTAGCATGGAAACTATTGGGAACTACTCGATTGTTTTCGTTGACAAGAAAAGCATGCCACCCAAAATGTTTTATCTCTATTTTTTGCTTTGAGCTTTGGCACCTCTACAAATCCCTACTTCCCTCTGCGAAGGGCCTTTCTATTTACTTTATGCAATTTTTATTTTTATTTTAGTCTCCATCTTCTCTTGTAAAGCACCAACTAGGGGGCACTATGATCGTACTTGAGCATTGGGTGTAGCTAATATGCGGGTGTGTTTCATGAATGGATCAATGATTGAGCATGATGGGCTAGGGATAACTTGCTTTAGTGTTGATATTTTAAAAGACATGGTTGCTCGGATCCTTCGCCTCCCCGGCCTTGCACGTCTCCATGCATCCCCTAAAGCTCCTGCCACCGCTGCGAGCTCAACTCAGGATGCTGCCCTGCGCAAGGCTGGATGCTTCGCCCAAGGTCTATGAGGCTGCTGGTGATTATAGTGTTTCCTCACGCTTTGTTTGTGCTCCAGCCACAGGGTATTGATTCAAGGCACACCAATCTTCATGTCAAAACTAGACTATTGCTTTGAACCATATAGAAGTTCAAATGTCCATCCTACAAAAGAAAAGAATATGTGATGAACATGTTAGGCTGCATTCCACATCAAAAATTCTATTTTTTTTTATCATTTACCTACTCAAGGGCGAGTAGGAATTAAGCTTGGGGATGCTGATACATCTCCAACGTATCTATAATTTTTGCTTGTTCCATGTTTTTATACTATCATTCTTGGATGTTTTACAATCATTTTATTGCAACTTTATATCATTTATTGGGACTAACCTATTAACATAGCGCCCAGTGTTAGTTGCTGTTTTTTGCTTGTTTTTACTTCGCACAAAATCAATACCAAACGGAGTCCAAATGCAGCGAAACTTTTTGGAGAATTTTCTGGACCAGAAGACACCTGTTGGGCCAAAGAAGTACGAGAGAGGGGCTCCGAGCGGAGCACAACCCACCTGGGCGCGCCTGGGGGCCCAGGCGCGCCCTGGTGGGTTGTGCCCACCTCGGCGGCCTCCCGCACCGCCTCTTTGCTCTATAAAAACCCCGAAAATCCAAAAACCCTAGGGGAGTCGACGAAACACAATTCCAGCTGCCGCAAGTTCCAGAACCACCATATCCAATCTAGACACCATCACGGAGGGGTTCATCATCCTCATTGTTGCCTCTCCGATGATGCGTGAGTAGTTCATTGTAGACCTACGGGTCCGTAGTTAGTAGCTAGATGGCTTCCTCTCTCTCTCTCTTTTGATTCTCAATACAAAAGGATGATGAGGATGGCGCGCCCGTCGCTGCGCGAAATAAGTACACCTAAAATTAGCCTCGATGCATGCAAATGAATGATTGAAATCGAAGGAAGGATATCTGCGGATGACTTACATGGGATGATAAGGCACAAGAATCGTCTCCTTGTCCTTATTGCTGACCATGAAATCGGCGATGTAGTTACTCGCGTATTCACGGTGCTTTGGGCAGACTGCCAAGAAGCCCTCGTGCATGAAGTACGGGTCAGCGACACATATATAAGGTATTTGCTCAATCCTGATGATGTAGTTCATGTACAAGGCAAAAAGGCGGACAAACGTAAAATCCAGCTTTTTTAAGTGAAACATGTCGAAGATGTAATCGAATCGAAGGAAGAACTTTTCCGCGGGAAAAGTGTCGACGTACAACCTTTGCTGCGGCACGTTAACCACGTAGAGCGGGTATCATGGATTCTTCGAGGCGATCAGGCTTTTCTCTCTCCGCAGCACATCGTCATGAAGTCTCCTTAGATCGCTGTATATGGCCTCTACCGCTGCCTTAGGTAGGATTGGATCACCAGGGATATGGTATTTCGCCGCACCTATGATAGGTATACGTTCTTCAACCCGAGGCTGCGGAGGCGGCTGGCTCATAGAAGTAGCTTTGCCTTTCTTTGGTCTCTTCCTATGCTTCTTTGCTACTGGAAGTGAGCCTATCATATGTTCATCCTCCGGCAATTCAGGCACCAACTCATCACACTCAAACCCTGAGTACTCATACTGCTGAGCCATCAATCCTCCGTCGTCATAGGCGCCGGTATTGAGATACTTTAGAGGGTCATCGTCATCCTCGTCGATGGCATCATGCATTGCTTCTTCGACGGCGGCGACATCATCAACCACTAATGGAGCCTCTTCCTCACGCCGTCCGCTATCACCCGTCACGACAGGCGACGCTAATTGGGTAGGTGGGGTGTTAGTGTTTATACCTTGCTGAGGCTGCGTGGTCGTGGGTGTGCTCCCGGCCGCCTCCAGACGAGGCAGACTCTTCGGCCACAACAGGACCCAACTCTTGCAATCGCCAAGCCGCCGCGGAGTCTCATCGTCATCTCCCCCTAGTGCTACCAGAGGAGCCAAATTCTCGTGGCCCCGGTTTGACACTGGCCACGGAAACCTTGAAGACGTCAGGGGGGATCGACCGGCTATGGAACAATTCTTCCTTCGGCTTCACTATCGTCGCCTTTCCCACGTCCACCTTCTGGCCGCTGATGGTGTATAGTATGGTGCACGGGGTTACGTCGGCCTGCAAAGACATGTTTGCAATGTGAGACATCCGAAAGGCAATAGAAACGGGAGATTATACATATATTGAAGAGGGCCGGTGTGATAGGTACCATGAGGGCGTCGAGCTCAGCCAAAGACGATGCCCCGCCGAGCACGCTAGAGACGGAGGACGGGCTGCTATGAGCAGGTGCAGGAGCAGATGTGGGAGCAGATGCGATTGTGTGAGGAGGTGCTGGTGCAATGCTATACGAGCTACTCCCGAAGAAGTTGTAAAAGGGAAAGTCTGCTGCCTCTTTATCTGGATTTTGCTTGCTCCAACACACGATAGCCGGAATCAAGACAGTATATGAAGCTGCCATTTCCTCTCTTGCGGCAGCTACAGCTGCTTTGACTGTCTCAGCTGATTTCTTATCAACCGCAATCTCAACCTTCTTGTCGATGTTTTCTTCGTTTAACCTCTGTCTTTCCTTTCTCTCCTCGGTGGTCTCACAGTA
Source organism: Thinopyrum elongatum (assembly GCA_011799875.1). Taxonomy (NCBI): domain Eukaryota; kingdom Viridiplantae; phylum Streptophyta; class Magnoliopsida; order Poales; family Poaceae; genus Thinopyrum; species Thinopyrum elongatum. Next base: position 423,199,813 of record CM022299.1, read on the forward strand.
GTACTTCTTCCACGTGGCGCTGTCTCCGACGCCGTGCACGCGTCCATACGATGGCCGAGTGTCCACCGGGAGTCCTTTCAATATGTTCAAGGCCCTGTTGAATGGGGTGTCCCACTTCGGCCTCGCCAACGCCTCAGACGGTGAGTCGCTTTCGGCCGCAATCCTGTGCTGCTCTTTCTGCAAAAGAAACATGGATCGTTTACAAATGTGACTAAATGTGCAGTCGAATTGATCAGAAGCTACAATTAGGGGGTAAATTAATAATTACCAGCAGTCTCATGAACTCCTTCGTGACCGCGTCTGTATCGAAAACCTTCTTGCCTCGGTCCCAACGGTACCGGGCCCTGATGACGTCATGCTCCTACGGGACGGTGAACTCCGCCAAGGGGTCTGGGATCCCCAGACTTTCGCATTCCGCGTCCTCCTTGGCCCATATGGGCCTCTTCCCCGCGTAACCACGGCTTCCGAGGTGGTGGCACCCCATGTTCCTCTCTTGAAGCCCTTTCATGTACTCCGACTTTTCTTTGGCAGCTTCGGCGACGCAAGCCTTCTTGAATATTTCGAACTGCTCTTCCGTAATTCTCGGATTATCCTTTACAATCTTGGAGTAGGGTCCTCTTTGACGATGATCCGATGTTTCACCCTTACCTTCCAAGTGGACAACAGGCCGCTAAACTTGCCCATGGCACGTCTGTTTATCATCTTCATTGTCGGGTCTTGCCACGGTTAAGGATATTTGATTTCATCCTGGCCCGAGAACAAGAATCCCTGGTGCAGCTTTGTTAGGAGGGAGTGCTCCATATTTGGTATCTTCTTTAATTTCTCATCGTTGATGGTGGCGATTCCTAGTAGGATGCAGCCTATTTGATTGCTATAGCACATGCGCGCTTTCGTAGGCTCTTTTGGCTCGAAATTGCCGAGGTCCATCTCCGTGACCACCAGTCTAGTAGTGTTGAGCTAGTTTGGGCGCCGTATCCTCTTTGGTTTCAGTTCTATACCATCTAATTCACCAGTCTCGGTGCCGGCCACGGTGCCGGTGTCACTCTTAGCGCTGGTCTCGATGTCGGTCTCAGTCTCGGATGTGACAGGTGGGCACTGCAACAACTGTTGCTCCTCGAGATAGTTCAAATAGGCGTCTCCCGCCTCGTAGATGTTGCAATCACCAGAACCCTGTCCTTCATTGTGTTTCCTACGATTAAATCTATTCAATTAATTCTAGACCTAATAAAATGAATAATGACATAAAAAAAGGCCTATGTTTTGCAGGAATGTTGATTCATTCCCATTGCAGCAAATCCCAGGCACTCGATATATCCTAGTTTGTAGCACAAGTCATGCCGAAATTCACAGAAAATTTCGGCATGACCTTTGCTACAAATTGGATAAATCGAGCACCTGAAATTTGCCGGAACAGAAATGAATCTATCGGATTCGGGGTTCTGCAGACCCTTGAGAGGTTCGAACTCTGGGGTGCGTGTGAAGAACTCTCCCTCCCCAGTCTGCCTTCTCAACGATCCCACGGCCTAGCTCGACGAACCCAAGGGACAAGAGACACAACAGTTTATCCTGGTTTGGGCCACCTTGCGGTGTAATACCCTACTCCAGCTTTGTGGTGGATTGCCTCGAAGGGCTGAGGATGAACTAGTACAGAGGTGGAACGACCACAGGAGGTGAGGTGTTCTTGAGCTCGATGAGCTAGTGAGGTGGTCAGGGTGGAATGGATCTGATCCAACTCCCCTCCCGCTCAAGGTTAAGGACAAGGTACCCCCTATGGTGGTGGCTAAGTCCTAGTGGCCTTGGTCCTCTACCCAAATATAGGCGGGAAGGGATCCCACAACGGCCAAATTCGAAGGGAGACAACTAGTACAAGTTATCCTGACAAAAGTAGTCTTCGCCTGCAATGCCTCTGGCGGTGACGCTGCAGTGGGCTCTGCGATGACCTCCGTCCTGCCGTCCTGGCGGTCCTGGTCTTGTTGCACCGATATGGAAACCTTTGCTTGATTCCTCGGGACTCCGCGCCTGCGCTTGCCTCCTTGGCACCAAAGAGGAAACTGGTTGCGCTCGCTGGTGCCCGCCTGGTCTTGGTCATCATGGCTCACGTCAGGTGAACCTCGCGAGGTGCGGCTTGCATAGATATCTCCGCTCCTCGGGAGCCAGCCTAGGGAGACCGCCCCACGTGGAGGTCTTGGTGTCATCCGCCTCGCGAGGCTTGGCCCCTCGCGAGGGTCTTGAGTTGTTGATGCTGAAGCTGGGCCATACCAGGCCGTCGATGGAGCCACGCCATGGGCCGCAGGCAGGCAAGCTTGGGCACCCCCGGTCCCAGGACACCGACAGTAGCCCCCGGGCCCAAGGCGCGCTCGAACTTCGCTTTGAGGCGAAGCCAAAGGGCAAGTGCAGAGCGCCTCGGGCCCTAAGCACCTGCGGCCTCGGTTGCTGCGTGGCGATTGATGGGATGTGGGCGCCTCCGCTTCCCCGCGCTGCCTCGGCAACTGCTCGACTTGATGAGACCCTGCTGCATGCAGAGAAAAATCATCATTACACGTGATCGTGGAGGCCGGAGGTCGGCCTCCCCTTGGCTATAAATGAAGAGAGGGGCGAAGCCCCCCTCCCTCATCTCCATCTTCTCGCTGCCCGCTCCTTCTTCTTCTTTGTCTCGCCGTCTTGCAGCACCATCAATGGCGCCGATCAGGAGGACGGCCGTCGTGCGGGGTGCTGCCCGGAAGACGGCAGCGGCGACGATGAGCTGGGCCTTGACAACTGCCGCGATGGCAACGAGGGTGAGCTTGCCCTTGGCGACAGCCGTGCTTCCTTCAGTAGAGGCGGCTCCTCCTCCGGCGAGAGCACCAGCAGCGGCAGCTACGACCAACCACCACGCTGCCAGGCTCGCATCGGGGAAGGCGATGGGTCGTCTCGTTGCCGCGCTCCGGTGAAGCGGGAGGAAGACTCGGACTGAGCCCGGGGGCCGCCGGAGCCTGGCCTCGGGAGCTGCTGCGGTCGTGCGGGCCACTTTTGTTTAACCTTTCCTTTCTCCTGCACTTGAAAAAAGTAGAGGGCCCCGCTGGGGCGTCGTGCCACTATGCTATGTTTGTTATTTTGATATTGTGCCGGGATACCGATATTCTGACCAGGTGCGGTTAGAATAACTTAGCTTGATATGCTTGCTGTAGTTTCTAGCCTCGTGAGGGTGCGCCTCTCTAGGGGCATCTTCCAGAGGCTTCCTTCTTGAAAACTCGGGAGTTCCTGAGCCTCGGGAGGCGTCATGTAGCTGCAGGGTTAGAAAACCTCATGAGGCGTCTCGTTCTACCTCGCGCAAGCCCCTGAGCGTGGGTTGGTTGTAGCTAGTACACCGCATCACGATGCCCGGAGGCATGGACTTAAGAGGGTGCGCATGCCCGTGAGCTCGTTCGAGGGCGTCACGCGAGGATTAAGGCACCGAAGCTAGGGTGCTGAGGCTTTGGCGAGGTGTGTTCGCGGGCGGGCCACAGCGCACACACCTGTCCAGCCCCCGTGCGCGGGACGCGTGAGGAGGAGCGACGGGCTACTGCCACTCCTCCTGAGGCAAGAGCTGGAAGAGCGAACAGTGCAAAGAGAAGAAATTTCCCAACCCTCAAATGAAACGCGAAAAATCTCAAATTCCATTCATGAAGTTGCAAACCAACTACAGAAAGCAAGCAAAAGAACAGCTGCGTCCGGCACCTAGTCTAGCCTTCTCACCAGCGCAGAGCTAAGTGCTGCCACTAGGACGTGGGAGGGAGCCCCCGTGAGGCCCGAGGGGGACACTCAGGAGACTCCAGGGCGTGTACAGCCCCTACTCATTATTACGTGAGAGTGTCACGAGCGGAGATCTTCACGGGCGCATGGCCTTGGTCATGGGGGAGTTGAGGAACCCTCCCCGCCCCCTGGGCATGAACCCCGCTCCGCGCATCCCCCAGCCACCGTTGGGGCATCCGGAAACCAGGACAGGACCAATGGGCAGGGGGCCACGCGAGCGGTGACGAGGGGGCTGTGGGCCTCCTCCTGGGGAGAGGGCTCGCTGGCGCCTTCCCCAGGAGAAGACCCGCTTCTGGCTTGCGCACACTGGCGAGTTGAGGAACACTCCCCGCCCCCTTGGCAGGAACCCTGCTCCGCGCATCCCCCGGCCACTGTTGGGGTGTCCGAAAACCAGGACAGGACCAAGGGGCAGGGGGCCACGCGAGTGGTGGCGAGGGGGTTGTGGGCCTCCTCCGGGGGAGAGGGCTCGCCGGTGCATTCCCCAGGAGGAGACCCGCTTCTGGCTTGCACACACCGGCGTGGGGGTGGTGCCGCTCGTAGTCTGACTCCGGAGGTTCCTGCGAGTTAGTCGTGGGAAGAGAACATAGCACATAGACGCGCCTGCTGTCCTGCCATTGATCTTTCCGCAAGGAGACGAAGGCACTGAGGATCCGGTGAGGTGACGTACGCGGGGCGGGCCGCGAGCCAGAGCTCGTTCTCTCAGATTTGTCAGCGTTGCAGGGACGGACCCGAGCACAAGCGCCGTGCCAGCATGTGTAGCCCCCGTTGCGGGATGAGCAGGAGGCTGGTCGGCAACACGGGAGGCCGTGAAAGGCAACGGGCAAGCAGGTGATAATCATAAAGCGACTGATGGCAAGAATAAGGCTAGTTCTGATAGATGCAAAGCGATACATGCCACAGGGACGGACCCACGCGGCTTGGGGATGATGCAGCCCGAGGGGCGCCCCATATGGAGTGAATCCAGATGCAAAAGGGTACATGTCGCAGGGACAGGCCCACGCGATCTGGGGATAATGCTGCCCGAGGGGCGCCCCCAACTGAATAAACTGGAAAATGTCACCTGGTACCGTTGCTGAAGAGATGTTGGAGTAGCTGAAGATGTGTGCTGAAGAAGTCGCTCCTCACGAGTTACCTGGGTCCTAAACCTCGGGAGGCTCTGGAGGCTCAGGGGGCTCACGGAGAACCGTCGCCATCTCCACCAGGACCGCCTGGTGCCTGGTCTCCTGAGCCGCCAGGACGCGCCGCAGGTGGCGCTGGAAGGTGACAGCCGCGTTCGGCAGGCCGTATGGCATGCGAACGTAGCTGTGAGGGGGGCCCTCGCACCGACCAACACGCGATGGCCAGAAGCGCTCCTGAGACGCAGCCCTGTTGAGCCCAAGGTAGTCGATGCAGACGCGTAGCTCACTGTCCTCGCCAGGACAAGGAGCCGAGCCAGGTGGCGGGCGGCGGTCGCCGCGCATGGCTCTTGCCTCTTGAAGCTCCACGGTTGCCTTGATGACGAACTCCTGAGCACCAGGCACCTCGTGCCTTGTGCCCTCTTGGCAGAAGCGCGCGCTGAAGCACGCCTCCACATGGTGCCCGAGCGCCTCCCTCGTCACGTTGGCTAGTTCAGAGGCCCTCCAGAGGAAAGCCCCCGAGCCCAGCCTGAGAGGGGCGCCGGGCACGCCTTCCTATGCGAGAGGGGGGGGGCGCCCCGTTCGAGGGCGCTGGTCCTGAGGTGGTGCCGGTGGAGACACCGTTCTCCTGAGGCTCTTGGCGGAGCAGCTATTTCTTCTTCTTGGGGATAGCCTCAGGAGGGTAGATGGTGCCTTCGTTGTCTGGATCCTCAACTGCCGCGGCCTGGTAGGCGCGCTCGAGAGAGCACACCGCGTCCTTTTCCTCGCAGGAGATCGTGATGATGTCGCGGTTCCCTGGCATCTTGAGGACATTGTAGCCATGATGAGTCACCGCCATGAACTTGGCCAGGGCTGGGTACCCAAGGATGGCATTGTACGGAAGGCGGATGTGGGCGACGTCGAAGTCGATGAGCTCGGTGTGGTAGTTGTCGCGCTGGCCGAAGGTGACAGGGAGGCAGATCTACCCTATCGGGGTGGTGGAGCCATCGGTCACTCCTGAGAAGGGCTTGGTGGGCTGCAACTGATCATAGGGCACTTGGAGGCAATCGAACATTTCGATGGAAAGGACATTGAGCCCCGCACCACCATCAATGAGGGTCTTGGTGACGAGGACATTGCTGATGACGGGAGAGCAGAGCATCGGGAGGGCGCCGGCGGTTGCCGCGCACTTGAGCTAGTCTGACGAGCTGAAGGTGATGATGCACTTGCACCACCTGAGCGGGCATGTGGCCTCGAGCCTGGGGAGAGCCGCTTTCACCTCACGGGTGAACTGCTTGAAGATGCGCTGGGAGGATGGGGGCCTGAGCACCGCCTAGGATGCAGGCGACGGCGCGAGGCTCCTGGAAGCTCCCAGCCCCCTCATCCTGGTGGTGGTCGTCGTTCCTTCTTGGTGGCGGTGGCAGCAGAGGGAGGCCGGCGTTGCCCTAAGGATGGTCCTCATGAGCCTGATCTCTCCAGGCGCCCTCGCGAGGTTGGCCCTGCCAGCGGTCCTCACGAGGCTGGTCACGCCACTCCTGGCGAGGCCCGTGGTCGTCCCAGCGTCCTCCGCCTCGGCCTCCTCCACGGTCGTAGCCTCGATCGTTGCGCTCTGGGCGTCGACCGAGGCACCCGTCGCGGATGGCCCTGAGCTCATGGCAGTCATTGGTGTTGTGGCTGTGTACGTTGTTGAAGACGCAGAACGGACGGCTGCCCTTGGATGACTCTGGTTGGTCGTAGCCGCGCTTCATCTCTGGTTCAGCCGCAAGCACGGCCGCCCCCTTGCGTTTCACGTCCTTGGCCTTGGCCTTCTTGTCTTCTAGATCGGCCGCTGGGAGCTCGAGGAGGGAGAGGCGTCCCTCCTCAGCTCTCGCGCACTTGGTCGCCATGTTGAACATCTCTAGAGCCGAGCACAGATCTTCGTGTATGGTGAGCTCCTCCTTCATCTTGACATCGCGGACGCCATCAGAGAATGCTAAGATGATGGCCTCGTCCGACACCTTGGGGATCTTGAGACGGACGTTGTTGAAGTGCTGGATGTACTTCTGCAGGGTTTCCCCTGGCTGCTGCTTGATGCGTCGCAGGTCGCCCGCGGCAGGCGGGCGGACGCGGGTGCCCTGGAAGTTGGCGACGAAACGCTCACGCATCTCGCCCCAGGAGGAGATCGATCCTGCGGGCAGGTTCAGGAGCCATGAGCGTGCGCCATCCTTGAGAGCCATGGGGAACCAGTTCGCCATGACCTTCTCGTCGCCGTTGGCCGCCTCGATGCTCAGCTCGTAGAGTTGCAGGAACTTAGTAGGGTCAGGGGTGCTGTCGTAGCGTGGAGGCAGGTCGAGCTTGAACTTCCCCGGCCAGACAACGCTGCGTAGCTCGGGAGTGAAGGCTCGGCAGCCCGCGGTGGTTACGGGAGCCCGACGTGGAGGTGGAGCTTGATCTTGGCGCTCACACGCCACCACCACAGGCGGCGTGCGGTCTTGGCGTGGGGGTGCTGGGAGTGCAGGAGCATCTTCTTGCAGCCGCTGGACCTCCTGGCAGCTTGCTTCTTCGCGCGCGGGCGCCCTGCACGGCGGGTCACGCCGTGGGGCCGCGCGCCTTAGTGCGATGGCGACGTCTTGACGGGGAGATGGTGGAGGCGCTCCATGGGCTACGTCGCCCGCCGCAGGTGGCGGGCGAGGCAGCGAGAGAGACAGCGCAGGCGAGCCCCCTGCGGCGCTGACAAGCTCGACGATGCGCTCGAGCCAGTTCTCGTAGAAGTCATCGATGGGGCGGTAGCGCAAGAGCTCGCGCACCATGAGCAATGCAGCTTGCGCGTCCGCCGGCCCGCAATGAGCATGAGACAATGAACCAGCCGTAGTCAGCGACGGAGTGGCCGTGCGCCCATCATGCCGCACGGAGGGGTGCAGCGACGAAGCTTGCTGCTCGTGCCCCGCCGGGCTAGTGGCGGCGTTAGCAACAGGCGATGGAGAACAGCGGGGAGGCCCACCGACGGGCGCCGTCTGGGCGACGTGAGCGGCGAGGGCGGCCCGACGCTCAGCACGGGCTCGACGGGCGTCAGCCATGGAGGTGGTGGAGCAGCGGCGGGTCGACCGACGAGAGAAAGGCTCCGACACACCCCTATCTGGCACGCCAAATGTCGGATTCGGGGTTCCGCAGACCCTTGAGAGGTTCGAACTCTGGGGTGCGTGCAAAGAACTCTCCCTCCCTAGTCTACCTGCTCAACGATCCCACGGCCTAGCTCAACGAACCCAAGGGACAAGAGACACAGCAGTTTATCCTAGTTCGGGCCACCTTGCGGTGTAATACCCTACTCCAGCTTTGTGGTGGATTGCCTCGGAGGGCTGAGGATGAACTAGTACAGAGGTGGAACGACCTCAGGAGGTGAGGTGTTCTTGAGCTCGATGAGCTGGTGAGGTGGTCAGGGTGGAATGGATCTGATCCAACTCCCCTCCCGCTAAGTCCTATTTATAGTGGCCTTGGTCCTCTTCCCAAATATAGGCGGGAAGGGATCCCACAATGGCCAAATTTGAAGGGAGACAACTAGTACAAGTTATCCTGACAAAAGTAGTCTTCGCCTGCAATGCCTCTGGTGGTGACGCTGCAGTGGGCTCCGTGATGACCTCCGTCCTGCCGTCCTGGCGGTCCTGGTCTTGTTGCACCGATATGGAAACCTTTGCTTGATTCCTCGGGACTCCGTGCCTGCGCTTGCCTCCTTGGCACCAAAGAGGAAACTGGTACACTGCGCCCGCTGGCGCCCGCCTGGTCTTGGTCGTCATGGCTCACGTCAGGTGAACCTCGCGAGGTGCGGCTTGCATTGATATCTCCGCTCCTCGGGAGCCAGCCTGGGGAGACCGCCCCTCGTGGATGTATTGGTGTCGTCCGCCTCGCGAGACTTGGCCCCTCGCGAGGGTCTTGAGTTGTTGTTGCTGAAGCTGGGCCGTACCAGGCCGTCGATGGAGCCACGCCATGGGCCGCAGGCAGGCAAGTCTGGGCACCCCCGGTCCCAGGACGCCGACAGAATCAACATTCCGGCAAAACATAGGCCACTCGGAATCATTCCCTGCAAACAACAAAAGGCCACTTGGGCACAATCGAACCACTTCAATGTTGCATATAACAGGACCACTTAAGAACCTGTACATGAGCAACTAATAAAAAATATATCCTAATAAAAGTTATGAACCCTAGAACTCAATTTCTATCCTAAATTTCAAATTATGAACCCTAGAACTCAATTCAAATTATGTCCTAAATTTTTGTCATAATAAAAAATCTGTAAAAATTAAGAACCTACTAGAGTTGCAACACTAATAGAAATTTATATTTTTATATTGAATTTTTTCTCTAAACTAAACCCTACTGCCCTAATTAACATATAATTCAAAAACTAAGTGTAGAAGAAAATTTAGTTAAGTACTAATAGAACAAAATTCAGTTAACTTTAGTCCTCTATAATGATGAAATGGAAAAATTCAGTTAACTACTAATTTCATTCATTTAGGTCATTCATTTAACTCCACCTAATTAACCTACTGTACCACTACTACTAGCAGCACTACTAACCTAATTAACCTAGTAAAACCCTACTGCCCTAACTAAAAAACATCTAATTAACATCTACTAGTACCACTACTGCCCTAACCTAATTAACATCTATTAGTACCACTATATACTAGCTACTAGCAGCACTGCTGCAACATTTTCTTCATTTTGTTCTTTTAAAAAACATCTATGAAAACAAAAACCATAATTAAACCCTACTGCCCTAGTTAAACCCTACTGCTCAAATTATCTAAATTTTTGCTCTGAACCCTACCGCCCTAATTAAACCTACCGCCCTAACTAAATTTTTGCTCTAACCTAGCCAACCTAGTTAACCTAGCTAGTTAACCTAATGAACCTAATTAACCTAGCTAGTTAACCTAGTTAGTTAACCTAGCTAGTTAACCTAATTAACCTAGATAATTAACCTAATTAAACTTGTTAACCTAGCTAGCTAGTTCTCTGTCAAATCTCTAGTCCATGAGAGAGAGAGGAGGGGTGGGGGCTTACAAAGGATACTCGGGGAGGCGGCGAGGGCGTCTCCGGTGGTGGCGAGGGAGGAAGTGGTGGCGAGGGAGGCACGGCGGCGAGGGTGGCTCTGGTGGCGTCGGGGGCGGCTCCGTTGGCATCTAGGGCGCGCGGCTCTGGTGGCTCCGGGGGTGTCGACGTCGACAGGGGACGGCGGCGAAGTGGGGCGATGGTGCGTGGTGCGACTGGCGAGGGATTTGGGGGAGAACTGGTGGCCGGGGGGAGAGAAACCGCGCGGGGGTTTAGTCAAACATAGCGGCAGCGCTGGTAGGAAAAAAGTGCTATAGCTAAGTTAGCTACAACGCTTGCTACCAAAACGCGCTACTGCTATAGGAAGTAGCTATTTATTTTCCTTTTTCTTTTTTTTCCTTCTCCTTTTCTATAGCAGGGGTCCACAAAACGCGCTGCTGCTATATTATCTATAGCGCATGTTCTGAACAGACGCTACTGCAATGCCTTTCTCCTTTATTTTTCTTTTTCTTTACATTTTCTTTTTTCCTTTCTCCTTTTTCTATTTCTTTCATTTTCATTTACTTTTCTATTTGTTTTTCATTTTATTTTCTTTTCATTAGCAGTAGCGCTTTCCCCAGAAAACATGCTACTACAATGAACTTAGCGGTAGCGCGTTTTTCCCAAGATCGCTACTACTATTCCTAGCCTGCCAGCAACTGTTTGGGAATTGTAGTAGTAGTGTGTCCTCCAGCAGAGGCGCTACTGCTACCACCATAGCTGTAGCGGGTTTGTGTACCCGCGCTACGGGTAAGTAGCAGTAGCGCTTTATTTTAACAAGCGCTACTGGTAAGATTCTGTGTATAAGGTTTTCCCTGGTAGTGAAAAAGTTTATGGATCTGCATCCACTTGCTAATCTTTTTAAAAGATCCAACTATGATGAACCAATTGCTAGTGAGTTGATTGCACTAGATTATCTTTGTGAAGTTTTGCTTGAATTCATGAATCTGAAAATTGTGATGAAGTGCTAAAAGAAGAAATTTATAAAGTGATTCATGATAGCTCCTTGAATGAAAAGCATGATTGCAATGATGTTATTGTAAATTCTATTAATGTCAATTATGCTAATAATATGCAAAACCCCAAGCTTTGGGATGCTAATTTCGCTATGTCCACTACTTATTATAATGATCAAGATTGGGGTGATAATGCTTCTTATGATCTTGAAAATTTATTTAAGCCTCATGATGAATATGTTTGCAATAATATTGAAAGTGGGTTTGCAAGAGCGTCAACCTTAGGTAAAAATAATCCCACATATTTGGAGACTGTTCAATTGTCAGGGTACACAAACAGGGGGTGTATGTTTACCCTGACTTGTGCACGGACGGATAACTTTCTCCCCGGCAACCAAGGCCAAGCCAGAGAAGCAGCTCTTACTGAGATCAAAGAGCGGATCAAGAAGACCAAGAATAAGCACGACAGAAGAATATCACCTTGGGAAAGCCTCCCCTGCCGGGCAGGAGGGCCTGGCCAGGTCGAGGCCGCCCCAAGAGCAAGTTCAAGACTTCCCCGGCAAGCTTGCGGGTCTGCCAAGGGCAAAATCCTCGCCAAGACACCACCGTTCCACCGCACAGCTACGCAAGTCACTTATTAGTGCAGTGTCAAGCCCCCAAGCGATTAAGTGGCCTCTGCTAAGCACGTGGCAGCCCATTGGAAGACAAGATTTATCCAAGTGCCACCCGTCCAGAAGCATGTTAAGATGATAAGCAAGAGATGGTTAAGTATCTCGGCAGGCCTGCCGGGCTTCGTCCTTAGCTTGACACCTAGCAGTGCATTTAATGCACTTTGTCCTAACTGCCAAAGTTACGTATGATAGCACTGTTGGCTAACTAATCAGTAGATAAAGATTGTTTTGCCATTGTGATTACCCCATAAGCTATAAAAGGAGGTCCAAGGCGACCTAGCAAAGGATTCGGACCCTCGCACAGTTGTACGTGCGTAGCTGCACTCCCCGAGGCATCCTTGCCGGGCTTGAACGCTCCGTGCTCGTTGTGTTCTTCCACTCAATCCACCAAAAAGCAGGAGTAGGGTTTTACGCTATCCAGTGGCCCGAACCTGGGTAAAAACCACCAGTGTCACCGCCGTCGTGTTGTTTCATGGCTTCTGCTCTTTGTGCAACGTGATCCCCCTTGCCGAACCACAAAGGGGCTCATGGCCCCATAGGTGATCATTATCCACCAGTAAATCTTTGGCGCGCCAGGTAGGGGAAAATCGCTTGTGCGAACCTGAAGTTGTAAACAACGCGTCGAGCTCCATCATCGATCATCATCATCGTCATCTTCATCAACACCTTCTTCGTCAGCGGCTTCGAAGAAGAAGAACAACACCGCTCCCTCCCTCTGTCCTACCCCGATTCCGTTGCTCGTTTCCGCCGCAGCCGTGGCGGCGACGGGAATGGAGGGCTGTGGCAGTCCAACGGCCGTGGATGGCTCGGGTGGCATGGTCATCATGCCACCTGCGTCCGGGAAAAGAAGCGAAACATGCGTTGATATCACCCTCCTCGCGAGCTCCCGCCAAAGTGTACCCGATACCAGAAAGTGTCATTTGGGCAAGCAAGACAAATGGTTCGTGGTCGGCCCCCTCCTTCCTTCCCACTTGTCGATAATCGAGCTATGCAGTGGTGGCGTTATCACCATTGATGAGCCAACGTGGAACTCGGTCCAGTCAGTACAAAAAAAAGACACATCCGTGACATTTTGGGCTGAACGATTTTTTTTTCTTTCATGCTTATGACACTTCTATGACGATAATTGTGACAAAACCCGGTATCATCATAGATTTGGTGGGCTCCTACTTCTATGACAAAAAATCATGATAGAAAATGGGCTTTTCGTCCTAGGCGGGCTGGAGACGTAGCTGCATGACATTCTTTGGGCCGTCCATGACGGAAAAAATCGTGGTAGAAGCGAGGGTGAGGAAAATATCAAGGAGTTCCCGGTTACGGTGGGTGGTCGGGGCCGAGCGATGCACTGTGGTTTGCTCGTTTCTCTCGTTTACACGCGTGTGTGCTAGGCATTGGCTAACTGAACCCGAGCGATCGCATGTTACTGAACCCAAGCGATCGATCCCTTGGCTGCTAACTGAACCCGAGCGATTCATTCGCTGCTGACTGAACCCGAGCGATTCCTTCGCTGCTGCTGCTAACTGAACCGAGCGATCAATCACTGTTGCTGCTTACTGAAGCCGATCGAGCCCCCGTGCGAGACGTAGCCAGCCGGTGTTGGGTTGCCTCTTGATGAACAATGACTGTTGCTACCGTGCACGTGGTACATAGAACGAGTCGAGACGTGGTGAGTCGAGCCGGTTGGTTGGCTGTGGATGAACAGTTCCTAGTGGGGGTTGGATGAACAGGACCCCCGTGGTAGTAGGCCGTTGCTGCTGGATGAACAAGACCCCGAGGAGGATGCCACACCCTAGCCGGTTGGGGTGGATGAACAAGACCCCGTTGAGGCTCTATGAACAGTAGCCGGTGGAGGCTGCATGAACAGTAGCTGGTGGAGGCTGGAGGAGGTCGATGGTGGATGAACAGTAGCCCGTGGAGGCTGGAGCGAGTTAGTAGACGATGGATGAACAGGACCCCGTGTCATCGTAGGCGCTCCAACAGAAGTCCATTTCCTCCGTTTTGCGGTACACCACACCCCTCCCGATCAATAGCACCCCGTTTCGACCGTAGGCACTCGAACAGAAGGCCGTTTCCTCCGTTCTGCAGTACGCCAGACCCTTCCTGATGAATAGGACCCCGTTTTGACCGTACGCGGTCGAACAGAAGGTCATTTTCCTCCATTTTACGGTACGCCAGACCCCGTTCCAGCTGTTCCATCCAAGCTAGTTGGCTCCCGTTGAACACGACGCATTCCGACCCAGCCTGTTGCCTCCCGATGAACAGGATGATGTTTCTCTGTTCTGACCTAGCCGGTGGGGTGCCGATGAGTAGGACGCCGTTGCTGCAGTCCGTTGCCTCTCCATTTACATGAGCCCTGGCCGTACGTATGCACGATTAGGCGTTCGAGACCCCACCCATATGTACGTAATTGGCTGTATTTTTTGGCATCTGGCTGTAGGTACGTGTACACGGTTTTGACTGGACTGCCTGAACTGCTACGTTAGGGGCTCTACTACTACATGTGCCGCTGCTTGCTCGGCCATGGTTCATCGTTGCAGAGAGACCGATCGACCAGTATGTACGTACACGTTCGCGACCAGACAGACAACCCTACGTACGGTTCGACCGGGTGGGTCCCAACTGTCAGGGAGGATAAGGAGGCACTTTCTTGCGTGCGAAGATATAACTGGTGGGTCCCGGTTGTTAGGGGGAAATATTTTTTCGCAAAATACAGAGGCCCTTCTGGTGGGTCCCCGCTGTCAGGTGGAGGAATAATTATTTTACGCGTAATAAGGAGGCACTTACTTGTTGCGACCATGGACCCAGCTGTCAGCCTCTCCACGTACAGTCCTCTTCCGATGGAAGTCGTTCCTTGACCATGTTGACCACGCCGCGCCGAGAGCACCAAGGCGGTGGACGAAGGCGAGGCCTAGGAAGGGGACGACGCAGAGTCGCGGAAGACGCGGCAGTGCATGCCCACACAGAGGGGAGTACGAGGGTTGACTGGTTTGGCTGCGGTGTGAGGCTGCCTTCGCCACAGAATAACAGGGGCTGTGGGTGAGTAGAGGGATGGCCTGGCCAGTTTTTGGAGTAGGAGGGGGCGGTGCGGCCTGCGCGGCAGCACAGCCGGCCACGGGAGGCAGGAGCAGGCGGCACGCCCCGCGATGGTTTGGGCGGCTGGAGCAAGAAGACCAGAGGTTGAAGAAGCACGACGGTCGTTGGATGGACATCGTACGGTCACCGCAGCTAGAATCGTTTATATTGACTAAGTTGACAAAACCCTGCGTCCGCGTCAACTTAGTAGGCCCACAAGTCAACCTCCAAATATGGTGGGTCCCACCTAGCAGCGGGGCTATTCATTTTTGTGTGCGTAATAAGGAGGCACTTCCTTGCGTGCGAAGATATAGCTGGTGGGTCCGAGCTGTCAGTGGGAGGAACTTTTTTTCATGAAATACAGAGGCGCTTCTGGTGGGTCCCTGTTGTCAGGTGGAGGAATCATTATTTTGCATGTAGTAAGGAGGCACTTCCTTGCGTGCGGCCGTGAACCCAGCTGTCATCCTCTCCACGTTTGACCACACCGTGACGAGAGCACCAGGGCGGTGGACGACGGCGAGGCCTAGGAAGGGAATGACACGGAGCCGGAGAAGACTCGGCAGTTGTTTCCCACACGGAGGGGAGTACGAGGGTTTACTGGTTCGTTTGCCGTCGCCGAAGAATAATAGGAGGTCTTGGTGAGTACAGGGATGGCCAGGCTAGCGATGGGAGTAGTGTGGGGCGGTTAGGCCTGTGCGACAGTAGAGCCGACCACGGGAGGCATGAGCAGGCAGTACGGCCGGCGCTGGTTTGGGCGGCTGGAGCAAGAAGACCAGAGGTTGAAGAAGCAACACTGCTGCTAGAATCGTTTGTGGACTAAGTTGACAAAGCCTTTCGTACACGTCAACCTTGTAGACCCACAAGTCAGCCTCCAAATCTTTCCCAAACATCATACAACCCAAAATTTCTAGCCAGATCGAATTAATTTAAAAAATAAACATACCTTAATGTAAAATCCAATGAAATTTTACCCGCACAAAAACAATGAAATTTAAAATATCAAAATCGTAAAGAAAAATGTAATTTGGAACTAATTGCCTGTTTGCTGTATTTTTCATTTTACAGCCCATTTCTTATTACTTATAGCCCATTTTCTGGGCAAGCCGAATGCATCCCTCCTCGTCTTGAAAGATTTCAGGCCCAGCAGGTCGTAGAAAAGCAAGTAGGCCTCCGTTGGTTATTCTGCAAAAAACAAAATAGCTGGGCTAGCCAATTTCAGAAAGAAAAAACAAAACTGGGCTGGTCATGTGGTAAACATATATGAAATAAAAGTCTGGGCTAGACGGGCCACAGTTGATACCCTGCTCCATCCCAAAAACAAAAAAATATTACTGCGCAAGCTGCTTGGTCCCGGGTGTCAGCCGCTCCTAGTGCAGTTACCTCGCTTATTGACTACGTTGACAGTGGTGTGCGACCCAGATGTCAGGAAACCATCAGGAGGAACCATTATTTTCTTGTAATAAAGGAGGCACTTGCTTGGCTACTACCATGATCCTGGTGGGTCCCTACTGTCATCCTCACCATGTACGGTTATCTCCTTATTCCTCTCGGTTGTTGACCATGTTGACAACACCGGAGGGCGGCGCCGTGGCGAGCGAACCAAGGTGGAGGACGATGGTGAGGCCTCAGACAGGAACGAACAAGAGCCAGGGAAGATGCGCAGAGTTTTAGGGTGCGATGTGGCCGCGATGCATGCGCGGCAGCACAGCCAGCCGTGGGAGACGGGAGCAGGCGGTCCTGCCGCCGCTGGTTTGGCTTTGGCGGCTGGAGGAAGAAGAGACTGAAGAAACACGATAGACGTTGAATGTCAATCCAACTGTCAAGGTTGGCACAATCGTTTGTTGACTAAGCCGACACCACTTAGCATCCTTTTTTATAGGAAGAAAAGAAAAACTGGGCTCGTTCGCCAGATAACATTCCCAAAACTGCCACCGTTTGATCTTGCATTGCAACTAAAACTGCCAGGAAAATGCGTTCGTTTGCCGTCCTCCTCCCACGGAACGTTCGCCACATAACATTCCCGAAAATCAAAGACTTGAGAAGGCGTACAAAACAAGGTAGTGTACCAGTAAAGAGACATTGCAGAGTTTTAGAAAAAAGAGAGACGTGCTCCTGTAGCTGGTTCGAATCCAAACCTAGACTATGACTATATATAGTGCTATGCTACTCTGCAAGTATTGAAACTAACATATCCAACGTTCGCTTCTCCTCTTCTCTAGTTACTCTGCCTAGCATTAGAAGCTCCGGCCGCAGCAACCATGTCCACTGGCGGCTCGTTCACCTGCTCTTCAGTAGGTAACAACCAGATATGCACCAAGTCGCCACCCGTACCATCCCCTGTGGGTCTCATCACACCCCCGCTGGCACACTCACCGCAGCCGGTTGCTCATCGCAACCCGCTGCCGTTCGTGTGGTGCCACTGCTGCAAATCACGCAGAGTCATCCGTCGCGTCTCAACTACAATCCTCAACCCTAGCCGAGTCTTCTACAAATGCCCGAATCATGGGGTAATAATATGTTTAAGTGTTTTTTGCCTGCTTTCAGTTGCTGATTTTTTAAATTGTTTCATTGATGATCTTCCAATTTGATTCATGCAGAAAAGGGAAGATTCATGTGATTTGTATTTCTGGGAAGTTGCTGATGTGGGGGAATGGAACGACGTTGATTATTTGGTTAGCGGAGGAATCCCAATACCAGCAGGTTGGGGTGTTGGACAAGTAACTGAAGGAACCATAGAAGAGGAAGATGCAGAGCAGAAGGTTAAAGATGTAGTTCATCTGATCATGGCCAAGCAACAGCTGCTGAATGGCCTTGACGGCAATGAGGAGAAGAAAGAGCTTGTGAAGATAATGGGCAAGACCGTTGTGCTCTGTAGGATGATTGTCTCTTTATTTGCACTGTATGTAGCACTCGTGATGTATTCATTGGCTATGACATGAGCACTTTGCTGAAACTAGTAATGAATGAAACCTGTTTAGCAGGCTGGGCGTAGTGTTGTGAACACTTAATGATTTCTATTAACGGAAATCGGGGGGTATCCCCTTTTGCTCATAAATAAATAAATAGCAGAGGCCCTTTTGCTAATAAATAAATAAATTAGCGGAGGCCCTGTCGGGTCAGCTTTGTTCCCATTCAAAGACGTCGAGCAATAATGCAGTCCAACAGCAAACTATGTCATCAAATACAAGTTTCACAGCCAAATATGAGTACAACTAAACAACAATGTCATCATGTTTTAGTCGTCATACAATCACCAAACACAAATCAACATACATAATAAGTGATGTTCTCACAGCAAAATACTAAACAACAACTTCATCAGGTTTCAGTTGTCATAGCAAACACAATTTCACATAGTAGATAAAAAGTCGTCTTCTCACAGGCAAATACGACAAAAGCAATCTAATCATCATCCGCAGTAGCAGCGTCAACATCTTCGTCATGTGTATCAGTCTGAATCGTAATCCCCCAAGTGTCATATTCTTCTTCATCCTCAATATCCTCGAACATTGGCGTCTTATTGATCAACTCTCGTATCTCCACAGCCCGACAGGCAATCTTTTCACCAGCGTCATTGACGTGATGGTTCTCAAAGATATTAGGAACATCTGTGGAATCTTCTACATCAGGAGCAGTGTAAGCATCATCTTGTTATGCAACTTCATTAAACGAATTCCTCTGCTCAAACCTTTGCAATACTCTCGAGTCATCACTACATGCATATGTGTCTTCCAAGAAAAATATATGTGTTGCTTGATTTGCCAAAATAAAAGGCTCGTCGGTCTGGTACGCCGCCTTGACATTAATGGATTTGAAATAATCATCAGCTTTGGGTTTTGCGATCCTAGAAAACAGGTTATACCAATGACAGCACAACAGAACCACACACCGATGAACCTTGAAACTGTAGATATACTGCAACTGAACAATGTCTATTATGTTAGCATACATTTCAGTTGTCTCTTTGCCGTACGTATCCGTGCTCATGATGGCACTGTTTTGTGTCTTCCTGCCTTCCTCGCGTGCAAGGGTGTTGTAGCGCACATCTCCAACAACGCAAGATTCATAATGTCTTACCCGAGTATCAGGACCCATTGCTAGTGCGTAAAGGGCATCATCAACTGCCTGCCCATCCTCCCGCATCTTCTTAACCTATGGTTAGAAAATAGACAAGCTGATCATCTTATGTACTCAATATATTAAAAAAACTGACAGTGCAATTCAAAAGCTTACATGGCTCTTGAACCATTTCACAAATCCTGCCATAACCAGTTTGTCAATGTTTCTTGGATTTTGTGACAGTAACTCCTTTTTGTAGATGCTGCACAACATAGTGATCACGTCAAACATCTAAATATATAAGAATGTGCTGCAAGTTTAGTAGATTATGATGTATAAGCTACAGTACTTAGCAGTTACTCGATATAAGGTAGATTCTCAGGACAGTTATTCAACACATACCAAACCATTTTGTCCAAATCTTTAGGTTTGTCGTCTTGTCGACTCTTCCCTGTAAATCGAACAGAACAATCGAAAACATTGAGCTCGGGATTGTCTTCACCCACCTCTTTGCTAAGCTGATCAGCTGTTTCAATGTATTTTGAGCAGAATGTCAACGCTTCTGTAGCAATGTAGGCCTCTGCAATGGAACCCTCAGGTCTAGCTCTGTTCCTAACATAGCCCTTGAAAGTGCCTAGCCGCCTTTCAATAGGTACATCCAGTGTACTGGACCTCTAAGTAGTGCCTCGTCAGGTAGATGAACAGCCAAATGCACCATCACATCAAAGAAGGCTGGAGGATATATCTTCTCAAGGTCGCTTAGGATAGTTGGTATCTTGTCTCTAATACGCTCCAAAGCATCTATCCTGATATTTGTACTGCAGAGTTCCCTGAAGAATTGTCCCAACTCTGCAACTGCTCTGTATAAGTTAGGGCGGCCCAATCCTCTAAGGATAACAGGTAAAACCCTTTGAAGTAGGACGTGGCAATCATGAGTTTTCAATGCTTGTACCTTATTTCCATCTGCACTGACTCTCCTTTCAAGGTTGGAAGCAAATCCATGTGGGAATCTCACACGTGATAGGACCTTGTAGAATTCTTTTCTTTTTACCTTGTCCAAGACGTACACAGCTGGTGCCATATCCCTTGGTGCACCTTCATTTTCCACCTTCAATTACTTTCTGATACCCAGGTGTGTCAAATCAATCCTAGATTTTATGGTATCTTTCGTCTTGCCTTCAATATTAAGAAGTGTGCCGATAATGATGTCACATATATTTTTCTCGATGTGCATCACATCAAGATTATGCCGCAGATCCAAATCTTTCCAATACTCCAAGTCCCACAAAGTGGACCTACGGGTAAACAATAATCTCTCTTCTGCCCTGCCATGCTTCCTTTTCCTGCTACCATTATCAGGATGGTTTCCTGGTGTAATATGCCTGGCCTTCTCTAATTCCACATGCAACTCATCGCCGGTGAGCCTCTTTGGCGCATCACAGTTTTCATGCTTTGCATTGAACACATGTCTACGGTATTTTGTAGGACACGGCTTGTCCTTGGCAAGGAAAAGGCGGTGCCCAATGTAACAGATCTTGCTAAGTATTGCGTATGACAGCGGATTCTTGTCACAGCGAACACATGCATTGTAACCATGTGTCGTTCGCCCTGACATAGTGCCCAAAGCCGGATAATCATCGATGCACCAAATTATAACAGCACGAAGAAAGAAATCAGCTGGTGGGCTGCTATATAGGTCTCGAGTGAGAACACCCCTCCATAGCTGTTGAAGTTCCTCCACAAGAGGCTCAATGAATAAATCAAAATCCTTTCCAGGACTTTTTGGACCTGGGATGAGCAAGGCCATCATGTAGATTGATTCTTCGGTGCGGCCATTTGGTGGCATGTTGTAAGGGATAACGAGCACTAGACACATGCTATATGTGGCGCTCTGGTGGCCAAATGGGTTTAATCCATCTGTAGCTAAGCCAAGTCTAATGTTTCTCGGGTCAGCAACAAACTTTTTGTGTTTCTGATTGAAGCTTTTCCAGTCACTACCGTGAGATGGATGGCTCAATACATTCTGATCTCTGTACTCCTGGTTCCTAGAATGCCACAGTACATCCTCTCTTGTTTCGGCATCCTGAAACAACCTCTGCAATCTTGGTACAATTGGAAAATGTCTCATAACATTATGAGGAATCCTCTTCACATCATCGCCATCTTTCCATCTTGATGATTTGCATTTTGGGCATTCACTTAAGTTGGCATAATCCTTCCGGAACAGAACACAATTATTCTTACAAACATGGATCATATCATATCCAATTCCAACTGCACGAAGAAAATTCTTAATTTTACTGTAGGTGTGTGGCAGCTCAGACGCATGTGGGAAAGATTTGCGGAAAGCAGCCAACATCGCATCGAATGATTTGTTGGTCATCCGCTCAGATGTCTTCACCTGAAGAAAGGTGACCACAGCTGAGAATACTGACAGCTTATTTCCTGGGGTGACAGCCACGTTGCATTGTTCCAACATGCGGGCCCACCGTTTTTCTTCTGCAGGTGAAAGTACACAAAATGCGCGAGCATTTCGTAGCATTGTTTCAATGTTGGTCAAACTCGCTGGCTCCGCTGCCGCCACCTCCTCCTCCTCTTCCACCTGAGCATCAGGCAGATCAAGATGGTGCTCTGTTGCTTCCACATAGTCAGTAACATTGATGTTCACAGCTTCACCATGATGAACCCACCTAGTATATGTGACCGACATCCCATACAAGTGTAGATGATTTTGCACTGTTGACTGGGGTCTTGTAACTGAATTCATACAACTGCTACACGTGCAGAGCACATCTGATTTCGGACCACCGTACTCAGCTCTGATAAAGTTCATGAAGTTTTCAACCCCCTCGACATATGCAGCGGAGAATCTTCGAGAAGAAGTTATCCCAGTCATGTCCATCTGGTAGACATACAAATTAGTTCTTCTACTAGATATTATAGGAAAAACACATATGCTTTTTTATAAAGTCTAGAAAAAAATACCTAGGTCGATGTCTAAAGCTATGGCAAGATATTTGGACAAGCAGATCTAAGTAACAAAATATATGTAAAGCTAATTCAGCAAACAGATTTGAGTGCTAAATTATGGCAGACTATTTCAACAGTCAATGAGGCCGAGCACACTGCCATCGAAGGCCATCTAAGCAACAAAGATCGAGTATAAAATGGTGTTGAGCTATTTCACCTAACAGATTGGCTACTAGACCATGGCAATCTACTTCACAATAAATATATGGCAGGATATTTTAGCAACTAATTGGGCGTGGCATGCCATCTCAGCAAAGCAGATTGAGTGCAGAACATGGCAAGGAAGCTTCTTAAGAAGAGCATATTGACTATAAAATATTTCGGCAAATATTGAGATTAACATTGTCTATCAGCTAACATTCAGCGCTACTCCGACATGCACGGGGCCTTAATCTAGAATGCATGTACCGTGGGAGAAGCTGACCACCGTGCATCTCCACAAGAACGTCGCCAGCGGTGGCGGCGCGGCTGGAGGACGGTAGTCTACAAGAGCGTATTGTTGGAGCGAGGGGATCCCCGTGCGTCCCCTCGATGAACCGCGGCGCCGACGTATCGGCGTGGCAGGGAGGGCAGATTTGGCGAAGCGAATGAAGTGGAGGGGGCCGGGGGGAGTGGGGTTTGGGGAATATTATTGACTAGTTGGCCGAAGGGCAGTTGAATTTGGGATTTGGGGGGAATTTTCGCACGGTGGGCGGGGGAGTTTGGTGCATCGTCGGTTTCTCAAAATGCTGCCCCACATGTCAGTGAAGAGGCAAGCCGAAGCGTGTTCCGTTTGCATGAGTCGTGTGTAGGACCGACCGTGTGAGGAGTGCAATGCGACCGCGACAGCGTTCTGTGAGTGTACCGCCTTTTTACTTTTAAACTTGGTGCTTCGCGCGATCCATCGATACTACTACTAGTAATCCGGTAATCCCGACTAGAACGGCACAGCCGGGTCTTTTCCTGTGCGACATGCTAGGAGCTTGGCTTAGTTGGTTTTTTTAGGACTTTATTTTTTATCAGGGCAAGGCTTAGTTGGTTTGACAGACAGAGCGAGAGAAAGATGTGAGATGCGTGAATGTGTAGTGGACGTACTATGGAGTGCCTAAGATAAATTGTGTATGTATACCTATGTGTTTATTTACTTCGCATGTTAGCTTTGTCTCGGGTCAAACCTTCTAAACTTAGACCAAGTTTATACACACAAAAACAAATCATCATTCAATATATTTTCATACAATATATCTTACTATTATTGTGGAAGTTCATATACACCGGACAAGATTCATGCAAACACGGCAGATTTTCATCACATTTCGAACTTTTATAGGACAGAAAAAGAAAAGAAACCTGACCCTAAACCTATTCTACGGCGGCGATCGACATCCACTTTCCTTTGTACTTCCGCATTGGCGACGACATCCTCCATCTGCCGTCTCCATGAACGGCGGCGGGGTTCAAGACCCATGAAGTGAAGGTGCAGTCTTCGGTGAGGAAGAGTAGAACACGGGAGATGGACCGCCCAGTTGGCACACCATGCCCTGCCGCCTCCCATGCCCTACTCATCCTCGGAGGAGTCCCCGACATCGGCGGTGCCGGTGGACGTGAGGTCGATGATGATGGACGTGGACGGTCTGCACTTCACCTGCCACATGCGCCACCGAACATTGGACGGCGGCAAGTAGGACGGTTGGCTGGCGGTGCTCCCGTCATCGGCCGCCAGCATGGCCACCGCTTGTGCGGTCACGTCCGTGTCCGGCTACGCCGGTATTGCATTGCGACAGCGAGTTGAGCGAGGGCGGCGACCTCGAGCTTCATCCCCAAAGACAAGCTCTCCTGCACAGCGTTCCCGCTCCCGGTCATGGTGGATGTGGTGCCAGGTATGAGGATGCGCTATGGTGTGGAGTTTAGCTAGGCGTTGCAGCTTTAAGTAGCGCATTTTGGTGAGACCAAGCATCCGGGTGCATCAATAAGTCGCCGGAGTTGGTTCCTCGGGCAGAGAGCCTGCTTAATGATGGCATATGGAAGGACAGCATGAATGCGGGCAGCTGGCATCGGCTGGGAACATACGCGCGTGACGGCGCGAGGGGCGAGGTTCTTTTGTGTGCCAGGGAAGTCAGCTGCGGGCGTGGCAACGTTGGACATGCCCTTTGCTCACATGCGATCCCACATGTCATTGAAAGACAACCCGGCATGGTCTCAGGTCCTGGGGATGCAGTTGGCCTCACTAGAACACTCCGTGGACACGTCGCGGCGCGCGTGCACTTCGGCACCCCGTGCATCCTCGACGAGCCGGGTATTGATCTGCTGGTCGTGTCACAGCAGTAACGCCACCCTCGGCACCCTGAAGCCGAGCGTGTCCAGCGGCGATGAGCGTGTCGCTCACCACGGTTGCCGTGCCCAGAGGCGGTGCGGGAGTTGCGCCACGTTGCTGGCCCCCACGACCCACATGAACGGTTGCCGGTGGCGAGAAGGTCGTGGGCCAGCTCCTCCATTGGACTAGTCTATGCCACATCATCCCGATAGGTGTTCCCCACATGTCAGTTTCCCTATTTTCCCGGCCAAATTAGAGCGTCAGTATGGCCTCATTAACACTCGGCCGACCTCTCTCTCTTCTAGTCTAGTAGTATCCGTAAATGACGCGGGTGGGCGAGGGGGACGGACGTCGATTTGCTCTCAACTATGGTCCCACAAGCAAGCGAAAATGCAAGATGAAGCATGTTCCATTCGGTGGGCGACGTGCAGGGTCCACCGTGCCGGGGTGCAACGCGAACGCGACAAGAGTGATGTACACCGTCCGTTTGTTATGAACTTGCATACTTCTAGTACTCCTTTTTTTAACACAGTACAGACGCAAGCGCTCATACATGCGCGCATACACTCACCCCTATGAACGCACACACGCACACCCTACCCCTATGAGCACCTTCGAGAGACTGAGCCATTGTATGTATAATACTATATCTCTACTCTCAGTGATGATGGTGTGCCTGCCATCTTGCAATATAGACCGTCTGATCTATATCTGACGGATAGAAAGCAAACTATGGCAATTTTGCAAAAGGATACCCGCACCTCTCTCGTTCATCCTTATCTCCCACAACTTCATTGTTGAGTAATTAAAAAAGGAAGCCTCTGGAACAATCTGGCATGGTGGCCGCTGCCGGCGTCGTCCATCCCCATGTCTCCGCTAAGTCCGACCACCAATCACCACCGCGCCCCACTCCTCCTCACCTTATCTCTCATCTTTCTCGAGATATCATTTTTCGATGAAATTCTCGAGATACCATTTTTTTTGATGAAATTCTCGAGATATCATTAGTTTTTAGACATGGGATTACTCCTTCATGGGTCAATCACAACATGTGTTTTGTAAAAAAATGCATCCTGATGTTCCGTGCAATGCACGGGCATCTTGCTAGTCATCTTGAGATTTACGAAGTCACCGCCTCGTCGTTGACAGGAACGGTGGGGAGGTCCGGACGTTTGCCACATGAAACTCCGAAACTTTGGTCCCATCCCACCCCACAACTCTCCAGGCCCTAGCCGTCCGGCTTTGCAAACTCCGCACAGTCAAAACCGATTGACCGGTCATCACCGGAACCACTATTCACACCAGAACCTTCGCTGCTCGGCCTACGCCAGCTACTTGCTGGCCGGTCACCACTGCCCCAAAACCACACCTCCTCTCCAGCCCATTCCCCCACCTTTCGATCCCCTAGCCCACATCAGCCATCCCCTAGTTCACCGGAAAGCCATGGTAAGCCGCAAGATCACGTACTACAAGATGCTGACACCGAAGCGCCGCGCAGAAATCGCGGCGGCAGTCGGTGCCACAGACCTCTGTTCCCAAGCTCGCTTTGCGGTGGACCAATCCCCGAGTTCTCTGGAGCCAAGCTCCGAGGAGGAGGAAGCCGATCCAATGTTCATGGCGGAGGTCATGGCGCAGAAGGCCCCCGATGCGTATGAGATGATGGACGTCGACTTCGTGCCGGCGTCCGGGTCCCCCATGGTGCAGGCGGACCAGCGGTTCAACCTAGCGATCCTAAAGGAGGACCGGGTGGCGGAAGCTCAACTTGACGCGGAGCGTGCGGATGCTGCTGCCATCGAGGCCCTCCTACAGGCGGAACCGGATGTCGTGGATGTGAACCAGGAGGCGGAGGCTCAACTTGACGCAGAGCGCGTGGATGCCGCTGCCATTGAGGCCCTCCTGCAAGCGGAACCGGACGTCCTAGACTTGAACCGGGCAGCGGAGGCTCAACTCGACGCGGAGCGCGCGGATGCCGTTGCCATCAAGGCCCTCCTGCAGGTAGAACCGAACGTCGTGGACATGAACTGGGCGGTGCTCGCGTTCGTGCAGAGCGCCCGCACGCTCCGCGTGAACGAGTAGGTGGAGGCCGAGGACAACCATGGTGCGGAGACACACGTCGGCAGCTACGGCTGGTTCGCGCCGACAGCCAAAGACGATGTGGCCATCTCGTTCCGTGAGCAGTTATAGTTTTTCTTTATGTTCTTGTTTTTAGGGATCTTTTGCTGTGTAAAAACATATATTTATGCAAGTCGCCTGACTTTCATCATTTGGGTCAGTCGACCATTTTAGGCGGTTGGATGAATATCCTACGTCTCCTAACCCTTTTTCTTCCTCACCTCTTCTTCTTCCCCAACAGACCACCGCACGGGCCGCACGGATCTTCCCGAACATGCGGTTGGATAAACATACTATATGAACGAAAATTATGTGTCAGCGGTAGGATGGCTGAGTTTGGTTTGATCACATGCGGTAGCATATGTCAGTGAGGGTGTGTTCCCTTGGTTGGGTTTGCGGCATGCAGGAGCGACTGTGTGAGGGTGCGGTGCGACCGCGGCAGCTGTGCGCAAGTGTACCTCCTTTTCATTCTGAAAAACTTTAGGCAAGCTTGGCAAAAATGTGTGGCGAAGTATGGCAATGCAAGGCCTAGACCCAAACAGGATACAAGTACGTACGTACTACTTGTGTTAAAAAAGAAAGGCAGGGTTTTCCTTCGCGAGATTGATCGATACGAATCCTCGTTTGATGTGTCAATTAATGCGTATTTTTTCTCCAACGCCCAAAGTGTTGGGTAACGCAGCAGAAAACAAAAATTTTCCGACCTACGCACCAGCCCAGGACCACTATGGAGACTGCATACAAGGTTTGATCATTTTCGTTACCGACTCGTAGCGCAGCGGAAGTAGAGTCGATGACGATCGTCGGTGCAGATCCCCGCAGCTAGGATTTACAACCTCCCAACCGCGAGGATGTACTCCCTCATCCGCCACTCGGACAGCCCTCCGGGAGGCGGTCGGACAGTCCCCCGGACGGTGTCGTGGACAGCCCTTCGGGAGGACTCACAGAACTCGGACCGTCACTCGGACAGCCCTTCGGGAGGACACTCGAACAGCCCCTCGGGCAAAAGGACGAAACTACGACCTCTCTACGGGGTTGCACACATACGGTGCCATCTATCCGGCAGGGCTTCGCCGTCCAGAACTAGTTCCCACCGGAACCCAGACAGCCTTTCGGCACTACGAAACTATTTCGTGGGAGGGAGAGAGAATGCCAAATCATGCATGGCTTGTGTGAGAGAGTTGGAGTGGAGTTGGAGAGCACCTCTCCTCCTCCTTATATAGTGGTGGAAGGGGTGGAGGGGGCTGAAAATTCAGCCCACTAAACATGGGGAAAACATGTTCCCACAAAACAAGGAGAACATGTTCCCACCAAACAAGGGAAAAACATGTTCCCTTGTCCATGGTGTTCCCCCATGGGGCCCCACCTTCCTCCCAACACTCTCCACCATTTGTGGGGGCTGCCCCCCACCATGGGGCCCCCCCCCCCAACATTTTGTCCAGCCACAAGGGGGCTGCTCCCAAAGGGGGCCCCCCCAAAAACAGCCCCCACGATCCGTGGGATCTTGTCCCCTCACGCTGGGACAAGATGTTTTCCGCGACTATTATTTCTGAAAAATTCCAGAAGGTCCCAGAACATTTCCGGCACCCTCTAAAATTATCTGGACGCGCTCTGGAACATTTCCAGTATGGTGGTTTAATTTAAAACCATCTTTGTTTACCCGGTAAACAACTCCGGCAGCTCCGAAACTTTTTTTTCGGTTTTTTCTCCAAAAAAATTCCAGAAATTACCAGACCAATCTGGCAACCTCCAAAACATTCCCGGTGCTTGCCGAAACCTTTTTGGATCAATGGTTTTATCCGAAACAACTTTTCGGTTTTACCGAAACTTTTTCAGTGTTCTCTCTCCGGAACTCTTCCGTTGTCTCCGAAACTTTTCGGTGATTTTCTCTCAGACTCCCTGTCTAGTATTCAGCAGATAGATGACCCTTAAGCGTTTGACCCTATAGGTTCGGTGAAGTATAGACATGACACGGAACACCTTCCGATCAATGATCAACATCGGAGCCGTGGACACCCATATTGACCCCTATACCCACACGAATGAATATTCGAGTGAACCTCCAGTTGCCGTGTGCTATTCCTGTTGCTTCACGATATGTTACAAATACCCGAGGTTAGACATGTAGGCATTTCCGTGGATCAACAACTTGTCCACTATGCCAGTTACCTCGTTACCGGTATTGTTCTCTTTTCTCGTTACCGTGTTCCGGCATCCCTGTGATCAAATCACAAAGTGTCTGGCCAGACGATGATGGATACCGTAACACCGAGAGGGCCCAGAGATATCTCTCCATCGTCGGAGGAGCAAATCCCAATCTCGAGCTATCAAGTTACTTGACACACTTTTCCATGAACCCGTAAGCCGCCGTAATAGCCACCCATTTACGGATGACGTTTAACAAACCCCAAAGTTCATGAAGCAAGTATGAAGAAACTCGACACTCTCATGGTCTAAGGAATTTTGCAAACATTAACCATCTCTGTGTTATTAACCATTAATATGTGACGAATGTAACTCACAGCATAACATCAATTTGGGTCGATTCAACACAAATGTTCTTCTAACACTGTGCCCTCAAAATTGCTGGCATAGACATGCCCATGATTAGGAAAACAGAACCATCATGCAATACTTGAGCTAGTCTTAGAGGCCAGACTAGGAATACATATTACCGTTTATTATTCCACACGTGCATATGAGTCTTCCTCCGAGCCTCGTTTTATTTGCAGACTCGAGAACCATAGCAGTTATAGCATGGAACATAAACCTAATTATGAACAGGGAGATAATCAATAACATTTATTATTGCCTCTAGGGCATATCTCCTACACAAAGAGCTAACCATCTCACTCCTCATTGCTTGATTAATGCAGCACCATGGAAACCAACCTTCTCATTTCTGCATGCATGCAAGGGTATATTAATGTCCTTGGTTGCTAGTACGAGGCAAACCCTGTCAATTTTGCCTCGATTAGTGTTAGTGGCCTTCTGCACATTGTAATTTTGATACTGGCCTTGTATACAAAAAAATGGAGGTAGTAACTATTTGACTTCCTTCCCCATTGCGGTAACGTCGACGATATCTCAAACATTGTGGCTTTGGCGAAGTGCGTTCGACGGAGCACACCATTGAGGGAGACCACGGTAAGTCGTTCGCAAGTGCCGCCTGCAAGATGACACAACCGCCTTCTTTGCTTCCAGGAAGTTCGTTGAACCAAAGGAGGCGTAAATGTACTAGTACTAATAGCGTCGTCCATCTAGCTTAGTGCGGTATGGTGGTTTCTCGAAGAAGACGATGGAGAAGTGGAGTCAGCGAAGAGTGAAATGATGGTTGCTTCATCCGTGCTTTGTGATTTGACGCCTCACTACTTTGTGATTTGTGATAGAAGGGATAGGGGAGTAGACTCTATGCTCTATACTGTACATGCGTCCAAGCACGGGAGAAAGAGGAGAGAGGTTGCATTTTTCTATTCCTTCAATCAATCAATTAGGGAGCTTCGGTTCCATCATTTTGGCTTTGGCAGCACCCTCCACAATAGTTCCCATCGATGTCAAGAGCTATTTTCACATTTGGCTACACATTGTGGATGCCCTTAACCGTACCACTTGGTTTCGCTCCTGTGTGCTATCTATACAAATCTTGATTATATTGATCTAAAAAATTATAGTACCAAGATTAGTAAAAAGGAGGTGATTTTGCCGCGCGGAAGGCGGGGGAGGTTTCTTATTTTTAGAGGACGTTGGCCTGGCGGTTTGCTAACATGCGGTCCCACGTGTCAGTGCTTTACCAAGCTAATCCGCGTCCCACATAAGGTAGAACAACGGCAGAAGCAACACGTGGTTAATTTGAAGAAGATGAGGGAGAAGCGGATTCAGTAACGAGTGAAATGATGGTTGCTTCATCCCTCCAGCTTCTTTTTTTAGCATTACTTCATCCCTCCAACTTAACTGCGCGAAAGGTGCAGCTTTGTGATTTGACGCCTCATTGCTCATTACTACGCCGGCGCCATGACTGGGGTGCTTCACCCCTGCTGCTCTGCACTGTTATTTTGGTATGGCACGTGGACCCGGTTGCTTGATGTCCCACATGTCGGCGAAAGGGACTAGACCATTTATGAAAGCGAGCGCTCCACTCTTACGACGGAGGAGTACATGACACGGCGGCCCAGTGAACTGTTACTTGTATTGTAGTACTACTATAGTTTTGCTGTTTCGCACGATCCATCGATACAAACCCGATTAAACAGGCAAGGGCGGGATTTTTCCCGCGCGGTAGATGATACTAGCCATACATTTCAAAGGCAATTTTAATGTATGCAAACTGAATAATTAAGTGCTGTATTGCATAGTTGTTAGATGTAATAAGCGAGAACGTGTAGAGACGTACTTTTGGAGGGCCTACAGAGAGAAATTGGGCAGAAAGTGGATTCAAATATTTGTATTCGTCTTCATAGCATTTGTAACTCATATCTATAGTTTGTACAGTAGAGATGAATGCTTGTTCGCTCTTACGAAACCAGTACAGCAATAATGGGGTGGCGTGCGCCAATTTAGGCACCGGCACGTTAGCCTACTCGGCTCCACAGAGGGAGTAAGAGAAGAGATAAATAAACTGGCGGTCAGTGTATTTCAAGCGAAAAGCGTAATACAGTCACCGGCTTCAGAATACGCTCATCACGGTCACTATATACGTTTTGCGGTGATTATACTGTCACTTGCTCACCATTCAACATCGGATTGCACTCTGTTGACCGGCCAAATAGTCTGCGTGGCACTATGTTGACTGGCTAAATTGACCATGTTCCTTGTGGGTCCCACCTATCAGTTTGCATAGGAAAAAGGTAAGATAAACACAAATTTACGCAGGCGCGAGAAGACTCCAACCCGTGCACGGGAACCACCTGGTTGTGTATGTGTCTGTCAGGGCCTGATGTGTGTGCATGCACATGTAGGTTGAGCACTTGAGCGTGAGCGTGCGTGTTGGTCGTGTGGTGTGTGCATGCAAGCATGCATGCGTGCGTGTGTGCGAGTGAGTGTTGCGTGCGTGCGTGGCTGCGTGTGTACGTGTGAGTGTTGCATGTGTGCGTGGCTGCGTGTGTACGTGTGAGTGTTGCGTGCATGCAGTTCGTGTGCATGCGTGCGTGTGTGTATAATCACCACACCAGCTCCTGTGTGTTAAAACAGACGGCTCAGCATACCAATACAAGGCCACCTTGTCCGCTGTGCCCGCGGTCATGACTTCGAACCACCGTCCAATATTTTTTATCATTTGTTTTCATTCTTATACACGCCGACAGGTGGGCCCAATGGTACTGAGATAATGTGATGCAACACTAGAGGTGCCACGTGGAGCGTTTAACTGGTCAACTAGTCGTGTCTTGAGCAAATACAGAGTTGTACGGTGAGCCCGTGACTGTATAATAACCACAAAACCTAAATGGTGACCGTACCTAGTGGATTTTTAAGTCCAATGTATGTATCATGCTTTCGCTTCAAATACAACAATCGTCACTGTATATATCGCGAGAAAAAGATGAAACACGCGTGAATGTGCTGGGGGCATACTTTTAGAGGACCTGGAGATAGTTTGTGTGCGTACGTGAAAGGGGCGTAGAGTGAGTGTATGCGATGGAGAGAGAGATGCTCTTCGTTTCTCTTTATTATGACTAACTTTATATATAGTATAAAAATATAAAAATTCACAATGCGGAATAAATATCATTGGGAGCACCATGCAATGCAAATTAATGTTCATACTCCTCCATATAACTTTGTAATGTTGTATACATGTAGAAATTCTAAAATAATTTTTTGGTCACACTTTGTGTGGTTTTATTCAAAAGGAATGTTGTATGCGAAATAAACATGAAGAGAGGGCTTTTTAGATCAATGGGGTACGTGATGTAACATGTGTGAATGTGTAGTTGATGTTTTTGGCAGGGCCTAGAGAGGGTATGTGTATGTATTACGTATTCGAGGCATGGATAGAGGGGCCGGCGGGGGGAGCGACGTGGGAGAGATAGCACGAGAAATGAGAGAGGTCTAGAGAGAGAGAGACGAATAGGATGTCACAGCGAGAGATGCCCTTGAGTGTGTATATGCAAGGGGGAGGGGATAGAGGCATGAGGAGAAAATATTTTGTGTGGTGTCTGTGTTGGTATGTGTGGGTGTGAGAAGATAACGAGACCTAGGGACAGAGGGTGTGTCACCGCGTGAGGTCTGGTGGGCCGAGGTGAGGCTCTTGGTTCAGTTCCGTCCTGCGCCACATTGGTCGGCCCATGACGCATTCAGGGAGACCCATGGATAACTAGTCGTACAAGACAAAGATACCAGAGTCGTGAAGGACTCTGTGTCCACTGACAAAGCCGGCTAGGATTTGTAACCCTAGGTCCTCGGACTAAGGTAACCCCTTATCTCCGATATTATCATTCATCCAACCTAACTTTAAGGGGCATCCTACAGAATGCTCTGCTGGAATCATACTCGTCAATTAGGAAGAGAGGTGGAGACAATGCGTGCGAGACATGCCTAAAGATAATGTGCATGCGGGAGACACGTAGGCATGTCTATGTATAGAGAAGGGGTCGATGGGGATAGTGCGTGCGTATGCATGTGAGAGGAAGAGTGCTTGTGATAAAGGTTAGTGAAAACAGTCATAAATGGTTGCGAGAGGGAGGGAGGGTGATATCGAGAGCATGTGTGCAAGAAAGACACCTCGGTTGAGAGTGTGTGAGCATGTGTGAGAGACCACCGATGGATATACACCGTGTGCGCGTATGTGTGAGAGAGAAAGTTAGCGCATGTGTGAGGAGGGGCCTATGGAGAGTGAAACAACATGTAAAAGACTGATGTACACATTGATTAAAAATATAAATTGTATCCAAATATTAGGATGGGATCATGATATTTGCAATTCGTGTAAGGAACGGTCATTGATCCATCAGACATCTATATTCTATCGAATTTGAGCATGTCTATGTTATTATTCGACATAATTGATCCATAGAGTCAGTATTTTGAACTCCAGACAATGCATCGCTTTAGCAATTCGAATATAAACGTGAGTATAGTTCATGTTGGGTGTAAAGCACATTATACATACAAAAGTTACACAATGAACATTATAAATAGCTAGCTATGAACTAGCATACATTTGAATTCAACTTAAGGTGGTTTAAAAAATTCGAATTCAACATGAAGTCCATTCAATTATTTGAATTTGAGATCATGGCATTTGTAAATCATACCTAAATTATGGGGGCACCAATCTTTGCTCTGCTTTTGTACATAATAGCATATATAGTCGTGTACAAAATAGATTCAAATTTACCTCCTCCATTCCAAAATAATCATAGTTATAGGATTTTCAAGTGTCAAAATTTCAAAAAGAAGCACATAATTTAATGAGCATTTCAAACATACAAGGTCAAATTTAATGTTCTCTATTTAGGTCAATCCTCAAAGTTCAAGAGTACTCTAAACGTGAATGCTTCTGTTTCAAAATTTCAAACGAAGCGCCAAAAGAGCCTCTACTCGCCCGAAACCGTGTGAGACCAATGTTTGGTAGAAGGAAATTAATTTTCTAACTCCGACCCATGAAGCCTACCGGCCCGACGTCTATAGGTCTAAACCGGGGTAGGTTTCTAACTTCATCTAGACACCACGCAACCGCCTCCGAAAAACATTCATACACCGTGGCCGCCTAAACACACATTCGCTCGGCCGAAATCGCTCCCGCCAACTATTTGGGACACCTGGGATTACCGTCCTACCCCTGACCCGCAGTAGGTCCGAAATTTAAGAGGGGGGCAAAGTTTGTACTTTCCCCAAATTTCAAACAAGCACGTCCCATCTGTTAAAAAACAAAAACAAGCGCGTCCCGACCGAAACATGGTTCCCCCTTAGCTCCCCCCCCCCCGGTCTGATTCCCCATTCGTACTCTGTGGGCGCCAGAACTACCTCTCCACCAGCCGTGAAACCCCGGCATCCTCCGTCGGCCATCCCATCCCACCCATCAACCGCCGCCTTCCTCCATCATGCCCGAGTCGATACCCCGATGTCGTCGTCCACCGCAACCGCAACCGTAACGCCCTCCACGGCTAGTAGTTGAAGCCGAGGCCGAGCTGCCTCCAGGACGCCGACGTGCGCCGTACCCGAGCCAGTTTAACCACGCCGTCCTACGCCTCACCGCTGCCGCTCCAACGTCGCCACCGTCCATCGCACCAGAGCTGTTCCCGCTACGCCGTCCTTCGCCGCCTCGGATCTGCTTCCCCTCCGCCGACAGACGGCCACCGCAACACAGTCAGTAATTTGGTCATGGGTTCGTCCAAGGCTCCATCCTCCTCCAAAACATCGGTTCCCCCGGTAAAAAGAAGAATATCCTCTTCCCTTATTCGTGCAAATCTTATGTGTCTGCTTGCACGGTATTCATCCCACAGAAGACACTAGTTGATCGCTTCTTCCTACACATTCTTCCTGATACTAGATGTTCCTAGTAACTCATGGTGCACAAGGTTTCTCCTCATATACTATTTCACCTTAGCTAGAGGTCCGTTGATTCCCAATTAAAGGAAGCATTCCCCGGCATAACAGGCGCTAGTCTACCTATACGCCGGGGAAGCAGCGCCTCGGTGTTTATCTTAGGGGTCTGTGGGGCCTAGGAGCTGCTGGTGCCCGATCTGGTGGTCGACCGGGCTTAAAGGGATGGCCAGGGGGCGCTGCCAAGCACGCCGGTGGTGTGAGGTCGAGGGGTGGGCGGGGCAGCGGAGGTAGGGGTCTAGGCTGGTGGTCGCTGGCGGTTCGAGAAAGAACGTCAACAGTGACTGGCGGGAGGTAGACGAAGGCCATTTGCCCATTCATTTTAGATCGGACGGTTCATAAAAAAATTGACTGACCTATTTATTTTCAGTCGACTATTATTTTGATAGGACCACATGTGGTGGTGAGTACCTGCATTTCCCAGCCATCCATGTGCTCATATATTACAAAATCGTACATAGTAGAATCTAATTTTGTTTGCCATGCAATGTTGTAGAGCTATCATATGTCTCCTATCATTATATTTCAGCCACCTACTATCTGCTACTTTTACAGTGCACTAGTTCTGCACACACTTCACCCATACTCTCACTATTGTTTTATTATGCATGGGTATTTCAGCCTCTGCCAAACTGTTGACAGAAGCACGAAATAAAAGAGAGAAATCACGCCTGCTTTGTTCGTTGGCAGGCAAGACACGTCTTGGCACTTTAAAGGTTGCATGTTCAACAGATGGAGAAGGTAAACGTAGCTCTGGAGTTGATGATCTCGCTCGCCATGAACCACCATCCCAGGTGATGGCTTTAACTTCGCGGTGTCATATGTGGTTGCATGTTGCATATGGTGTCTAGCTTGTATTCAAAAGGCCGAACTCGGTCTTTATTAAGATAAGGAAAGATATTTTTTACATGAACCACCATCCCGGGAGCACCAGAATCCAAATAGCTAGTCAGGGCACTGGCCGAGCCAGTGACAAGCCCAGCACAGACAGGCATCACCTGCAAGCCAACTAAAAAGCCACGGTGGTGACGAAGCAGCCTGCCTCCTACCAGGCACTCAGGTCCTCGATGATCATGCTCACCACTCCAGCCGGGTCTCTAGCTTGTATTGCTTCCAATTTGGTTAAATTGCTTCTGCTTAGCTTACACATTATACCTATGAATATGACATGCCATCCTGTTTTTGGTACATACTACTACATCTGTCTATTAACCATATTCTTACTTCAAACTAATGTTCTTGTGTATCCCTCATCAATCACTTATGATGAGACAGTCAGGCCAATGGATTACTGTGAGAAAAGATCCTCTTTTAAAGAATGCAGTGTCAGCCTCCCCACATGATTCTCAATAAACAGCAATGCTAGATGAAGATAATCAACGTAGCTCTGTAGTTGATGACCGCATTTCCCCTACACCACCATCGCAGGTGCTTGCTCTAACTTGGCAGCGTGATATGTGGTTGCATGTTGCATATAGTGTCTAGATTGTAATTCTTCCAATCTGGTTAAATTGCATGTGCTATTCTGCTTAGTTTATACATTATACCTGTTAATGTGACATGCCTTCCTGTTTTTGGTACATAGTACATCTGTCTATTAAGCATGTCCTTACATACAACTACTGTTTTTTTGTATCCCGCATCAATCAATTATGACGAGGCACCTTTAGTATATGCAGAGTGATATTGGTTGCATCTTTCATATGATTTATAGCATGCACTGCTTCTAATTTGCTGAAACGCCATTTATGATGGGACGCTTTTAACTTGGTAGTCATATTGGTTACATCTTTCATGTGGTGTCTAGCTTGCATTGCTTCTAATTTGTTGAAATGGCTTCTGCTAAGTTTACACAAATAGTTGTGAATATGCCATGTCATCCTGTTTTTCGTACATATTCCATCGTCGTATCATGTGTTTGCCTTACATCAAAGTAGTGATTGTCAGTATCATGCATGAATGAGTTCTGAAGAGTGAATTTTATTGCTTTATCTTGTCGGTTTTACTTGACAATGCAAAATCAATAAAGCGGAAGGAAATTAGCAAGGCAGTGAATAAAGGTGTTCCTTCCAAACAACTAAAATGGAGGGCCTCTACAGATTCTACTCCACCATCCCCCCAAGAAGATTCGCAAGACAACACATGCATAGACACTCAACGTAGCTGTGTTGATGATGAGCATGTCTCCCCTAGTCCACCATCACAGGTGCTCCCTCTAACTTGGCACTGTTATATGTGGTTGCATGTTATGTATGATGTCTAGCTTGTATTGCTTCTAATTTTGTTGAATTCCATCAGCTTACTTTACACATTATACTTGTGAATAAGACACATGTTCCTGTTTCTGGAACATACAATATATGTCTATCACACCATGTTCTTACATCAAAGTACTACTGTTGTGTAACCTGCAACAATCACTTATCATAAGACACGTTTAACTTGGGAGTGTGATATAGGTTACATCTCGCATTCTTTTCTAGCTTGTACTACTTCTAATTTGTTGAAATGGCACTTATGACGAGACAGTTTTAACTTGGTAGAGTGATATTCATTGCATCTTTCATATGGTGTCTAGCTTTCATTGCTTCTAATTTGTTGAAATGCCTTCTGCTTAGTTTACACATCATAGCTGTGAATATGCAATGTTGTCCTTTTTTCTTACATATTCAATCGTCCTATCATGCGGTCGCCTTACATTAAAGTAGTGCTTGTCAGCATCCTGCATCAATGAGTTCTGAAAAGCGAATTTTTATTCATTTTTCTTATGGTTTTGACTTGACAAGGCAATAAAATGAAAGAGGAAGGAAAAAATTAAGGCTGGGACTGATGGCGGTCTTCCGGCGAAACCGGCATCCCAGGTGCTTTCTCTAGCTTGGCAATGTGATATTGTCTTGCATGTTGCATATGGTGTCTAGCTTATATTGCTTGTAATTTGATTAAATTACTTCTACTTAGTTTACACAAATAGTTGTGAATATGCCATGTCGTCCTATTTTTCGTACATATTCCATCCTCGTATCATGTGTTTGCCTTACATCAAGGTAGTGATTGTCAGTATCATGCATGAATGAGTTCTGAAGAATGAATTTTATTGCTTTTTCTTCTC
Organism: Thinopyrum elongatum; assembly: GCA_011799875.1. Taxonomy (NCBI): domain Eukaryota; kingdom Viridiplantae; phylum Streptophyta; class Magnoliopsida; order Poales; family Poaceae; genus Thinopyrum; species Thinopyrum elongatum. Next base: position 423,237,594 of record CM022299.1, read on the forward strand.
GGTTTTACTGGACAATGCAAAATCAATAAAGTAGAAGGAAATTAGCAAGGCAGTGGATAAATGTGCTCCTTCCAAACAACTGAAACGGAGAGCCTTTACACATTCTACTCCGCTATCCCCCCAACAAGATTTGGAAGACAACACATGCATAGACACTCAACGTAGCTGTGTTGATGATGAGCACATCTCCCCTTTTCCACCATCACAGGTGCTCCCTCTAACATGGCACTGTTATATGTGGTTGCATGTTATGTATGATGTCTAGCTTGTATTGCTTCTAATTTTGTTGAATTCCATCTGCTTACTTTACACATTATACTTGTGAATAAGACACGTGTTCCTGTTTCTAGAACATACAATATCTGTCTATCACACCATGTTCTTACATCAAAGTACTACTGTTGTGTAACCTGCAACAATCACTTTTCACAAGACACGTTTAACTTGGGAGTCTGATATACTTTACATCTCACATTATTTTCTAGCTTGTACTACTAATTTGTTGAAATGGCACTAATGACGAGACAGTTTTAACTTGGTAGAGTGATATTCGTTGCATCTTACATATGGTGTCTAGCTTTTATTGCTTCTAATTTGTTGAAATGCCTTCTGCTTAGTTTACACAACATAGCTGTGAATATGCAATGTTGTGAATATGCAATGGCACTAATGACGAGAGACCTTTAACTTGGTAGTGTGATGTTGTTTGCATCTTGCATATGATTTATTTCTTGTACTGCTTCACATTTGTTTAAATGTCAGTTATGACGAGACACTGTTAACTTGGTAGAGCGATATTTGTACCATCTTTCATATGGTGTCTACCTTCCATTGCATTGCTTCTAATTTATTGAAATGCCTTCTGCTTAGTTTACACATCATAGTTCTGATTATCTCATGCCATCCTGTTTTACGTACATATTACATCCTCCTATCATGCGGTTGTCTAACATCAAAGTTCAGTTCATCTATATCACGCATCAATTAGTTCTGAAGAACTAATTTTCTTCCTTTTTCTTGTCGGCTTGACTTGACATGGCATAGAGAAAGAGGAAGGAACATAGAATGGCAGGGGATGGTGTTAGTACTCAGGACACACGGAAACGGAAGCGGAAGAATTATGCAGATTATGCTGGTACTGATGGTGCAATAGAAGGTCAAAGTCCACCGGAAAATTGTACAAACACGGTATCCCATGCTACACCAGCTGCAAAACAATCCAAACATAAACTAATAGCTGCCACCAAACAAGCAGTGACATCCCTAGTTGTTGCAACACCTAACACAGTACCACCAGCTGCACGAGTTACTCGTTTGTCAACTCAACTAGCAGCACATTCCAAAGCTCCCTTGCCACCTGACACTACTTTTGAAGCTCTCTTGACACAAGACGAGTTGGTAAGATCAGATGAACCTTGTGAGCTTCAACAGCAAGAAGGTAGTTGCTGGAGTCAAGTTACAGTTGCATGCTTCTTTATATGTAGTCTCACAGTTTGATGTACACTAACACTTCCTATGTTCATTGTTGGACTAGAACCTAGGCGCAAGAGGAAACAGACATCAGGGATAATGCTCGATAGGTTAACTAAATCTAGAGGAGGAAGAATGGAGATCCATTTTAAGGCAGGTTTAAAAAGGCCATGTGATCCTACAGAGTCAGCCAAGTTAGTATCAGAGGCAGCGGTTGCCGTTATGTGTCATGCACGTATCCTCACAACATGGATTCAGTACAGGAATGACAAAGACAAAACCCAGTTCAACACCTTCCTCGACCATTTATCTGTAAGTATGGTTATGTATGGAAATTAGTAATATCGTCTTGGTCTGTCCCATACTTTCTAGGTTGCTGGTAATGAGACTCCCATAATTTTCAACAGATGAGGTTCAAGTTGGATAGCCAAGATGATGCAACCAGACAAGCATGCACCCATGTTTTCAAGACTGCTCTGCGATAGTATCGGTATAACTTGAGGAAAACTCACTTTGAAGGCAAGGCTAACAGTGAACTTGCCCAAACATCTCCAGTGGAAAATATATCGGATGAAGACTGGAGAGGCCTCATTAAACACTGGTCTGATCCAAAGTATCAAGTACCTTATATATATATGATCAGATCACATGTTGAACTCCTATTTACGCATGTGCCTCACAAATCTATCTTCTTGTAGGAGAACTGTTAAAAGAATAAGGCCAACCGTACAAAAGTGAAATTCCAATAGACGATAGGATTTCATAGCTATATTGCACACTGCGAGGCTCTTGTAATTAGCTGTTGTTTCACTCTTTTCGCTGTGCCATATTATCAGATCTATATTGACTTGTTCCAAATGCAAAGGAAAGCCCGCAAGGACCAAAAAGTACCTGAACCAAATGTTGTGGAAATCTTCAAGGACTGTCACACCAGCAAGACGAAGGGCATGACTACACCAGTCAAAGCCGCTGTTGTAAGTCCTTAATCCTCGTGCCTTTTAACTACTACTTACTCTGACTTGTGCATTGAACTGCATGGTTTGCAGCCAATGTCTATTACTCTTTTCAATTTTACACACAATTGTCTTAGTGTATCATTGCACCTTACAAAGTTTAAAAGAGAGGAGTGATGTTCCTTTGATCTTGATGTGTAATCTAGTTCCGTGCTGGACTTGTCTACACAATGTTACAATTACAAGTTTGTTTGTTCTCAATTGTTTTGTGATATCAATGATGTCATACTATGCTTACTGTATTATAAACTTCGTGTTTTTATCCTTAGCTGTCAATACAATGTAAAGAAATAGACAATACATTAGCCATGGTACATGGTCATATGTTTGGAACCTGGTTTTATTATGTACTTTGCAGTAAAATACAACTAATATTTTACACGGGTTCACCAGAATAAGTTCTGTATATAGACCAAAGCTATTTTGTTCGGTTTTGCTGCCTGCTTAATATCTTCTGTTCTGGTACTACTAATGTAAAAACTCAACTTTTCAGCAAGCTATGGAACAAATGGTGGAACCGCCACCTTCTGAAGGTGACGAGGCAACTATAACCGCAATGTCACGTCTTGCTGCAGTGGGTCAGTACCTGTCCAGTAACAGTGCCAAAAGCACATTCCTACGTAATACTGGGTTGGTTGTTAAGGCAATCTCGTCCAAACTGCCTCATGATCAAGATATGCAAGCTCAAAACAATGTTATATCTGCGCTCCAGACACCGGTCCATTCCCTAACATAGACCCTTTGTGAAACAAGGACAGCCATTGTTTGATGTCGTCAAGATATGCACGGTTTTGAAACCAGACTATCAGACATTTGTTATGTTGTTCAGGAGCCTAGGAGAAATGAAGGCGAAGGTTATGGTGCTCCATCGGACAGTACAGCATGAAAACGTAACAGTCAGGTCAAATGAACTGAGCTTCTGAACTTCTGGTGGTGCATTTACCTGCTGGACTGTTAACTTTTATGCCAACCTTCCTTTTGTTTTATGGTTGTAATTTGTTTTGTTGCAATACAAAATTTGTTCTTAACATGTAGTGACCGGCTGAAGAAAACAGCAAGCCATTTTTGTATAGTGTAGGGTCACTGGTACAGCGAGGTGCTATACAAACGGTTTTTAACCCCTTTCCGCGACGGCGTTTCAAACCGTCGCCAAGTGAGTGACTGCGATAGGGGGGTCCTTCCCACACGACCCAGAAACCGTCGGGGATAGGGAGCCTTGGTGCATACAGTTGTCCCTACTAAACTGTGTCTGATATCTTGAGTATCCGAAACACTCCATCCTTGCAACTCGTTTGTTCTCGGATTGCCATCGCAGTCGGTATTCTGTGGTGCTACGTTTACGATGCGTGACCCATCACAAACGGTTCACGATTCTAGAAGCAGACAATCACACACATTTACTTTTCCTCGACTGTATGCGATTCGATGTAAGAGCGCACACAGTTGTCGCTATAAAACTGTATGCGAAGCTTGAATACATCCCATACGATTCATCTGTCGTACCCACGTCGGATGATCAACCTATCGCATGTGTTCTTCTATGACCAAACATTTGCGATGCGCACAACGTCACAAACAGTCCATAATTGTGAAGCATGTGTGATAAGGTGACTATCACAAACATTTAATAAGAAAGAACTGTGTGTGATGCTGTTGTTAATCGAACACGTTTTTTCTTGGCTGATCGTGTGTGCAGTAGAGATTGATCGCACACGTAGTGGATCCTAGAAACATGTCTGATCTCCACGTCTATCACAGACATTTCGCTTTCGCAAACCGTGTGCAGTGTAATCCCTAATTAATCCCTAATTTAAAAATCACATGTTTTGAATTTGAAAGTAGGCAATCACTTATTTCATATCCAACCATGTTTATTACAAATATAGGTTCAACCACGAATGCATAATTCGATGCACAGGTACATATACAGAAGAACTACAGAAGCATCAAGTAAAGAATGATGAACCACAGTTGTACTAAAGACTGTAAAGAGAGAGGCAAAAGACATTCTGGTTGCTGGAGAAGGTGAAGCGGAATGCCCATATTGTGCCCTCCTCCATGCATAATGCGCGCACGACTTTAGGCCAACCCCTTGTGATGGTTGCCCGTCCATCCTTCACTGTCTTCATTAGGACTTCTTGATGCTCATTGTAGTCTGGATGAAATACTTTAACCTTCATTGCATGTCCACCAATCATGTACTTTGCGAGGTAATCTTGAGTGAACTGCTTCGGGAACCACTGTGAACGAAAAAGGTTCAGACATTGTTGTCTAACAACTCATTATGGGCAGTAAAAAGAGAAGGTTGCAGAGTTTGTAGTTACCATCCTACAGCTCACTGTTTTGTTGGATAGAGCATAAACAAATAATTTGCTTGCCACCATTCGTATATTTTTGCTAATAATCCTTATCAATTTCCTCACTTGATGCTTGTTCATGAATATATCATTGCCCCATACGCAAAAAGGGACGATGCGTGGATCCTTGCCAAGGGCATATGTACCTACAAGCAACAAGTCAATATTAGAAGCTAACAAGTGTCTAGGTCTGGATCTATATGCACTACATTATGGAACGACGGGGGGAGTACAAGTCGAGGGATGAAACTAACCTCGGTGGAAAATGGTGGCCACTCCCGTTGTTGTCCTGCATAAGTAGTGGGAAGGCATGATAAGTACAGTAACCTTAACATCAAACAAATATAACAAAGGTAAACAACATCATCTCCAAATGATAGCTTGAATGTGTTGGTTTCAGCATGATGTTAAAGCAGATATAAAATGGAAGGCAATGTTACTGACAACAGGCTTAACAGCCATCAAATATTGCAATTCAAACTGGTATTGTTGAAAATGAATAGAACGTAGGTAATGCTTAAACATCACACTGGATAAATGTGTAAAACTAAAATAAAGGGCATGTGTTAACTACACCAGGCATAACTGGAACCAAATATAGCCGTTCAAACTGGTATTGATGTAGTCGAGCGGCACAATTCCGACTTGCACATAATGAACATCACATTGTGAATGACTGAAATAAACAAGGCATAAATGATCAATATAACAACCAAATATAGCCATTGAAAACTAGACAGAGTCTCACTGCAACCAACCTAACAAGCAAATACAGATAAACACGGCATATGCTTGAAAACTGGACAAATGCTCACTGCAACCAACCTAACAAGCAAATACAGATAAACAAGGCATCTGCTTGAAAACTGGACAAATGCTCACTGCAACCAACCTAACAACCAAATATAGATAAACAAGGCATCTGCTTGATAACTGAGCAAATGCTCAGTGCAACCAACCTAACAACCAAATACATATAAACAAGGCATCTGCTCGATAACTGGAAAAATGCTCAATGCAACCATTCTAACAACCAAATATAGATAAATAAAGCATCTACTCACTATAAACAACCAAATATAGCCATTCGTGAAACTGAAGTGGACAATTCATACTTAAACATCACATAGCCCTATTGAACAATACATTTTTGCATAACTGAAATAATTAAACACGGCACAGTTAAAACACCGCACGGCAAATGCTACTACAACAAAGGGTACGGATTGGCAAGCTAGAAAAGGTAAGATTTGCAGATAGGATGTTGCCTCATATGTCATGGACGGGATCCTTCCAATTGGAAGAGCACAGACCCATGGTGCGCTCTCTGATGTCACAGATGGGCAGTTTCACCTTGGAAGAACCTTTGTGGGTGCCCTCCTCGTGGTCGTGGTCGATGAGATCTGACTTGGCAATTGAGGATCCCAAGCCGCTGCCGTAGAACGTGTCCTTCAGAAATGACAAAATAGGCTCGATGGCGTACAAGGATCGCAAATCCTTGACCGCGTGGCGGAGGAGATCAGCGGCAGGGCCGTCGAAGAGATCGACGGCAGTTGAACCAGAGGACTTGGGGATGGACCACTTAACCAGTGACATGGCCCGCGTGAAGCCGTCGCTGTCGACGAGCTTGATGTCGTAGCCAGCTTTCCCGAGATATAGTAATACGCTAGCCCGCTGACATGAAGCCTTCGGCATGGCAACATAGTCAACATCTTCACCGGCTTCCACGGCGACGTGTTGCTCCAGGATCGACAAGTCGGGGTGAACGGCGGCCACCTCGCCAACATCCGCCGGAGAGGCCATGATAAACCTCTTCTTGGCCAAACGCGCATCGGGCTCCCCGGGATACGTGGTCGAGCTTAGGATGCGACATTCTGCAGCAGGAGATGTGGATCTGGCGGGGAGGGACACCGCAGGCCTCATCTAAAAATTCAGGGGAGTGGGGCGACGGTATGGGAATCGCTGGGTAACCTGAACTTTATTATCTAAGCTAGGAGGAACGGGCAGACCGGCAGGGGTTGGCAGCGGCGGCAGCGAGCTAGGGTTTGAGGGGGGAGGGGGCCGGGTGAGGGGACTGTGGAGGGGGTGGTGTTTGAGGATATGCTACGGCTACTGAAAATTTTAGTAATGGTGGATGGAGATGGTGGTGGACGAGGGAGGGCGACAGTTCAAATGCCTCGGCTACTGCAATTTTACTATAAGGTTGGTGCTGGAGGAGTGTGGGCGACGATTGAAGTACAGCGGCTACTAAAATTCGGGTAAAGGAATTGATGCGGGGCGGGAGAACCCAAGATCGCACACGGTCCAATAAGAATATGCGTGTATGATAATAAGGAAAAGTGGCGGGACCGCCGATTTTTGCAACGCTCAAGGCGGGTAGTTTGTTTTTAGATTTCTAGCTAGCTAGTCTATCACACACGATTCATCCTAATTTTCAGACACAGACATGGAATTCAATCTAAATAAACTACCCGCCTTTAGCTTGCGCAGGTGGTGATTTTACAGCGCACTTGCATCACACACGGTTAAGTCAGTACCTCCACCTTTGCTCGCGCTTGTGCAGTCGTGGTGATTTTACAGCGCACTTGCATCGCACATAGTTGAGCCAGTACCTCCACCTTTGCTCACGCTTGCGCAGTCGTGGTTATTCACAGCGCACTTGCATTGCACACGGATAAGACATTATACCCTTGTCCGTTGAGCGTCATCAGAGTCTTTGCAGCAAAAAAAACGTTAGAGAGGGTCAGAAGACAGCCACACCAGCATGTGGCTCAAATATATATGAGTTAAAAGGGTGGTCTGTGATGTTCAAAATTCCAATGCACAACTTTGACCGCGCGGGCTCATGGTTGGGCGCGTCGTCGAAGATCGATGAGAGGGGCCAGAAGTCAAGAACCACCTGGAAGTGGCCAAATATATGTAGGAATATAGGGTGTGATGTTTAAAACTTTAAATACACAATGCACAACTTTGGTGGCACCTGCCTCGCAAACCCAAAAGCACCCTTGGATATATCTATAATGACATAATGCCGTAGCTAGCTAGGGTGCTTGACCCACCTCCCACTTCGTGTCCATAGGGCGGATGCACGTAATGATACTTTGGTCATACATGCATGTCGCCATGACCTACCATAAGACGGACCAGTGAATCTATTGTTTGGTCAAATGACAACTATTGTTGTCGATAAACCACTTGGGCCAATAGATTGAACCATCATAAAAAATCGCACGAGAGGGACCAAAAAACCAGCACCTCTTGCATGCGGCCCAAAATGATGTACGTTGGAAGGGGTGATGTGTGTTTTCAATATAGAACAATGTACAATTTAGATGTGGTGCCTGCCTCTCGATACAGACAACAACCATGAAGGCTAGGTAGTTAAGGACGAGATACGCAGGGTACGGTGTAGGTCGAACCCAGCAATCCGAGCATGTGGGAGGGAATCCTGACAATGCATGAGCTCGAGCTTTGGTTGAACGACATGTGACGATGACCGGCCCTAACACGAACTAGGAGGAATCCATTCATGGCCAACACATACCCCTCGTTATCGGTTAAAGGGATGATATATATACACTCGGGGAGCCCACAGATATGCGTGTCATCACAAAAAACCGCACAAGGGAGACGTGGTCGATCAGAAGACCTCGTATACACTTCATGCGGCCCGAAAATATGTATGGGTATGGTGGTGTGTGATGTGTTTAAATCCCGAATGCACAACTTCGATGGGCCACCAACTATATTACAAACCGAACACCGTACCCGACCCCAAGCCTGGTTCAATACGTACGATGTCAGTTTCCAACTTCGAGGCGGAGGGGGGGTGTCGTCCAACGCATGCGCTCAAACTTTATTTGGTCTAACATGGCACACATAGCAATAGGAAATCATCATGGTCAAACCCTTCTCGTATGTTGGGTCAAAGTGATAGATTTTGTGGGGGCCCCTCATTATCAGTCAAGGATAATATATATTCCTCGGGGAGCCCACAGATATGTGCGGCGTCCATAAACCGCACAAGGGAGACATGCTCGATCAGAACACCCAGCCCCCTATACCCCCACATGCAACCTGAAAAAAATATATGGGTCTGGTGTGTGATTTGTTCAAATCCCGAAAGCACAAGTTCGATGGGGCACCAACTACATCAGTAACATTACAAATTGAACATCGTACCCCCCGCGGCCAGGTTAAAGACGTACGATGTCGGGAACGCAACTTTGAGGCGGATGGGGGGGTAGGGCCAGGTGCCGTCCAACGCATGTGCTGAAACTTGATTTGCTCTAACATAGCACATGGAGCAAAGAGTAAACCCTTCTCGTGCGTTGAGTCAAAGGGATAATTTGTGTGGGCCTACATATGTCGATCATTCTTTGATTTTTTAGAACAAAAAATAACCAATAAAAACATAGTCTGCAAATTAGCAAAACAAGGATCCCAAGGTTTTTATAATCGTCATGACTGGTCACTATAGAGTAAATCATTCTTTGATTTTTTTATAACAAAAAATAACCAATAAAAACATAGTCTACAAATTAACAAAACAAGTATCCCAAGGTTTATATAATTGCCATGACAGGTCACTATAGAGACATTTATCTCTATAATGACCGCGTCATAACGTTTAAATGAAGCTTGAGATATGCAACTTCCCACCGGGTCACCCATCCTTAGACTACTCCAGCCCGAGCATGCTTAACTTCTGCGTTCTATTCGACTAGGCTAGCGGATGGGAAGCCGCCCCTTTCTGATAGGAATTGCCTCCTTGCCTTTAAGGCGTTTCACGCTGGTCACCCTATGGGACCTACTCCCTCCTATCACACACATTTGTGCTTTTAGAAACTGTGTGTGATATTTACATGGCCGGTGTGTCGCCGCCTAGCCTTCAATGAGCACTGACACTGGCAGCGGGGAAATGATGGGAGAAGAGGCGAGAAACCGATGAGAGGAGTGGCGAGAAATGGTAGCATGTTTGGATATATAACAACATTAATATAGAAAACTTAGTAGAGAAGGAAGCAAGAGCTAGCACGACACATGCGCACAGTGCTTACCCATATACTGCATGTGCTGTCGAAAGGGATGAGGATTGACGTTCAATCTGGGAGCATCCAACGGTGGAGACGTACGATCCGTGGGATTTGGGTTCTGGCCAATTAGAACGCACGACTCAGATTGCACGCGCAGCAGGGGGCATCGGCCATGGTTTGGTAGGCACACGGCTTTCATGAGTGAACCGTGTGCTATTTGAAATCATTTCGTGAGAAGAATCTCGGATTTTAAATCCCCATAAATCCAAAACTCACCCAAAAATCGTGAAACTTGGCATGGTGTCATGACATGCATGGCACATATATGTCAAGGAAATTTTTTTGTCCATTTTGGTGCAAGTTTTATTACAAGCCTCTTACAAACCGGAGCTTCTCTCAAAGAAGCCTCGTGGTTCCGATAGGTAAACGTGTCCCCGTTGTGGGCGAAACGATAATCACTGCCTCTTTTCGCCTTGTATTTTCTTCTATGGGCAACATGGAACAACAGGATATCCGTGCTGAAATTTAAACTTATTCAGGTTTCGTTTGGCCTTTTTATACACTAATTGAGTTTCCTAGGCATTTAATGTCCATAATTCAAACCTGAACTACAAATACATGCTCCAATTCACCAAAATGCCTAAAAAAATTATACATGTGTCCTTGGGTGCATGTTTAGGTCCCATGCCAGGAATGGGAATGAATTACAACCGTACCGGCGTCCTGGCTCGTCCTCAAACATTTGGAATCTAGGTTTTTAAATCCCCATAAATCCAAAACTCACCAGAAAGTCATGAAAGTTGGCATGGTGTCACGTCATGGCACATATATGTCATGGTAAAAACATTGTCCAATTTGTGCTAAGCTTTATTACAAACCTCTTACAAACTGGAGCCTATTGCAAGAACCCTAGTGGTTTCGATAGGGAAACATGTCCCCTTGTGGGCGAAACGATAATCGCTCCCTCTTCTAGCCTTGTATTTTCTTCTATACGCAGCATGGAACAATGGGAGATTCGCGCTGAACTTTGAAATTATTCAGGGTTCGTTTGACCTTTTTTATTCATTAATTGAGTTTTCTAGGCATTTAATGTCCATAATTCAAATCCGAACTACAAATACATGCTCCAATGCACCAAAATGGCTAGAAAAATGTACATGTGTCCTTAGGGTGCATGTTTAGGTCCCATGGAAGGAATGGGAATGAATTCAACCGTCTCGGCGTCCTGGCTCGGCCACAAACATTGCGAATCTTGGTTTTTAAATCTCTGTAAATCCAAAACTCACCAGGAAATCATGAAACTTGGCATGGTGTCACTACATGGCACATATATGTCGTGGTAAAATAATTGTCCAATTTGGGCCAAGCTATATTACAAGCCTCTTACAAACCGAAGCTTCTCGCAACCCTCGTGGTTCTGGTAGGGAAACATGCCCCCCTCTTGTGGGCGAAACGATAATCGCTACATCTTCTCGCCTTGAACTTTGTTTTCTACAGGCAACATAGAATAACAGGAGTGTCGTGCTGAAATTTGAAACTGTTTAGGGTTCGTTTGGGCATTTTATATATTAATTGAGTTTTCCAGGCATTTAATGTAGTCCATAATTCAAATTTGAACTACAAGCACATGCTCCAGTGAAGCAAAATGGGTGGAAAATCGTACATGTGTCATTGGGTGCATGTTTAGGTCTCATTGAAGGAATGGGAATGAATTACAAACTTCTCGTCATCCTGAAACATTGAGAATCTCGATTTTTAAATGCCAATAAATCGAAAACTCACCCAAAAAACATGAAACTTGGCATGGCTTCATGACATGGCACATATATGCCGTGGTAAAAAAAATCATCCAGTTTTAGACAAGGCGCCCACATTAATAGCCAATAAAGTCATTTTGAAACAAATAGCTAACATGCTAATATCGCAAACGGTTGTATTATATGAACCATGTGTTCCCGTAACCATTTAAGTGCGGCTACGCGTCCCTCTTTTCTTATGGGATAGTACTACCTCCGTCCTCGTTCATTGGTCATCTTTGTATTTTGTGCCAATATTTAACCATACTCGGTGGCGTGCGTGCAGCTATTTGATTAGACGGGACGAGCGTGAGAAGTCTGCCGTGCTGGCTCGACGGGACGCGTGCGAGCAGTCTGCCGCGTAGGCTCGACGGGACGCGTGCATCCTGTCCACCTCGCAGGCTTGACGGGACACGTGCGAGCAGCAAGGCCGCCCATGCTCACCGGGAAGCGAGCTCTTTGACCTCCATCCACCAGCCGCCCGCCTCGCTCACAACTTCTCCATTAATGGTGGTCGAGCCGTTGTTTAACACGCAGTTAATTAAAGCACCTGGATGGAGGGTGTTTGCTTGTGATCCTATGGCCTCGCTCAACGTTAGCATTTGCTTTGTTCGTGTTTTCAACTCGTATTCCGGCCTAATTTAAAATGCCACATAGGGAAACGGATAATACGACGACAAATAAAATGGCAACGAATAATACGATGACAAATTTACAATGGTGCTAAAAATAATTGTCTTACATATTCCGGATAATTTAAAATGCCACATGCAGCAAAGCCCGGAAGACACGGGGGCAAGAGAAGAAGGAATTCACAGACAACGATCTGGGTCGCTACTGTCTCTACTCCTCGATGGATCACCGGGCGACGACATCCTCCAGCTCCTTCTTCAATTCCTCATGACTTTGCTTGAAAGCAGCCACGGATTCCTCCACCTCCTGCTCGCGCTCGATCCGGAGCTTCCTCAAGTCACCCATCAGTTCCTCGACGACCGCTGTCAGCGTCATCCCTGAGGCACTGATCTGCTCATGCAGCATCTTCCAGCCGGCGGCCTCCCCCTCCTTCTCGGTGAGCGCCTTGAGGAGCTTCGCATTGTCACCCATGAGTTGCTCGACGAGGCCGGTCGCCTTCTCAACCGAGGCATCGCTGATCTCGAGCAGCTTCATCAAGCCATCGACCAGCTCCTGCTGCTTAATGACGCCATCGAGAATGTCTTCGTCACCGGCCAAGCACTGCAGCAACGCCAGCTCATCGCGATCACTGATGCGGTGAGTGCGCTTGTGAGAGCCCTCGCGTGCCCGTGAGAGCTCATTCGAGGGCTCCGCAGCACGCCGGGACATCTCTGCTGTGACTGCCGCTTGGCGGCGGGACCTCTCTAGTGCTTCCGCGGCCTTGGTCTTTGCTACCTGGTTATATGTCCACCCGAAACTGCTCCTACCAGTCATGGCGGAACGACTTGATAGGAAAGACCAGTTTTGTGGGTGATGAGGAGAGGAACTGTGAAGTAATTTTCGAGTGAGTAGTTTTTATAGCCCGGTGCTAAGTGTGAACACATATTAGTTTGATCAGTGTGAACAGATTTGCAATTACTTATTGCATTGTAATCTGCAATGTGACGAGAAACAAGGTCAAAATTTATTGATGGTTCTGGGCCTACAAAGCCCGTTTCTGTTGTTCTGGCTCATCGCAAATAGTTCTTATGGATCAATCGTATGCCACGCATCGGAAGCCCGAAACGTGGGCCTGCGTTCTCGGATGTACGTGTACGTGTCTGCCCACTATCACACACGGTCAAGATATCACCATCCTGTCTGATGGATGCGCTGTCGCGCCTCCCACGGGGTGCCAGAAGGTTGACCACGTGGTTGCTCACCGTTGAGGCGGCCGAGGCGCGCTCTGCTCCTCGTTGAGGCGGCCGCGATGCGCTCTGCTCGCATCCGTCCGCGCGTTTTGCTCGCCATTGAGGCGGCTGCGGCGCGCTCTGCTCTGGTGTCCCTGTGCGCGCTCTGCTCGCCGTTGAGGCAAATTTACGGTTGCTCTTTGGGTGGGTCGTCGATCATGCCGCCGAGCAGCTCTGGATCTTTTGCACGGTGGATGGCAAACTGCTCATCACACCTCCTCTACAATATGTCGATTGTGCACCCAAGGATTGTCACGTCGATATCGCTGCCGATGGACCATGGTGCTTGCACCGGCCGATGAAGCTCTTGCTACCCTACCTGCTCCGGCTCATTCTCCTCGCCAAAGATGTAACGCAGGTAGGGGTCGGCGTCGAAGCTTTGGTCGTTGCCTGGCATGCTTCGAAAAACTAATGGTAGATGGGTAGGGTGAGGACTAGATATGCACAGAGTGTCGCGACGGTGCGTTACCGCCTGGGTTATATGCAGCAAGCCATTAGCTGGTGGCGGGAAACCGATGAGGGAAGAGGCGTGGATTTTACAATTCACCAATGTGGAGCACGGGAAACATTCACTGGAGCGCGGGGAGACTAAGTGGAGCACACACACAACCCGAATACCGTATGCGGTGCCATGCATTATTTATCACACATGTGTTAACATAAGGAAACGTATGTGTAACTTACTAATCATCGCACACGAGTACTCACAGACGCATCGTGTGCGATACTCCTAGCCACCGCAAGCAATTAGTCTGCATTTTTTAAAGTTTTTTGTACAAACAGAATCGCACATGAACTAACTATAGTAAGCGTTTGTGTTATAATTTCTCATCGCAAATAGTTCAGCCGAGTGGGTTGTTTGCTGCGTATCACACACATCTTGTTTACACGAATCGTTTGTGTTCTTTTGGCTCATCGCAAATAGTTCATCTATGTGAACTGTATGCCACATATCACACACATCTTGTTAAGTTGAACCATTTCTGTTTTCTTCCCTAATCGAAAACAATTCGTCCGAGTGAACCGTATGCCGTATATCACACACACCTTGATCTGGCTGACCATTTCTGTTGCATTCCCTAATAGCAAACAGTTCATCGGAGCGAACTGTATGTTGTATACCGCACACACATTGATATAGCTGCCTGTTTCTGTTGTTTTGTCTAATCGCAAACAGTTCGTATGGATCAACCGTATGCCCCGCATCGCACACGTAACTAAAATCTGAGCCGTGTTTGATGTCTCCGCCATCGCAAATGTTTTGCATCTTTTTTGACGGTTTTTTTACATCCTCGTTTGCGATTAATGCAACGCACATAGTTTTGTCAAAGGGTCTATAATCGTAGTGTCGCGTTAGCAGCATCCTGCAGTAGTGGGTGTTCCCTATATTTGCACTGGTGGCGAACTTTGATGCCCAGTGGATGTAATATGTGCAATCGCCTTAATAGCCTAGCGTTAGTTTCTGTCTTATTCATTTCCCTAGTCTTATTTTTCCTTGGTTTGCTAGTGGCCGCAACAACCATGGGCCATATATGGACCGTGGTAACCTTGAGCCTGCTACGGGCCATAGGATCCATGGGACTCCTACGGGCCGTCGGATAAATGGGAATCCAACAGCCCGTAGATTCAGTGGGCCTTGGGCCGTCGGATAAATGGGCCCACATGGGCCGTAAACGGGCGTAATTGGTATCGGGCCAGCATGGTAATGGGCCGTTAACAGGCCGGAAGACAGCAAAGGCTAAATTCTGTCACACGCATAACGAGTCATTAATGGGCCAGAATATAGGACGGGCTGGAAACGGCGCAACGGGTTAACAGGCCATAAACGGGCCGATTCTAACCACGGGCCGAATTTAGCACATTAGGGGAATAGGCCAGTAATGGGCCAGAAGTAATCGAGGGCCGGAAAGGAGCCCAAGAATGTATGGGCCGTCAGTAGGCCGAAAGCTAACACGGGCTGGAAACGGCCCATGTGAATCATGGGCCGTTACTGGGCATAAAGAAATTTACGGTTTATTATTGGCCAGAGTCACCGCGGCCCATTAAAGGGCCCAAAGATATGAAAGTCCTCGTATGGGCCAAAAGACGTCGTGGGCCATACATGGGCCGAAAATGAAACAGGCTGGTATTATACTGGATGGCCCACATGACGCTGTTGGGCCGATTTCGGGAACACCATAACAGGCTGTGAGTTACCGGGCCGTAAAATGGGCTATATGCGACCAGACCGTTAACAGGCTTTTCATGGGCCGGCCCGCTATCTTTTGACAAAGTCAAACGGGATGGCCTTTGTAAGCTAAATGGGCCAGTGTTGGGCCGTCGCACGTGTCGACATATCATAGGCGCGTATCTGACCCAATGACGAGCTGACACGTGTTTCCTCCGGCCAATGAGAATTTTACACATGGAAATCGCCACTGGTCGTTGCTGTTAACGGGTTATCGGATCCAAAACCGGACCCGATAGATTAACGGCGACCCGTTACAGTGGATGCCACATGTCGGTTACCCTTGACAAAAGCACTTCCATGACGCGTCATTTATCGTCATGGAAGTGAACACTTCCGTGATGATAATTTTGGTATTGTCATGGAACACTTCTACGACAGCACAAGTATGACTATCTTGATTCTATCATAAAATCATCATGGATGTACATGCATGACAGAAAACGTGACCTACTGTGACAAACACGTATCATCACAGAAGTGTATTTTTTTTGTAGTGAGTATTTATCCCGCCAAGGATGAATCCTGAGTGGAGAGCTGGTGTGAATCTGTTGGTCGACGCCCCGGCAAACGCGCTCCGGCAAGGCCGATCATGCCGGCATGACCTTCATGCCTGCCGACGTGAGATCATTGACAATATAAGAAAAGGGGGAGAGGAGCCGACCCTTCCTTCTCACCATACATCGACAGCTGCGAGCGTTCCATTAGCCCCTCTGGCTCTTGCCGAGGGGTGGATGCATAACTAATAAACTATCAAGTCTTTCCCTTGCGCACCTTCTTGTTTGTTGTCTTTTCAGAACAAGGATGTACACATGAACAGGGGAAACAATCGTAAGCAGGAGAGGTGTTTTACGGGGCCTAATGCATACCTGGCAGGGAAGGGGAGCATTAACGAAAGATAAGTTAGCATGATCACTGATTCTTCTTCAGTATTTACACTGTCTATCCTTCGGACAACCAGGATTTTCGTATGAACAAGCCTTTCGTATGATGGTACCTTAGTGTATTTGTCTGCGCCCCTGCTTTGTTTCGAGCCTGCTCAACAAAGTGGGCGGCTGCGTCAAAGGCTGTTAAGGAAAAACCTGCCGGGGCATACCCTCGCCAGCTGAAGGCTAAGGACCCGCTCCTCACAGCAATCGCGGCAGCATGCTACTGGTGGGCAACCGAAATATGCAAAGAAAAGCTAACCATACGAACATCAATGGGTAAACAAAAGAAGGATAGCGTGCATTGGCATATTTAAAACATCAGTTCAACGAGTGCAAAAACCAGAAACAGTACGAGGTCTAAACACAGGACGCATGATTGTTTTGTTACAGGATATCATGGCAAGAAAAATGGCTCAAGGCTGGGCGTGCTGGTCTTCGGGGACCCTTGGGACAGAGAGAACCTTGTCGGCAAGGGGACTAGCCTTCGCCTCGGTAGCAGAAACATCGGCGCCCGGTGGCAGTCTCTTGAAGCCGTCGAAGAGGTTGAGGTCCGGGTGACAATAGGAAAGGTTGCTCAAGACCATAAAGAGGGCGTCACGGGCAAGCTTTCGGCATTCAACCATGAAGAATTCTTCCCTGTCTTCCTCGTACATCCTCATCCCTTCGATCAAACCATCAAAGAAAAGCGTCAGCTTGACACTTGGAACTTCATGGTCACTGACGGAGAAAGCCCAGCTCTTCATGTCCATCTTCGAGATTTGGGTAGTGAGGCACTCGGCGATATCAACCAAGCTTTTGATCCAGAGGTCGCGTTGCTCGATCTGGTTCTGCAGCTTGTCCTCCGCGTCCCGCCGAAGAATTCTCGTGTTCTCCATGTCCTTCATCAGCAACTGCTCACGAACGCCAGCGGATTCAATCTCACTTTCCAGAGTGCCAATCCGCGCTTTCATGTCGGTGATGGTACTATTGGCAGTGTCAAGGTTCTGACTGTTGGAAGAAAGCTGCGATTGCTTCTCCTTCAGGAGGGTGTCTCCTTTCTGCGCTTCTTCCTTCAGAGGCACGATTTCCTTGTTACTCCCGGCAAGGTCCTCTATCAGCTTGGCCACCTGTTGATCAAGATCAGCCTTGGCAGTAGATGCAGCGGCAAGTTCATCGGCAACCTTCTTCAGCTGGGCAGCAGAGTCGAGGGTGAGCGTGTGAAGATCCACCTTCTGCTTGTCCTCCAGGTCCTTGGTGCGCTACTGGAAAAGGGACTCCAGTTCTCCATCCTTGTTGCGGAGAATGGCCTCAAGGTTCCCTTCCCGGGAAGAGATGTCTTTCTCCTTGGCGTTCAGAAGCGCTTCGCACTCCGCCAGGTGGATCCCCCAGGCTGCAACGTCCTCCTTGGCCATAGTTATCACCTCCTGTTGCCGTAGAAGGGATTGAAACTGTTTGCTGTGCCACTCACGCAGTTCGCCGCCCTTGTCCCTTAGCTTCTGATCCATGAGACTGACAGAGTCGCGCTGCTTCTTGAGTGCCTGCCACTTTAGGATGTACCTGCTCTACATATCCTTGATGCCTGCTGCCACGGACTCTAAGAAAGACAGGTCCATGGCTGTGCCAACACAATCATCAGTCTCTTCGGTTCTCTGGGATAGCGGCGCCAAGATGCACTGGACCTCTTCATCAAAGTCCGCGCTTGCTGCAACAGATGAGCCGGGGGCTGAAAGCCCAGGCTGGGCAAGCAACAGTGCCAGCGTTCTTGAGGATGGTTGTGGGACTGCTGCCGGTGTACTGAATGAGGGATGAGGCCCCATAGTTTGCAGAGGGATTTTCTCCTCCACAACTGCATCTTGGCCGGATGTGCTGCCGGGATTTTTCTGTGTTCCTTCGGGAAGTTCTTGTGTGGTCCCAGTAGTCTGACCCTGGCCTTCCGCGGCGGCAATTTTGGTGGCCTCCTCAACAGCATCCTTACCAATACTAGCCACTTCTTCTAGCAGCTCTGGTTCCTCGGCCAACGAAGCTGCTGACGAGATTAACAAGCATTGATGAAGAAATGATACAAATTGCCAGGTCGAAGGCCTGGGAGCAAGGTAATTCAAATAAGAAGAGACAAGGACAAGCGGATTACCCGGTGTTGTTTGCTGTGGGAGGATATCAGTTTCCCCGGCGACATTAGTTGCCAGGATGCAACTCGTATCCACTCCCCCGGTGGCCATATCCTCAGTGTGGGTCGACCCCTCGGTGGAGGCCCTTGCCGACAACTTCTTCCCTTGGACTTGGGCTGGGGTGGACCCTTCATGGTGGGCCCCACCCTGGTGGGTCTCCTCTCCTTCCTTGGCAGGGGATGAAGCATGTTCTACCGCGGCCCTCCTGGCAGGCGAAACTCGCTCCATGCTATCACGCCGGGGGCTAGGCACAGTATCTTCTGTGCTATCTCCTGCTAGGCTCGTGCCCGCCAAAGGACCCGGCGACATCACCTGCTTGGTTCTTTTGGCCCGGTGGATGAGGGGTTCTTCGTCCATATCAAGACAACAAGCCAGGTTGAGTCAAGCAAGCACCAAATACATGGTCCTTTAACAAGGAAAATCAGTTTTTGCCCTTACTCTGGGTCAATGAGCATGGAGCCCAGTGCGTATCCCGCGGGTGGCAGGGTCGCTCTCCCCCTCTTCAAGGTTGGAAGAGCAAAACTTCCCGGCAGCTCTGGCCCCTTTTGAAGAGCTGGGGACTCCGGCAGGATCGAGCTGCGAGAGGATGCTAGACTTGACTGGGGGCTGGGATGAACCCCCTTAACCGTCTGTCGCTTGACGGGTGGGGTCTTAGCCTTGGAGAGGCGGGTGGAATGGCGGTGTACCACATCAGGCTTGTCATTCTTGGAGGTGTTCTTCTTCACTCTCTTGGTGGCTGGCACGGGAACAGGGGCCACTGTTCCCCGGTTGGCTCGCCTGCGGGGACGCTGATCCAAATCTGGCTCTGGAGCTTGAGGACCCATCGCAACCCACTCCTCCTCAGGCTGCTCTGTCTCCTCAACCTCGTCTCCTCCTCGGGCCTCTACTGTCGTGGCCTAAAGAATTTCGACCCCAGCAGGACCAATCCCGGTAGTTTCTTCCACGGCATGCCCCCCATCCCTTTCATCTGAGGAGCCTTCGCCTTCAGCCTCCACTTCCTCCTCCTCCTCTTCTCTGGGCCTTGCCTTTCCGGCAGCCCAGAGCGCCTTATCTTCTTTGATCCGCCTCCTGATAAATTCTGCCTCTGCTTTAGAGGTACGCTTGAAAATGTTGCTCTCCACTCTGGAAGCCCTTTCTTCTAGACCGGAGACCCACTCCATCTTTGCATCAAGCTCGGGCAACTTCCAATCGCCGGCAACCCCATAAGAGTTGCAGTCTGGCATCCACTTCAAAATTCGGTCCCGAGCAGAATTGATGTGCAGTCGAACGACCCTTTCCGGCAAAGGGAATGGCCCAAGGCTACCGAACAGCTGTTTGCATAGCCAACCGTGGCCATATATTGACAAATTGTTGACAAGGCTCTGGTATAGGCGCATCCTATCAGCGGCATCCCCATACTCCCACGCGAATCTGTCCCTCTTCTGCAGCGGTGCAATGCGGCGCCAGAGGAAATCGGCCCCCACCTGCTCGATGGTTAGCCTGACAGCCTTAAGGCGTGTGATTTGATTCAGCGCAGGGCGAAGCCTATCGTCGGTGAGGTCCGGCTTGCCCCATTCGCTGCTGTGCACGACGCATTCCGTCCGCACCCTGCAGTACTCTGGGGCGTCTTCTTCCTGGATCCAGCACTAGTCCACCCTCCATTACTCCCATCTGCCGCGTTGCTAGCCTGGAAGATAATCCCAATTCTCCCTCTTGCCCCGCGGAATCTAGCTTATATTCCCAGAGTGGTGGGTCTTGCCCTCCACCCGCGGAACGAAGAATTGCCTAAACAAATCCACGTTGGGGGCGACTCCAACAAAGTTCTCGCACAAATGAGCAAAGATCGCCATACACGCCATTGCATTGGGGGTAAAATCTAGAAGATGGAATCCATACACCACCATCATGGCTTTGAAAAAATCAGAGAAGGGGGAGGTGAGGCCGCAGAGGAAGTACGCGCAGAAAAAGCGGCACGAGTTCGGCGGGTCCTTCCCCGCCGGCAGAACCACAGGCGCTCCCTGCCCCTTTGGGACTTCCATCCCCCACATATATGCATACCTCGCCCTCAGGGCTTGGCTATCCAGACTCGACGAGAAATAGACCACATCCTCCTGCCGCTTCCTGTCCAGCTCCGCCGCTCTTTTCTTCTTCCCTTCCACCGCTGTTTCCTTTGCAGTGGTCTCCTGCTTCCCCCTTGCGGTGGTGGCTTTCTTCCCCATCCTTTGGGATCGCCGGAGGGGCAGAAGGTTTGGTGGGACGATGGAGGCGAATGATGGCGTGGGAGTAGTTGTTTGGCTTGAGTAAGAAGATGATGGAAGGAGGAACAGATGCGAACGGGCAGCCCCCTTTTTGCGTTGCCTTTTTATTAGGAACAGACGCAGGGGGCTGGCTCTTTGCTATCTTTTTCTCAGGAAGTTACCATTTTACAAGCGCACTACCAATTAACTGCTACAGTCCCACGACCCCACGACCTGCGGTAATTACGCGGAGTGGACGTTGGATTGACTATTCATCATGACAACCGCTGCATGTGCAACATCTTTTCAACACGTGTCCGTGCACTGTTTGGGGCCTAATCCATCATGCCCGGCGACACGTATGGCTCAGGCCCGGGGGCTTCTGTCGGGGTACACAAACAGGGGGTGTATGTTTCCCCTGACTTGTGCATGGACGGATAACTTCCTCCCCGGCAGCCAAGGCCAAGCCAAAGAAGCAGCTCTTACTGAGATCAAAGAGCGGATCAAGAAGACCAAGAATAAGCACGACAGAAGAATATCACCTTGGGAAAGCCTCCCCTACGGGGCAGGAGGACCTTGCCGGGTTGAGGCCGCCCCAAGAGCAAGTTCAAGACTTCCCCGGCAAGCTTGCCGGGTCTGCCAAGGGCGAAATCCCCGCCAAGATAGAACCGTTCCACCACACAGCTATGCAAGTCACTTATCAGTGCGGTGTCGAGCCCCCAAGCAATTAAGTGGCCTCTGCTAAGCACATGGCGGCCCATTGGAAGACAAGATTTATCCAAGTGACACCCATCCAGAAGCGTGTCAAGATGATAAGCAAGAGATGGTTAAGAGGCTCAGCAGGCCTGCCGGGCTTCGTCCTCAGCTTGACACCTAGCAGTGCATTTAATGCACTTTGTCCTAATTGCTAGAGTTAGGTATGATAGCACTGTTGGCTATCTAATCAGTAGATAAAGACTGTTTTGCCATTGTGGTTACCCCTTAAGATATAAAAGGAGGTCCAAGGCGACCTAGTAAAGGATTCGGACCCTCGCACACTTGTACGCACGTAGCTACACTCCCCGAGGCATCCTTGTCGGTCTTGAGCATTGCGTGCTTGTTGTGTTCTTCCACTCAATCCACCAAAAAGCAGGAGTAGGGTTTTACGCTATCCAGCGGCCTGAACCTGGCTAAAAACCACCAGTGTCACCGTCGTCGTGTTGTTTCATGGCTTCTGCTCTTTGTGCAACGTGATCCCCCTTGCCGAACCACAAAGGGGCTCATGGCCCCATAGGTGATCGTGATCCACCACGACATCAATCTCATATTATTTTTATGAAAGTGGGTTTGGAAAGGTCATGACTTTAGTTGATGTGAATCCCACTATCTTGGAAGATTATAAAACTTTTATGCATGTGGATCATGAAAAGAAACTTTTATATGATAGCTATATTGTTGATTATGATCCTACATGTAATTATTATGAGAGAGGAAAATATGGTTGTAGAAATTTTCATGTTACTAAATTACCTCTCGTTATGTTGAGATTGCTATTGTTTCTTTCTTCTTCCTTGCATATGCTAGTTTTTGCTTGTCTTGATAAATCTTTTCCCTATAAAATGCCTATGCATAGGAAGTATGTCAGACTTAAACTTGTTTTTCACATGCTATATGATGCTCTCTTTGTGCTTCAATTTTTTTCTTTCATGTGAGCATCATTAAAATTATCAACGCCTAGCTAAAAGGCTTTAAAGAAAAGCGCTTGTTGGGACACAACCCAATATTTTTATTTTCAGTTTTTATGAGTATATGCAATATTACTTCTGTAATAATTGTGTTCTAGTGTTTTAATTAGTGTTTTAGCCAAGCAAGACCTTTGGGATGCTTTGGTATATCGTTGATTTGATTTTGCTGAAAAACTGATACTTTTGCGTCCAGTAGCAGAATTGTTAAAATTCACTGGAGTGTGGAAAAACTCTGATTTGTTTACACAAGATTCATGTATGAATTTCCTCTGTTGTCCTAATTTTTCAGAATTGTTGGATTTACATAAGTATGATTATAATTCTGGTATTTACAGACTGTTCTGTTTTTGACAGATTCTGTTTTTGATGTGTTGTTTGCTTATTTTGATGAATCTATGGGTAGTATCAGGGGGTATGAGCCATGGAGAAGTTAGAATATAGTATATATAATGCAAATATAAAATTGGAATGAGGTCAAAATAGTACCTAAAAGTGGAGATTTGTTTTATCATACTAACGGATCTCACGGGTTTTTTGTTGAGTTTTGTGTTGTGAAGTTTTCAAGTTTTGGGTGAAGTTTTGAT
The DNA here is from genome assembly GCA_011799875.1 of Thinopyrum elongatum. NCBI lineage: Eukaryota > Viridiplantae > Streptophyta > Magnoliopsida > Poales > Poaceae > Thinopyrum > Thinopyrum elongatum. The sequence goes on from CM022299.1 coordinate 423,260,994, forward strand.
GGACTACGGAATAAGGAGTGGCAAGAGCCAAAGCTTGGGGATGCCAGAGGCACCCTAAGGTAATATTCAAGGACAACCAAGCATCTAAGCTTCGGTATGCCCCGGATGGCATCCCCTCTTTTGTCTTCAATCCATCGGTAAAATTACTTGAGGCTATATTTTTATTCACCACATGATATGTGTTTTGCTTGGAGCGTCTTGTATTATATGAGTCTTTGCTTTTTAGTTTTATAGAATCATCCTTGCTATACACACCTTTTGAGAGGGACACACATTAATAGTGAATTTATTAGAATACTCTACGTGCTTCACTTATATCTTTTGAGCTAGGTAGTTGCTCTAGTGCTTCGCTTATATCTTTTTAGAGCACGGCGGTGGTTTTATTTTGATGAAATTGATGAAATCTCATGCTTCACTTATATTATTTTGAGAGTCTTCAAAATAGTATGGCAATTTTCTTAGGTTATGAATTTTGTCTTAATATGGGTATTCAAGAGGGACATAATAAAAACTTTCATGAAGATCATTGAATATATGAGAAGTTTGATTCCTTGCATTTGTTTTGAGATATGAAGATGGTAATATTAGAGTCATGCTAGTTGGTAATTGTAGATTAGTAAAAATACTTGTGTTAAGGTTTGTGATTCCTGAAGCATCCACTTATGGTCTCTCGTTATACAATGAAGTTAGAGCATGCTTTATTTTTTATTGTCTTCCTTATGAGTGGTGGTCGGGGACGAGTGATGGTCTTTTCCTACCAATCTATCCCCCTAGGAGCATGCATATTAGTACTTTTTTCGAGGGCTAATAAATTTTTGCAATAAGTATGTGAGTTCTTTATGACTAATGTTGAGTCCATGGATTATACGCACTCTCACCCTTCCATCATTACTAGCCTCTTCGGTACCGTGCATTGTCCTTTCTCACCTTGAGAGTTGGTGCAAACTTCGCTGGTGCATCCAAACCCCGTGATATGATACGCTCTTTCACACATAAGCCACCTTATATCTTCCTCAAAACAGCCACCATACCTACCTATTATGGGATTTCCATAGCCATTCCGAGATATATTGCCATGCAACTTCCACCGTTCCGTTTGTTATGACACACACCATCATTGTCATATTGCTTTGCATGATCATATAGTTGTCATAGTATTTGTGGCTTGGCCATCGTTCATAATTTTTTATACATGTCACGCTAGATCATTGCACATCCCAGTATATCGCCGGAGGCATTCATATAGAGTCATATTTTTGTTCTAGTATCGACTTGTAATTCTTGAGTTGTAAGTAAATAAAAGTGTGACGATCATCATTATTAGAGCATTCACTGGTACCGTAAGGTGCTATACAAATAGTTTTTAACCCCTTTCCGCGACGGCATTTGGAACTGTCGCCTAGTGAGTGACTGCGATAGGGTGGTCCTTCCCACATGACCCAGAAACTGTCGGGGATAGGCGAGCGGCTACTGACGATCGCCATAGAATAAACGTATGAGAAGTCGCCAAAGTCCCACATGTTACATCTCGACGTTATGTTTCTGATCAGAGAGACATCCCAAACGATTACGCCGCTATAGTCATGTGAAAAAGGTGGACATCAACACACGGTTCAAGAATGTAAAATGTCTGCGGTGCCTCTACTAACGCCAACGTGTCCATTTTCATAACTGTGTGCGATTGGTATTCCTATCACACACGCACACTGGTTTGAAACGTTTGCCGTATTACCATGAATCGCATATGCATATGAGACAAAACCGTGTGTGCGTCCGTCGGGCATCGCAAACGTTTCACGTCAAAGAACCGTCTGTTCTCTATTTTTCATCGCACACGCTGTTTTCTTTCTAACCGTGTGCACATTATTTTATTCGCTCCTGTATAATTTTATTTTTCCCTGTAATTTATTATTCGAATTGGAAATTTTGAAATATGAAACATGGAATTCAAATTCTCGGCACAATGGTTCAACAACGAATCCATACATAAAATTGTCATTACAATATGTTCAGTAATTATAGGATTAGACAGCAATTAACTATGATGAACCACAATATTTAGAGGTGGTAAAGGTGAAGAGACAAGTGTAAATCATTTTGACTGTCGATGGTGTTGAAGAAGCGGAATGCCCATAATGTGCCTTCCTGCATGCCATAGGCACAAACAACTTTTGTCCAACCCCTTGTGACCATCGCCCGCCCATCCTTCACCACCTTCAGGAAGACTTCTAGAGCATTATCATGGTAGCATGAATTATATACTTTAACCTTAGTTGCCTCCACTATGGTCATGTAGTTTGCAAGGTAATCATCAGTAAATAGCTTCGGAAACCACTGAAAAGAGAAAAATTTCAGATACTGAGGTCTAATAGAGTAACATGTTGTGGGCAGGGGGAAAAGGCAACACATTACTTACCATCCTAAAGTTCATTGTTGTCTTGGACAAAGTGTAAATAAAGAGCTTAATTCCCATCACCCATTTCTTTCGCCTAACAATCTTTCTTAGTTTCCTCACTTAACGCTTGCTCATGAATATCTCATTGCCCCATACGCAAAAGGGATCAAAGTGTGGATCAGTACCGCTCATATATGTAGCTACAAGCAACCAGTAAATGTTAGAAGCTAAACTGAGATTGCACAAATGATGTAAAAAACAACTACCTACGTTCCTAAGTACAAGTATTTTTAGAGATTTCAATATGAACTGCATACGGATGTATATAGAAATATAGATATAGTTTAGATTAGAATCTAGATTCACTCATTTTGCTCCTTTTGTAGTCTATATTGGAATCTCTAAAAATACTTATATTTAGGAACAGATGGTGTATAAGACATGGGATGCAGCTAACCTCGACGGCAAACAACAGCATTGCCCATTGTAGCCCTGTTTAAGTACATGGAAAGCCAATGTTAACTACAACAGGGTTAACATCCACCAAAAATAGCAAATGGTAATAAAACGGCAGCATCTGTAGTGATATCTTCATTGCGAAAGAGTAGCATGGTAGCAAAAGGACGGATTAAAAAATGGATACAACTGTTAATTGCAACAGGCTTAACAGCATCCTAAGTCATGTTTTGTAAGTTTGTAGCCATTGAAATACAACTGTTTAAAAATGGATACAACTGTTAATTGCAATAGGCTTAATAGCCATTGAAACCGGTACTGATAAAATGCAATTGGCAGAGTTAAACATCACAAGGCAGGTGCTTCCAGAGCAGAGAATGGCCCAGTTGTCTATAAAAAGGTAGGGAAAATAGCTAAAACATGTTAGGCATGTTTATTACAACATGCTTAATACATCGACCGTACAAAACATATCCATTAATTGCAACTGGTATTGGTAAGATTGAACTGGTGAGTTCATACTTGCTAAGTCCTGAGAGGTAGTTGCTGGGGCACTTCATCTTGGCCAGAGCCCACCCAAAGTCAGCGGTGGTGGAGGCGAGCTCTTCCTCCGGGTCGAAGCGTGGATCAGTGCCACCGACATGTGTACCTACAAGAAGCAAGTAAATGTTAGAAGCCAAACTGCAATTGCACAAATGATGTAAAATACTGTAAGACATGGGATGCAGCTAACCTCGACGGCAAACAACAGCATCGCCCATTATGGCTGTCGTGGTAATATCTCGACAGATGCCAGGGGGTGGCTTATCATGGTTGGGTACATGAGATCATCATCGGGTCCTGGAAGCGGGAGTGGGCACAAGCTCGGACGGACACGAGATCTACCCAGGTTCAGGGCTCTCCTAAGAGATGAAACTCCTACTCCTGCTCTGCGGGGTCTCCGCATGATCACTATGAAGCAAAGAGTACAATGGTGCTCCTAGAGCTGTTCGGCCAGAGGAGGAAGAAGGGCAAGGCTAGCTCTCTCCTCTCCCTGGCTATGGTGTGTGTAGAACTGAGGTGGAACATGAGAGGAACCCTTTGCATGGGTGTGGCCGGGGGTTTTATAGGCTAACCCCCCAGGGGTACAATGGTAATGTGGCCGGGTGGTAGGCCCGGCTGCCAGTGTCTATGGGAAACCGGCCGAGAGGTGGGGCCTGCCGCCTGCGGGCCCCGCTGACGGCTCTTCACTGTGGCGCCGTCCGCGCTGACGGAGGCCGTGTTGGGCGCGCAATGGCTACAGCGATGCGCCGGGCGGGTCGGCGGCCGCCTGGCGGCGCCTACTGTAGCCATGCGGCCATGATTTGGGGGAGGCATGGTGCACTATGGCCATGCCCCAGCTTGTCTCCTGGCCAGGCTCAAACTCCTAGGGAGGGGACGGGCTGCCTGCTATGAGCCAACCCGTCCCCTTGCCACCTTCTGGAGTGCGTCGTCTTCTAGGAGGCGGCCCTCCGGTCTTGTCCGGCCCCGGAGGCTGGTCTTACGACCAGTCGGACTGAGGGGCTTGGCCAGCCCCGATGTCTTGAAATATGGTTAAGTGCCGATGAGGCTACCCGGGGTCTATTCCCTCGACAGTAGTCCCCGAAGCTGGTGAGGTTCTACGGCTTTAGTAGTCGGAGGGCCTCAGCAGTTTCCCCTTCGAGTGGTCTTCCGCCGTCTGCTCCGTCTGGCTGGGAGGAGCTGGACGCTGGCGGAATTCGAATCGACAGCCGGTAGTCGGGGTGCCACCGCCCGCCGCATGTGCGCCACGTGGAGCCCGCAGGCCAGGCCGGCCTGCCAGCCCACGCGTGCGACGAGACGTCGCCGCAGGCTGGGGCCCGCCGCTACAGGGCCTCGGCCCGCATGCGTATCCGCTGCGGCCGAGGCGGGTAGTTGCCCTTCTGCGGCACATTAACTGCGCCATAATGCCGCGCAATACGCGGGGTCGTGCGGGGCGTGGGGCGCAGTTAATCCCATGCCCCCACGTCGTCTCGGCTTCGCCTCCGCCAGCTATAAAGAGGGGGAGGAGGAGGAGGGGTGGCAGAACACACGTGCGCCCCCTCCCCACTCTCTCTTCTCCCTTCGCCATTTGTAACACCCCCTTGTAATGGCCACAGTGATCAGCTGTTAATAATGCCATGTCATCATCATTTGCAGTGCCAAATCATTTGGGTTAATAATCCAATTCAAATTCAAAATCTGAAAATCAAATTAAATTCCAAAGTGCAAATTGAAGTTGATCAAACTCTGCTGGAGAAATGTTATTTAATTAGCAAATAATCCAGTGGTCATGGCAAAATCATAATCATTATTTTTGGAGTTAGCTAAGTGAGTGAAACAACCTGAAACAGCACTCAAAACAGACTATTTACATCTATTAAATTAATATCAAACTCAAATGGAATCCAAATTTGTCCAAACCACTTTTTGGTGAGAGATAATATTGCATTGCAATATTTGGGCCAACTCCCACATTTTTCAAAAGTGCACAAGTGCCCTAAACATTTTGAAACAGAAAAGGATAAAAGAAAATGAAGAAGCTAAAACAGAAAAACAAAAGCGGGACACTGTGCACTGGGCCTTAGTGCACAGTGCCCCGAGTCGCGGCCCAGCAGGCCCACCTCGTCTCCCTCCTCCCCGTGTCGTCCCCGCCGTGGCCGCGCGCGCGCGCGCCAGTCGGCCGGCGACACCGCGGCGCCACCGACGCTACAGGGAGGAGGAGGAGATAAGGCCGGAGCCACTCGACCCCCCTGGCTTCCCCTGGCATTCCCTATCTCTCTCCCTCGCTCGCTCCGCCCGTCTTCCCCCTCAGATCCGGGAGCAGCCGGACGCGGCCGCCGCCGCTCGACGCCGTGCTCGCGGCTACCGGCCTCGCATCGCCTCGTCGAGATGTCCCTCGCCTCCGCCGTGGTCGACCGTGTCGCCTGAAGCTCTCTGGTGGAGCAGGGGAGCTCCACAGGCGTCGTTTTTCTCCGCCCCCTTTCCTCTCGGCTGCCGGCGATCTTCTCCAAATCCGGCGACGGCTGCTGCTCCTAAACCGTCACCGGCTTTTCTTAGCCACCCGGTGAGCTCCCCCTCGTCTTTCCCCTCTTCGATCCGCACCTCTCTGTCGCCGTAGTGGCCGCACCCGAGGAGCCCGAACCCGCTGCCGCCGACGAGCTCGCTGCCGTGGCCAACGCCGCCGTCATGCGCAACTGAGCCCAGCTTCGAGCTCCTGGAGCTCGTGCGAGTCCAGCAAAGCCTCTAGCACCTCTCCCCGTGCCGCATAGCGTCGAACCCGACGAAGCCCGAACTCCGGCGTCCGCCGCGATGCTCGTCGCCGTCGCTACACGCCGTCTCCGGCGACGCCACCGCCAAGGTTGGACGCGGCGTTGAACGCCCGTTCGAAAGAACCTACCCACGGCTCGAACCAAGCTCTGTAGCGCAAATCCGAGCGGCTCCGGCGACGCACCGCCGCGATTTTGGTCGCCGGCGCAACTCCGGCGCCGGCCGCCGACGTGGCTGCCACGTGGGACACCCCTGGGTCACTGCCAGTGGGTCCCACGGGCCCAGTTGACCGCGTTGACCCGAGTCAACGCGGGCACTGTTCACCCCTGTAGCTGACACGTGGGTCCCGTTCGATAATTAGACTAATTAAAGATTTAATTAATTAGAAACTAATTAGATTAACCTAATGTCTCACTGACATGTGGGGTCCACCCCCTAATTAACCCTGGTAATTAAATTAATCCACTGATTAGCCTAAACAGAGGCTGACATGTGGGTCCCACTGGACCCACATGTCATATTTGACTTAGTCAGCCGACTGTTGACTTGCTGACGTCAGCAGCACGCCATGCTGACGTCATAATTCATTTTCTGTAAATAAAAATTAATTCCAGAAATTCAAATAATCTTTAAAAATTAATAACTTTTAAACCGTAGCTTGGATCGAAAAAGTTAAAACATGAAAGTTGCTCAGAACGACGAGACGAGTCTGATCGTGCCGTCTGTTTCTCCATCGGAACCTCCTACGTAGAAGAACTCGTAACTCCGGACCCGAATCCGACAGATGAATAGTGCACACACGTCGGATATTAAATCCCAGAATAATTCTAAAAATAACTAAAATGACTTAGATGCATATTTAGGCAACCCTGCACTGCATCATAGCATCACACGCACCGTGTTGCATTTGTTTGCATTATGTTTACCTGTTTCTTCCCCCTCTTCTCTCTCGGTAGCCCCCGACGTTGACGTAGCTCCCGAGGCAGACGCCGCACAGGAGTACGACTACGTCCCCGACGATACTACTGAAGACCTTGCCCTTGCCCCCGAGCAAACAGGCAAGCACCCCCATTTTGAGCATGCCTATATCGCCTATTCTCTTCTCTCTTATGCTTGCATTAGAACTGCTACTGCTACTATTTTCCTATATCTGCTGCATAGCCTGATTATTGTACCCTGCTTTGTTACCTTACCGGTTATCCTAGACTGCTTAGTATAAGGTGGGTAGAGACACGACCGAGACCCCCACTTGATCCCGACTGCCCTGCTGGACATCAGAAGACCCGATCATCGGGATTGAAGACTAGACCATGGCACCGCACATCACTTCCCCTTAGTTGCCGACACTGCTGGGTTATCATCGAGTGCCGAGGGTGATACCTCGTCAGCACTTCTGATGTTAACCTTGTAGGTTAGTTACTCGGTCGTGGTAAGCGAGGGTGATTCCTTCTACACCACCCCCGATAACGACGTCGTCGCGCAACTCCTCAAGGTGGACCTCGAGGGTGATTCCTCCTTCGTTCACCTTGATGATAACATCGAGGGTGATTCCTCAGGGTTCCCTTCGGTGTCAGACACACAGTTACCTTGGATATTATGACTTGCACTAAACTATGATACTAAAGACGGGTCGGCCCTGAGGGGTACCCGCGCGAGCTTAACGCGAAGTGATGTGGAGTCGGGTTGACCTGGATGGTGCCCGCGAGATAACTACGAGGCATGGCCGGGCATTCTTAGCCCTTGCCGCAAGTCCTCGAGACGGGGCGACGGGGTCACATCGATCGTGAGTCTCTGCTCGTTTCCGCGCGCTCCTAATCCACTACGGTTTGGATATTTGATCCGAGGGGCCTCTGGCCCGATAGCACTAACCATCACGTGGGCATAGTATGGGCGTTCTGCGTCGTACACATCAGCCGAAGCTTGTTTGACGTCAGTAAGGAGCGGCGCATGCCGAGTTGGACTGGTAATGCAACCGCGCTTGTATAAGGGGTTGCTAGGTCTGCTCTCGGTGGCCCCGTAACGTGCAGGAGTTCCCGGGGCGATGGCCCAAGACCCCTGGGGGCATAGGTTTAGTCCGGCGTGCTGACCTCTCTTATAAGCCTAGGTCGGGTTGCGGCGTGTTGCTTAGCCGAGGCCGGGCATGACCCAGAAAAGTGTGTCCGGCCAGAGTTAAGTGAGCGTGGTGGGTAAGTTGGTGCACCCCTGCAGGGAAGAAACTTCTATCGATAGCCTGTCCTACGGTAACGGACACTCGGAGTTGTATCCCGATCGGTACAACTAGAACATGTGGTGAGAACTGGATAGTACGGCTCTGGGATTGCTTTCTCGCAGGGAGTCGAGAAAGGATCTCAGGTCGAGGTTGATGATATTACTACTACTACTTTACATTATGTTCATCTGCTCTCTCCTGATGCTGCAAGACTGTCGAAGATTGTTGAAGATGCTAGTCTTCGATAGGACTAGGCTTTCCCCCTCTACTCTGGCATTTCTGCAGCCCAGCCCACATATACAGCCATTCCTTTGACAATGATGCATATGTAGTGTAGATCCTTGCTTGCTGAGTACTTCGGATGAGTACTCACGTTTGCTTTATTTTCTTTTTCCCCCATTTTCCATTTGATGCCACCAGACGACGGACCCCCTGAGCCAGAAGCCCCGGCCGACGACCAGTACTACTATCCGCCTGGCGAGTACTACTACTACGAAGAGCCGTTCGACGACCAGGAGTAGGATCGGAGGGTCCAGGGCAGGAGGCCTACGCCTTTCGATCGTAGTTTTTATTTTTACCCCGCCTCTGTGAAGGCTTATCTCTCTCTCTGTAATATATCTGTACTCAGATATCTAATGCTTCCGCTGACGCTTGTATGCCATCGAGCTTGTATTCGAGCCCTCGAGGCCCTGGCTTGTAATATTAAGCTTGTATGACTTTATTTTATGTTTTAGAGTTGTGTTGTGATATCTTCAAGTGAGTCCTTAGGCTTGATCGTGCGCATTTGCGTGTATGATTAGTGCACGATTAAGCCGGGGTCGTCACACCATTGCTGCCGCGGCACTGCTCCGCCGCCGCCGAAGTGCTTCCATGGTTGCCTCCCTGGTCGCTGTCGCCTAGCCGCGGTCGATGCTCCGCCAAAGCAGCCACTCCGCCGCGGCCACCCTTGCGGCTCTACTGCCTCGCGACATCGCCGCGTTGCCCATCGTCTTCTTCTCCGTCGCCGCAACGCCCGTCATCTTCTTCTCCGTCGAGCCCCTCCTTACCATCCCTGTGCCATGGCGAAAAGCGGATGGCTGGGGTCTAATGTCCATGACGACCACGTCGACTTCCTCCACGCAACGCGGAGGCTGCCTCGCTTCCACAACATGGGCGTGCGCATCCCCCCCGAGCCGGAGATCTCGCCGCGGCCGGAGCCCGGTGAGTACGTCGTCTTCCGCGCTCACTTCCTCCGCGGCTTCGCGCTCCCGGCCAGCGGCTTCTTCCGGGAGTTTCTCCACTTCTACCGACTGCAGCCGCACCACCTCACCCCCAACACGGTGGTGTGCCTCTCCGCCTTTGTTACTTTCTGCGAGGGATACCTTGGCGTCTTGCCGACTATCAAGCTCTGGGGTAGGTTCTTCTACCTCAAATTAGGTACGTCGGTGAAGGAGGAGCCAGCCCAGTGCGGAGCGTGTGTGGCCGTGAGGTGCTCAGGAGGCGGCACGCGCTTCCCATCGATCCCTCTGCTCGAGTCGGCCAAGCTTTGGCAGAAGTCATACTTCTACGTCTGAAATCTCCGGAACGTCGACTACATCAACCTGCCGGCCTACGTGCATGGGCCGCCTGCTGGGCCACGCGACAACTGGCAACAGCAGCCGCCCAAGCGCCCCCTGCCGGGCCCTATCATCAGCGTCCTCGCCCGGCTGGAGGAGATGACAAGCCGGGAGGGGCTCAAGCCGGCCGACCTGCTGGCCGGCTTCATCATGCGTCGGGTATCACCGCTTCAGCTTCGGCCGCACCTCATCAGCCAGATGAGCGGCCGCCGGGATCCATGTCGGATGTCCACCAAGGAGATGCCGAGGGTGGAGGTGGTCCGCCATGTCAACGACATCTCCAACTACAAGCTCAGCGAGGCCGAGTAGCGTATCAGCAAGGAGCCTTACAGTCGGGCCAACCCCCCTCCAGTGGTAAGTACTAGATCCAGCTGCTTTATTCACAATATTCTTAGTCCCTCCGTCTTGACCAGTCGGCTTTTTGTGGTAGCGCTTCGCGGGCCAAGGCACGCCGGCTCCTGGCCACGAGTGGATGTCGGACCGCGAGGATAGCGACGCCGAGGATCCCGAGCTGGGGACAGCCACCATGGAGGAAGGCGGCGACGAGGAGGTCGCTGGAGGAGGCGGCGGAGGAGCAGACGGCCCCGAGGCAGGCGACTCCGCAGGAGGCGGCGGGAAAGCAGGCGGCCCCGAAGCGGGCGGCTCCGCAGGAGGCGGCGGAGGAGGAATCAGCGATGTCCGGGCTTGGCCGGACGACGACGAAGGCGACGAGGAGCGGCGCCCGCCTAGGGGGCGCGGGAACAGAAGCCGGAACCTCTACGCCACGGCCGGCAGCTGCACCCGGTGGGCACAAGCGCCGCCTGGCGGGGAGGTACGGTAGCCACCTGGCCAAGAAGGCCAAACAGGCAGACGCCACCAGACGGCACGAGTCCCAGAAGGTGGCCGCCGCCCGGAAGGGGCCCAAACCCATGCCGCTCACGTTCGGGTAAGTGCACTTGCCGCTCTGACTTCATGTTTTCCTTCTTTCTTGGGGTGTTTCCTCATCTTTGCTTTCTTGTTGAGCAGGACGGCCTTCGCCATCACGCGGGCTTCATCCGCCTCGCTGATGGACTCAGTGGACGGCTCCGCGGATGCTCGGCGTCCGGATCCGGCTGCTGCCCTCCAGGAGGCGCAGGAGAGGAACGCGCGCGAGGCGCAGGAGGCCGCGAAGAAGCCGCGGGCCGATGCCCTGGCGGAGGAGGCGGCACAGGCGGAGGTTCGGGCCGCGGCGGAAGCGGAGGCAGAGGCGGCGATGAAGGCGCAGGCGGAGGCCGCGACCAAGGCACAGGCGGGGGCCGATGCCAGGGTGACAGCAGATCCGGCTGGTGGCGAGGTCCTGGAGACCGTCACCCTCGAACAGCCGGAGGTGGAGACGGCGGAGAACCAGACGCCGCCTGGGGCGGCCGGGGCCGACCAGTCGGTGCCGGAGCTTGTGGTCCCCGACACCGTCATCCCGGAGGTGGAGGAGACCCAGCGCGCGCCGGATGCCGGCGGACGAGGAAGCGGCGAGCCCAACCAGCCGGAGGTACCACCAGCCGGCGCCGGGCAGGCGGCACGCCAGGCCTTGGTGGCGCGTGCTCCTGCGCGCCAGCGTGCGACGCGGGCGACATCAGAGCCCAGATGGCAGGTGGAGGCTGCGGCCTCAAGCTCGCGGGGAGCCGACGCCGGGGCCACGAGCGCCCCTCCTTTAGGCTGGGTGGCGGGGGCCGGCTCGGCCGCCTTGAACCTGGCGGTGCGCGACCTGGAGGACCGGTTCCTCGTCCAGAATGCCACTCTGCAGAGGGCGAGGGAGGAGCTGTTGGCGACGCGGTCGGTCATCCGGGTACGTACACCTTATTTTGCTATATTTTTTGTCTTGTAATCTTCCGTGGGGGCGCGCCAGTGCACCCACTGGGTGTAGCCCCCGAGTTCCGAGCCGGCTGCTGAGCAGGTGGGTTGGAACTCCAAGGTGTTCTTCTCTTTGGCTGAAATGCTTGCTGCTGTTGCAGGACTACCACAACATGCGAGCGGCCGCGTACAACACGCAGAACTGGACGTTCACTACCCGGACTACTGAGCTGGCTCAGAGCCGTAATAAGTAAGCTGGCTATCAGTGGGGGTGCGCCAGCGCACCCACTAGGTGTAGCCCCCGAGATTCGGGCCGACTGTTGAGCAGTCGGGCCGGATCTTTTCTGGTAGGCTTGTTTTCGTTTTTGTCGAAGTAGATGATGATGATTTCTGTCTTCTTCTTGTAGTGGCCGCCGCCCAGTTGAGGGAGTGCGTGGCCGAGCTCGAGGGCCAGCTCCGGGTTTTGAGGCAGGAGCACGACCAGGCAGCCGCGGCTCGCGACCTGCTGGAGAAGGAGCTAGTGGAGCAGGCCGAACGCCACACGAACCAGGTCCGGACGCTGGAGGCGGACCAAGAGCACCTGACGACCGAGTTCGACACTCAACGCTCGGACCGGGCCGAGAGGGAGAAGCTCCTCGATGACGGCTACTCCGTGATTGAGGACATGCCTGACGGTGCGTCTCTCTTCTCCGGGTTGTGGGTTGCTGATTGTTAGCTGTCGGCTATCGCTGGAAGCCGGCCTCTGACATCTTTGTCTTCTTCTAGAGCAGAGTTCCTCCTGGGCTACTCCGTCTCTGTCTGCATGGCCATCGAGGACAGGCATGAGGAGCAAAGGCAGGAGGGCAAGGAGATTGCACAGGACCAGCCTCGGACCGTGGGTGAATAGCTCACGGCCGTCCGGATGCGCCTCGAGCCCACGCGCCGCCTGCTCCGCCGGCTTCAGCGCGCCTGGTCGCAGGTCTTGGAAAGCTTGTGGCCGGGTGCTCAGATCCCGCGGTCTCCCAGTCAGACAGCCGACTGGCTGGAGGTGGCGGCGAGCCAGCTCGAAGCCTGGAAGAGCTCCGCGGCGCGGTCCGGGGCTGCAAAGGCTCTAGAGTTCGTCAAGGCCTGGTACCCCGGCGTGCGCCTGGCGTAGCTAGCGCCTTTCGCCAAGAGGCGCTGCCGGAGCTGGCGGCGGAGAACGAGGACATCGCCGTCCGCGCGGCGGCCATCGCCGACTATGCTGATGTCGACATCTTCGTCCTGGAGTGGGCAGATGACGGCGCCGTGGTTCCTCCGTCCTGGTTCGGTCTGAACCCGTCGGATGAGGAGGACTCGGCGGAGGAGATCGCCTCCAGCGACGAAGGCGATGAGGGCGACGAGGACGAGGAAGGCGGCTACGTCTCACCAGGCGGTGGAGCTACCTGCCGAACTCGGCCCGACCCAGCGCCGACTAGCGACCAGCCGGAGACCATGTCAGCCGGCGCCGACCGCCAGGCCGAGACTCCACAGCCGGAAGCCCCACCAGCCGAAGCTACGCCTGCTGTCGACCAGTCCGTGCAGCCCGAGGGGCCGTCCACCTAGATGGCCTGTTATCTTTTTTTTATTTTTTTCTGTCTTCGTGCTTGAAAACCATGTTAGTTATGCGCAGTTCCACCCACTGGGGGTGTATTTTTAAACTTGATGAATGCTGGCCTTGGGCCCTTTTGCAATGTAAAAAGTTTAAATCCCCACATTTTGCATGTGTTGTCGGGTTCTAGCTTGAGTTTGTTTTTGCCCTCTTTGGCTTTTTCCTTCGCCGCGTTCCCTTGGCCGCTTCCCTGCCAGCCGGACAGCCGCGCTGCGGTCTGTGGCTGGGTCAGGAACTTGGTCGTTTAGAACGGGCAAGTTACTTCAGCCGCTTAGAGCGTAGCTTAGTCGAGCAAGAAGCCGGCCTGCCGGCTGTGCTGCAGCCGGACGAGGGAGGTGAGAGGCCAGCTTGGCCATAGTCAGTGTTTTCCTTAGTCGTTTTTCATGTGGACAGCGCTTCCGGCCTTTGACTCTTGCCAGTCGGACAGCCGCGCTGCGAGCTATGACATGGAGCGAAGAGAGGGCTTTGGCGTCGGCACACTACTAGTTGGCTCCGGCTTGTGCGAACTTAGGCCAAGATGGCGAGCCCCCGGGTCGGCTGACCGGAACCCGGACGGGGCAAGAATATATAAAGAAAACTCAATTCATGGTATAAGCTTATCTCATGGATAAAAAGGTAGCCCTCGAGTGCATCTCGGGGGACCTGAGGTCTTTACTTAATACAAAAGTTGGCGTGGTACATACACTCGCTTTAACTATGAAACAGACGGAGTAGGTTCGCGTTCCATGGCCACTCCGTCTCTTCGCCGGCTGTGCTTCGCTTGCGTGCCCTGGGCTTTTGGGCGTCGATGAGTTAGTACGAGTCATTGCCCAGGGCCTTGCTGATGATGAAGGGGCCTTCCCAAGGTGCTGCGAGCTTGTGCTGGCCGGCTGATTGCTAGATCAGGCGGCGCACAAGGTCGCCTTCGCGTAATGTACGCGGCTTGACCTTCTTGTTGTGGTAGCGGCGCAGGCTCTACTGGTAGATGGTGGACCGGCTGCACGCTAGCAGCCGGGCCTCTTCCAGCAGGTCGACGCCGTCTTCTCACGCCTCCTTTGCTTCCGCCTCCGTGTACATAGTGACGCGAGGCGAGTCAAACTCGATATCCGTGGGGATGATAGCCTCGGCATAGTACATGAGGAAGAAGGGCGTAAAGCCGGTTGATCTGTTGGGCGTGGTCCGAAGACTCCAAAGGACGGCCGGCAGCTCGTCGATCCAGCAGCCGGCCGATCGCTCCAGCCGCTCGATCAGGCGGGGCTTGATGCCGGACAGGATGAGGCTGTTTGCTCGCTCCACCTGGCCGTTTGACTGCGGATAGGCAATGGATGCTAGGTCAAGTCGGATACCCTGGTTTGCGCAGAAACGGGCCAAGGCGCCTTTGGTGAAGTTGGTGCCATTGTCGGTGATGATGCTGTGGGGAACGCCGTATCGGACAGTGATGTCGGCGACGAACGTGACGGCAGTCGGACCGTTCAGCTTCTTGATTGGCTTGGCTTCTATCCACTTGGTGAATTTGTCCACGGCGAGCAGCAAATGAGTCATGCCGCCGCGTGCTGTCTTGAAAGGACCCACCTTGTCCAAATCCCACAAGGCAAACGGCCAGGTGATGGGGATGGTCTTGAGGACAGAGGCCGGCTGGTGTTTCTTGGTGCTGAACTTCTGGCACCCTTTGCACTTCTTGACCAACTCCTTGGCGTCGTCCAATGCAGTCGGCCAGAAGAAACCATGGCGGAAAGCTTTGGCTACGAGGGGCCTGGAGGCGGCATGGTGGCCACATTCGCCTTGGTGGATGTCTCTGAGGATCTCCATGCCCTTCTCCGGATCCACGCAGTGCTGATAAACGCCGGTCATGCTCCGCCTGGCGAGCTCTCTGTTGACGATGGTGTAGGCGCCTGCCCGGCGCTGGATCTGTCGGGCTAGCACTTCGTCTGCTGGTAGCACGTGGCTTACCAGATAGTCACGGATGGGCTGCGCCCAAGATGGGGCCGCCACCACTGTGAAGACGGCAACTGGCACGAGGGTGGCCGGGTTGGGAGGCAGCGGGCTGGAGCCGGCCGCTCCTGGTGGTATCGATGAAGTCCCCAGGCCGGCTGCTGCAGTCCCCGTGCTGCCTGCTGGAATTCCTTGGCCGGGTGCTGGTGGTGCAGCCCCCGGGCCACCTGCTGAAGTCCCCGGGCCGACTGCCGAAGTCCTCGGGCCGGCTGCTGGAGTCCCCGAGCCGGATCCGACTGCTCCGGGGTCAGCCGGCACGAAGATGGAGTCAGACTCTGACGACGGCTTGATAGACGGCTTGCGCTGACACTCGAGGGAGATGCCGGCTGGTATGGCCTGCCGGGTGGAGCCAATGCGGGCGAGGGCGTCCGCTGTGTTGTTGTCGGCTCTTGGCACGTGGAGGAACTCGCACCCATCAAAGTGCCTGCTCATCTGCTGGACGAGGAAGTGGTAACTTGCCATGTTGGCATCCTTGGCGTCCCAGTCGCCGGACGACTGCTGGACCACCAAGTCCGACTCGCCGTAGCAGAGGATGCGGCGGATGCCGATCTCCTTGGCCAGTCGAAGCCCAAAGATGAGCACCTCGTACTCGGCTACATTGTTGGATGCGGCGAAGTGGATCTGCAGCGTGTACTTTAGCTTGTCGCCCTTGGGAGAGGTGAGGATGATGCCGGCTCCCAAGCCGGTGCGCATTTTTGAGCCGTCAAAGTGCATCCGCCAATGCATAGAATCCGGCGCTGGCGGCAGGTACTGGGACTCGGCCTACTCGACTAAGAAGTCAACCAGCGCTTGGGACTTGATGGCGGTGCGGGGCTGGTATGGGGAGCCAGCTCGATGGCCCACTTGGCCACCGGGCCTGAGGCATCTCTATTGCCCATGATCTCGGCAAGGGGGGCGGTGCAGACAACCGTGATGGAGTGCTCTTGGAAATATTGCTTCAGCTTCTTGCCGGCAAAGTACATGCCATAGCACATCTTCTGGTATTGGGGGTAGTTCTGCTTGGAGGCGGACAAGACCTCGCTCAGGTAATACACTGGCCTCTGGACCGGCTGCACCTTGCTGGCTTCTGGGCGCTCGACCACAATCACCGTGCTGATGACTCGGCTGGTGGCGGTGATGTAGAGGAGCATCGGTTCCTTGGCAGCCAGAGCCGCCAGGATAGGCGGCGTGGACATCATGCGCTTGAGCTGACGAAAAGCTTCGTCCGCCTGGTCATTCGACTCAAAGCAAGTGGTTTTCTTCATGAGCTGGTACAGGGGGAGCGCCTTCTCGCCCATCTGACTGATGAAGCGGCTGAGGGATGCCAGGCACCCGGTGAACTTTTGGACGTCACGCAGCTTGGTGGGTCTATCCATCCGCTCGATGGCCTTGATCTTCACAGGGTTGCACTCGATGTCCAATTCAGAGACAAGGAAGCCGAGGAGCTGGCCGGCTGGTACTCCGAAGACGCACTTCTCCGGGTTGAGCTTGATTTGAAAATGACGCAGATTTTCGAAGGTCTCCTTGAGATCCTCTAGGAGGGTGCCGTGCTTCTCCGTCTTCACCACAATGTCATCCACATAGACGTAGGCATTGCAGCCGAGTTGCTTCAACAAGCACTTCTGCATGCATCGTCGAAAGGTAGCGCCGGCATTCCTCAAGCCAAACGTCATGGTGATGTAGCAGAAGGCGCCGAATGGTGTGATAAAGGCGGTCTTCAAGCGGTCGGCCGGATCTAGCTTGATCTAGTGGTAGCTGGATTACGCGTCCAAGAAGGACAGCAGCTCGCAGCCGGCCGTGGAGTCTATCACTTGGTCGATCCGTGGCAAGGCAAATGGATCCTTGGGGCAGGCCTTGTTGAGGCTCGTGTAGTCGATACACAAGCGCCACTTGTTATTCTTCTTCAAGACGAGGACTGGGTTGGCAAGCCAGTCCGGGTAGAACACTTCCATGATGAAGCCGGCTGACAGAAGCTGGGTGATTTCTTAACCAACGATCCTTCTCTTCTCTTCTGATAGGCGGCGGAGGGGTTGCTTGACCGGCTTAGCATCCGGCCTCACATGTAGTTTGTGCTCGGCGAAACCCGTCGGGACACCCGGCATGTCTTTGGGGGACCATGCGAAGATGTCTTGATTCTCACGAAGGAAATCGACGAGCTCGCCTTCCTATTTGCTGTCGAGGTTGGTCCCTACGACAGCAAACCTCTCCGGGTGCGCCGGGTCCAAGGCGATCTTCTTGGTTTCCTTGGCCGGCTGGAAGGAGGCCCCTGCTTCCGTCTCCTTGGGATCAGTCGGCATGGCCGGCTTCTCGCTGGCCATGGCTACCATCCGGTCAAGGAGACGCTTTTCTTGAGCGATGACGAGGGACTCGGCCAGCCGGCTGCTGGCGGCGGCGCATTCTAGCAACTTCTGGTAGTCGCCAGCAACAGTGATGATGCCCTTGGTACCCGGCATCTTGGCCTTCAGGTAGGCGTAGTGCGGGACCATCATGAATTTGGCCAGCGCCGGGCGGCCCAAGAGCGCGTGGTAGGGGCTGTCCAGGTCGACCACCTCGAACCAGATTGGCTCACGGTGGAAGTGGTTCTTGTCACCGAACAGGACATCGATCTTGATCTTGCCGATTGGAGAGCAGGAAAGGCCGGGAACTATGCCGTGGAAGACAGTCCGGCTGGGCTGAAGCTGCTTGACCTTGATGTCCAACCGCTCCATGGTCTCGCGGTACAGAATGTTGATGCTGCTGTTGCCATCTATCAGAACTCGGCCGAAGCGGCAAGTCCGCATCTCCGTTGAGAAGGTTGATTCCAGCACCAAGGCGTATGCACCCGGCGAGGGCATCATGGCTGGGTGGTCAGCTTGGCTCCAGGTGATGGGCCTCTCGGACCAGTGCATGAAGGTGGGGACCCCTGAGCTGACAGCATTCACCTCGCGGTGCTGCTGCCGTCTGCTATGCTTGTCGTCGGCTTCGCTCGTGAAGACGACGTAGGTGGCGTTCTCTTTGGGGAACTCATCTTGAAGTATGCCGGCAGCTCGGGCCGGTTGCTGAACAGCCGGAGCTACCTGGCCGGCTGGTGGAGGAGGCGGCAGGGCCTCGCCCTTGGCAATCCGGGCGAGCCAGTTGCACTTCCGGGTGGTGTGGTTGGACGGCTTTGCGCCGCTATGGAACTTGCACGGGGCATCGAGGGCTTGCTCAAAGGAGAAGGTAGGCTGCCAGGCACCCTTGCCGCCCTGCTAATGCAAGGAACTGGGCTGCCCGGCCGGCTGCTGATCCTCGACAGCGGCCACTTGCCGGCTGTTGGAAGCTGGCTGCGGGGCCTTGCGCTTGTTGTCGTTCGGTTGTTAGCGCCGGTTGGCGTCACCAGCCAGAGTTTGGGAACCCGGCTGGACCACCCTGCCGGTCGCGTCAACCCGGATCTCTGACCTCATGGAGGAGTCGGCGGTGGCGTACTTGTTGGCCACGACTAGGAGCTCGTCCAAGGTAGCCGGCTCATCGCACAAGAGCTTGTGCTTGAGCAGAGTGCCCTCTCTGCACCCGGCGGTGAAGTACTCGATGGCCTGCACCTCGTGGACCCCCTCGCAGGAGTTGCGCAGCTCGCCCCAACGTGTCAAGTAGTCGCGAGTAGACTTGGTCGGCCCCTGAACGCACATGGAGAGCTGGCGTGGCCTGGGGGGCCGCTTGTACGTGCTGGTGAAGTTGCGGACGAAGGCGTCACTGAAATCTACCCAGTTGTTGATGATGTTGGGCTTGAGGCTGTTCAGCCACGTCTGGGCCGTGCCCTGAAGCATGAGCGGGACGTACTTGACGGCGACGCGCTTGTTGCCATTGGCGATGCCGACTGCTGTGGAGTAGTCGATCAGCCAGTCTTCTTGGGCATGTCTCTGGGGAGCGTGAACCCTCTGGGAAAGGGCTCATCGCGGAAGCGGGGGCCGAAGTAGGCCGGCCCGATTGTGCGCTCCTCTTCCAACAACTGGGACCGAGCCAGCTGCTCGATCCGATGGTGTGCGTCGTTTTCACCGACTACTTCGCGGGGGCCAAGCCGGCCGCTGAGCGTCGGGTGATCAGGCGGCGGCGCGGGATTGGCCGCCTTCTCCCTCCTCGGGGGCAAGCGCTCTTCCGGCCGGCGTCGAGGCTCCGGGTTCTGGAGCACTTGGTGGATGTCCGCTATCGTGCGGCGCGTACGCTGGCTGTTGCTAGCAGCCGGCTCTGGGTCTCGCGGCTGCCCGCGGCCTCCGTCGCTAGGGGACCGAGAGGTCGCGCCATTCTCTCGACGGGGCATGTGGGTGTCGACCCGTTGGCCTGCTCCCACCACACGGTTGCCCGTGTCCTACTGCGCGTTCGCAGCGTCGATGAGCTGCTGGAGGCGCTCTAGTTGCTCGCGTAGCTCGTCGCCCTGCAAATGCTTGAGCTCGTGTGTGGCCGCCTGGGCGGCACGCATGTTCTGCGCTGGGGTCTCGTAGACCGGGCGTTCGACCCCCAGCATGCTAGCAATCGCAGCACCACGTTGCCGGATGGGGCCGGCCCGGCTAGGCTCAGCCGCAGCCGGCGTCCCACCGACCACGCGGTCGATCTCGCGCTGAGTGGCTTCAGCGCGGCACTTCAGCGCCGCCATCTTGGAGGCGCTGTCGAAAAGCTTGACGCGGAACTCCTCCAGCTCTTCTTGGCTGGCTCCAAGGGGAGGAGGCGTCGCCAGGGCGTGTATGGTCATGTCCAGCGGATTCTGGTTGGATCCGCCAGTGCCCAGGCCGTCGCTGATGACCATCACCTCGGCGAAGGTGCTGGCGTCGAGCGCGCCAACAGGTGCGTCGCTGGCGGCAGGAGGGAGGGGATCGTCGACGATCTCGACGTAGCTGGGGAAGTCGTTGGTGGAGGCCGTGTCGACGAGAGCGAGCTTGCCGAAGAGCTCGGTGAGGGAGTCGGCCGCTCGTGCGTCGGTGGCGGGCTCGTCGAAGAGGCTGAGCTCGCTGAAGAGGCCGGCGAGGCGACCCGCGGGGAAGGCGCCTCCCACGTCAGGCGATGCGCCAAGGCCGGCGTGGGCGGGCGCATCGGGCCGGCTGATCTCGCCAGCCACGGCACACTCGCTGGAGAGGAACAAGGTTCCCGTCCAGAACGTGTCTCCGGCCGACATCGTTGCTGGCCGCACGGTGGGCGCCAACTGTCGTGGTAATATCTCGATAGATGCCAGGGGGTGGCTTATCATGTTTGGGGCCATGAGATCGTCGTCGGGTCCTGGAAGCGGGAGTGGGCACAAGCTCGGACGAACACGAGATCTACCCAGGTTCAGGGCTCTCCTAAGAGATGAAACCCCTACTCCTGCTCTGCGGGGTCTCCGCATGATCACTATGAAGCAAAGAGTACAATGGTGCTCCTAGAGCTGTTCGGCCAGAGAAGGAAGAAGGGCAAGGCTAGCTCTCTCCTCTCCCTGGCTATGGTGTGTGTAGAACTGAGGTGGAACATGAGAGGAACCCTTTGCATGGGTGTGGCCTGGGCAGTTTTATAGGCTAACCCCCAGGGGTACAATGGTAATGTGGCCGGGTGGTAGGCCCCAGCTGCCAGTGTCTATGGGGAACCGGCCGACAGGTGGGGCCCGCCGCCTGCGGGCCCCACTGACGGCTCTTCACTGTGGCGCCGTCCGCGCTGACAGAGGCCGTGTCGGGCGCGCCATGGCTACAGCGCCGTGCCGGGCGGGTCGGTGGCCGCCTGGCAGCGCCTACTATAGCCATGTGGCCATGATTTGGGGGAGGCATGGCGCACTATGGCCATGCCCCAGCTTGTCTCCTGGTCGGGCTCAAACTCCTAGGGAGGGGACGGGCTGCCTGCTAGGAGCCGGCCCATCCCCTCGCTGCCTTCTGTAGTGCGCCGTCTTCTAGGAGGTGGCCCTCCGGTCCTGTCCGGCCCCGGAGGCCGGTCTTACGACCAGTCGGACTACGGGGCTTGGCTAGCCCCGATGTCTTGAAATATGGTTAAGTGTCGATGAGGCTACCGGGGGTCTATTCCCCCGACAATGGCCCTGCGTAAGTACATGGAAAGGCATGTTAAGTACAACAGGGTTAACATCCACCAAAAATAGCAAATGGACAGCATCTCTAGTATATCTTCATTGCGGAGAGTAGCACGGTAGCAAAGGGACAGATTAAAAATGGATACAACTGTTAATTGCAACAGGCTTAACAGCATCCTAAGTCATGTTTTGTAAGTTTGTAGCCATTGAAATACAACTGTTTAAAAATGGATACAACTGTTAATTGCAACAGGCTTAATAGACATTGAAACCGGTACTAATAAAAATGCAATTGGCAGAGTTAAACATCACAAGGCAGGTGCTGCCAGAGTAGAGAATGGCCCAGTTGTCTATAAAAAGGTAGGGAAAATAGCTAAAATGTGTTAGGCATGTTTACTACAACATGCTTAATACATCGACCGTATAAAACATAGCCATTAATTGCAACTAGTATTTGTAAGATTGAACTGGTGAGTACATACTTTGTAAGTCCTGAGAGGTAGTTGCTGGGGCACTTCATCTTGGCCAGAGCCCGCCCAAAGTCAGCGGAGGCGAGCTGTTCCTCCGGGTCGAAGCGTGGATCAGTGCCACTGACATGTGTACCTACAGGCAACCAGTAAATGTTAGAAGTTAAACTGCAATTGCACAAATGATGTGAAATAATGTAAGACATGGGATGCAGCTAACCTCGACGGCAAACAACAGCATCGGTCGTTATGACCCTGAATAAGTACATGGACAGGCATGTTAAGTACAACAGGGTTAGCATCCACCAAAAATAGCAAATGGGCAGCATCTCTAGTGATATCTTGAGTCATGTATTGTAAGTTTGTTGCTGGTATTGGTGAAATTGAGCTGGACAGTTAATACTTGAACATCACACAGTGTGCAGTACTAAAATAAACAAGGCACGAACATGCTTAATACATCAACCGTATAAAACATAGCCATTGTAAGTGGTATTGGTAAGATTGAGCTAGTCAGATCGTACCTGGTAAGTCCTGGGGGGTTAGTCGCAAGGGCACTTCATCTGGGCCAGAGCCTGCACCAAGTCGGCGGCGGCGGAGGCGAGGTGTTCCTCCGGGTCAACACACCAGCGGCCATCGCGCCATGGACCGCCATCAGCTCCTCGACCTCCACATTATATGTGGTTGGGCTTGCGCGGTGATGCTCTAGAGGTAGGGGTGATGGGGATTTGGAGGCATGAGGATGTTTCGCAGGGGCCATTTAAGCAATCAGGTCAAGGCCGTGATAGAGATTGGTGGGTTACCTGACTGGATCCGAGCAGAACGTAGATGTGGTTGAAGCTGCGGTTGCGGCGGTGGCGGTTTGAGCTGCCGGTAGGGGGAGGGGGGAGGGGGGAGACACTGAGGAAATTTGATGGGTGGGGATGTGGTGGGAGGAATAAATTCTGAAATCATGCGCCTAATGAAAATTTTGCTGCGAAACTTGAAACTTGGGCGGGGGAAACACACAACACAGACGAAGCACGTAAAATACTCGTGTGCGAGAAAAGAGAAAATTGGCAGATCCCGTCTCCAAAAAAATGTACACGTGTAGTTGATTTTTTTTGTCAATGGTACGCCTTGTTTATTAGGAAACATCGCACAGGTAACTGACTTATGGATCATTAACGCAAAAAAACGCACACGGGTACGCCATAGAAACCGTGTGTTTGTGATCTGCTAATAATTCTTATATCTATCAGCATCTCCAACCGCACCTAATTTCAAAAATCTCTTTCATTGTATCAGGATTATTCAATGTACATGAACGAGGCAAGGTGACACCCGATGAGCAATTATCGGTAATTTGCTCTAGGACTAGTACGTATGTAGTACTGGTAGATGCTCGTAATTAATTATTCAAACTTACGGGCGACACACGCACTAACTACTTCTCACATGCTGCCATCGGGGCATCCTGGCCAGACGCCGGCGTTCTCCTTCTCGGCCTTGTAGGCGGCAGTCCACCATGCTTCGATCTCAGCCAAGCTCTCCTCAGCATGGCGTGCAGCCTCTTCTTTCTTGCAACGGCAGGACTCTCTTTTCTTGACTGCTTTCTGCCTTTTCTGCTCCTTCTGTGCGGCTTTGCCCGCCTCTAGATCCACCGCCCATTCGGCCATGGCAGCCTCAAAGACCGCCCACGTAACTGTGTGGCCGCCGGCGGCGATGAACTCGGCACGGCGAGATGCCATCGCTTCCTTACCATGTGTGCGGTCGCGTGCGGCGAGGAACGCGGCGCGGCGGGATGCCATCGCTTCCTTACCAGTTACTGTGTGCCACGGTGCCATGAACGATGCTTGGAGAGAGCTCTGGGATGGAGTGGCTGGGCAGCCGTACAGTGCGGTGGTTTTTAAGAGCTCAACGACAAACGACGAAGGAAATTTGGCTTCCCTTACAATTTTGCTCATTCATTATCGCACAAGGTTCATCTCCGTCGCCTCCGGAAACAGTGTGCGCTGAGCCTATTATGTGTTGCGTTATGATTGGCCGGAACCCCAGCCACGCGGATCGCGCGTGTGCACCGTAGGATGCGCCGCGATCGAACGGCAATCCATGTCCCTCACATCACACCCGTGCAGTCGTAGCTGGATTGGATTTATATGCGCTAAATGCCTAGAAAATGCACATAATCCCCTAAATATGGTAAATGAGCCCGAAACAATGCCAAATTTGAACACGGTGATTTGCAGGGTGTATGTTCATCGTAGAAAAAAAACTCCAGGGCAAAGAACGAAGAAAATTTGGATTCCCCTTCAATCTTGGTGATTTCCCTCTTGAAAGCATGGAACTTCCTCGGTGATGGTTCGATTTATGAAGGGCGTGCATGACGACATAAGCCAAACCTTCTCAAATTTTTACCAGGGCATGGTGAGGCTATACCATGGCACCATGCCAGGCGTCATGTTTTTCAAGCATTTATTTCATTTTTTCTATAGTTGAAAACCCAATAAACAAACGTTTGTGGTTGACTATTGCCACACATTTCATCAAAATATCTGCCCATTTCTTGTAAAAGGCATGAGAATTTACTAAATGGCACGAGCATGGTTTTCCAGGCCGTTCTTGTGCAACCTTTCATGCACCGATTGTTCGAACTTGAATTATGTGCATTAATGCCTAGAAAATGCACATAATGCCCTAAATATGGTAAATGAACCCGGAAAAGTGCAAAATTTGAACACGGTGATTTGCAGGGTGTATGTTCATCATAGAAAAAAACTCATGGACAAAGGACAAAGGAAATTTGGACCCCCCCCCCTTCAATCTTTGTGATTTCCCCCTCGAAACCATGAAACTTCCTCGGTGATGGTTTGATTTATGAAAGGCGTGCATGATGACATAATGCAAACATTCTCAAATTTTTACCAGGGCACGGTGAGGCCATACCATGGCACCACGCCAGGCTTCATGTTTTCCAAGCATGTATTTCATTTTGGTATAGTTGTTAACCCAGTAAACGACGCGTTTGTGGTTGAATATTGCCACACATTTCCTTGAAATCTCTGTCCATTCCTTGTAAAAGGCATGAGAATTTACTAAATAGCACAAGCATGGTTTTCCATACCATTCTTGTGCACCTTTTCATGCACCGATTGTTTGAATTTGAATTATGAGCATTAATGCCTGCAAAATGCACATAATCCCCTAAATATGGTAAATGAGCCCGGAAAAATGTCAAATTTGAACACGTTGCATTGGAGGGGGTATGTTGATCGTTGGAAAAAACTGAATGACAAACTAGGACGGAAATTTGGATTCCCCTTCAATCTTGGTGATTTCCCTCTCGAAAGCATGGAACTTCCTCGGTGATGGTTCGATTTATGAAGGGCGTGCATGACGACATAAATCAAACCTTCTCAGCTTTTTACCAAGGCACGGTGAGGCCATACCATGGCACCATGCCAGGCGTCATGTTTTTCAAGCACGTATTTTATTTTTCTATAGTTAATAACCCAATAAATGACGCGTTTGTGGTTGACTATTGCCACGCATTCCCTTGAAATCTCTGCCCATTCCTTGTAAAAGGCATGAGAATTTACTAAATACCACGAGTATGGTTTTTCCAGGCCGTTCTTGTGCACCTTTTCATGCACCGATTGTTCGAATTTGAATTATGTGGATTAATGCCTAGAAAATGCACATAACCCCTAATATGGTAAATGAGCCCGGAAAATGCCAAATTTGAACACGTTGCATTCGAGGGGGTATGTTCATTGTAGAAAAAACTGAATGACAAGCTAGGAAGGAAATTTGGATTCCCGGCCCCTTCAACCTTGCTGATTTCCCCCACGAACCCATGAAAATTCCTCGGTGATGGTTTGATTTATGAATGGCGTGGACGACGACATAAGCCAAACCTTCTCAAATTTGTACCAGGGCATGGTGAGGCCATTCCATGGCACCATGCCAGCTGTCATGTTTTTCAAGCATGTATTTCATTTTTCTACAGTTGAAAAACCAATAAACGACGTGTTTGCGGTTAACTATTGCCACACATTTCCGTGAAATATCTGCCCGTTCCTTGTAAAAGGCATGAGAATTTACTAAATAGCACGATCATGGTTTTCCAGACCGTTCTCGTGCACCTTTTCATGCACCGATTGTTTGAATTTGAATTATGTGCATTAATGCCTAGAAAATGCACATAATCCCCTAAATATTGTAAATGAACCCGGAAAAGTGCCAAATTTGAACATGGTGATTTGCAGGGTTTATGTTCATCATAAAAAAACTCATGGACAAAGGACAAAGGAAATTTGGATTCCCCTTCAATCTCGGTGATTTACTATCGCACACGATTCATCTCCGTCGCCTCTATGAACCGTGTGTGTTCACCCACACATGCAAAAGGAAAAAAGAAAACCCTCACCCACTTCGTCCCCACCCACTTGCCGCGGACTCCTCCGCAAATCTGCACTTCATCAACTTCTATCGCGGCGGCCACCCTAAGCTTGACGGCTGTTGTCGATGGGCAGAGGTCGCGCTCCAAACGGCACGGGATTTCGCCACTACCGCTTTTTGCTGCCTATCTGCACCGACATTCTAGACTCTGGTCGATTGGAGTTTTCTGCGGGATTAGACCGTGGATTTTTCTCATGGAGAAGGTAATCAAGTTAGCAAAATATTCACTCATCTCTTATCACAGTCCGTCCGTCGCTCTTAATCAACCGGCGGAAATCGTCGTGGATTCGTTTTTCTTCTAGCTGATTCAAGGGTTTTCATTCATGTGTCCACAGTGTGAGCACAAATCGGGCAAGTGTGGTCGCGGCCAATCGGAAACGAAGTTCTATCTCACTATTCCGGATGACTTAAGGGAGCGCTCGATATGTTCAATCTCAACCTACCACGGTCGGCATGGCCTAAATTTGTGAACATATACCGTTTGTTGCTACATTTGGATAAAAGGTACGGTGCCACGTGCAGCCTAGATGTCGAAGCCGATTTTTTCCCCCTATACTAGGCAAATATATGATGTAATGTTCATTCAGTTACTCTCATATTTGCATCAAATCTTTGTTACATTATCTATTTTTAATTATATATTTGTGTACTTTGCTTTCATCTATATATTGATCTGTTCTATTAGTTACTCCCATATTTGCATCTTGCTCTGTTATTTCAATATATCTAATTTACGATCTTAATTTTCATTTCAAGCAGTACATCCCTTGCTTTGCAAGAACATGAGTAGAAGGAAATCTTGGGCTTTACTTTGTTGATGACTCCATGGATGTCATATTGACAACGCAACATGGATTTACAATGACGGTTAGCATAAAACTTGATAAAGATGGTCACTCCTATTTTGATGCGGACCTTTGGAGAAAAATGTCTAAGTGTTATGAACTAAAAGCTGGCAATAAAATTCTAGTGCGTGCACCACAGCCTGGTCTAATTAACTTGGATGTTTACTTCCCCAACGTCATCAGCCGATCAAAGTCTGATCGAGGTTAGTGTCCTTTCAACTTTCTCCATGCTGGCATATTACTTAGCAAAATCGGGGTATTTGTTCTGACTAATTGATCACTATTTAAGCAACCAACTGTGATTTCATTTTCTGACTCCGTTCCTAGGCAGTAACAAATTCTATTTACCAATTTATGCGCACTATATATTCTTCTGCCATGTTCTGAATAAATAATACCTTTCCACCTTTTAAGCAGGATATGTTGGATGCATAGTGAACGATCTGTATGTTACTAAGCGTACCAAATTTCACTAGAAGGACTTGAAGCATGTCAAAAACTTTGTTGATAATTTGACAGAGATAGCATAGCGTATGAACGCTAGATTTTGGATGGGATTAATTATACCTATGGTGCACACGTTGAACAAGACCAATTGTGTGCACAAAACGCTGGTACAAAGTCTTATTTTTATGTTGATGCTCATAAACTATATATTTCTTCAACGATATGTTACAATTGGTTTTTATTCTACATTTCAACAGAAATTGCCCGCTGTAGCAGTTCCTGGATCGATTTCCCAGTGTGGTCGAATTACACTTGTGCCTGCTAATAACGCCAATAAACTATATATTTCTTCAACGATATGTTACAATTGGTTTTTATTCTACATTTCAACAGAAATTGCCCGCTGTAGCACTTCCTGGATCGATTTCCCAGTGTGGTCGAATTACACTTGTGCCTGCTAATAACGCCAAAGTGATTGCAAGGTACTGCATTTCCTGCAGAAATGGAACCATTCAAATTAACAAGTTCTCGGTTGTCATGGCAATGCATCCATATTTGAAAATTGGAGACACTATTCTACTGATGCTCTACCAAGGCACAGGAGGGCTCTTCCTTTTCATTGACGAGATGCCAAGTGGCCGTGATCAAGCTGCTTCCAGCGGATAGTTGTGGTTGTTGGCCCTCAGCCTCTTAAAATGTGCTAGCTGTTACTATGTTAAGTATGTAGATATGGACCATATGGTTGTTGGCCCTCAGCCTCTTAAAATGTGATAGTTGTTACTATGTTAAGTATGTAGATATGGACCATATGGTTGTCAAAACTGTGTTACGAAGATCCTCATTTTGTCGAATAGGGTAACCACTATATATATGTTCCTCAAATGTTGTTAGCCAAGTTCTTAAATTTTCATGGAAAGTATTAGTATGGTACACAGTTCATTGAGTTTAAGCGTGTGCTCGATGTCCAGAAGGCATTTGCATATTAACTGTCCATATTGCAAATTCACACATGTGTTAACATAAGGAAACGTATGTTCATCTGCTATATGCAATAATTATGCATGTGCTTGCTCGCCGTTTAGGCGGCCGAGGTGCGCTCTGCTCGCGTGCCTCCGCGCACTCTACTCGCCATTTAGGCGCCCTTGGGTCGCGTCCCTCTGCATGCTATGCTCGCTGTTTAGGCGCCAAGGCTCGCTCGGGTCGCGTCCCTCCGCGCGCGCTCTGCTAGCAGTTGGGGCCGGCGCACGATCACGTTGGGGAAGCTTTAGTTATTTGATCTTAGATTATGTTATCCGGCTCTAGAGGTATAATTAATTAACCTAAACTATGATCCCCGGCGCCCGTTCCCGTCATGCAACTCCATCCTGTCGTCGGCTGTTGGGGGAATGTCGGCATGTGTGGGTAACTAGCTAGGAAGTGGATCAGTAGTGAGTCACCGGCGGTGGCCATTGTTGTGGTTATTTATAGCTAGCAGCTGGCTAGGGGATTGGGGATTTTACAATTCACCCCTGTGGAGCGCGGGAAGCCTTCGCTGGAGCGCGGGAAGCCTTCACTGGAGCGCAGGAAGACTAAGTGGAGCACACAACCCGACAACCATATGCGGTGTCACGTGTTACCACACACGTATTAACATAAGGAAACGTATGTGTAACTTACTAATCATCGCACACGTGTACTCGCACACGCATCATGTGCGATACTCCTAGCCATCGCAAGAAACTAGTATGCATTTTTCAAAGTTTTTACTACACACAGAATCGCACACGAATTAACTCTAGTAATCGTCTGTGTTATATTTTCTCATTGCAAACAGTTCATCCGAGTGGGCTGTTTGCTGCGTATCACACACATCTTGTTTACATGAATCATTTGTGTTCTTTTGGCTCATCGCAAATAGTTCATCTATGTGAACTGTATGCCGCATATCACACACACGTTGTTAAGTTGAACCATTTCTGTTGCGTTCCCTAATCAAAAATAGTTCGTCCGGCTGAACCGTATGCCGTATATCACACACACCTTGATCTGGCTAACCATTTCTATTGCACTCCCTAATAGCAAACAGTTCATCTGAGTGAAGTGTATGCCGTATATCGCACACACCTTGATATGGTTGCCCGTTTCTGTTGTTCTGTCTCATCGCAAATAGTTCAGATGGATCAACTGTGTGCCCTGCATCGCACACGCAACTAAAATCTGAACCGTGTTTGATGTCTCCACCATCGCAAAAGTTTTGCATCTTTTTTGACGGTTTTTTTACATCACCGTTTGCGATTAATGCATCGCACACAGTTTCGTCAAAGGGTCTCGGATCATAGTGTCGCGTTAGCAGCATCCTGCAGTAGTGATTGTCCCATGTGAGGAAAGGATGATGGAGACTATGATTCTCCCACAAGTCGGCATGAGACTCCGGACTTAAAATATAAAAAAAGAGGCCAAAGAGCCCAAAAACAAAAAAAAATATAAAGGAAAGAAAAAAATAAAAAAATGAGAGAAAAAGAGAGAAGGGACAATGTTACTATCCTTTTCCACACTTGTGCTTCAAACAAGCACCATCTTCTTCATACAGAGAGTCTCCTATTTTGTCACTTTCATATATTACTATTGGGAATTTTTCATTATAGAACTTGGCTTGTATATTCCAACGATGGGCTTCCTCAAATTTCCCTAGGTCTTCATGAGAAAACAAGTTGGATGCACACCCACTTAGTTTTCTTTTGAGCGTTCATACACTTATAGCTCTAGTACATCTATTGCATGGCCATCCCTACTCCGTGCATTGACATCAATTGATGGGCATCTCCATAGCCCATTGATTAATTAGCCTCGTCAATGTGAGACTTTCTCCTTTTTTGTCTTCTCCACGCAACCTCCACCATCATATTCTATTCCACCCATAGTGCTATATCCATGGCTCACACTCATGTATTGCGTGAAAGTTGAAAAAGCTTGAGAACATTGAAAGTATGAAACAATTGCTTGGCTTGTCAATGGGGTTGTGCATGATAAATACTTTGTGTGATGAAGATAGAGCATGACAAGATTATATGATTTTGTAGGGATAAATTTCTTTAGCCATGATATTTTGAGAAGACATGATTGCTTTATTAGTATGCTTGAAGTATTATTGTTTTTATGTCAATATTAAACTTTTGTTTTGAATCTTATGGATCTGAATATTCATACCACAATAAGAAAGATTACTTGATAAACATATTAGGTAGCATTCCACATCAAAAAAATTGTTTTTATGATTTACCTACTCGAGGACGAGCAGGAATTATGCTTGGGGATGCTTGATACGTCTCCAACGTATCTATAATTTTTTATTGTCCCATGATATTATATTATGCATCTTGGATGTTTTATATACATTAATATGCTATTTTATATCATTTTTTGGGACTAACCTATTAACCTAGTGCCCAGTGCCAGTTGCTATTTTTCCTTGATTTTGTCTTTTACAGAAAATCAATACCAAACGGAGTCCAAATGGAACGAAACTTTTTGAGGATTTCTCTTGGACCAGAAGACAACCACGAAGCTTTGGAAGGAGGCCAGAGGAGCCACAAGAGGGCCATAAGCCCTAGAGGCGCCCCCCCCCCCCCATGCTTGTGGGCCCCTCAGGACCCCCTAACACTAATTCCAGCTCCATAAATACCCAAATATTCCCCGTATACCAGAGAGCACACCAAAAATACTTTTCTGTTGCCGCAATCTTCTGTTCTCGTGAGATCCCATCTTGGGGCCTTTTTCGGCACTCTGCCGGAGAGGGATTCGATCACGGAGGGCCTCTACACCAACCTTGCTGCCCTTCCGATGATGTGTGAGTAGTTTACAACAGACCTATGGGTCCACAGCTAGTAGCTAGATGGCTTCTTCTCTCTCTTTGATCTTCAATACAATGTTCTCCTCGATGTTCTTGGAGTTCTATTCGATGTAATCTTCTTTTGCGGTGTGTTTGTTGAGATCCGATGAAATGTGGGTTTATGATCAGCTTATCTATGAATATTATTTGAGTCTTCTCTGAACTCTTTTCTGCATGATTAAAATAGCTTTGTATTTCTCTCCGATCTATTGATTTGGTTTGGCCAACTAGATTGATCTATGTTGCAATGGGAGAGGTGCTTTGTTTTGGGTTCAATCTTGCGGTGTCCTCACCCAGTGACAAGGACAGGAGGAGGGTCTAGGGAGGCTTGTAGGCGGTTCTGGGACCTTCATGGACTCCAAGCAATGAGGGCAACTGGATAGATCGCATCTCCCTCATGTAAGCCCTAGTGCCCACCGTGTATATAAGGGGGATCTAGAGGACCTTAAATGCATCTACTCTCCCGTAGAACAACTCTTGGTAGCAATCTCATCTACACCACTGTAATCCCTCGCATGAGGTATCCCCATCATGAATAGCAACAACGAGCAGGACATAGGGGATTACTCTTTGGAGGCCCGATCCTAAGTAACTTGTGCGTCTGGGCTCCATCCTGGTACTTTCGACCTCGCCAGGCACCCTACCGACGGTACTAACAATTTTCCGCTCCATCAGTTAGTGCATGAGGCATGGGCTATGTTGGTCAGAGACCGAATCTGGAGCAGAGATCCGGACGAACCCGATGAGTTCACATCGGGCCAGACCTTCACCTTTGGCTCCTTTGAGCTATAGGTTGACAGTTGGGGGCGACTCTTCGACGTTATGCCTCCACCCTACAACAACCATATGCACTTCGGTGAGGTCGAATTCCTTTTCAACAAGCACGGGGAGACTACGGTGTGCCACGTCAACCCAACCCACATGGCAGGGAAATACGCGTGGGCCGTCGCTCGCCATAGAAAAGATGGATCTTCTTCAACACATCAGCCTTCCGGTCATCCACTGTCAACATGATCTACTCAATGACGAAAGCATGCCAGAATCAGAAGCTCACCCGGCGCATGATCTACGCAATGGAGCCGACCTCAAGCAAACACCTCGCTTGGTCCGACACCATGGTCACCTTCAACGGCAACACCACCCAACAAATATCCCTCACCCTAGCAACTATGCCTTGGTGGTGGATCTGATTGTCGGTGGCTGCAGCTTCCCACGCGTCCTAATGGACGGCGGCAGCGGCCTCAACATCATCTTCCCCGACACCCTGGCAAAGATGGTGATCTCCCCATCCGGACTCCACCCATCATGCAACGGTTTCTATGGCTTCATCCCAGGTTGTCCCATCCGAACCCTTGGGCGAATAGAGCTCGAGGTCATCTTCGAGAACAAGGATAACTTCTGGTCGGAGCAGATACAATTCGAGGTCACCCTGTTCCGCAGCTACAGTGTGATCTTCGATAGGCCAGCATATGCTCAGCTTATGGCAGTACAATCATATGCCTTCCAACTCCTGAAAATGCCAGGTCCAAATGACACAATCACAACCCATGGCAGCCTAGAGAGGGCCCTCAAGGCTGAGGTCACCAACGTGGAGCTCATAGAGGCCACCTTGGCCTCTGCAGAACTCGAACAAATCAAGCAATTTGTGAACACCTCGACAACAACCCTTCCGACCAAACCAAGGTTGGGCCTGTTGCTCCAACCAGCAAAAGAAACCAAGAAGTTCCTGGTACACCTGAAGGATGCAACAAAAATGGTGACAATCGCAGGACACCTATCAGAGGAACAAGAGGCCGAGCTCCTCACGCTCCTCCGGGCTAATTGGAACATATTCGCGTGCAAACCCACGGACATGCCTAGAGTACTAGCCAAAAAGGTACAACACAGTCTCAATGTCCGCATGGACACAAAGCCAGTTAAGCAGGCCCTTTGTCATTTCGCAACAGAGAAGCGACAGGCCATCGGAGAAGAAATTGCCCGGCTCCTAGTTGTCGAGTTCATCAGAGAGGTCGCACTCCCAGAGTGGCTCGCAAACCCAATCATGGTGTGCAAGAAGAAATATGTCTTGGCGCATCTGTGTCAACTATACTGACCTCAACAAGGCATGCCCCCAAGGACCCATTCCCACTCCCACGCATAGACCAAATCATCGATTGACTCCAGGCTGCGAAAGGTTGTGCTTTTTGGACACATACTTAGGGTATCATCGGATAAGAATGAAGGAGTCCGGCCATGAAAAATCCTCCTTCATCATGCCTTACGACCCATTCTGCTACATCATGATGCCCTTCAGCCTAATAAACGCCAGAGCAACATATCAGAGAACTATTCAGGAGTGCTTCCATGATCAGATTGGAATAAATGCGGAGGCATCATCGATGATATCATAGTTAAATCACGTCAGGGTTTCAGCCTCCTCTTCGACTGGACATTCAATAACCAACACAGCTTCAACATGAGCTGAAACCCCAAAAAGTGCATCTTCGGGGTCCCCGCATGGCAGCTCCTTGGGTTTATAGTGTCCCAAAGGGGAATCGAGGCAAACCATGAGAAGATCAAAGCCATCATCAATCTACAGCCACCAGAAACAGTACAAGTGATGGGGAACGTTGCATGGAAAACAAACTTGTTTTCCTACGAAACACCCAAATCTATTCTATGGAGATGCTAGCAACGAGAGGGAGAGGCTACATACCCTTGTAGACCGAAAGATCTAATGATCATGGTTGGCGTAGTCGTACTCCCTTCTAGATCCAATCGGATCCAGCGCCAAACGAATGGCACCTCCGAGATGTGCACACGTATGGCTTGGTGACATCTCCTCCTTCTTGATCCAGCAAGCGAGGGTGAAGAGCTAGGTGGGATCTAGGCCAGCACGACGGCATGGTGGTGATGGTGGCAGCGGAAATTCGGCAGGGCTTTGCCAAGCACGTACCACAGGGGAGATGGAGGGAGAGAGGGAGGCTAGCGGCTAGGCAAAGGGGTGTCCCCCCTACGCCTCCCCTCTATTTATAGGGGTGAGGGAGGGGGCGGCTAGTCCTAGCCCCTCCTTCATGGGAGGGGGCAGTGGCCAAGGGGGGATCTTGCCCCCCAAGGCAAGTGGAACGCCCCCACCCCTAAGGTCCCCCCACGCGCATGGGCTTTAGGGGGGTTGGTGCGCCTGGCCCAAGTAGGCCAGGGCACCCCCCCCCCCTTCAACCTATGTATGCTGATATGTCTCCAATGTATCTATAATTTTTTATTGTTCCATGCTATTATAGTATCAATCTTGGATGTTTTATATGCAATTATATATCATTTTTTGGGACTAACCTATTAAACTAGTGCCCAGTGCCAGTTGCTGTTTTTGCTTGTTTTTGGCTTTTCAGGAAATCGGTACCAAACAGAGTCCAAACGCTACAAAACTTTTTGACGGTTTTTCTAGACCAAGAGAGACCCTAGAAGGTTCGGGAGAAAACCAGAGGAGCCACAAGGGACCGACAAGCTCACCAGGTGCTCCCACTGGGCTTGTGGGCCCCTCGTGGCACATCTTGACCTAATTCCACCTCTATAAGTCCTCAAATATTCCCAATACATCAGAGAGCCACCCAAACACTTTTTCCACCACCACAAGCTTCTGTTCTTTTGTGATCCCATCTGGAGGCCTTTTTCGGCACTCCGCCGAAGGGGGAATCGATCACGGAGTCCTTCTACATCATCCTTGATGCCCTTCCGATGATGCATGAGTATTTTACCACAGACCTACGGGTCCATAGCTAGTAGCTAGATGGCTTCTTCTCTCTCTTTGATCTTCAATACAATGTTCTCCTCGATGTTCTTGGAGTTCTATTCGATGTAATCTTCTTTTGTGGTGTGTTTTTTGGGATCCGATGAATTGTGGGTTTATGATCAGATTATTCATGAATATTATTTGAGTCTTCTCTGAACTCTTTTATGCACGATTGTTATAGCTTTGTATTTCTCTCCGATCTATCCATTTGTTTGGCCAACTAGATTGATTTATCTTGCAATGGGAGAGGTGCTTTGTGATGAGTTCAATCTTGCGGTGCTCCATGGTAGTGACAGAAAGGGAAAGGACACGTATTTGTATTGTTGCCATGAAGGATAAAAAGATGGGGTTTATTCATATTGATTGGGTTTACTTTGTCTACATCATGTCATCTTGCTTAAGGCGTTACTCTGTTTTTTATTATCTCAATACCCTAGATGCATGCTGGAGAGCGGTCGATGGGTGGAGTAATAGTAGTAGATGCAGGCAAGAGTCGGTCTACTTGTCTTGGATGTGATGTCTATATACATGATCATTGCCTTGAATATCGTCATAACTATGCGCTTTTCTATCAATTGCCCAACAGTAATTTGTTTACCCACCATATGCTATGTGTTCGAGAGAGAAGCCTCTAGTGAAAACTATGGCCCCTGGGTCTACTTTTATCATATATAAAATCCAAAAATACCTTGCTGCACTTTTTCTATTTTATTTTATTTTAGCTATCTACCACTACGAGATTGATCCTTGCAGATAACCGCCGAGGAGATTGACAACCCCCTTGATCGCTTTGGGTGCAAGTATTTGCTTTTGTGTGTGAAGGTGCTGCTAACGAGGTTTTACGTGGTTCTCCTACTGGATTGATACCTTGGTTCATAACTAAGGAAATACTTATCTCTACTGTACTGCTTCATCCTCTCCTCTTCGAGGAAATCCCAACGCAGCTCACAAGTAAGATATGCCTCTGGTCAAGTGGGCCCTTTCGGTGGACCCCCGGAACACTTCGAAACCCCCTGGTACAATGCCGGTGGACTCCCGAACTTTTTCAAAACCCTGAAAATACTTCCTATATATAAATCTTTACCTCCGGACCATTCCCAAGCTCCTCATGATGTACCAGATCCCATCCAAGACTATGAACAACCTTCGGAGTCACCAACATTAATATCCCAATACTACCCTACCATTACCGAATGTTAAGTGTGTGACCCTACGGGTTCGAGAACATGCAGACATGACCGAGACACCTCTCCGATCAATAATCAATAGCGGGACTTGGATGCCCATACTGACTCCCACATATTCAACAAAGATCTTTATCCGTTTGAGCCACGATGTCAAGGATTCAGATAATCCCGTATACAATTCCCTTTGTCCGGCGATATGTTACTTGCCCGAGATTCTATTGTTAGTATCACCATACCTAGTTCAATTTCGTTACAGGAAAGTCTCTTTACTCGTTCTGTGATACAAGATCTCCATGAGGAAACTCATTAGTCACATGCTTGCAAGATATTCATGATGTCGTATTGCCAAGAGGGCCCAGAGATATCTCCCTGTCACACGGAGTGACAAAATCCCAGTCTCGATCCATGCAACCCAACAAACACTTTCCAAGATACCTGTAGAGCACCTTTATGATCACCCAGTTACGAAGTGGCATTTGATACACATAAAGTATTCTTCTGGTATTAGGGAGTGGCATGATCTCATGGTCCAAGGAACTGATACTTGACATGAAGAAAGTTGTAGCAATTAAACTAAGTGATACGATCAGATGCTAAGCTTATGGTTGGGTCTATCCATCACATCATTCTCCAAATGATGTGATCCCGTTATTAAATGACAATCATGTCTATGGTTAGAAAACCTTAACCATCTTTAATCACCAAGCTAGCCTAGTAGAGGCTCGTTAGGGACACAATGTCTGTTTATGTATCCACACATGTATTTAAGTTTCCGGTCAAAACAATTCTAGCATGGATAATAAACATATATCAAGAACAAGGAAATGTGATAATAGAACCTTATTATTGCCTCCAGGGCATATTTCCAACAACAAGATGTTTAGAAACTTGCAGGATGTGTGGAAGCTCTCAGTAGTTTCATCTCCAGACTAGGGAAGAAAGCCCTCCCACTATACAAGCTCCTGAAGAAGGCCGACAAGTTCTATTGGAGCGACGAAGCGAAGGAAACATTTTCTTATCTCAAAAGGCTGCTACAATCCAACCCGCGCTTCTCGTCTCACCAGAAAATCCGAGCCAATGCTACTATACATATCAGCTACCACCCAGGTGGTCAGCGTGGTAATGGCAGTAGAAAGGGTGGACGTCGGAAAATCAATGCAGGTTCAGCATCCGGTGTACTACGCTAGTGAAGTGCTAATGCCATGCAATAAAATGTACCCACACTACCAAAAGATCACATATGTGGTGTTCATGGCAGCCCGGAAGTTGCGGTACTACTTTCAAGCGAACCCAATCACGGTGGTCAGCCACACCCTGCTCTTAGATATCATCAACAACAAAGACAGCATAGGCCGCGTGGCAAAGTGGGCAATCAAGCTCCTACCATTCAAGGTATCTTACAAACCATGCCCAACAATTAAAT
Source organism: Thinopyrum elongatum (assembly GCA_011799875.1). Lineage (NCBI taxonomy): Eukaryota > Viridiplantae > Streptophyta > Magnoliopsida > Poales > Poaceae > Thinopyrum > Thinopyrum elongatum. Next base: position 423,298,740 of record CM022299.1, read on the forward strand.
CTTAGTCCATGGCAGATTTCCTTGTTGAGTGGACAGAAGCCCAATAGGTGCAGAAGAACGTCGACCTCGAATACTGGAAAATGTACTTCAATGTGTCAATGACAGTACAAGGGCCGGAGTTGTTCTTATATCACACACAGGTAACAAAATGAATTATGTCCTATTGCTACACTTTTGGGACTCCAACACCACCACCGAATATGAGGCCCTTCTACACGGGCTTCGCATTGCAGCCTCCATGGGAATCAGACGCCTCATCTGTGGGGGTGACTCCGACCTTGTTGTCCAAGAGGTGATGAAAACATTCGACACGAAGGATACAAAGATGGCTGCATACTGCACCACAATCCGTGAGCTTGAAGGAAAATTCGACGGCCTCTCATCCCAAGGGGTTGGATGTTCCTCTCCATCCAGGTCTTTGAAATTTGGACACCTGATCAACAACCCTCTGTCTTGAAGATAGTGGACTACCTCTATCAATGTAGCAGTCCACTGGTCATGATGTGAACTATCACAAATCCTTCATAATCCCAATTAATGTTGATACTGCACAGATGAATGAACTGGCTACTGCTTTTGGCTGTCAAATTGGGAAAATGCCCTTCACTTATCTTGGCTTGCCAGTAGGAACCACAAGGCTAAAAATGGTTGATTTTATGCCTCTGGTGGACTACATGGAGAGGAGAATGACTGCTAGCTCATCATTTCTAAATCAAGGAGAAAGGCTACAATTTTTAAATTCTGCTTTGTCTTCTATGCCTATCTTCTTCCTATGTAGTCTGGTTGTCCCTGCTGGCATTCTGAAATAGCTTGAGAGAATACAGAGACAGTGCCTTTGGAGGAAGCATAAAGATGAGCCAGCTCCTTCCCTTGCTGCTTGGGAGCTTATTTGTAGACCCAAAAATAGGGGAGGGCTTGGTATTCTTAATCTGGGGGTACAGAATGTGGCTCTGCTCCTCAAGCATGCCAATAATTTCCTAAATAGGAAGGATCTTCCTTGGGTGTCCTTAATTTGGGACTCATATTACCATGGTAGGGTACCCCAGGGAACCTCTGACTGTGGCTCCTTTTGGTGGAGAGATATTTTCAAGGTAATGCAGAGCTTCAGAGATTGTTCCTGGGTTCAGATAAATGAAGGTGACACTGCTCTTTTCTGGTCTGACAACTGGAAACTTGATCATGAGGTTTCTACCCTACAGTCAAGATTTCCTAGGCTTTTCTCATATGCTAAGGACCCATGGATTTCTGTTAAGGAGATTTTTGACACACAAGATATCCACCAGCAGTTTCATCTTCCTCTGTTAGCTCAGGCATATGAAGACTTGGTTAAGTTGCAGTCTTTGATGGACAGCAAAAGCAGAATACCTGGGACCAAGGATGTTTGGTTTTGGCAAGCCTCCTCCAAAGAGTACAAGCCCAAGATGTTCTATTCCCACACTTTTGCTACTGAAACCTTTAATCCATTGACATCCTGGATATGGAAATCCTCTTGCACTATGAAATTCAAGGTGTTTGCTTGGATGCTCATTATGGACAGATTGAACACAAAGGATATGGTGGAAAGAAGGCATTGGCACATGGAGGATGGAATTCATTGTGTGCTCTGCCCTTTGCAAGCAAGGGAAACCAGGGATCATCTGTTTTTTAATTGCAACTTCAGTGTGAGAGTGTGGAACTATCTGCAGATTGATTGGTCATCTGGAGACTCAATGACTGAATTGGTTATTCAGGCCAGGAGAAGTTTTGACAAACCTTTCTTCACTGAAGGGGTCTTTATTGCCTGTTGGAATATTTGGATCATCATAAATGCCAAAATTTTCAGGAGTGAGAGGGCCAGTTTTAATAAATGGAGATGTGCTTTTAGGCATGATATCAGTCTTATGCAATACAGGGTAAAATCTGCCTACAAGGATGATCTCCTAAGATGGGTTTCTTTTCTGCCCCCTTGAGGCATAGTTTTGTAATCTTTTTGTTTCCTTCTTTTAATCTTGTTCTGTCTGATTACCTCTTGTAATCCCTGTATTGTACTTGTTCCCTTTTGTCTTAATAAAGCTTTTGATATGCTGTGGGGGTGTTGCCCCACAGTTCCCAGTCAAAAAAAATGTAGCGGTCTCCAAGGAAATCTCCAATAGTGAGCCCCACTTCACATATGCCAGGAGGGCACATTGGCGAACTTGGGAAGTCCGACCTCTGTGTAATGCCCCACCATGTCAGGGCGTAGAACCAATCTTGAGTGTCGGGGTGATCACCCCCCAGTAGGCACCGGAGCCCAGAGCATTTTTTCAAACATCAGGCCGACCGGCACCCCTCAATCCGGCTGACCGCCTGGCCGGCTCCCCAGCTCGTCCCGGCTAGGCATGGTGCCACGGTTGGGCCAACTGGCCGTAGGCTAGCTGGCGATGGGTCAACGGCCGTCCCATCCAGCCGTTCGACAAGACCACAATCCCACGACAGGAGCGCATGGCTATAGTGCGACCGTGTCAGCTGACCGGGGCAACCGGCATCAGCGCGGTGCGCCACTTATAGCCCATGATGTCAACCACTCCGTGACGCGGGACAAGATGAGCAACAGTGTCGTGCAGCCGACAGGACCCATGCCCGGCGGATCCGGGTAGCCGGCGGGGCCCGCTGCTAGCTCCAAACAATGACATCAAGTCCTCGTGCCCTTGTAGGATTACTCATGTAACCCCGGGGAGCGGCCTATAAGACCCCCCGGGAGTCCTCCATGCAGAGAGACCTTCTCCCCCTTCGCTTGAACACACACACACACACACACACACGCGCGCGCGCACATAGGCAGGAGAGGCAGGATGGAGAGCTAGCTCCTTATTATTGTAGCCCTTGCGCATATCATACCATTTCAGCAGGACTAGGGGTGTTACCTCCCTGGAGGGCCCCGAACCTGGGTACGTCTCGAGTCTCGCTCTCGCGTGCATGGAGCTCGCTTCCAGAACCCACCGGCATCCTCACGCAGCCCCCCACTTTTAGCCATCTCATGGCACCTGCCGCAATTTACCATGATAGTTGGCGCCTACCTGGGGCTGCTCGCGGCGTTGGCCAGAGTCAAGTTCCGGACGAGGCCCTTCACTGACTTCAGCGAGCACGTTGTGCACGGCTTGGTCCACGCGCCTGGCACGGCCACCGCCGGCCCCGATGGGTGCTCCATCGTCCCCTTCGGTGCACATCGCGTCTTCGTCGCGCTCATCCCCGACAAATACCCTGACGAGGTACACAACTTCACCGACTCGCCCCTCCCCGTTGGTTGCGCCGTCTCAAGTGACGTTGCGGACCTCTGCACTCACGTGGAGGTGCTGACCATCGGCTCCAGCAACACCTCCTCGTGTGGCAAGGAGAAAGCCGTCGTGGTCGCGACAGCTGTTGCTCGCGCCATGTAGGCCGACCTATTGCTCGCGATGCAGCAGAGCCTGCGCGCCCCATCACGCCCGACGCCGACCCGGCTACCGCTATTGTGCAACTCAATGAAGACAGTCAGCACCTGCTAGACGAGGCCATGGCGCTCACTACGACGTAGCGACGAAAGGTGTCCGCCCAGCAGGAGTTTGACACCGCCCACGGCCTCACACCGGCTGGCGCTGAGCCCAACCGGGTTGTTGAGGTGCGGCTCCGTGGCGGAGCTCTCGGCCGCGTGCTGGGCGCTGGCCGGCCAACCTATGATGCCCTGTCAAGAACATGCACTGAAGAGGAGGCCATGGCGGACCTCGAGTTCCTGGAGGGCGAAGAGCTGCTGTAGCCACAGCAGCGCATCCGCGGCCTCATCACCATGGCAAACCTGCAGCAGAAGCATTTTGACCCGGCCCAGCCCACTGCTTCCGTCTCCGGCACGAAGAACACCGGGGACCCAAGTGAGCTCCCTCGGCACACGCAGGAGGCATCCTCCCCGCATCCTGGCGAAAGCCACTGCAGTCGGCGCCGATCCAACCGGAGCCAGTGCGACCACCGGCGCCAGCCGGACCTCCCCCGCCACCGGCTTGGCGGGCTCAGCAGGCTTTTGCCAGCCTGGCACCGCGCACTCTCGTCGCTGGCCGGCTGGGGCCCCGCGAGCCCTACGACGACAATGATGCCCGTCACCGCATCGAGCAGCTAGCCAGCTCCCTCATCGTGGAGGAAGAAAGTGCGGTCTGGCCGGCTTGCTTTGGTCTATGCATCTGCAGTGAGCCCTTCCGCAAAGGCTTCACGCTGCCCCGCGACACCCCCAAGTACAACTGGACCGCCAAGCCAGAGGACTAGCTCACAAGCGCGTGGTCTTGCGCTACGTGCCCATCATGCTGCAAGGTTCTGCCCGGACGTGGATGAACAGCCTATCGGCCAACAGCATCAACACTTGGCTCAATTTTGTCGAAGCCTTCGTGTGCAACTTCACCGACACATACAAGCGACTCGACCGGCCTCGCCGGCACACCTCGTGTGTCCAGGGGCCGTATGAGACCGTTCGCAAGTACCTCACATGGTGGACTGAGCTGCAAAATGGGTGCGACGGGGTCCATGAGGTCCAAGCCATCCAGTACTTCATCGATGGGTGCCGAGACGGCACCCTGCTCAAGCACAAGCTCATGCGCTCCAAGCCAGTCACCATGGCCACGCTCATGGCGACGGCGGACAAGTACGCCATGGCCGACTCCGCCATGAAGGTGCAGGTCCGGCTGGACACCGCTGGCAAGGCAATGCCGGCTCCGCCCGCCAACCCTCAGCCAGCTGGCGACAACAGCCGGCGTCAGCAAGACAACAACAACAAGCGGAAGGGCGAGCAGCTGGCTGCCTACAACCAGCAAGTCGTCGTCGTTGAGGCAGAGGAGCCGGCTAAGCAGGGTTGCAGCCGGTGCCAGCGAACCGGCAAGGCCGCCTGGCAGCCCAATCTCAGCTTCGAGCAGATGCTTGACGCCCCCTTCAAGCACCACAACAACACGAAGTCGTCGACACACATGCTCCATCAGTGCAGCATCACCCAACGCCTGATGCGGGGCGACCTCCTACCCCCTCCCCCGCCGGCTGCGGGGCAACCGCTGCCTCCCCTGCCACCTTCGACAGTCGGCGCACTTTGAAGTGATGCCTTCTCCCACCAGGACATGGCCTACATCGTCTTCACCAACGAGGGCAACGACAAGCACAGCAAGCGCCAACACCTGAAAGAGGTGAAAGCCGTCGTCCCTCCGGTTCCCCAGTTCATGAACTGGTCCGACCGTCCTATTAGTTGGACCCAGAAGGACCACCAGACTGTGTTGCCCACACCGGGTGGCTACGCCCTCGTCCTCGACCCCACGTTTGTCACTGAGAAGCACACCTGCAGCTTCTCGCGAGTGGTCATCAACGGCGGGAGCATCATCAACATCCTCTACCGCAACACCATGATCAAGCTCGGCATCAAAGAAAGGCAGCTCCAGCCCAAACGGATGGTGTTCCACGGCATCGTGTCGGGTCACTCCTGCTCCCGATCGGCAAGTTCTGGCTGGACGTCCTGTTCGGCTTCAGCGACCATTTCTGCCATGAGCCAATCTAGTTTAAATGGTGGACCTGTCCAACCCCTACCACGCGCTTTTGGGCCGGCCTCCGCTGGCCAAGTTCATGGCGGTTCCCCACTATGCCTACCTGAAGATGAAGCTATAAGGTCCCAAGGGCCTCATCACCATCACCGGCGTCTACAAAAAGTCCCTGGAGTGCGCCAAAGCTGGCTCCAAACTAGCCAAGTCACTGTTCATCACCAAGGAGAGGCGTCAGCTCGACCGTCTCGTGGCGCTGGCTGGAGAGCAACTAGCCATGCTGACTCCGCTCAAGAAGACGGCCAACGAGGCGTCCTTCCAGCTATCTAAGGACACCAAGAAGGTTTCACTCTACCCGGTCGACCCCAACTCCAGCCAGTATGTTGTCATGGGCACCCGCCTCGACAACAAATAGAAAGGCAAGCTCATCAACTTCCTTCGTTAGAATTGGAACATCTTTGCATGGTCTCCAAAAGACATGCCGGGTGTTCCGAGGGAGTTCGCCGAGCACAAACTTCACGTCCGCAAGGATGCCAAGCCTGTCCGGCAACCGCTGCACCGTTTCTTTGAGGAGAAGCGAAGAACCATTGGTGAAGAAATCGCCCGGCTGCTCATAGCCGGTTTCATCATGGAAGTATTCCACCCCGAGTGGCTGGCCAACCCAGTCCTCGTTCTGAAGAAGAATAACACCTGGTGCATGTGTATCGACTACACAAGCCTGAACAAGGCATGCCCCAAGGACCCTTTTGCCCTGCCACGGATTGATCAAGTGATCGACTCCACGACCGGCTACGAGCTCCTGTCCTTCTTGGACACCTACTACGGCTACCACCAGATCAAGCTGGACCCGGCTGACGCCCTCAAGACGTTCTTCATCACCCCCTTCGGGACGTATTGCTACATGACATGTCTCCAACGTATCTATAATTTATTATTGTTCCATGCTATTATATTATCAACCTTGGATGTTTTATATGCATTATTATGCTATTTCATATCATTTTTGGGACTAAGCTATTAACCTAGTGCCCAGTGCCAGTTGCTATTTTTTCCTTATTTCTGTCTTTACAGAAAATCAATACCAAACGGAGTCCAAATAGAATGAAACTTTTTGATGATTTTTCTTGGACCACAAGACACCCTGGAAGTATCGGGAGGAGGCCAGAAGAGCCATGAGTGCACGACAAGCTCACAGTGCGCGCCCTAGGGGGGCGCCCTGCAAGCTTGTGCGCCCCCCCCCCCCCCCCCGTGACTTTTCTAACCCTAATTATTATTCTATAAATACCCAAATATTCCTTGTAGACCAAGGGCACACCAAAAATACTTTTCTGCCGCCGCGAGTTTCTGTCTTCGTGAGATCCCATCTGGGGACCTTTTCTGGTACTCTGTCGGAGGGGGATTCGATCATGGAGGGCCTCTACATCAACCTTGCTGCCCTTCCGATGATGTGTGAGTAGTTTACCATAGACCTACGGGTCCATAGCTAGTAGCTAGATGGCTTCTTCTCTCTCTTTGATCTTCAATACAATGTTTTCCTCGATGTTCTTGGAGATCTATTCGATGTAATCTTATTTTGCGGTGCGTTTGTTGAGATCCGATGAATTGTGGATTTATGACCAGATTATATATGAATATTATTTGAGTCTTCTCTAAAATCTTTTAAGCATGATTAAGATAGCTTTGTATTTCTCTTCGATCTATTGATTTGGTTTGGCCAACTAGATTGATTTTTCTTGCAATGGGGGAGGTGCTTTGTAGTGGGTTCAATCTTGCGGTGCTCAATCCCAGTGATAGAAAGGGACATGACATGTATTTGTATTGTTGCCACTAAGGATAAAAAGGTGGGGTTTATTTCATATTGACTGGATCTATCCCTCTACATCATGTCATCTTGCTTAAAGCGTTACTCCGTTCTTGTTAACTTAACACACTAGATGCATGCTGGATAGCGGTCGATGTGTGGAGTTATAGTAGTAGTTGCAGGCAGGAGTCGGTCTACTTGTCACGGACGTGATGCCTATATTCATGATCATTGCCTTAGATACCGTCATAACTTTGCGCTTTTCTATCAATTGCTCAATAGTAATTTGTTTACCCATCGTATGTGTTCTTTCAAGAGAGAAGCCTCTAGTGAAAACTATGGCCCCCGGGTCTATCTTTTATTCTCTCTGTTCCTATATATTTGTCTTTCTACATATTTCAACAAGTGGCTACATACGGAGTAAAATGAGTGAATCTACACTGTAAAATATGTCTATATACATCTGTATGTGGTAGTCGATCCATTTGAAATCTCTAGAAAGACACATATTTAGGAACGGAGGGAGTATCATATTATTTTCAGATCTACAAAACAAAAAACCAAAAATACCTTGCTGCAATTTATTTACCTTTACTTTATTTTGCACTTTTATTTATCTTTTATACCTATCTCTATCAGATCTCATCCTTGCAAGTAATAGTGAAGAGATTGACAACCCCTTATCGCGTTGGGTGCAAGTATTTGTTTGTTTGTGTAGGTGCAATTATTGGAGACTTGTGTGTTCTTCCTACTGGATTGATACCTTGGTTCTTAACTGAGGGAAATACTTATCTCGACTTTGCTGCATCACCCTTTCCTCTTCAAGGGAAAAACCAATGCAAGCTCAAGAAGTAGCACTACATCATGATGTTATTCAGCTTGAAGAATGCCGACGCGACCTTCCAGCGCTGCATGCAAAAGTGCTTCCTGCCGTAGATCGGCAGGAACATGCACGTCTACAACGATGACATCATGATGAAGACCAAGCAGCACCTCACCCTCCTGGAGGACCTCAAGGAGACATTCGCCAACCCGCGCCGGTTCCAGATCAAGCTCAACCCGGAGAAGTGCGTTTTTGGCGTGTCGGCTGGCCAAATCCTCGGGTTCCTCATCTCAGGGTGCATGCGCAGAGAAGATCACGAAGATCGAGCGCATGCGCAAGCCAGCTCAGCTGCGCAATGTCCAAAAGTTTACCGACTGCTTGGCCTTTCGCAGCTAGTTCATCAGTCGGCTGGGAGAGAGGGTCCTGCTCCGGTATCAGCTTATGAAGAAGACGAGGGTGTTCGACTGGAATGACCAGGCGGACGAGGCCTTCCTTGACCTCAATCGCATGCTCTCCACCGCACCCGTCATGGACACGCCGGCTGAGAAGGAGTCTTTGCTAATGTACATCACGGCGACCTCCCACGTGGTCAACATGGTGTTGGTGGTCGAGCACCCTGAGGAGGGCAAGGCGCAGCCGGTCTAGCACCCTGTGTACTACTTGAGTGAGGTGCTCTCCCTCTCCAAGCAGAACTACCCCCACTACCAGAAGATGTGCCACAGCATGTACTTCGCTGCCAAGAAGCTGAAGCAGTACTTCCAGGAGCACTTCATCACCCTGGTGAGCACGGCTCCCCTCGGCGAGATCATGGGCTGCCGCGACGCCTCCGGACGGGTGGCCAAGTGGGCCATCGAGTTGGCCGCCCACACAATCCTCTACGAGCCCCGCACCGCCATCAAGTCCTAGGCGTTGGCCGGCCTCCTCATCCATTGGGCGGAAACTCAGTACCTGCCGCCGGCTCCCCACTCAATGCACTGGCGCATGCACTTCGACTGCTCGAAGATGCTCACCGGCTTGGGAGCCGGCAATGTGATGTCCTCCTCCAAGGGTGATCGGCTGCGGTATGTGCTGTAAATCCACTTCGCCGCCCCCAACAACATTGCCGAGTATGAAGCCCTTGTCCACAGCCTTCGTCCGACCAAGGAAATTGGCATCTGGCGCATCCTTTGCTACGGCGACTCCGATTTGGTGATTCAGCAAGTCTCTGGCGAGTGGGGTGCCAGGGACACCAACATGGCGAGTTACCGCTTCCTGGTCCAGCAGCTGACCGACGGCTTCGATGATTGCGAGTTCCTTCACGTCCCTCGAGCCGACAATGAGGCGTCTGACACGCTAGCCAAGTTGGATTCTACCCGGCATGCCATCCCGGCCGGCGTCTCCCTCGATCACTTGCGCAAGCGTTCCATCAAGTCGTCTCCCGATTCGGAGTCCATCTTCGTCCCGGTCGACCCGGTGGCTCCCGTTCCCGGCTTGGGGGCTGTCGGCTCTGGCTCGGGACCTGCCATCCCGGCCCCGGGGGCTGCCAGTTCCGACCCAGTCCCCGGGGTTGCCGGCTTCAGCTCGGGGACTGCCGCCCCAGCTCCCGAACAAGTTGTCGTCCTCGCGGTGGTAGAGGCACTAGGCTTGGGTGTTCGGTAGAAAGCGAAAATTCAGTTTTTACCATTCAGTTTATTTTTAAATTTGGTTTGCTAAGCTGAAAACCGAAAATGGCAGTGCAAAACAGATAACCGATATTTCGGTTGACCGAAAATTTCGGATCAGCTTCGGTATATACCGAAGTGCCGAGACATGAATGGTGCGCTTTGTTCTTGTGCGTTTCACCACTCACGGATGGCCTTTTATATATAAATGATTTTCTGCCTACTTCCCATTAAACAAACGAGGTGGGACTAAACATGATTGTGTTGCCAGCCGCCGCTCAGCATGGCGCACTACACCAAGAAGCCCGCAAAGTCAACTAAGAAAAATTAAAAAAGAAGCCCACGGAGTCATGCAGTGCGTGGATGAGCTTCCTTTGGGCCTTGGATGCATCCTGGTTGTAGGCTTGCACACGCATGTGATAGCGCAGGCCGCGCGCGGGCTAGCTTGCATGCATTCCTTAGCGACGAAGCGATGTAACTGATGAAAGACGTACATATACAACACAGTTCGGTTTCTACCCGGTTAACCAAAAATAAAACCAAACCTACCAAACTTAATTCGGTTAGTGAGTGTAGAAACTGAATTTTTATCCACCAATGATAAAAACCAAAAAATCAGTTTTTTTGGTTACGGTTTCGGTTCAGTGTTCGATTGTCGATTTTTATGCCCTCCCCTAAGAGGCACCATCTTGGGCGCAGCCAATCCTCACCTTTCTGGTGAGTGGGGAACTCCCAGAAGACAAAGTGGCAGCCCAGCAAGTGCAATGTCGGGCCTCCGCCTACAACATCATCAACCGTGAGCTTGTCAAGCACAACACAAAAGGCGTGTTCCAACGCTGCGTCGAGCCGGCCAAGGGGCTCGAGATCCTACGCGGCATCCACCAGGGCGAGTGCGGGCACCACGCCACCTCGAGGGCCCTCATGGCCAAAGCATTCCGCCATGGTTTTTACTGGCCCACGGCCCTAAAGGAAGCCAAGAAGCTGGTCCTCAAGTGCAAGGATTGCCAGCACGCGCAGCCACCAGCTGGCTGCGGCTCTCCAGACCATCCCCATCACATGGCCTTTCGCCGTCTGGGGCCTCAACATGGTGGGGCCATTCAATACTGCCCGAGGCGGCTTGACGCATCTGCTAGTGATCGTCGACAAGTTAACCAAGTGGATCGAGGCGAGGCCGATCAAGAAGCTCGACGGGCCCACAACCTTCAAGTTCATCAAGGATATCACGGTCCACTATGGCACCCCCCACAGCATCATCACCGACAACGGCACCAACTTTTGCCAAGGGCGCGTTGGCCCACTTTTGCTCCATCTCCGGCATCCATCTCGACTTGGCCTCCGTTGCGCATCCCCAGTCAAACGGCCAGGTGGAGCAGGCTAACGGCCTGATCCTGGCCGGCATCAGGCCGCGACTCATCGAGCCACTCGTGCGCTCACCCGACAGCTAGATCGATGAGCTGCCGATAGTCCTGTGGAGCCTCAGAACCACGCCCAACCGATCCACCGCCTTCACTCCCTTCTTACTCGTCTATGGCGTCGAGGCGGTTGTCCCCACAGACATCAAGTTTGACTCACCCCAGGTCACCATGTACACGGAGGCCGAAGCAAAGGAGGCGCATGAAGACGACGTCGATCTGCTCGAGGAAGCACGCCTGCTGGCCCTCAGTCAGTCGGCCATATACCAGCAGAGTCTACACCACTAGCACAGCACAAAAATGAAGCCCCTCACATTCCGCGAGGGTGACCTTGTGCTCCGGCTCGCCCAGTGGTCAGCCGACCAGCACAAGCCCTTCTCCTCTTCAACGCGCAGAAGGCCAACAAGTGCAAGAGAGACACCTCCGGCGAGGATATGGAGTGCCCATGGAACGCGGAGCGCCTCCGTCCATTTTACAGTTAAACGCATGCATTTATGTATCGCTACCTTTTGGGATTAATGAAAGCAACAGGTCCCCCGAAAGACACTCAGGGGCTACCTTCTCGGCTCTATCAAATCTTTTTCATTACATACTTTACAGCTTTTATCCCCCTCGGGTCGGCGCGTCCGGATCGAGAGATCGCCGGCTAACCCGTGCCTCGCCCTTTTCGTAAGCGGCCTAGTAGCATGCACACGCCAAAGCCCTCACTTCGCCTCAAGCCACAGTCTGGCTCCCGGCTATCCGGCTGGCAAGAGCAAAAGGACGGAAGCATTTCACACAAAAAGTGGCTAAGGAAGAGCATCTGGCTCGGCCAACCCCGCCGTCCATCTCTTCACCCACCGGCACACAAACCGGCTGCGCTCCAGCCGGCTTCGCCGCCTGCAGCCAGTCGGTCCAGTGGGTGTTTTGCTTGCACTCAAGTCCTGAAAATCCTAAGTATGGTACATTTCCTTTCAACTCCAACTTCCCGTCCCTGCTACATACCAGCTCCCGGCTATCCGGCTGGCGGGGAGGAAGACGAAAGGGGGAGCGGACAAGAAAAATGACCTAAGGACAAAGGCAAAAGCGAGCCACTAGTCGGCAGATGACATACACAGATAGAAAGCACACACATTTATATATACGGCAAAAGGCCCACGGCCATGAGTTCATTACGTAAACTTACACCCCAGTGGGTGGACTTGCCAACTAACCAAAAGTTCAAGCATTAAAAAACAAAGATAAGAAAGATAAAGGCCCTACGAGGCGGCCGTGTCAGTGTCAGTCCGCGTCGGCTCCTCTGTTGCGTTGGTGTCGTCCAAACCGGTGGCGTCGGCATCCGCCTTGCCCCCGTCTTGGCCGAGCTGCCTTCCGGGTCCTCGAGGGTCAGGACAAAGTCATCAGCAGGCAACACTGTGCCCTCTGCCGCTCGCTCCAAGACGAACTCATCATGGGGGGTGAACGGCACGATGTCGATAGCCCGCACGGCGATCAGCGTCGCCCGCTACACCAAGTCATCCTCCGCCTCAACCCGCCGAGCTGCCAGCCATTCCAGGTCGACGCTCGGGTACCAGGACAGCACGAAGCTGAACGCCATCTCCGCTCGGCCTGGGCCGCAGAAGCCCTCCATGCGCCGAGTCACGCCACGCCAGCCGGCTGACGGTATTGGGCACCACCGCGTTCAGCCAGAGCATGCCCACCATTGCCAAGCCAGCTTCGAAAAGCCGGTTAATGTCACGCTCCACCGCCTCTAGGTGGGCCTTGGCAGCGACGGCGAACTCCGTCACCGTCCAGGCGGCGAGCACACAAATATCGTCCCCCTTCGCCCTTTGTTCCGCCTGGTAGGTGTTCACGGCTACCTCTGTCGGCGCCAACGTCTCAAAGAAGACACATGGCGGAGAAGGGAGGGGGGTCAGTCAACGAACCAAAGACTTGGTCGGCCATGCGGCCGGGCCCGGAAAGACGAAGAAACAAGCAAGACACTTACGAGTGAGAAGCTCGTTGATACGTCTCCAACGTATCTATAATTTTTTTATTGTTCCATGCTATTATATTATCCATCTTGGATGTTTTATATGCATATTATGCTATTTTATATCATTTTTTGGGACTAACCTATTAACCTAGTGCCAGTTGCTATTTTTTCCTTGTTTTTGTCTTCTACAGAAAATCAATACCAAACAGAGTCCAAATGGAACAGAACTTTCTAACGATTTTTCTTGGACCAGAAGACACCTAGGAAGCTTCGGGAGGAGGCCAGAAGAGCTACGGGTGGGCCACAAGCTCACCAGGCGGGCCCTAGGGGGGCGTCCTGCAAGCTTGTGGGCCCCCCGTAGCCCCTCTAACCCTAATCTCAGCTCCATAAATACCCAAATATTCCCCGTATACCAGAGGGCACACCAAAAATACTTTTCCGCCGCCACAAGCTTCTGTTCTCATGAGATCCCATCTTGGGGCCTTTTCTGGCACTCCACCGGAGGGGGATTCGATCATGGAGGGCCTCTACACCAACCTTGTTGCCCTTCCGATGATGTGTGAGTAGTTTAGCACAGACCTACGGGCACATAGCTAGTAGCTAGATGGCTTCTTCTCTCTCTTTGATCTTCAATACTATGTTCTCCTCGATGTTCTTGGAGTTCTATTCGATGTAATCTTCTTTTGCGGTGCGTTTGTTGAGATCCGATGAATTGTGGATTTATGATCAGAATATCTATGAATATTATTTGAGTCTTCTCTGAACTCTTTTATGCATGATTAAGATAGCTTTGTATTTCTCTCTGATCTATTGATTTGGTTTGGCCAACTAGATTGATCTATCTTGTAATGGGGGAGGTGCTTTGTTTTGGGTTCAATCTTGTGGTGTCCTCACCTAGTGACAGAAGGGGTAGCGAGGCACGTATTTGTATTGTTGCCATTAAGGATAAAAGATGGGGTTTGTACCATATTGATTGGATCTATCCCTCTACATCATGTCATCTTGCTTAAGGCTTTACTCCATTCTTGTTAACTTAATACACTAGATGCATGCTGGATAGCGGTCGATGTGTGGAGTAATAGTAGTAGATGCAGGTAGGATTCGGTCTACTTGTCACGGACATGATGCCTATATTTATGATCATTGCCTTAGATATCGTCATAACTTTGCGCTTTTCCGTCAATTACTCAATAGTAATTTGTTTACCCACCGTGTGTGTTCTTTCAAGAGAGAAGCCTCTAGTGAAAACTATGGCCCCTGCGTCTATTTTTAACATATTATTTTCAGATCTATAAAACCAAAAACCCAAAAATACCTTGCTGCAATTTATTTACCTTTACTCTATTTTGCACTTTTATTTATCTTTTATACCTATCACCATCAGATCTCATCCTTGCAAGTAACCGTGAAGGGATTGACAACCCCTTTTCGTGTTGTGTGCAAGTATTTGTTTGTTTGTGTAGGTGCATCTATTGGGGACTTGTGTGTTCCTCCTACTGGATTGATACCTTTGTTCTCAAACTGAGGGAAATACTTATCTCTACTTTGCTGCATCACCCTTTCCTCTACAAGGAAAAAAATCAATGCAAGCTCAAGAAGTAGCAGGAATAATTTCTGGTGCCGTTGCCGGGGAGGAGCTACATCAAGGCTACAAAGTACCCATCGTAAACTCTCATCTCTTGCATTTACATTATTCACCATTTGCTTCTGGTTTTCAGCTCACCCACTTCTAAAACGTTTTCAGAAAAACTCAAAAATATTTGCCTTTTTATTCGCCTTCTTTTCGTCTTTTCGTTTAATTTTGTTTGCTTATGTGCTAGATTGCTTGCTTTGTCATGATGTCTCAAGAAAATACTAAGTTGTGTGACTTTTTCAACACTAATAATAATGATTTTATTAGTACTCTGATTGCTCCGGCCACTAGTGCGGAATCTTATGAAATTAATGCCGCTTTGTTGAATCTTGTTATGAAAGAACAATTTTCTGGTAGTCCTAATGAAGATGTTGCATCCCATCTAAATACTTTCGTTGAATTGTGTGATATGCAAAAGAAAAAATATGTGGATAATGATATTATTAAATTGAAGCTATTTCCGTTCTCACTACGAGATCATGCTAAAATTTGGTTTTCATCTTTGCCTAAAAATAGTATTGATTCATGGAATAAGTGTAAAGATGCTTTTATTTCCAAGTATTTTCCTTCCGCTAAGATCATCTCCCTTAGGAACGATATAATGAATTTTAAGCAACTTGATCATGAACATGTTGCACAATCTTGGGAGAGGATGAAATTGATGATAAGAAATTGCCCTACTCATGGTTTAAGTTTATGGATGGTCATACAAAAAAATTATGCCGGATTGAATTTTGCTTCTAGAAATCTTTTAGATTCCGCCGCGGGGGGTACTTTTATGGAATTCACATTAGGATAAGACACTAGATAATACTATGGCAAATTACTCTCAATGGCATTCCGAAAGATCTTCTACTAGTAAAAAAAGTGCATGCGATTGAAGAAATTAATACTTTGAGTGGAAAGATGTATGAACTTATGAGATTGATTGCTAGCAAGAGTGCTCCTATTGATCCTAATGATATGCCTTTGTCTACTTTGATTGAGAATAATAATGAATCTATGGATGTGAATTTTGTTGGTAGGAACAATTTTGGTAATAACGCGTATAGAGGCAATTTTAACGCTAGGTCGTATCCTAGTAATTTCTCTAATAATTATGGTAATTCCTACAACAATTCTTATGGAAATTATAATAATATACCCTCTGATCTTGAGAACAATATTAAATAATTTATTAACTCCCAAAAAAACTTCAATGCTATGGTAGAAGAAAAATTGCTCAATATTGATGATTTGGCTAGAAGCGTTGATAGAATTTCTCATGAGATTGATTCTTTTAAGATTATATCTATGCCACCCAAGCTTGATATTAATGAGTCTCTGGAAGCTATTCAAATTTCTATTAATGAAAGTAGGGAGAGATCCGCTAGGATGCGTGCTAAGAGAGAATGGCAAGAAAAAGTATGTTCTTCTAGTTTTTGCGATAATCATGATGAAGATCTTAAAGTGATTGGTATGACTCCTATTGAATCTTTGGTTTATAATATAAAAATTGATAAATAAGGGACTGGATATGAGTCAACTTTAGCTAGAAGGCGTCCCAATAATTTGGGGGGTGAAGATCTTAATGAAAAAATTGATAAAAGTGGGATTGGCGAGGTCAAAACTTTAAGTAGTGATGAACCCACTCTTTTGGATTTCGAGGACTTTAATTATGATAATTGTTCTTTGATTGATTGTATTTCCTTGTTGCAATCTATGCTTAATTCACCTCATGCTTATAATCAAAATAAAGCTTCTACTAAACATATCGTTGATGTCATGACGAAATCATTTGAAGAAAAACTTGAGCTGGAAGTTTCAATCCCTAGAAAGCTTTATGATGAATGGGAAGCTACTATTAAGATTAATATTAAAGATTATGAGTGCAATGCTTTGTGTGATTTGGGTGCTAGCGTTTCCACTATTCCAAAAACTTTATGTGATGTGCTAGGTTTCCATAAACTTGATGATTGTTCTTTAAATTTGCACTTAGCGGATTCCACTATTAAGAAACCTATGGGAAGGATTAATGATGTTCTTATTGTTGCAAATAGGAATTATGTGCCCATAGATTTTATTGTGATTGATATAGATTGCAATCCCGCATGCCCTATTATTCTTGGTAGACCTTTCCTTAGAACGATGGGTGCAATTATTGATATGAAAGAAGGAAACATTAGATTTCAATTTTCGTTAAGGAAGGGCATGGAACACTTTCCAAGAAAGAAAATTAAGTTTCCATATGAGGGCTACTTATGGATTGCATACCAAAGATGACAATACCTAGATCTATGAAATATGCCTAGCTAGGGGCGTAAAACAATAGCGCTTGTTGGGAGGCAGCCCAATTTTTTTTTGCTTCTGTTCTTGAATAAATATAAAATATTACTTCTGTACTAATTGTGTTTTAGTGTTTTAATTAGTGTTTGGGCCAAGTAAGACCTTTGGGATGCTTTGGTAGATCACTGATTTGATTTTGCTGAAAAACAGAAACTTTTGAATCCAGTAGCAGAATTGTTAAAATTCACTGAAACTTGGAAAAACTCTGAATGTTTTACACAAGATTGATATATTAATTTCCTCTGTTTTGGTAATTTTTTAGAATTTTTGGAGTTACAGAAGAATGACTATAATTCGGGTCTTTACAAATTGTTCTGTTTTTGATAGATTCTGTTTTTGATGTGTTGTTTGCTTATTTTGACGAATCTATGGGTAGTCGGGGGGTATGAGCCATGGAGAAGTTAGAATACAGTAGATATAATACAAATATAAAATTGGAATGAGTTCACAATGGTACCTAAAAGTGGAGATTTGTTTTATCATACAAACGGATCTCATGAGTTTTTTGTTGAGTTTTGTGTTGTGAAGTTTTCAAGTTTTGGGTGAAGTTTCGACGGACTACGGAATAAGGTGTGGCAAGAGCCTAATCTTGGGGATGCCCAAGGCACCCCAAGGTAATATTCAAGGACAACCAAGCTTCTAAGCTTGGGGATGCCCCGGATGGCATCCCCTCTTTTGTCTTTAATCCATCGGTAAAATTACTTGAGGCTATATTTTTATTCACCACATGATATGTGTTTTGCTTGGAGCGTCTTGTATTATATGAGTCTTTGCTTTTTAGTTTGCCACAATCATCCTTGCTTTACACACCTTTTGAGGGACATACATTAATCATGAATTTATTAGAATACTCTATGTTCTTCACTTATATCATTTGAGCAAGGTAGTTGCTCTAGTGCTTCACTTATATCTTTTTAGAGCACGATGGTGGTTTTATTTTGAAGAAATTGATGAACTCTCACACTTCACTTATATTATTTTGAGAGTCTTATAAATAGTATGGCAATTTGCTTAGGTTATGATTTTAGTCCTAATATGATGGGTATTCAAGAGGGATATAATAAAAAAATCATGAAGATCATTGAATATATGAGAAGTTTGATTCCTTGCATTTGTTTTGAGATATGAAGATGGTAATATTAGAGTCATGCTAGTGAGTAATTATGGATTAGTAAGAATATTTGTGTTAACGTTTGTGATTCCCGAAGCATGCACGTATGGTCTCTCGTTATGCGATGAAGTTGGGGCATGATTTATTTTTTATTGTCTTCCTTATGAGTGGCGGTCGGGGACGAGCGATGGTCTTTTCCTACCAATATATCCCCCTAGGAGCATGCATATTAGTACTTTGTTTTAAGGTCTAATAAACTTTTGCAATAAGTATGTGAGTTCTTTATGACTAATGTTGAGTCCATGGATTATACGCACTCTCACCCTACCATCATTGCTAGCCTCTTCGGTACCGTGCATTGCCCTCTCTCACCTTGAGAGTTGGTGCAAACTTCGCCGGTGCATCCAAACCCTGTGATATGATACGCTCTTTCACACATAAGCCACCTTATATCTTCCTCAAAACAGCCACCTTATATCTTCCTCAAAACAGCCACCATACATACCTATTATGGCATTTCCACCGTTCCGTTTTATTATGACCCATGCCATCATTGTCATATTGCTTTGCCTGATCATATAGTTGAGATAGTATTTGTGGCTTGGCCATTGTTCTTATTTCTTATACATGTCACGCTAGATCATTGCACATCCCGGTACACCGCCGGAGGCATTCATAAAGAGTCATATTTTTATTCTAGTATCAAGTTGTAATTCTTGAGTTGTAAGTAAATAAAAGTGTGATGATCATCATTATTAGAGCATTGTCCCATGTGAGGAAAGGATGATGGAGACTATGATTCCCCCACAAGTCGGGATGAGACTCCGGACGAAAAATCTAAAAAAAAGAGAGCGAGAAAAAAGAGGCTAAAGAGCCCAAAAGAAAAAAAAGGAAAAAAAGAGAGAAAAAGAGAGAAGGGGCAATGTTACTTAAAATATCCCTTTTCCACACTTGTGCTTCAAATAGTACCATGTTCTTCACATAGAGAGTCTCCTATTTTGTCACTTTCATATATTACTAGTGGGAATTTTTCATTATAGAACTTGGTTTGTATATTCCAATGATGGGCTTCCTTAAATTGCCCTAGGTCTTCGTGAGCAAGCGAGTTGGATGCACACCCACTTAGTTTTCTTTTGAGCTTTCATACACTTATAGCTCTAGTGCATCCATTGCATGGCAATCCCTAATCCTTGCATTGACATCAATTGATGGGCATCTTCATAGCCTATTGATTAGCCTCGCCAATGTGAGACTTTCTCCTTTTTTGTCTTCTCCACGCAAACTCCACCATCATGTTCTATTCCACCTATAGTGCTATATCCATGGCTCATGCTCATGTATTACGTGAAAGTTGAAAAAGTTTGAGAACATTAAAAGTATGAACCGATTGCTTGTCTTGTCATCTGGGTTGTGCATGATAAATACTTTGTGTGATGAAGATAGAGCATGACAAGATTATATGATTTTGTAGGGATAACTTTCTTTAGCCATGATATTTTAAGAAGACATGATTGCTTTATTAGTATGCTTGAAGTATTATTGTTTTTATGTCAATATTAAACTTTTGTTTTGAATCTTATGGATATGAATATTCATGCCACAATAAAGAAAGATTACATGATAAAAATGTTAGGTAGCATTCCACATCAAAAATTCTATTTTTATCATTTATCTACTCGAGGACGAGCAGAAATTAAGCTTGGGGATCCTTGATACGTCTCCAACATATCTATAATTTTTTATTGTTCCATGCTATTATATTATCCATCTTGGATGTTTTATATCCATTATTATGCTATTTTATATCACTTTTTGGGACTAACCTATTAACCTAGTGTCCAGTGCCAGTTGCTGTTTTTTTCCTTGTTTTTGTCTTCTACAGAAAATCAATACCAAACAGAGTCCAAACGGAATGAAACTTTTTGACGATTTTTTTTGGACCAGAAGACACCTAGGAAGCTTCAGGAGGAGGCCAGAAGAGCTACAGGTGGGCCACAAGCTCACCAGGCGCGCCTTGCAAGGTTGTGAGCCCCCGTAGACCCTCTAACCCTAATCTCAGCTCCATAAACACCCAAATATTCCCCGTATACCAGAGGTCACACCAAAAATACTTTTCCACCACCGCAAGCTTCTGTTCTCATGAGATCCCATCTTGGGGCCTTTTCCGGCACTCCGCCGGAGGGGGATTCGATCACGAAGGACCTCTACACCAACCTTGCTGCCCTTCCGATGATGTGTGAGTAGTTTACCACAGATCTACGGGTCCATAGCTAGTAGCTAGATGGCTTCTTCTCTCTCTTTGATCTCCAATACAATGTTCTCCTCGATGTTCTTGGAGTTCTATTCGATGTAATCTTCTTTCGCGGTGCATTTGTTGAGATTCGATGAATTGTGGATTTATGATCAGATTCTCTATGAATATTATTTGGGTCTTCTCTGAACTCTTTTATGCATGATTAAGATAGCTTTGTATTTCTCTCTGATCTATTGATTTGGTTTGGCCAACTAGATTGATCTATCTTGCAATAGGGGAGGTGCTTTGTTTTGGGTTCAATCTTGCGGTGTCCTCACCAAGTGACACAAGGGGTAGCAAGGCACATATTTGTATTGTTGCAATTAAGGATAAAAATATGGGGTTTATACCATATTTATTGGATCTATCCCTCTACATCATGTCATCTTGCTTAAGGCGTTACTTCGTTCTTGTTAACTTAATACACTAGATGCATGCTGGATAGCAGTCGATGTGTGGAGTAATAGTAGTAGATGCAGGCAGGAGTCGGTCTACTTGTCACGGACATGATGTCTATATTCATGATCATTGCCTTAGATATCGTCATAACTACGCGCTTTTCTGTCAATTGCTCAACGGTAATTTGTTTACCCACCGTATGTGTTCTTTCAAGAGAGAAGCCTCTAGTGAAAACTATGGCCCCCGGGTCTATTTTTACCATATTATTTTCAGATCTATAAAACCAAAAACCCAAAAATACCTTGCTACAATTTATTTACCTTTACTTTATTTTGCACTTTTATTTATCTTTTATACCTATCTCTATCAGATCTCATCCTTGCAAGTAACCATGAAGGGATTGACAACCCCTTTTTCGCGTTGTGTGCAAGTATTTGTTTGTTTGTGCAGGTGCATCTATTGGGGACTTGTGTGTTCCTCCTACTGGATTGATACCTTGGTTCTCAAACTGAGGGAAATACTAATCTCTACTTTGCTGCATCACCCTTTCCTCTTCATGGGAAAAATCAACGCAAGATCAAGAAGTAGCACTCGTCAATACGCTGCACCTCCACCAGCATCCCTCGCCCCTTCATCGACCGTGCAGCGGTGCAGCGATCCCGATCTGCCTTGAGCGTGGTGACCTCCTCAGCAGTTTTCGCCGCCTGCTCATCCTTCTGGGCCGCCGCCTTGCGGTGCTCCTCCGCAAGCCGGCCCAGTTTGGCCTGATGAGCGGTCGTCGTCTGGTCCCTCTCTGCCGCTAGTCGGTCCATCTCCGCTCGGAGCTGGTCGCGCTGCTGGCCAGCCTGGCCCAACCGGTTTTGGAGGTTCGGTTGTAGCGGCTGCATGGTAGGGCTCCCAGTCAGCAGCCAGACAAGAAAGAAAAGCAAAGACAAAGCAGAAGCAATAAGATTCGACCCGGCTGTAGCACAGCCGGCTCGACCGCCCAAATCTCGGGGGCTACACCCAGTGGGTGCGCTAGCGCCCCCCCACTAGAAGCATGCGAGCTGTACCTTGGGCCTAACGCAGCTCCTCCTCCTTGGCGGTGAGCTGGGACCTGGCGTTGTGGTACCGACCCAGAAGACGGTTGTACGCCACCGCCCTCATGTTGTAGATTGTCTGCGAGGAAGAAGGTTAAGGAAAGAAAATGCCTGTGAAGGCCCGACCCGCCTGCTGCGCAGCCAGCCCGGGCCTCGGGGGCTACACCCAATGAGTGCACTGACCCCCCACTGTAGAGCGACCAAGATGGTCGAGAAGAGGGAAAGAAAACAAAAACAAGCTGCAAAGAAAAATGAAAGACAAAGACTTACCACGACGGTCTGCTCCCGCTGCTGCATCTGTTCCTGCTCCGCCTTGATGTAGTTCTGCAGGCGGTCGTGGACGAACTGCAGGCACAAAGAGTCAACCGCCGTGTCTAGGTCGCTAGTGCATGAGTTGCTCGTGGCCTCGCCGGCGCCTGCCGAGGTCCGCTGCATCCGAGTCACGGACCCGGCGCTCGTCCCACTCGAAGCCGGCCTCGTCTCGATGCCACGCCCCGCGACTTGCGGCCTGACAACCACCATGGCGCTAGAGCTCCCGAGCGTGGCCTCCGTGCTCGGCGGCGGAGCTCCTCTATCGGCTGGTGTGGTCTCCGGCCCGCGACCTCCTTCGTCCCTGCGCTCGGCCTCGTCGGCCGGGTCGACGGCTGGCGGCGACTCTGTAATGATGGTTTGGTCGGCCTCCGGCTCGTGGTCTCGCCGTGGCCGGCTGCTTCAGTGGTGGCTTGGGCGTTGGCCTCCACCCGGCGAGCCGGATTGTGCACCGACTTCAAGCGATGCTCCCCTACCGGCAACGGTGGCAGTTAGTTTTCCTCCCAAGCTGGCCACGGGGGTCCTCGGTGGCCCTCCTTTGCATCCCTGCGGTATTCCGCCACACCGTGGCCGAAGCCTCTACCACCCCCTTCTCGGCCACCGCCCAAACCCTCCATGCGGTGCGCCCCTCCGCCTCGGGCTCCAGGCCGGTTTGCCGGGCCACGAGCTTGTCCTCCACGACCCTGGCCGGCTCACGCTCGTCCGCGCTGCCCTGGGTTCCTTGGCGACCGGCTTCATTCCCGGCCGCGGCTAGGGCGGCCCTGGACGGTGTGCGGTGGGCATGAGGGGGAAGAAAAAGAGACCCGAACGTAGAAGAATAAACGAGCAAGAAGCAAGAGAAAAGTAGAAAGAGATACTATCCCGAAGGCCGTGGGGATCGCCCATTTCGGACCCACCAACGGGGCGAGTTGGCGCGTCTTCTTGATAACCCTCCTCCCGCCTCCTGGCTGCACCGCGGCCAGGCGCTTCCCCACCGGCCGCGGCTCGACCGCCTGCTTCCCGTGCGGCCGCTCTGCGGCCGCCGGCTCACAGGACGGCCCTGTTCCGGCCGTTTTCAGCAGACGCCTCCGAGGGCGACGCTGGCGTCCACCTCCGCATTCGGTTGCATTGGACCACTCAAGTCATCTTCATCATCGTACGTCCACTCATGCAGGGGGTCTGGAGTCGAAGACTTACCGGCTTGGCCGGACCCGTCGGCTTCAGCGTCCACGAGGTGCGCGTCATCCCCGCCCTCCTCGTCGCCTCCGGCCCTCTCCTCATCTGAGTCGGGAAGGTCCGGCTGCAGGCCCTGGGGATGCGGCCCGTCATGGGTCTGCTGGCTGGGAAGTTCTGCAGCTGGCCTGACACGTCAGGGCACATGAAAAGGGAAGAGGTTGCGAAGTACAAAGACCAGGGACTCACTGTCGGCGTGGGGTCCAGCCGGTTGTAGGGATCTTTCCCAAAGCGTCGTGCCATCTCGCTCAGCCCGACGTTGGTGATGTTGTTGATGCGCTGGACGATCCTAGACGATGATGCCTCCTTCATCGACATCTGGCAGGGGTCGTGCTGGCTGCTCATATCGCCGATTTGGTGCAACCGACGCTGTAGCAAAAGCACCCGGCGGGTGGTAAAGGTCGCGATGAGATCCACCAGGACGATCCCCTCGTGATCTGTTAGCTCCTGGATCCGGCTGCAGACAATCTCTACCGACGGGTTCTTGGGGTTGTACCCCTAGTTCAGCTTCTCCAATGGCGGCGTATTGTTGAAAGGGGGCAAGTTGATGCAGTCCGCCGCCGGGTTGGAGTTCTTCACGTAGAAGAAGGACTGTTGCCACTTCTTGGTTGAGTCCTTGAGGGGGAGCTTGGGGAAGACTCCAGTCGATCGGCCGGCCACCACCGCCGCCTCGTTGGCAGACATCGCGCCGGCCGCCGCCCCCTGCTGTTTGAGGTAGAAGAGCCGTCACCATAGCTCGACGTACGGTAAGAGACCGATGTAACCCTCGCAGAGCGTAGTGAAGGCGGAGAGCTATAGGACAATGTTCGCTTCGAGGTGATGCGGCTGAAGGCCGAAGAGCATGAGGAACAGCCGAAAGAAAGTGCTCACGGGGAGGCTGAGCGAGCGAAGTGGGTGAATAAGACCACCACCTTGCCGTCCCATGGTGCCGGCACAATCTCCCCGCCGGGCCGCGCACCTCCACTTGCTCCACTGGCGGCAGCCTCCACGTATTGCGAAGGTACGTGATGTCGTCGTCGGTGACGGCAGAGCCCTCCCACGACCCCTTGGGCGGCGCCATCGCAGGGCTCAATGGGTGCGCGGGTATAGTGGCGGTGCGAGAAAGTCGAAGGAGATCCACACCCCGCGGGTCGCCGGCACGACGCGGTGGTGGCTCGGTCAAAGCGCCGCCACGGAAGAGCTTCCTCGCGTGTGCTTCGAAAGGAAGGGAAGGAGAAGAGGGAGAAGAAGCAGAGGGGCGGGGGCAGGAGCAAGAATGCCTTGGCCGCTTCCCCTCCCCTCCATTTAAACCCATGGGAAAACATGGGGGAGTGGGATCGTTTGCACCCATGATCCCCACTCCCCCACAATGTGCGGGCGCATTACACGCACGCATTAACTGCGCTGAGAAGCCCAACCGATGGGCGGCCACAATAAATCATGTGCGCGGGCCGAGGGCGCGGCCTGGCAGGTCCCAGCCCACTGTCGCGTCCCATCACGTGTGTGGCCTGGCAGGACTTCACCCGCCGCTGGGACGCACGTGGTAGCCTTGCAGACCACGACGGGCGCGAATCACCACGCCGGCCCGGCCCCTCCAATCCACATTGCAGCTGGGCGCTGCGACCCGGCCGCGGGCACCTTCTTGCCGAATCCACGCGTCACGTCGCCTGCCACCTTCGCCAGGGGGTAAGCTACAAAGGCCCTCCTGCTTGGAGCCGGCGGACCTTTACAGCTTCGAGGACTACTGTCGGGGGGATCACCCCCGGGTAGGCACCGGAGCCCAGAGCATTTTTTCAAACATCGGGCCGGTTGGCGCCCCTCAATTCGGCTGGCCGCCTGGCCGGCTCCCCAGCTCATGCTGGCTAGGTGCAGCGCCACGGCTGGGCCGGTTGGCTGCAGGTCGGCTAGCGACGGGTCAGCGGCCGTCCCATCCAGTCGTACGACAAGACCACTCTCCCACGATGGGAGCGCATGGCTACACTGCGATCGTGTCCGCTGACCGGGGCGACCGGCGTCAGCGCGGCGCGCCATTGTAGCCCCACGACGTCAACCACTCCATGATGACGCGGGACGAGATGAGCAACAGAGTCGTGCAGCCAGGGGGACCCGCGCCCGATGGACCCGGGCAGCCGGTAGGCCCTGCTGCTAGCTCCAGACAATGACATCAGGGCCCACGCCCATGTAGGATTACTCATGTAACCCCAGGGGCGTCCTATAAGACCCCCAGGGAGTCCTCCATGCAGATGGACCTTCTCCCCCTTCGCTTGAACACACACACACACACACCTAGGAGAGGCGGGATGGAGGGCTAGCTCCTTCTTCCTCCTCCACCAAACAGCTCCAAAAGCACCATTGTAGCCCTTGTGCATATCATACCCTTTCGGTAGGACTAGGGGTGTTACCTCCCCGGAGGGCCCCGAACCTGGGTATGTCTTGAGTCTCGCTCTCGCGCGCGCCGACCTCGCTTCCGGAACCAACCGGTGTCCTCATGCAGCCCCCCACTTTTAGCCATCTCATGGCATCTACCGTAATTTCACCACGACATTGAGCCCATTCCTCCATCTCGGGAGGCGTTGCGAGTTCAAAATATCGGGAGCCAGGACGAGCCCGGATGACTGCTCCGCCATAGGCCGGAATCTTGCCCTTCTTCAAGCGTGGCATGACTTCAAAGAAGTGCCTCTAGAATCCAATGTGAGGAGGACCCCAAAAAAGCACTCGCAGAGGGTCACAAAGCAGGCCAGGTGCGGCACTCCCTCTGGGGTCAAATGATGCAACAGCAACCCATAATGAGTCAAAATTCCTCTGGGGAAGGTGTTCGAAGGAAGAGCCGGTCCACGACAGATGAAGGCAGTGTGCACCACAAGATTCCAAATCTGAGGATTGGGCGGAGTGTCATCGCGAGCATCAGGAAACCAATACAGTGACCTGCGCTTCGGAAGCCACCCAGCTCCACCAACCTATCCAGATCCTTGTTGGTGATTGGGGAGGGCTTCCAGTCATCCGACTACTCAGGTGGATTGACCAGCACCGGCAAGGGGGACGACGGTGGACTCGTGGCCCGCTCCCGAGCAAGGCTCTACCTAGAGGGCATGTTGGCCTCACTTGACTTAGGATCCATGACGCAGCTCTCTAGACCCGACGGCGGCAAGGGTATGCTTCGAGGAATCAAGGAAGAAGAAAGAAGAAAAAATACGGTTGGAACGACGCTTCCCCGCAATTTATGGAATGGCTGCCCACGATTTCGCCGCTACAAATGGCAACGCTAGAGCGTCAGTAATAGCCTAGACAACGGTGACGCCTGGGTACTTTGTGGTGGCCCACATCCTACTTAATGACCCATGGCATACTAAACGCCATCCGACAGCTTGGCAACCCCAAGATGTGCGGAGGTCACAAAAGGAGACCCGCGGTGATGGGTTGTCATAGAAGAAACAGCGAGTCCCGGGGCAGGGAGGCTCTGGGAAACCATGAGGTCGACAAAATTGTCGGGACCCCGATCCTAAGTCACACTGATCTAGCATGTAACACATCATATCACTTTGTGGCCTCACGCATGGTATGCCCACGGCTGTAGCCTTACCTTGGACGGGACCGTTTGCGCCTTTTGGCTCATGTATATGATTGTGTCGCTAGCATCCATATGACAGAGAACCCAGGTCGACATGGTTAGTCGTGAACCAAGGTGGCACAGCCGTACAGGGATAGGCATACGTAACCCAGCAATGAACGTGTCGGTCATCAACATATGAACCCAAGTCATAGCAAGCTAGAAGGACTTAAAGGAACAACGCGTGACATTTCCCCGAAGGGACAGACACAGGAACAAAGAAGGATACATGCCAGCCAATCCAAGTGTTCCGGAGCAGTAGCGAACTACTATGGCTTAGTGGAAGCACCAGGGAGCATTTCCCTATAAGAAAGGCTACCAAAGGCAAACAACTAAGTGTCGAACCCCACACATAGCAATACACATTACACATACGCATAACATGCAAGTATGTGATGTACAACATGGCATCACAACATAACTCAACAACTCATATGTAGATAAAGGCTCAGAAGAGCCAACATAGCATTTATTACAAGCAGCGGGTTACATGACCCTTCACACAAGTCATACAAGCCAAGCGGAAGCATAAAACTTGTCTGAGTACAGACAACTGAAAAGAAACAACAGGGCTAGAAGCCTGACTATCTATAGACCCTCCCAAGGGTGCAAGATCGTAGCTGAGGTAATAGGCTACTCGTCGAAGTCCACGCGGAACTACTAGTGAGGTCGAAGTTCCTCTGCAAAATATAAATTAAGCAAACGTGAGTACAATGGTACTCAGCAAGACTTACATCAGATCCTATCATACATGCATTAGTATCAAAAAGGGTATTGTGGGGTTTGGCTATAGCAAGCCAGCTTTGACTCAGTGGCTATCCTGTTCTACGACTACCAGTAATTTCTTTGCGGTGAGAAAGCGCATACGAGTCCACTAATCACCATAGCAATACACCACCATGGATTCTTTCCCGTCTCCCTGCGAGAAGGCCATCCATAGCACTCACACTTATCTTGAGCATTTTAGAGTATCCACTTCAAGTTGTCTATGATCCATATATTGACGCCCCCGATTCAATCATACACGCAAACGTGTACGATCAAGACCATGGACTCACAGGAAGATATCACAACACTACTCTAAACACAAATGAAAGTCATACAAGCTTCATATTACAAGCCAGGGGCCTCGAGGGCTCGAATACTGAAGCTCGAAACAAACAAGTCAGTGGAAGCAACAATATCTGAGTACAGACATAAGTTAAACAAGTTTTGCCTTAAGAAGGCTAGCACAAAAGTAGCACGATCGAATAGCCAAGGCCTCCTGCCTGGGACCTCCTAACTACTCTTGGTCGTCGGCGGTCTCCACGTAGTAGTAGGCACCCTCGGGGTAGTAGTAGTAGTAGTCGACGGGGTGGCATCTGGCTCCTGGGATCCACCATCTGGTTGCAACAACCGGAAAGAAAAAAGAAGGGGGAAAAGGGGGTAGCAAAGCAACCGTGAGTACTCATCCAAAGTACTCGCAAGCATTAGATCTATACTAAGTATGCATTGGTATCAAATGGAAGGGTTGTATCTGTGGACTATACTGCAGAATGCCAGAATAGAAGGGAAAGCCTAGCCTATCGAAGACTAGCATCTTTAAGTATCTTCAAGCATCTTGCAGCATTCAGAAGAGTACAGAATAGCATTTAAAAAACAAGCATGTTGTAGTATTAACGCCCAGAGATCCTTCCTCGACTCCCTGCGAGAAAGCAATCCCGGAGCCAACATATCCATCTCATGTCTCAAGTATCCATTTCTAGTTGTAATAGATCAGGATACCATTCTGAGCGTCTGTTACCGTGGACACGGCTATTCGAATAGATAAACTTCCCTGCAGGGATGCACCACATTTCCCAACACGCTTGATTACTCTGTACGGACACACTTTTTTGGGTCCATGCCCGGCCTTGGAAGATCAACAGGTCGTAACCCTACCTAGGCTCAGCAGAGAGGTCCCCGCCGGTCTATGATACGTCTCCAACGTATCTATAACTTTTGCTTGTTCCATGCTGTTCTATAATCATTCTTGGATGTTTTACAATCATTTTATAGCAACTTTATATCATTTTTTGGTACTAACCTATTGACATAGTGCCCAGTGCCAGTTGCTATTTTTTGCTTGTTTTTTACTTCGCAGAAAATCAATACCAAACGGAGTCCAAACGCAGCGAAACTTTTTGGAGAATTTTATGGACTAGAAGACACAAGATGGGCCAAAGAAGTACCACAGGGGTGCCCCGAGGGGGGCACAGCCCACCTGGGCGCGCCCTAGTGGGTTGTGCCCACCTCGGTGGCCTCCCGCACTGCCTCTTCGCCCTATAAATACCCAAATATTCCAAAAACCCTAGGAGAGTCGACGAAACACAATTCCAACTACCGCAAGTTCCAGAACCACGAGATCCAATCTAGACACCATCACGGAGGGGTTCATCATCCTCATTGGTGCCTCTCCGATGATGCGTGAGTAGTTCATTGTAGACCTACGGGTCCGTAGGCAGTAGCTAGATGGCTTCTTCTCTCTTTTTGATTCTCAATACAATGGTCTCTTGGAGATCTATTTGATGTAACTCTTTTTGCGGTGTGTTTGATGGGATCCGATGAACTTTGAGTTTATGATCAGATCTATATCCATGAAAGTTCTTTGATCTCTTTTATGCATGATTACTTATAGCCTCGTATTTCTTCTTCGAATCTTTGGTTTAGTTAGGCCAACTAGATCAATTTTTCATGCCATGGGAAGAGGTGCTTTGTGATGGGTTCGATCGTGCGGTGTTCTTTCCCAGTGACAGAAGGGGCAGCAAGACACGCATGTATCGTTGCTATTAAGGATAACAAGGTGGGGGCTATTCCTACATGAATAGATCTCGTCTACATCATGTCATCGTTCTTATTGCATTACTCCGTTTCTCCATGAACTTAATACACTAGGTGCATGCTGGATAGCGGTCGATGTGTGGAGTAATAGTAGTAGATGCAGGCAGGAGTCGGTCTACTAATCTTGGACGTGATGCCTATATAATGATCATTGCCTAGATGTCATCATAATTATTTGATGTTCTATCAATTGCCCAACAGTAATTTGTTTACCCACCTTATGCTATTTTCTTGAGAGAAGCCACTAGTGAAATCTACGGCCCCCGGGTCTATTCTTTATCATATTTGCTTTCCGATCTATTTTTATTCACTTTTATTTTCAGATCTATTATTCCAAAAACCCAAAAATACCTTGTTGCACATTTTTTCTATTTATTTTATTTCGCGTTTTATCGAGATCTATTTATCCAATCTATCACAAATTTATCTATCTTTTTACCCGTAGAGGGATTGACAACCCCTCCTAATCGTCGGGTTGCAAGTATTTGTTATTTGTGTGCAGGTACCATTTACATAGTGTTGCTTGGTTCTCCTACTGGATTGATACCTTGGTTTCATAACTGAGGGAAATACCTACCGTAGTTGTGCTACATCATCCCTTCCTCTTTGGGGAAATACCGACGTAGTTCAAGCGACATCAAAAGGAATTTCTAGCGCCGTTGCGGGGGAGACATCATCAACATCTATCAGGTTCCTAATCACAAATCTCATCTCCTTGCAATTTACACTATTTGTCATTTGCCTCTCATTTTCATCTCCCCCACTTCACAAAAATTTGTCGTTTTATTCGCCCTCTTTTTTGTTCGCCATTTTCTCGTCAAATCTGTTTTTTTTTTGTGCAATCTTGTTCGCATAGTCATGATGCCTCAAACAAAATATTATGATGTTCCTTACCCCAATATTTTGCTTGAAATTGTGAAAAGTACTAAGGAATATATGACTACACAATTTGAGCACAATAAATACTTTAGCGAAGAGCTTAAGGAACACTCTGTTGTGCTGGATGCTATAACAAAACAACTTGATGATATTAGTAGAGAAGTTTGTAATCTCAAATCTAAGTATGCTTTTGCTGAAAGTTTGCTCGGCAAAATATCGGATGCATAAGCTACCCTAGTAAATCAAATGGCCGCTAAGCCAATTTCTTTAGGAGATAAAAATGATGAAGATCTTAAAGTGATTGGTGTTTCTTCTATTGATTCCTTGTTTAGTAAAATTAAAATTGATGATAAAGGGACTGAAGAAGAGTCAACTTTAGTTAGAAGGCGTCCCGATAATTCGAAGGGTGAAAATCTTGATGAAAAAATTGATAAAAGTGGGTTTGGAGAGGTCAAAACTTTAACTAGTGATGTGCCCACTCTTTTGGATTACAAAGACTTTAATTATGATAATTGCTCTTTGATTTATTGTATTTCTTTGTTGCAATCCATGATTAATTCACCCCATGCTTATGAACAAAATAAAGCTTTTACTAAACATATCGTAGATGCCATGATGAAAGCTTTGGAAGAAAAGTTGGAATTAGAGATTTCAATTCCTAGAAAATTACATGATGAATGGGAACCTACCATAAAAGTCAAGATTAAAAATTACGAGTTTTTGCTTTATGTGATTTGGGTGCTAGTGTTTCCACAATTCTGAAATCTTTATGTGATGTGCTTGGTCTTACCGATATTGAAGAATGTTCTCTCAATTTGCACTTGGCGGATTCTACTATTAAAAAGCTTTTGGGAAGAATTAATGATGTTCTTATTCTTGCAAATAGGAATTATGTGCCCATAGATTTTATTGTTCTTGATATTGATTGCAATCCGTCTTGTCCAATTATACTTGGTAGACCATTTTTACGTACTATTGGTGCCGTGATTGATATGAAAGAAGGCAATACTAAATTCCAATTTACACTAAGAAAGGGAATGGAACAATTACCTAGAACAAGAATTAAGCCACCATATGAATCAATCATGAGGGCATCCTATGGATCTAGAACTAAAGATGACAATACTTGAATCTATGCATTATGCCTAGCTAGGGGCATAAAACGATAGCGCTTGTTGGGAGGCAACCCAATGAATAAAATTTATTTTTGCCTTTTTATTTATTTTCTTGAGTGTTTGCACAATTATGCCTCTGTTATGATTGTTTACTTTATGTTTTAATTAGTGTTTGTGCCAAGTAAAGCCTTTGGATAGCTTTGGTAATAGTTGATTTGATCCTGTTGAAAAACAGAAACTTTTTCGTCCAGTAAAATAATTGTCTAAATTCACAGAAGCGAGGAAACATTCTGAATTTTTTACACAAGATTGATATACAAATTTCCTATGTTGTCCTAATTTTTCAAAAAAAATAGAGTTACAGAAGTATGAGAACAATTCGTATCTTTACAAACTGTTCTGTTTTTGACAGATTCTGTTTTCTTTGCATTGTGTGCTTATTTTGATGATTCTATGGATTGTATCGGGGGGTATAAGCCATGGAAAAGTTAGAATATAGTAGATATAATGCAATAAAAAAATTGAATGGGTTTTCTACAATACTTAAAGTAAAGATTGGTTTTCTTATACTAACGGATCTCACGAAGGTTTTGTTAAGTTTTGTGTGATTGAAGTTTTCAAGTTTTGGGTGAGATCACGATGGATGAAGGAATAAGGAGTAAGAAAAGCCTAAGCTTGGGGATGACCCATGGCACCCCAAGTTAATATTCAAGGATAACCAAGCATCTAAGCTTAGGGTGCCCTGGAAAGCATCCCCTCTTTCTTCTAACGACTATCGGTATTTTACTTGGAGCTATATTTTTATTCGTCACATATCATGAGTTTGCATGGAGCGTCTTGTATTATATGAGTCTTTGCTTGTTTTGCTTTTTAGTTTGTCACAAGTATCCTTGCTGGACACACCTATTTGAGAGAGCCAAATTATGCTATGATTTGTTATAATTGGTCTTTATACTTCACTTAAATCTTTTGAGTTATGGAATTGCTCTAGTGCTTCACTTATATCTTTTTAAGCATGGTGTGCTTTAATATTTTTGAAGAAATGCTCTCATGCTTCACTTAGATTTGTTTGAGAGTTAGTAAATTTTTTAAGAAATTATCTCATGCTTCACTTATATTATTTTGAGAGACGGAAAATTTTATGCTCATGTTCTTCACTTAGATTTGTTTGAGCTTGCCAAAAGCAAATGCAACATATGAAATTAGTCCCAAAGTGATAGATATTCAAGAGGGATATAATAAAAACTTTCATGAAGATCATTGGAGAAAATAAACTTGATTCTTTGTAATAGTTTTGAGATATGATGATAGTGATATGTGAGTCGTGTTGGTGAGTAATTATGCTTTAGTAAGAATATTGGTGTTAAGGTTTGTGATTCCCTATGCAAGCACGAAAGTCAATAGTTATGCAATGAAATTACATCCTACTTGTGGTGCATTATTCGGTGTTAGTTATGCTTAATGCTCGCTTATGTGATTTTTCATTTCTTGGTTGGTTGCTTCTTAATCTTTTTGCTAGCCTCCATTTGTACTAAGTAGAAATACTACTTGTGCATCCAAAATCCTTAAACCCAGTTTTGCCATATGAGTCCACCATACCTACCTATATGTGGTATTCCCGTGCCGTTCTAAGCAAATTTGTATGTGCCATCTCTAATTTTCAAAATAAATATCCTTTTTGTGTGCTCGTACCGCTCATGAATCGGCAGGGGGTGGCCAATATTTTCCATGCTAGATGTGTTATTCTCAAGATGAGTGTTTATTCACTTGTCATTGCACGAGAGTGCGGTGGTAATAGGGATGCCCAGTTCCGAAATGAAAAAGAAATTTACTTTATGTTGTCAAATAATAAATTCCTTGGAAAGTGTTGGTATGGAGGGCACCCGTGGATACGGCAAGCCATGAAAAGTGAAAGAATGGTGGAAAAAGGAATAAACTTTATTTTCTGTTTGGGAACTGCCTATGATATATCTAGCATGGAAAGTGTTGGGAATTACTCGGTCGTTTTCGTTGACGGGAAAAGTATGCCTCTCAAAAAAATTATCTCTCAATTTAAGCTTTGAGCACTGGCACCTCTACAAATCCCTACTTCCCTCTACGAAGGGCCTATCTATTTACTTTATGCAATTTTCATTTTTATTTGAGTCTCCATCTTCTCTTATAAAGCACCAACTAAGGGGCACTGTGATCGTACTTGAGCATTGAGTATAGCTAATATGCGAGTGTGTTTCATGAATGGATCAATGATTGAGCATGATGGGCTAGGGATAACTTTCTTTAGTGTTGATATTTTGAAAGACATGGTTGCTTGTTGATATGCTTGAGTATTGAAATCTTCATGTCAAAACTAGACTATTGCTTTGAACCATATAAAAGTCCAAATGTCCATGCTACAAAAGAAAAGAATATCTAATGAACATGTTACGCAGCATTCCACATCAAAAATTCTGTTTTTATCATTTACCTACTCGAGGACGAGTAGGAATTAAGCTTGGGGATGCTGATATGTCTCCAACGTATCTATAATTTTTGCTTGTTCGATGTTGTTATATTATCATTCTTGGATGTTTTACAATCATTTTATAGCAACTTTATATCATTTTTTGGGACTAACCTATTGACATAGTGCCCAATGCCAGTTGCTGTTTTTTGCTTGTTTTTTACTTCGCAGAAAATCAATACCAAACGGAGTCCAAACACAGCGAAATTTTTTGGAGAATTTTTATGGACCAGAAGACACAAGATGGGCCAAAGAAGTACCAAAGGGGTGCCCTGAGGGGGGCACAACCCACCTGGGGGCCCATGCGCGCCCTGGTGGGTTGTGCCCACCTCGGTGGCCTCCCGCACCGCCTCTTCGCCCTATAAATACCCAAATATTTGAAAAACCCTAGGAGAGTCGACGAAACACAATTCCAGCCGCCGCAAGTTCCAGAACCACGAGATCCAATCTAGACACCATCACGGAGGGGTTCATCATCCTCATTGGTGCCTCTCCGATGATGCGTGAGTAGTTCATTGTAGACCTATGGGTCCGTAGGCAGTAGCTAGATGGCTTCTTCTCTCTTTTTGATTCTCAATACAATGGTCTCTTGGAGATCTATTTGATGTAACTCTTTTTGCGGTGTGTTTGTTGGGATCCGATGAACTTTGAGTTTATGATCAGATCTATATCCCTGAAGGTTATTTGAGTTCTTTGATCTCTTTTATGCATGATTACTTATAGCCTCGTATTTCTTCTTCGAATCTTTGGTTTAGTTAGGCCAACTAGATCGATTTTTCTTGCCATGGGAAGAGGTGCTTTGTGATGGGTTCGATCGTGCGGTGTTCTTTCCCAGTGACAGAAGGGGCAGCAAGACACGCATGTATCGTTGCTATTAAGGATAGTAAGATGGGGGCTATTCCTACATGAATAGATCTCGTCTACATCATGTCATCGTTCTTATTGCATTACTCCGTTTCTCCATGAACTTAATACACTAGATGCATGCTGGATAGCGGTCGATGTGTGGAGTAATAGTAGTAGATGCAGGCAGGAGTCAGTCTACTAATCTTGGACGTGATGCTATATAATGATCATTGCCTAGATATGGTCATAATTATTTGATGTTCTATCAATTGCCCAATAGTAATTTGTTTACCCACCGTATGCTATTTTATTGAGAGAAGCCACTAGTGAAATCTACGGCCCCCGGGTCTATTCTTTATCATATTTGCTTGCCGATATATTTTTATTCACTTTTATTTTCAGATCTATTATTCCAAAAACCCAAAAATACCTTGCTGCACCTTTTTGCTATTTATTTTATTTCGCGTTTTATCGAGATCTATTTATCCAATCTATCAAAAATTTATCTATCTTTTTACCCGTAGAGGGATTGACAACCCCTCCTAATCGTCGGGTTGCAAGTATTTGTTATTTGTGTGCAGGTACCGTTTACATAGTGTTGCTTGGTTCTCCTACTGGATTGATACCTTGGTTTCATAACTGAGGGAAATACCTACCGTAGCTGTGCTGCATCATCCCTTCCTCTTTGGGGAAATACCGACGTAGTTCAAGCGACATCAGTCTACATCCGAAGCACTTTGGGGTCTTGGGCCCATCGCCCTTTGCACTCCGGGTCGTTGCACGCAGGGCGGGTCCGGGCACCACCTCTGTCATGGATGGCTCCGGCCCAGCCGTGCCATATTGCTCAACTAGACATCTGACAAAGCTTTCGGCTGATACCACGACGCCGAGTGCCCATATCTGTTCCCGCGTGGTGGTTAGTGCGTATAGGCCAGTGGCCAACTCAGATCAAATACCCAAACATGTTAGTGCATTAACAATTAAAAGAAGTGATGGCTGTCGGGACAAGTCCGGAGCTACCACCCCCTCCTGGGTGATACCGCTAAATAGCCAGCCGGCACCGTCACATCTCGCGGGTGCTCTCCGGGCCCGCCTGACTTTCACAGGTATCTCTCGCGGGCGCTCACTGGGCCCGCCCGACTTTAACAAGGGTCTGAAGTAAATTCAAGGTAACCGTGTGTCCAAAACATCAAGGGGAAAACCCGAGGAATCACCCTCGATGGATTCCGCTCAATGTAATCATCAAGGTGAACATATGAGGAATCGCCCTCGAGGTTCACACTTGAGGTGTTGCATGACAGAGTCATCATTGGGAGTGGTGAAGGAGGAATCACCCTCGACAGACCATGACCGATTAGCTACACTACAGAGTTATCATCAAGAGTGCGTTACGAGGTATCACCCTCGGCACTCGATAGTAGCTCTGCAGAGCCGAGCAACTAAAGGGGGGTGAGGTGATGTGTCGGGCTCTGGACGTCGATCACGTTGATCGAGTCATCGGTCAACAAGCCGGGGCAACTGGGACAAGGAGAGGGGTCACTAATGGATCACTTACCAACCTATACTAATCAGTTTAGGATAAGCAGGTAAGGTACAATGAGCAGGTTACAAAAGCAGGCTATGCATCATAATAGGAGCAATCAAGTACAGTAGCAAAATCTAATGCAAGCATGAGAGAGAATGAACTCGGCTATATCGGAATGATCAAGGGGGTTTACTTGCCTGGAAACTCTGCTGAAAGGAAAGGAGGGTCGTCGGTGACGTAGTCGATCACAGGGGCATCAACAGCAGTCTCGGGGTCTACTTGAGAAGAAGAGGGGGAAGAAACAGTAAATACAAGCAAATAGATCCATGACATGACTACAGGCAGAGCTAGGGGCGTTCTAACGCAGTGTTACACGATACCGGCAAAGGGGAAAAACATCCGGGAATGTTCTCCCGAAGTTTGCATTTTTCGGACAAATGAAACGGAGGGGAACGGTTCCATGTTCGCTATGCTAGGGACGTGTGACAGACGAACGGAGGGCATATTCGGATTTGTCATATTTTTCTGAGCAACTTTCATGTATAAAACTTTTTCATCCGAGTTACGGATTATTTTCTACGAATTTCTAAAGTTTTAGCAATATTCTGAAATTATTGATTCAAAAATAAAGATTAAATGCTAGGTGCACCCAGCTCTGTGTACACAACAGTGTACACAGAGGATGATATGTTGGTCCAGGGGGTCCCAGTTGACCAGTCAAAGTTGACTGGTCAACACGGGGGTAGGGCCCCCTGTCATACACTATTTTGTCAATTACAAAATTAACCCAGTTTAATTAGCAAGTTAATTAAACTTAATTAGTTAACTAAACATGATTAATTAAGTTAGTTAATTAATTAATTGATTAATTTTTTATTTTTATTATATCTCCTTTTTTAAATCGCTTTGGGGGCGGGCCCCATTGTCACAGGCCCGGGGGCGCAACCGGCTGAAACGGGTGTGGGCGCCCGCCCGAATGGCCACGGGCGTGCGGGCGCTGGAGCCGGGCGGGGCGGACCACCCGGGCGGCGCGGCAGCGGGCTGGCCATGGCGCCAGGGCGCACGGCCGGCGAGCGGGAGGGCGCACGGCCGACGAGCGGGAGGGTGCACGGCCGGCGAGCGGGAGGGCGCCGGCGGAAGCAGCAGGGCCGCACGGGCGACATCGGCGCGGGCGAAACAGAGCCGCGGCGCCGGGCTAATCTGAGCAGGGGGGAGAACAGGGCGCGAGCGGCGTGCAGCAGCAGTGGGGGAGGCGGGAGGTAGGCACGGCCAGCGCCGGGGCAGCGTGGGCGGCACAACGGTGCGGCCGAGGACGCGGCAGGCGATGGCGGGCGGCTGCAGCGGCGCGACAGCGGCGCAGTGCAGCAGAGGGCGGCTGCGGAGGCGAGGCCATGGCGGGCGGCGGCAGTTGCGGGACGGCGCGTGGCCGAGGCGGGGCGCGGGCGAGGCAAGCAGCAACACCGCAGGGTGCGGCCGAGCACGGGCGTGTGAGGGTGCAGCGGCAACGGCCGCGCTGGAACGGGGCCGAGGCGCGGCGACCGCGGGCGATGGCGTGGTGGATGCGGGGACGCACTGGTGGTAGGGGCATGCGCGTTCGCGCGCAGCGCGCGACCATGGGTGCGGCGGACACGGGGTGTGCGGGGGCCAGACGCGGCCACGGCGAACTCGACAGCAAGCGGGGTGTTCGAGAGGGGGGAGCGCGGCTCACCCTCGTTGCTGAGGGGGGGGACGGCGAGGCACGAAGATGCGGGTCGGTGACGAGGCGAGGCGGCGACGATGAGACAGCGACGGCGACGCGGTCGGGGCAGTGACGGCGTAGGCGAGGTGGCTCTAGGACGGCGAGCGGCGGCGTCGGGCGGCTCGGGCGAGCTCGAGCGGATGGGGGCGCGATGGGGGGAAGTGGAGAGGGGCTAGGGTTTGGGGACGCCTCGGGGTAGAAATAGGAGGGGGTGGCCGATGGCCGGCGCGTGGCCGGCGAAGGGTTGATGGCCGCCACGCCCTCCCCCCGTTCCTGTAGCGGGAAGGGGACGAGGGGGTGGGCCGGCCTACTAGGTAGATGGGCCAGGTGGCCCAAGGGAGTGGGGCTTTCCTTTTATTTATTTTTTTATTTATTTACTTTATTTATTTTCTCTACTGTTTTAATTTAGTTCTTTCTATTATTTTAGTTCTATAATTATAAATCCATTTTATAA
This sequence comes from Thinopyrum elongatum, assembly GCA_011799875.1. NCBI lineage: Eukaryota > Viridiplantae > Streptophyta > Magnoliopsida > Poales > Poaceae > Thinopyrum > Thinopyrum elongatum. The sequence continues at coordinate 423,337,728 of CM022299.1, forward strand.
AATAGTGTTATAACTCAGCCTACTGCCACAAAAAGTTTCACTCACAAATAAAATAGTTTAACATTTTAGAAATTATAAAAGGCATTTAAATGATTGTTTAAGCCACTGTTTTAATTGTTTTAGGGTATTTAATCACTTTATAAAAATGTGGTTTCTTCACCAAAAATACTTATGAATTATTTGCCACAGTTTGCACATTTTAGTTTTGACATTTGGAAACTTTTATTTTTGACTTTATTTTTAAATTTGAATTTGAACCGTTTTTGAATCAATGAGAGTCTAACAACAGTAATTGTGGTGATGTGGCATCATTAGCAGAGGATTACTGTAGCTTAATTATCCGGGCGTTACAATATAAGTCTCCAAGTAGTCCATATCCGAGGACGCGGCTATTCGAATAGATCATGTTAACTCTGCAGAGGTATACTTCTTCACAGACGCTCTCACCACTTATCACCATATACACGTCATGTATCTCGGCAACCTTCAAGTGGAAGCTTGGCGAGGGTGTCGGCCACAACCTGACTAACCATGCAAGACTCTAGTCCAGGTTTATCGCCTATTTGAGGTTGTATCTACAAGGTAAGTCTGGCCGAGGTTTCTATCACGGCCTCAAACGATGTGTGCAGGGTTCCTGAGCCCACCATCCGGGTGCCACTCGGTACACCAGGCCATGGTGCCTACTCTGGCCCAAGTCCACCCTGACCAATAGCACGACCTACAAACACCAGAAACTAGTTGCAACTCCTGGATAGATATCGAGGCGATTAATAAGCCAAGAGGGGCCAAGTTACCAGAACCCAATGTGTGGTAGTAGCTAGTCTTGGATAACATAAACATAACTTAGTTCTTAAGGGCGATCCCAATGAGACAACCCACCATGTACTCCTACATGGCCTCTCATCGCTACCTTTACCAAAACGTGTTCACACACTTAACTCTCAGCATCAGAACATAGCATAACACTCCAATCCATTCCCAATGAATCAGACCTGACACAACTCTAAGCAATAGCAAGCATGGCATGGATAAGTCACAACATGGCTCAAGCAACTCCTAATCATGCTAGGAGGTTTTAACTATTTACTGTGACAATGATAGGTCATGCAATGGAATGGGTTCAACTACCGCAACATAAAGTAACAGTTGAATCATTGTTGTCCTAATGCAATAAAAGAGAGCAGGAGCAAGAGAGTGGGGTTGTATCGGAATGCTCAAGAGGGTTTGCTTGCCTGAAAGATCAACAGGGGCACTGCTCCTCAGACAGGTACTCTGGAACACTCTCCAGAGCAGGACCTATCGAGAAGGACGGTGTTGGCAATCAATACACAAACAAATGCAACAATATAATGCATGATCATGACATGTCAAGAATGCTATCATTTGCACTAATGCATCTAGCAACAATTTAAATGAAGTCCATATGAACCAAGGGTTCATATGCAAACTCCATATTAAGCATTTTAAATGCCATTATCATGTTTTCACTTATACAGTGGGTATAAATTGGTTAAACATGCATGAAAGTGCCACAAATGGATTCTTTGGATTTTTCTGATAACTTTTCACATATAAATTATTTCAATCTGAGCTACGGTTGAATTTCTATGATTTTTTTGAAGTTTTGAACATTTTCTAGAATTTTCAAATCATTTCTAAAATAGAAATAATCCAGAAATGGTTAATGATGTCAGCACTGCATCATGCTCGCGTCAGCGGGTCACCAGAGCCAGCCCAGGTCAAACCTGACGCGCGGGACCCATATGTCATAGACACTGTGTTAAACATCGTTTTAATTAATCCCAACAGTGTAACTGAGGTTTAATTAGACGGTCATTAGCCCTAAGCTAATGACTTGACCGGCCGGACCCACATGGCAGTGGCACATGCCGGCGAGGTCGTCGCCGGCGACCATGGGGCACGGCGGTGTCCTCGCTGCAGGCTATGTGAGTGGTGGTTGAGGCCACCAGGAGGTAGCCCGAGCACGTCCGCATCCAGGGGAGCAGGTGGCTGGGCGCGGGGTGACCGAAGCTCACCGGAAGTGAGCTCACAGCGGCGGCTGGAGCACGGCTCGAGCGAGCGCAGGGCTGCAGGGTACGGGGAGGCTGTCTGAAGGGTGCCACGGCCTCCTGGGACCCCTAGGAGCTCGTATACGAGCTCGGACATGACGGGCGCTAAGCAGAACGACGGCGGAGACGAGGCACGCCAGCAGCGAGCTTCGGCCATGCCGGGGGATGGGACTAGAGCACGCAAAAGCGAGGGGAAGAAGGGGGTTTTGGAGCAGGTTCTCACGGCGGGGTCGAAGAGCAGGTTAGCGGCTCGGGGAGACTCTGCAGGCGACGAGCGGGCGATGGAGATCCACGGCGGCCGAGGTTGAAGACGAGGGTGAAGGCGGCTTCACGGGGCGCCCGGCGATGTGTGGCTGGTGGAGACGACGCAGGATGACAATGCGGAGCCCGTGGACATGGCAGAGGGCGAGGGGTGGCTGTGACTACGCAAACGGCGAGGATGTGCTCGCGGCGGTTCGGGCATGGCGAAGAACAGGCGAGGGAGAGAATGGATGGGTCGGCTCGATCCGGACAGCTGTGGCGAGGCCATCCATGGCGTCGCGCTGGCGGGGAGAGGGCAGGCAGGTAGGTGGCGTGTCACGCCGAACGCGTGCGCACGCCGGGCACGCGCCCCGTCCGACTGGCAGGAGGAGGGAGATGACTAGCGCGCCTGGTGGGTTGGGCCGACTTGTTGAGCCGCCAGGTGAGCGCCAGGTAAGCCCCTTCTTCCTTCTTCTTTTTTCCGTTTTCTATTTTGTTTTCTCTGTTTTGATTTAGTTTAGGCACTAAATCATTTTTTCTTTCTTCTGATATTTTTTGTAGCAACTATTTGGATTATTCCAAAGCCCCTCACCAAAATTCAGAATTATTGGAGCTAGTAAATATTTTAGTTGAACCTAGTTTGAGTATAAGGTGCTAGGGTTTTATCAATCCCCATTTCAATTTAATTTGAAATTAAAAATGATGCAACCGAAAACAACTAGCCTAGGTCATTCCCAGACTAGGGATGTGACAAAAATCGCATTCCCCGGTACCAAGAAACGAAGTCGTGAACCGACCCAGACTCTCAAAGCTCTTGAGCTCTAGACGTGCTCAGGGGCTACTGACAATGTCGTATGCATGCCGTACACCGGGGGTGGCTTCTCCAAGGGGAACCCGGCGGTAGGTCCAACGATGGGCCCCTAGGCCCGCCAAAAAGACAAGGATGGGAGGAGGGCCCAGGGCGGTTCTGGGACCTTTGCGGACTCCAAGATAGGAGGGCGGCTGGATAAATCACATCTCCCTCATCTAAACCCTAGCTCCCACCATGTATATAAGGGGGAGCTAGAGGCCCTTAAACACATCTACTCTCCCGTAAAACAATCTCGATGGCAGTATCATCTACACCACTGTAAATGCCTCGCACGAGGTATCCCTATCATGAATAGCAACAACGAGCAGGACATAGGGTATTACTCTCCGGAGGCTCGAACCTGGGTAACTTGTGCGTGCGGGCTCTATCCTGGTACTTCCAACCTCGCTAGGCACCCTACCGATGGTACTGACGATTTTCCGCTCCGTCACGAGGTTCTCCTCTCAGCATGCATTCTTCTTGAAGGTGATGCAACCATGCATCGACTCCTTTTAGCTTATACACAACCAAAGGAACTCTACGATCTTCTGGAATATTCATGACCTCAAAGAAAGTCTCCACTTCATACAACCGATCATGGCACCCTTCAATATGAAAATTTCCATTAAAAGTTGGGATCTCACCTTTCACCTTGTATGTATGGCTTGCATATATAGGGCTAGGTACTCTTTGATATGCATAGAGATCAGGTTCTTCAAGGGCATCATCATGGTCTTCACCTTGAAGTACGTTGAACTGCATGTTTTTTGTGGTAGTCTTGCTCCAAGATTACACCTCCTTCTTCATTGTTGAACATCTTCTTTTCATGAACCTTGTTCATTGGTAGCAGGGGAAACACCCTTATCATCTCAACCAGCTGATTGATTCTCCAGTTAAGATCTTCACGTAGCGCTTTGATCTGTTGTTCTGCAACACCCATCCTCTTCTCCAATTGCACCATGCTTGTTGCAGCTAACTCTCAGAGAGGACACCGGGAACTACTTTGGATCAACGAGGCTCTAATACCACATGAAGCAGTGATAAGGATATTTTTGCACTCATTCCACCATTGTTTAAATCGGATAATCCAGGAATATGCGAGAGAATAACTTCAATACTACCACTAACTAGTAGAACGCCCGTGCGTTGCCACGGGCCTTTTTCCCAATTGCTCTTCTAATTGCAAGGCATATCAACTTTCGCATGTATATATGTTTCTAATTGCCCGCGCGTTGCCACGTGTCTTTTAATTTGTTTTCCTGATTGCACATATGAATACAATGCATATCTGTGTCTCACTCCCCCACTCTGTCTAACACCCTCCATCTCTCTCCCATCCTCTCTCTGTCTGAAAATCATGAGGCATTAATCACAACCTAAGCATGGCACACAAATGCTCCAATCCCTCTTAGGCATGGCAAATAGAAGACTTTTTACAAAGAACATATGAAGTTCATTTTAGTATGATACCCAAATCATGAGGCACGAATGCTTGTTCTCCTTAAAATTTTCCGATATAAACAAAATTTATGTTGGAACATCATTATGCGAAATTTGGGAGCCATTCCACCTTTTTGTGAACAGAAAAAGGAAAGGAACGGACTTATTTGCCTCCTATACATGCCTCTTGGACATTAAAACATAATAAGAAAGTATGTAATATGTTGTCATTTCATATGATACGCTACACATCATATAGATTGGTCAAATAAACCATCTTCTTGTAAATGTCAAGACAAGAGATTATATGGTTAATAATTAATAGATTGGAAATAAATAGAAAAGTTATACAAAACTAACCTCACATCATATAGATGTATTCCTTTTGTGAGAAAGTACGTGGATGAAATTTAACACCACATTGGCGACTATTGTGCGGTCAGGAATATAATGCTCATCACATAATAAGATGTCCTCGACGGTGGTGGTTGCGGATTCCCCTCTGAGAAGGGTGGCCCAATTAGTTGCTGGTGAGCGATGACACCGCACGGTTACAAGACTCTCTCCACGATCCTCAACAAATTCCAACACCCACTGTAAAATATTACTCTTGGTTCATGTTGCTCGAAAAAAATAGGGGACAGCACAATTAGTTTCCTCATTTACACAGAAGCTCACTTCATGACAATATATCATGTTTACTACCCAAGGAAATTTATACTATGTTTTGAATAAAGGGAATAACCAAATGTGGAGATGAACAAGATATCTAGCTCCTACCAAGAACTCAAAGATTTATTGTTCAGGGAGAGGTCTTTGACAAAGAATATTTTTCATAGAAAGATGGCATATATTTAGAAATGGTTTAATATTGTAGATGGAATAGTAAAATTTCAATGCCATGATGAGATAAATTTTAGGTCTCAGTTCGGGAGGAAGAGCCGATGATAAGCACAAAGATGGATATGCATGACAAATAGTATCTTTCTCGAAGTATTTGTACACATGAAAAGAATATTTCTGCCAAATGTTGATTGCAATTTTAGGAAAGCTATTACAAGTGTATTGCAGTGTTGACATCAAGAATTTTTGTGCCCACATGCTTATTGGACGTCTGAATAATTTACATAGAAAAATTATAGAAGCTTCTATAGCATTTTTAGAGACATAATTTGAATCCCATGGAACTCCATTACTGGCTAAGTTGACCAAATCCTAATCTAATACAGGCAAAATCAGTGACCAGAGAACTATATCTTTCTGATGCTTAACCTACAGAACTCTATTACTACTTAACTTGATCAACTAAATCCTTTTGTGTTGTCCGTTTGATCATTAGTATTTATTTTTGATGGACCATATGTTCCCGATGCTAATGCCTCCTTTTGTGTTGTTCTTTTGATCATTAGTATTTATTTTCACCATAAAGCTAGATGTCAGGTTCTATTATTGCCAAATATAGTACTGCTCTGCTTACATCATGATATACTATGTCTTGGTTGTAAAGTTCAAAGAACCTTAAAATATTTTCTATAAAATATTACATACCAATTTTTACTTCTAAGAGTCTCGTAACTTGCATGGAGCATATGAAACTATATGTAAGAATGTACACACAAAAATGGCATTATCTTTTTGATATTCTTGATCATGCAGCTGTCAAGGAATGCTTCTGCATGACTTGCACCAAAATATACATGTGACCTAATCCCCGATTCTATGTGAATTCAACAAAGTGCATATTTCCAATATCTAAAAGACTATCAAAATAACATACGAATAGTTATTTTGCATCTCTGAAGCTGCTAATGTTTTCTATTAAGTAATCAAATCTCCACTCAATAATTCAACTCACAAAAACTTTATTTACCGTCTGATTAGTTGAGACTTGAGAGAGCCACATGCTCCTTACCATGGAAGAGCACAATCAGAGACGCCGAAACGTTCGTAGATGTAGGAGAGAGGCACCTTGTCGTTGGAGGCTGTAGATGGCAGGGAGTAGGAATCCAGGCGTGGTTGGTGGCCCCGGGGGCTTGGTCGGTGGAGAGCATCGTGGCCGAGACGGCCAACTTGAGGTAAAAATATGATCCAAGAGACATGTACAGGAACTGCCAATAAGATAATTGATGGCTATATGAAACATCTGAAATTTTAAGAACAAAATATGATCTAAGAAAGTGACACACTTCTGCATGTATCTAATAAAAAATCCATAGGAAAGATAACCTCTATTAACTGAACATTGCCAGTTCCACTCCAGATGTGTTATCAATAGGCACTCAGTCCAGCACATCTCTATTGTCACAGATCAATAGAAAGCAAACATGCAGCCACATTTATGTGGGCTTACTCCTATCATACTTTGCATAGTAAAAACTGAGACTACACATGGCTAGATAATGAGATTCCTTTGCATCATCGCATTCTTACTTTGAAATATGGTAGCAGCAATTATAAAGATAATAATATGTTATTTTTGGCACAACTAAAAATTCAGTGCATATATGTCTATACTCAACACCTGCTATCATGGTCTCACTCCATCTTGATAGAGTACCGATCAGGCAGCACCAAGTTGAGCAAAACCAACAAACTTCAGTCCTTATCTGCTGGATATCTTTTAGCATCAACAGTAAGGAAAGCATCTAAACAAATCTCAGCATTTCTAACTTCAAATTAACAGATGTACAACATGCATGTTGTATATAACGAACCTCGAACAATTTTGGAATCATCTCTGCTAGAAATGTATCCATCGCACAGTTAGGAATATTTAATCTATGGAAGTGTAGTCAACACAAAGGAATCCTCATTTAGTCTGAATCATCCCTCAACTTTTTAGTTTGAACACCCCGAGGCATATAATTGTAGCCTGATGAAGACGACATTGCTCCACCCATACACAGTTGAGTCAGTGATGAAGTGGATTGTCAAAAAGAACACAGGGAAACAGTCATATCCATGTGTGGCATACTCAGATCCACCCTTTCTCATCACTATCTTTGATCATGTTCTTTGCTGGTTAGTTTTCTCAGAATCGCCTAGGGCAGAGGAAGCTCTGTTCTAGAAAAAAAACCTTTGTAAGGCCAGATAACCAAAAATTATTGTTTATACAAGAATAAAAATGATGAACTATGCAATAATTTCTTACTGATCTTGCAACAAGCTGACCCTTCCTAAACTTTCATAAGGTTGTGACAGATTCGTCTGACATGAAACATACATAAAACAATATGTATTTAATGATTTTTACCTCATAATGGATATTTTTAGAAACTCAAAAGTATATATTTTGATAGCTCTACTCCAAAAGTATGAAATTCTCACGTTGCAAACCTAAAACAAAAGGTGAAATAAGGATCTCTTTTGGACATATCAAGAAAAAGAGGAAAGGTTATATGGCAGCGACAAATCGGAATCATCTAAAGTTCAGCACACCAGTCTTTCAGCAAATGTACATGCAAAGCAATTTTCTCTCAGAGTGAACTCTGAACTCTTCTGTGCCACATGAAAATAAAACATCAAATTACAGTAGAGAAAACATGGTGTATACATGTATGATTGGTGGCCCTATAAGAATCAGCAGAAAGAGATTGAGTTATTAGAATTTGTTTTGTAAGGGCCTTAGAGGTTATATAATGAATAGAAGATTCAGGGAAAGTCATGGAGGAGAGCGCGATCAGATTGACACCTTCATCCCCAAACAATGAGCCCGAGCGTGATAAAGGCTATTATGGAGCTGCGCGTCCCAACCTCCTGCCTGCAACCACCTCCTTGCTACAACACCAAATCAGGGGAGCATCGAGAGGGTCTATGCAGGTACTGCCGCTGCTGCCCTACCACAAAAGCTTCTCTCCGAGTCGTGTGTTGCCGCACCCAACCTCAAGGACCTGCAGCACAACAACACGCAACATATCAGACTCCCTCACTTTGTTGGAAAGAGGTAGGGGAATACGAACTGAGTGAGAGAAGGAGAGGATTAGGGTGTGGCCGGCGGCCGGATCAGCACCATCTTGACCCCTATGGTTGCAATCCCGAAAGGCCATGATCTCTTGCCCATGCCCTTCTTTACATCGTGGGCGAAGTAGCTCCGGACAGCAGCGTCGAATCCCTCGGTTGCCTAACCTCGAAGACGATCTGGAGGAGGCGCGAGGTGCAGCGATGTTCCTATGGCGAGTGGCGGCGTGCGAGTCGGATGGGGACGGGCGGGCGGCGGAGGCGTGCGAGTAGGAGACCCAGCTCTTGCTCAGGAGTTTGAAAAGCAATGGGGCGTTGATTTTTTCTTTGAGGGGGCTCTATCGCTGATATGGTGGAGAGAAAATCGGAAATCAGAGGAGATAACTCACGAGAGAGCCGAGCAAATAAAAGAGGTGGGACCGAACGAACGAGGGAGCCGAGCAAAACGAACGAACGACTACAAAACCGACTATCACGATAAGATCTTTTTTTGTCAATGGTTTACTTATGAATTTCTTTAAATCCATTATTTGTTTCCTGAAAATCTATTATTTGTTTCCTAAAGCAAATTGCATTAATGAGAGAGATCCGTTGATTTGGCTAAGGTAGGAAAGAATCTATTATTTGTTTCCTAAAGCAAATTGCATTAATGGGAGAGATCCGTTGATTTGGCTAAGGTAGGAAAGAATATATTATTTGTTTCCTAAAGAAAATTGCATTAATGAGAGAGATTCGTTGATTTGGCTAAGGTAGGAAAGTTAGATCCGTGATCTTTTGTCATTAGGAAAGTGTTGATTTTTTAAACAAAAGAGTGGAGAGAAAAATAAACCAATGGATAAGAAACCAGTGGGCGGGGGTGGTGGGAGGTGGGACGAAAATAAACCGTACCGTAGGTCTTTTTTCGTTGGTTAACCTTCGTAGGTCTATTTTTTTGGTACGTGGATGGGTGCGGGTTGGGGCCTCAGGAGGAGGTTTTTTCGGTTTCTGGTGGATAAGTCAGAGGTGGGAGGAGGTACCAAAAAAAACCAGGGGAGGTGGGACTAAAAAAAACATGGAAGCGAGACTACCAACTGCTCCATTAGAAGTAGAGATGACTAATGAATGCAAGAAATTATGAAATCCTTTGTTTAATGTGTTTCCACATGAAATGGACGCAAACATGGAAGAAAATCATCACAATGAAGGAAACACCAAGTGTGGGAGCCAAGCCAATTGGGGTCGTCGGAAAGGCAACTAAGCAAAAGACGGTGCATGGTACGACCATGTGCGCTCATACAAGCGGTCGTACTGCACGCCATCAGCACCATGGCATCAAACCAAGCACACTTTATAAAAGGGCCCAAGTCTAATTCGCAACAGAGAGCAGCCCATCGATGAAACAGAGAACCAAAAGCCATTAACAAACCCTAGTTATCGCCATTTTCCATCTCATCTCCATAGCCATCACCACCGTAGCCATTCTCTCAATAATTAGCCATACTTGTAATCTGGCAAAAGATTTCCAAAGTGTTCCTGGCAAGCAAGTGTTAGCTAGAAGAAATAGAATAAAACCTAGTTGATTATTTTGTATATACTAACAAAAAATTTGTGTTGATTATCTTGTCTTAACTAACCTTGCATAATAACCATGCCACCGCTACAACTATACTACGCTTTCAGGTGAAGGAAGTGGCGGGGGGGGGGGGGGGAGGGAAGGGGCTATCTAGGTGTACGGATCGTAAGTGAACAAAAACCTTCCCGTTATTTAGTTTAAACAACTGAGTTCCCTGCGGTCGATTTGTATCTTGCTCGAGGACGATCAAGGTTTAAGCTTGGAAGGCTTGATGAGTGATATTTTTGCACTAATTCACCGTTGTTTGAATCGGATAATTTTGGAATATCTGAGAGAATCACTTAGATACTGCCATTAATGACTAATTAATGCAAGAAATCATGATATCTTTGTTTAATGTGTTTCCACGGTAAATGGACCCAAACATGGAAGGAAATCATCACAGGGAAGGAGGCACCAAGTGTGGGAGCCAAGCCAAGCTAGTTGGGGTAGCCACTCGCCAGGAAGGCAACATAACAAACGACGACGCATGATACGACTACACGCTCGTGCCAGTGGTCATACCGCACGCCATCAACACCGTTGCGTCCAACCAAGCACACTTTATAAAAGGGCCCAAGTCTAATTCGCAAGAGAGAGCCGCCATTGACGAAACATGGAACCATAAGCCATCAACAAACCCTAGCCGCCGCCATTTCCCATCTCATCTCCATAGCTATCACCACCGTAGTCATTCTCTCCTGATTTAGCCATACTGTAATCGAAGTAATGCAGTCGACAAATATTGTAAGACTATTCATCAATTAATCATTCATCTTTATGTCATCTTCAACCGATCACAATGTGCGAGTAATTCCTTAAGGCAACAATTTGAGACAAGGTCTTGCAAACGTATGTATTTGTGCACGAGATCATTGGAATGACTTTGCTTGATTGATATTATTTGTATGTGTGATTCGCAACGGAGTTGTCTTTTGTCTTCCTCTCATTCTAAGGTCCTGCAGGTACGCAGGATCCCGTAGATCGATCAAGGAGGTAAAAAGCGAGGATGTGTGGAACGCTATTATGAAAACCAGTGACATAAAGAATTAGTACGATAGCGGAGAGCAATTCCATGGGAATAAATGAGGTGTAGTCATTAAAGGTTCAATACTTTTTTTAAAATAATTCTTAATAACCAAGGCAACCCCGCTTGACGGTAAAGGAGAGCGGTTGGACAACTGACTCTCGATGCAGGTCGTGACGTACTTTGGACACAGCCCCACTTTATCGCGTTGTGAGCACATCGTAATGGTGTCTTCCAGGACTATGTTTACTATCAAGATGAGATCACAAGCACAAATACATGGTTGTGAGTGTAAGTCTTCGTACCCATGTCTATTTCCATATCATTGTTTACATCCAAAAGGTTGATAAAAGGTCTGGTTGAAAACTAGAACATTTTGTGAGAAGCCGAGAACAACTTGTTTGAATCTTTGTCATAGAGTACATCCTCCCGTGGATTAGACACCCAAGGTCACTCCTTGGGGAAAAGGTAAGGGGACTTTGTGCAATCCAAACCGGATCTCAAAGTGTCATAAAAAACACATGGTTGTGGAGGAACAACTCCATCTTGCCACTAGAAAGTGTACAACACTAGAGTTGAAGGAGGTACTTCAAGGTGATGTGCTAGATATCACTCTAGAGGCAAACATATGCCGATATGTCAGCAAGAGTTCAATCAAAAACTCCTAGAGCACAAGATCTAGTCCTAGATCTTAGAAATGAACACCAAATTCTGTTATAGATAGTGGGGTACATAGTCTGCTTACAAACTAGAGATGAGGATCTCTATTTATAGGATTTGGGAAGCTTTCACATCTCAACTTCTAGTTATAGCTAGACCACTAGAAAACATTGCTTAAGATACAATATTCCACTCATAGCTAGAAGACTTTAAAAAACAGTAACTAAAACTAGGAAGCAAGAAAATACTATACTTGAGTAGAAGTAGAAGTAGTCAGATGGATTTGACTTATGATTTTATTTTTATTTTTCCTTCTCTATTGCTCCTCATCAGGTAGAAAGTCGAACCATCCAATAAGCACCAACCCCAATTACACGAGGGGACCATGTTGGTGATGGTGCTGGTGCCCATGATTTGCTCTGATGAAAGCTGATAGCATGCAAGTAACAAGGAATCAAGGATAATGTACTTCCGAAAGGACAATGACAAAGTAAGTCCATGCTCACAAGTCACAAGGGCAGTCTCCATTGAAGTGAAGTGTATTTTGCTCATTATTCCCCAACAGAATATAAAGTTTGGAACATGGAACTCAATAATCTTCTAGTCTTGGCCGTTTAGCAGTTGCAATTTACAAACTTACACACGTACCTTAATGGGTGTCAGTCACCACTCACCAATGTGGGCAATCTCCAGAACAAGGCTTCAAATGTAGTCGATTATACACAGCTTTTGCATGATAATTCTCCGCGCGCATGGGTCAGGCACATAATCAACTGCACAAGAAAATAAGAAATGTATTCACATGGCAGATGGACATCAAAGAATCAACCTGCTGCATGGATTAGACAGACGAATTTGCTTCACAAAACTGGTGTTGGACTTGATGTGCCCTCACTTGCAGGCATTATTGAGGACCGAGACAGAATTGTCGAAAGCACAAGTCCGACCACATAAGAATGGTACTTGGATGCATGCACTGTACCTCACTCTTCAATCTTCCGGATGAGCTAGCAAAGAATACCAGAGCTGTTTTGTTGTCTTTCAGCATCCTGACCCTTTAAATTATGTAGGTCGCTGGAATTGTGGATGTTCAGCAAAATGAGAAGCATTGGACCCATCTGACAATGAAATGGATGGAGGTAAGCAATCGTATTTTGATGCAATATCAGGACTATGTATCACAAAAATCACCCCACAGCTTTAAGTAGAATACCCTGAAGAGCTTATCTTCTAGTACTGGTGATAACTGATGGCAGAATTCCAGGACAGGAGGTGTATGTGAATGTAGTTGTTCATTTCCAAGAAACTATTTTGTTGGTGACTATTAGTACCAGGCAACTGTACCTAACGACAGATGAGAGTTTGTTACCAATATTCCAGACATGAACAATTGCCATCTTTAAAATGGTGAAAACGGTGCTTATCCCTGACAACAATCTCTCGATTCTCCACAGCTGACATAAACTTGATGGCGAGATGGCAATCCCCGCATATCCTCAGGTTTTTTATTACTCTGATAGGAGTGGTACTCCCAACACTCATCATGAGCCCATATGCTACTGCCAGTTTTTCACCGTGATATCTAAGTGCACCCTCTCTCTCCTCCTCTTCTAACTCATGCAGAACTGACTCAGTTTCAGGAATGTAGCCAGCAGCACTAATCCTATGAATCAGTTCTTCCAAGTACTGGTAAATCTCTGTAGTCTGTGGATGAGACTTTTCACCCATGCGAAATAAATGGGAAGTACCTCCTAGCTCAATCAAGCTGAATCCTATCTGCTTCTTCAATCTTCTCTTGATCATGGTATTCCTCACTTTCTCAACATGGTGCATTTTACCGGATATAGCATAAATATTAGAAAGCAAAACATGGTAGGATGGATTCTCAGGCTCGAGAGCAATCAATCGCTCAGCCACCTCCACCCCAAGATTAAAATTCTTGTGCATCTTGCATGCCCCAAGTATTGCTGTCCAAACTTCAGGCCCTGGCTCTCCAGGCATATAATCACTTATAAATTGTATTGCTTCATCAAGAAGTCCAGCCCTTCCAAACATATCAACCATAGAACAATAGTGCTCGACACGAGGGACCAGTCCATAGATCCTCTTCATGCAAGCAAAAGCATCACGACCCTCCATAACTAACCCAGAGTGTGCACATGCAGATAGAACAGCAATAAACGTGACATGATTGGGTGGCGGCCCCTCGCGTCTCATAAAATGGAACAGCTTGATCGCCTCATGACCATGGCCGTGCATTCCATATCCAGCGATCATGGAAGTCCATGTAACCACATTCCGCTCCTGGAGCGCATCGAACCATCTGCGAGCTTTGTCCACAACACCACACCTGGCATACATGTTGACAAGAGCAGAGCCAAGAAACACACTGATGTCCATTCTTTCAGAAACAATACGTTTCTCCACTTCACGCCCCAAGTCCAGTGCACCAGCCTGTGCGCAAGCAGAGAGCGTGGCTACAAACGTCATGGAGTCAGGCACCGCCTTCACCGCCTGCATCTCCTTATACACCTCGATCCCCCGCTCGGCAAGCCCATTCTGTTCGTACCCAGAAATCATCGCGTTCCAAGCGACAACACTTCTATCACGAATTGCATCGAACAGCTTGCGTGCAACACCCAGTTGGCCGCACTTGGAGTACATCACAAGAAGCGCCGTCAGCACGAAACGGTCCGAGCCAAACCCGAGGAGGATGGAGTGCGCGTGGATGGCCGTGCCAGTTCGTATGGCGGACAGGTCGGCGCAGGCCTTGGCGACGGCGGTGAAGGTGAAACTGGAGAAAGGAAGGGCGGCGGAGAGGAGGCTGCGGTAGAAGGCAATAGCGGCGACCGGGAGGCCGTGGTGCGCGGCCGTACGCGTGAGGGAGGAGAAGAGGAAGGAGTCGGGTGCGGGGTGGGAGGTCGCGAGGAGGTGCGCGTACGGGGCAGCGCCGGCTGCGACGGCGAGCGTGGCCAGCTTGGTGATGAGGGGGAGGGAGCGGCTGTGGCCTGTGACGACGAGGCGAGCGTGAGCTTGTTTCAGAGCGCCAGCACGAGGGCCGGCGAGGACGAGCGAGCTGTATTCCGGCGAGGGGTGGTGGGAGTCCATCCCGGAGGGCTGGAAGCCTGGAACTGAATTGAGGAATTGGATATTTCCTTTCGGGCGGGAGCTGGTAAATGCACACACCGGTGGAAGGGTGGAAGAAAATCCTATGGGACGGGGCCTCATAGTCTCCCTCCTGAGGCCCCTCCTCAGATTTTGACACGTCATCAGTGGCACACATCTTAAAGCGAGCCTAATTTCCTAATTAGTTGATACGTACATCAACTAGATATTGCAGTATTCGTACGATACAGTATCAATCCGATCGATACTTTCCATCTAACGAAAGAGAACGGACACGGCGATCTTCTCGCTGGCTCGCCGCTGCATCAGACCTCGGCGCCATCGCGACCTATCCCATGGCGACCCCTCCATGCGCCGGTGACGACGACCCTCACGGAAACGGCGGCGCCGTCGTGAGCTCTCCCTACGCCGGTGACGCGGACGTGCTCGTCGTCCCTCGCGGAACCAACAGCAACAGCCACATGATGATGTCCACCGTCTCCACCACAAACCTGCCAGCATCCAACTCGTTCAGTGACAGGGAGGTGCGTACGGAAGTGCGGGCTGCTTCCTTTTCGTCGTCCCGGCCGCCGCTCGAGATTTCAGACGTTGACCCTGTCGCTGACACACGACCCGCCGGTGGTAACAAGATGACTGTTTTTTTTACGGGCTCCATGTTCACTGCATCCTCCATGATGCAATCTGAAGCTTCAATGCCATCAGCTTCTACTCCAATTTCACATGTACATAATTGATGTCTAAACTATTGCCTCTTGATGACAAAATTAGATCAAATTTAATTTTTGTATGATTGTACCGCAGGAGAAGGATGTAAATGCTAAATCCATCATTGCCACCGCCTCCACACAAGCCGTCAGTGGTGGCGAGATGACTGTTGCTTCGACGGACTCCATGTTTGCTGCAACCTTTATGCAATCAGAAGCTTCAAATTAGTGAACACATACAACATTTCGCAATGCCATCAGCTTCTACTACAATAACACAGGTATATAGTTGATGTGTGAACTATTCCCTGTGCATGACAAAATCATATGAATTTAAATTTGTGTATGATTGTACTGCAGGAGGAGGATGTAAATGATAAATCCATACCTACAGTTGGAATGGCATTTAAGTCTGAGGAGGATGCATATAATTTTTATAACCAATATGCTCGTAAAGTTGGCTTCAGCATTCGAAAGAGCCACACAAAGTTGAGACGAGATGGAACACTTTATCAGAAACATTTGGTTTGCAGCAAACAAGGTGAACGAGAAACTCATTCATCACATGACACCAAGAAAGAAAATGCCACCACAAGGTGTGATTGTGATGCCCGTGTTCAGCTCAGTATTTCTCGTGATGGCGTTTGGAATGTGCAAAAGGTTATTCTTGAGCACAACCATGATTTGGCAAGTCCAGATAAGAGGCACATGTTGAGGTCGCAACGTCGTATTGCGGCGTCTGATAAACTTATGATTGGTGAGATGCGTGAAGCCGGAATAAAGCCAGCCGAAGTGTACGGTTTTTTCAAGCAGTGGTATAAAGGACCCCATAATGTACCTTTCTTGCGGATGGATTCCAATAACCACATTGGTCGTGAGCGCAGGAAGTATCTGGAAGTTAATGATGCACAAACATTGCTGGAATTCCTAAAGAACAAGCAGTTAAATGATCCTTCTTTTTTTATGCTATACAATTATATGAAGAGGATTGCCGGATAGCTAATTTCTTTTGGGCAGATGGTCAAGCTATCATGGACTATGATTGCTTTGGTGATGTTTTGTCCTTTGACACAACATTTCAGACAAACAAGTTTGAAATGCCTTTTGCACCACTACTTGGAACAAATCATCATAAGCAGACCATTCTTTTTGGAGCTGCGTTGCTATGTGATGAAACCACAGATTCATTTATCTGGCTCTTCAACACATTCTTAACCGCCATGTCTGGCAAGGCACCTGCAACAATATTCACCGATCAGTGTGCTGCCATGGCGAAAGCAATCAGGATTGTTCTCCCAAATACAAAGCACCGTCTCTGTTTGTGGCACATTTATCAAAATGCTCCTAAGCATCTTAGCCATGTAATTTCAGACCATCCTAAGTTCCTTGCTGATTTTAAGAGATGTGTCTATGAGGAAAGGTCAGTGGCATACTTTGAAATGAAGTGGCAAGAATTGTTGACTGCTTACAACCTTCAGGATAACACATGGTTACAACAACTATATGATCTGCGTGAGAAGTGGGCTACTGTCTACCGCCGTGATTCCTTTTGCGCCAACATGACTTCAACTCAAAGGAGCGAAGGTATGAACAATGTGTTTAAGAAAAGATTTCGTAAGAGACTCTGCCTTTCAGAACTCCTAGTAGAATATGATAAGTGTGCCGCTAGCCTTCGGGAAAATGAACTCGACGAGGACTATAGATCACGTCAGTCTAAACCGGTCACCTGCATTAGAAACTTACCTATGTTGAAGACTGCTGCCGAATCGTATACAAGAAGCCTTTATTCTGAATTTGAGGAGCAGTTTAAGCAGCAATTTTCTGCCAAGTGTCAGTTAGTATCCACTGTGGGGACAGTCAAAACTTACATGGTGTCACCTATGAAATATGAGGATGAGGCACTGGTTGTCTTCAATTCTGAGGATGTCACCATTTCATGTTCTTGCAGAAGGTTTGAATCCATAGGTACGAAAAAACATTTTGGCATTTTAGTAGTTTACATCATAGTTGTCATTAAATCTGTACTAAAGTATGAATTATGGATAGGTATTCTGTGCAAGCATGCTCTGCGAGTGTTGAACATCAACGAGGTTTTCACTTTGCCATCTCAATGTATACTACACCGATGGACGAAATATGCAAAGAGAGGATTTTCGACAAAGACCATCGAAAGTGAGAAGGAATCTTTGTAGACACGTGCGGCACGTATAGCTCGGAAAGCAACATCTACTGCAATGAAGTGCTCAGTTTCAGAAGAACTACTTACAAAATTGGAGGAAGCTATAGATAAATTAGATCTGGAGGCAGATGATTTACTAAGTGAAAAAAGGCGTGCCAAACATGAGAATATTCCTCAGAATACTAATGAGCATGCTTCCAACAATATACCTCAAAATACTCAAGACATATTAACAGGTAAAATATCATTCAAAGTCCCTGAAGCGATAAAAGGTCCAAAGGGAAAAAGATTGAAAGGTCCACTTGAAAAGGCGAAACCAAAGAAGTCAAAGACCACCCAAAAGAAAGGTACTACAACCACATTTATTCTTACTTTTGACCTCTGGTTTTTGAATAGACATTAATGTATTGCACATTCATATATATGAGCAGGAGGAGGTAAAAAGAAAGTAAAAAAAAAATGATCGGGCTGAAGAAGGACATGAAAAATCAATTGTAAGACAACTTACGCAATGTTCTTTTATGTCTTCTAAAAATAAATTTGTGGTAAGCAGTTTCCTACTTACTTACACACAGGGATTTGGAAACGAAGTAACAACATATGATTTTGCTGCAGAAGGTCCTCAACAGTACACTGTAAGATAAATTGCTTTCTTGAACATATTTCAGGCAATTTAATTGTACCCCGAAATCTCTAAACATTTGTCGTTTTATTATGAAGCAGGGATATTCGGAGGCAGGCCCAAGTTCTAATACTGCAATACCAATCTTTGCAAATAATATGTTCAACACGGAATCTTCGACTATGTTTATTCCGTTGATCCCTGGAGGATATACAGAACTTTTGCTACAAGCTGATCAAGCTTCAGAGGTGCTGCACACTTCAAGAAGATTAGATTTTTGATGAAGTGAACCCTTCCTTACGCATCAAAGAAGTAGGATAGCAGCAGCAGCAGCAGCAGTATATTTTATTTCTTCTTGTCGACAGAGACCAATATATAGAGTTTCGTTTGAGACAGAAATAATAAATGTAATGTTGCACTCTCATGAGTGAGATTATTTTCCCCGATTAATTATCAGATCTTTCACACTTGAATACCATTTATTTTTGCCAGAATTTAATTTGTATTCATTCATCAGTCTTTATTTTCCCCACCCTTTTCTTTCCCATTGCACTTATGAATGTAGTAGAGCTATCTAGACTGATGATCCTGATCAGCATCACCGCTATATCTTTCATTTCAGCCCTTGGTCCTGGTCGACATCACAATTAGCTTTCATTTCTGCTCTAGCTACTGTGTTACACAATACAGCGTCGGCTGTAATCGCGTTTCTATTAAAGGTCCATCACCAACAGAAGGTCTGAAACTTACAACAGCATGTACTCATAAATAACTCTCTCAACGTACCCAAAGTTTATCATGTATCAATAAATATCAGAAAGTTGTCGTTGGAATTCCAATTGTTTGGCCAATGTCAACATTCAGTCTTAAGATGTCTCATACCACTGACAGAATTTTGAAGAAGCTCAACATCAATTTTAATGTGGTAAAATATCTGAATGTTTATAATCACAACACATAGATACTGTGATCACAGAACTCTGAATGTTTTTGTCTAATGATCTCTGGACGTTTACAACTCTGAATGTTCACATCTCCGAATGTCAGAATGACTAGAAATCTGCAAGGTCGCCACGGCGAGATGGCTGGCTTGCCGCCGACGCCGGCGTTGCCGTGTTGGCAGGTTTGTGGTGGAGACGGTGGACATCATCATGTGGCTGTTGCTGTTGGTTCCGCGAGGGACGACGAGCGTCCGCGTCACCGGCGTAGGGAGAGCTCACGACGGCGCCGCCGTTTCCGTGAGGGTCGTCGTCACCGGCGCATGGAGGGGTCGCCATGGGATAGGTCGCGATGGCGCCGAGGTCTGATGCAGCGGCGAGCCAGCGAGAAGATCGCCGTGTCCGTTCTCTTTCGTTAGATGGAAAGTATCGATCGGATTGATACTGTATGGTACGAATACTGCAATATCTAGTTGATGTACGTATCAACTAATTAGGGAATTAGGCTCGCTTTAAGATGTGTGCCACTGATGACGTGTCAAAATCTGAGGAGGGGCCTCAGGAGAGAGACTATGAGGCCCCGTCCCATAGGATTTTCTTTCGGTGGAAGGGTTCGCTTGAGCAACCAGATATACACTTCTCAACATGGTGAACCGAAATATTTCAATAAGATTTTTTTTTTGTGGGGAATTTCAATAAGACTTGAATTGTGTGGAAAACAAAATTTTAGATTGCTAACACATGAATCAAAATTTTAAATACATACGATTTATTATATTTGATTGTGTATATTGGCAAAATGTTTATTGAATATAGGTAGAACAATATAATGACAAATAATTTCCCATGCATGGTCTCAGGTGCAATAAGAGAGAAAGGAGGAAAAGAAGGGTGAAAGGTTTAAGGGCTACATGAAGATACAACCCAAGTAGAGAGAAAGAGGGAGAGAGTGTGACGACCCGGCTTAATCGTGCACTAACCATACACGCAAATGCACACGATCAAGCCTAAGGACTCACTTGAAGATATCACAACACAACTCTAAAACATAAATAAAGTCATACAAGCTTTATATTACAAGCCAGGGCCTCGAGGGCTCGAATACATAGCTCGATGGCATACAAGCGTCAGCGGAAGCATCAGATATCTGAGTACAGATATATTACAGAGAGAGAGAGATAAGCCTTCACAGAGGCGGGGTAAAATAAAATACTACGATCGAAAGGCGTAGGCCTCCTGCCCTGGACCCTCCGATCCTACTCCTGGTCGTCAAACGGCTCCTCGTAGTAGTAGTACTCGCCAGGCGGGTTGTAGTACTGGTCGTCGGCTGGGGCGTCTGGCTCAGGGGCTTCGTCGTCTGTTGGCATCAAATGGAATATGGGGGAAAAAGAAAGTAAAGCAAACGTGAGTACTCATCCGAAGTACTCAGCAAGCAAGGATCTACACTACATATGCAACATTGTCAAAGGAATGGCTGTATATGTGGACTGGGCTGCAGAAATGCCAGAATAGAGGGGGAAAGCCTAGTCCTATCGAAGACTAGCATCTTCAACAATCTTCGACAGTCTTGCAGCAATAGAAGAGAACAGATGAACATAATGTAAAGTAGTAGTAGTAGTATCATCAACCTCGACCTGAGATCCTTTCTCGACTCCCTGCGAGAAAGCAATCCCAGAGCCGTACTATCCAGTTATCATCTCAAGTTCTAGTTGTACCGATCGGGATACAACTCCGAGTGTCCGTTACCGTAGGACAGGCTATCGATAGAAGTTTCTTCCCTGCAGGGGTGCACCAAGTTACCCACCACGCTCGCTTAACTTCGGCCGGACACACTTTTCTGGGTCATGCCCGGCCTCGGCTAAGCAACACGCCGCAACCCGACCTAGGCTTATAAGAGAGATCAGCACGCCGGACTAAACCTATGCCCCCAGGGGTCTTGGGCCATCACCCCGGGAACTCCTGCACGTTACGGGGCCACCGAGAGCAGACCTAGCAACCCCTTATACAAGCGCGGTTGCGTTCCCAGTCCAACTCGGCGTGCGCCGCTCCTTACTGACGTCAAATAAGCTTCGGCTGATGTATACGACGCAGAACGCCCATACTATGCCCACGTGATGGTTAGTGCTATCGGGCCAGAGTCCCCTCGGATCAAATATCCAAACCGTAGTGGATTAGGAGCACGCGGAAACGAGCAGAGACTCACGATCGATGTGACCCCGTCGCCCCGTCTCGAGGACTTGCGGCAAGGGCGAGGAATGCCCGGCCGCGCCTCGTGTTATCTCGCGGGGACCATCCAGGTCAACCCGACTCCACATCACTTCGCATTAAGCTCGCGCGGGTACCCCTCAGGGCCGACCTGTCTTTAGTAACAAAGTTTAGTGCAAGTCACAGTATCAATGGTATCCGTGTGTCCAACACCAAGGGGGAACCCTGAGGAATGACCCTCGATGGAATTCCCGCTGATGTTACCGTCAAGGTGAACGAAGGAGGAATCACCCTCGAGGTCCACACTTGAGGTGTTGCACGACCACGTCGTTATCGGGGGTGGTGTAGGAGGAATCACCCTCGCTTACCACGACCGATTAACTAACCTACAAGGTTATCATCAGAAGTGCTGACGAGGTATCACCCTCGGCACTTGACGGTAACCCAGAGTGTCGGCAACTAAAGGGGGAAGTGACGTGCGGTGCCGGGGCCTGGTCTTCAATCCCGATGGTCGGGTCTTCTGATATCCAGCAGGGCAGTCGGGATCAAGTGGGGGTCTCTGTCGTGTCTCTACCCAGCCTATACTAGGCAGTCTAGGATATTCAGCAAGGTAGCAAGGCAGGTTACAATAAACAGGCTATGCATCAGATATAGGATAACAGTAACAGTAGCAGTTCTAATGCAAGCATAAGAGAGAAGAGAATAGGCGATATAGGCATGCTCAAAATGGGGGTGCTTGCATGTTTGCTCTGGGGCAAGGGAAAGGTCGTCGGTGGTGTCGTCGTGGACGTAGTCGTACTCCTGGGCTGCGTCTGCCTCGGGAGCTACGTCAACGTCGGGGTCTACCGGGAAGAAAGGGGGAGAAGAAACAATATAAATACATGGCAACATATGCATGACAATACGATACACAATGCTAGAGGTGGCCTAACGTAGTGCTACACGACAACGGTGAAGGAGGAGATCATCCGGGAATGTTTTCCCAAAATCTGGCCTTTCCGGACAGATGAAATGGAGGAGGACGGATGCAGGTTCACTATGCTAGGGACGCGTGACAGACGAACGGTCTGCGTATTCGGATGCGTCTCGTCGTTCTGAGCAACTTTCATGTTTTAACTTTTTCAATCCGAGCTACGGTTTAAAAGTTATTAATTTTCAAAGTTTATTTGAATTTCTGGAATTTATTTATTTACAGAAAATGAATTATGACATCAGCATGAGGTAATGCTGACATCAGCAAGTCAACAGGACGGCTGACCAGTCAAACCTGACATGTGGGTCCAGTGGGACCCACATGTTAGCCTCTGTGACTTTAACAGAGTTAATTTAGTCTAACAGAGGGTTAATTAGAGAGTGGGCCCACATGTCAGAGGCTAATGAGGTTAAACTAATTAGATTTTAACTAAAAACTATTTATTTAGACTAATTACCGAAGAGGGCCCACAAGTCGGTGTCTACAGGTGAACAGTAATCAGCGTTGACTCGGTCAACCTGGTCAAACTCGCATCGGGACCCACTGGCAGTGACCGTGGGCGGGCCCCACGCGGTGACACGTCGGATGCCGGCGTCGAGCCGCTCCGGCGAGCTCCAAATACGGCAGCGCAACTCCGGCGGTGTCGGGTTTCTTCTACGGTGCGTCAAATCGCGCTTACTCGGGCTCGTTCGAACGAGCGAGAGATGCCGCGTCGAACGGAAGCTATGGCAGGGGCGGAAGGGGACGGAGTTGAGCTCTACGACGGCGGCAAGCTTCGTCGGAATTCGGGCTTCTCCGGAAGTGCGGCTACGCGGCGCGCTCGAGCGGACTAGCAACGCGGGCGAGCTCTGCGGGTCCCCGGAAACTCACCGGAGCCACGCACTTGAGCAAAACGGCTCGGGAGCGAGGAGATCACCGGCAATGGCGGCGTGCGGGTCTCTGCGGTGCCGGCGTTCTAGCGCGCAGGCAAGCAATCGAAGGAGGTTAGGGGAGAGGGGAAAGCTCACCGGGCGGCGCAAGTTGGCCCGTGTAAGTTTTGTAGCAGCAGGGGGTTGATTCGACGTCGGCGGCGCACGGTGGCCGGAGATGGGGAAGAGGTCGTTGACGACGATACCGGCCTTCCCGACTCCAGCTGAAGGGCGAGGATGAAGAAGTGGAGGACGGCGCAGCTCGCAGGCGTGTCGGCTGAGCTCGGGGACGACGATGGCCGCGATAACGAGCGAGGACGGCAGCGATGGCGTTCGGTGGCCGATGAGATCGAAGGGGAGAGAGCGAGGGGAGAGGGGCAAATGGTGGGGAAGGACCAGGGGGGACGCTCGGCCTTGCCCTTATCCCCTCGGGGTGGCCGCGGTGTCGCCGTTTGGCCGGCGCAGCGCGCGCGACCACGGTGGCGTCGACACGGCGAAGGAGCGAGAGAGGGAGGAGGAAGAAACAGGCCAGGTGGGCTGGAACGGGGCACTGTGCACTCAGGCCCAGTGCACAGTGCCTCCTTGCATTTTTATTTTCTGTTTTAATTCACATCAGCTACTTTGCATTATTTTAAGATGGCTAAAACATTTTGCAAAAGTGTGAAACTTGGTCCCACATGTGCATTGCAATTTCCAACCCTGCCACAAAAAGTCTGGACATTTTTTAAAGCCATTTGAATTTATTCAAAAATGATTTGGCAATTAAAATTGCTGGAATAGCAATGAATTAATTCCCAGGGGCAAGTTGGGATTTCCAAAAATGTTGGTTACAATTTTATAATTGCCTTGGGAATATTTGAAACATTATGAACAATTTAATTCTGCCATTTGAAGAAATATTAATTTGACTTGCATTTGGAATTGGAATTTGAAGTTGAATTATTTCCTAATGCCATTTTATGAAGATGATCATGATGACATGGCAGGTTAAGTAGCTTATCCAGAGTGGGGTAACCTGGGGATGTTACAAGTCTCCTCCACTACAAGAAATCTCGTCACGAGATTTAAGTGGGGAAGACAAGAGTAATTTCGGAAGAACTGATCTTTATCGGGTCGTTTATCTAGGAAACAATTTAGGGAGTGAGACAGAAGAATCTCTCGAGTTGAAAATTGGGAAAACATCGAGAGCAAAGTATGAAAGTACAATAAGAAATTTCGGGCGAATAGACGTCCGGTCGATGCCAGAACAGAGTGTGATGAGGGGTTCATAGCAACGGGAATAGATCATCTCTCGAAGGGTGGCTCATGGTATCACACCAAGCCAAGAGCAAAGGGGTATTTCGGAATCAAGGATATACAGGAGAGTCAGGATACGAGCCTGTGGAAATGTGACGAGGGTCGAACAAAAGTCAGTGACATCTTACCGGTCACGACAACTAGGTATGTCAGAAGGTAGCCTGTCAGTTATATCGGTAACAACATCGGTACCAAGGGTGAGGGATGACGAGAACCATTTTCCTGCTCGTTGAACGAGGCGGACCAATAGGCAAAGTTCTCGTCCATCGGTGGTTACCGAAAGGTTATCAGCAATAGTAACAGGGTCTTACTGACAAAGTTGTAGACCGGGGTGTTTTATATGCAGGGAATTATTTCTTCTTATATTATATAGATCACATGAAAGGTTAAACAAATCAATGGAAAGGAAAATGTGCTTACACACAAGTTTTGGGAGTATATTCTGTCCTAGGAAAGCGGAACAGGATATACATGATGGGACAGCAAGTTCCAAAGCATTTAGATAGAGGGGCGAGGGATAAATCATGATATTACCCGTACCACGGGGTCTGAATAATAGATCAAGAAACTTTTGGCAATGTGCTGCCAATGTTCTGTTCGATATTCGGAATACCCCAATCATGCTTCGTTGCAGCAATGATATGGTGGTGTCAAGTAAAAGATTGGGTTCGAAGATCTCAAGAAGTACCGAGAAACACTTACAAGGGTATCTCGGGACGTAAGGAATAACCAAACACAACCAGGTTTGTGTTGGTCGAAAGTCAAGGATGACATCGATGATAACACAAATCATCGAAGAGCAAGGATGATAATTCTCACCATGAATTCGATCGATATCCTGAAAGAGCTTGATATGTTGATGATGATCATGACACATTTGTCGAGAGGTTATAAGAAGATGTAATCGGTCAGCGATGACATCAAGCAAAAGGAATGATGAAACAAAAATTTATTGGAACCACTGATGCAACACAAGCTCGAAATCAAACTTGTTATTTGAGGTGAAATGATAAGATGAGGGAGATCGACGTAAGCTTCGCTCATCGTCGGAAGTTGCTCCGGGCATAAGGACCAGGTAGCACAGTTGAAAGTTGGCACGATAAAAATATAGTCGATCAGGCTAGGAATGTTGTGATGGGGTATTAAACTTCCCAGTATCAAGTACTAGGGGTAACACCGGAAGGTAAATCGGAGTAGATGTTGGACGGGGGAAATGATGTGCAGAAGACAAGTATTTTAACTTGTCCGGGAAATGGAATCAAGAAGGAAATATGGTGGGAACCACGGTTGCAAATGATCAATTCATAGATACAAGATGAATTTATACCCAGGAAATAATTATTTTTACGAGCAGCTTCCATGATAAGTTCTACATCGGGTCCATGGGCATGAACACAAAAGTTCAAGGTTGACCCCCACTTCTTCAATGCATAACCTTTCATTGACTTCTCGTTTTCGAAGAAATTGTAGTGCTGAAGATTTATCTGGTGAAGCACCAGAAGAGTATGACTCACAAAAGTTTCTGCGTTCTCGCAGATGGCAGAAGCATAGATACAACCCATCGGGACATTTTACGAATTTATACAACCATCAATCAAAGCAAGGGATGTGAATTCGAAAGCAGAGTATCGAAGTCAAAGCGGATGATACCATTTACCGAAGGCATCATGTATCAGAGGGGGAACTGTCAAGGTTGTGGAAGAGGGAGGACACTATCAAATAATAACCCACCAAAGGAACTGGCAGGCCGCAAAGGATGTGATTGTGAGTACCGGCACTCAACTAGAAGAAGGAAACAGGTAACGGGAACATATTATAGAAACATCGGAATAATCCGACGCTTAAGTACAAAGGAGTAATGGTTCAAATGAAGAGTCAGGAGCAGAAGTTCTGATCGAAAGACAATTAAATTGAGTAGAACTAGATGGACAAGTTAAGTGCTTCATCTTGCAGAGATCTCCATCCATGGTTACGTGACATGTCCTGGTCAGTGGTCAGTTCCAGGTAAATAAGGAGAAGGAATGCACTACCTCTCCGGGCCATGCAAGCTGGGCGGATATACAGACGGCAAGAAGTAGAGAATACTTTAGTGCCAAAGGCAATGTCATCGGGGAAGGAACCGATATGGTTCTTCGTATAGAAAGGAATCGGTCGGATAACTGTCCACAAAAGGAATCAAGTAATCTGTGAGAACTAATGGGTAAGGTTTTAACGGCTGGTTCCACCTGAGAGTCCTCCGAGAAAGGACGGGAGGCAAGTACATCTAATTAAGGAAGCACTTGAACAATCCAGGTTTAAAATTCGGGGGGTTCACGAATTCCAAAGTCAGGAGTGACAATTAGTTCACCTGGGCAGAGGGACGAGTGATTTGTACAAGCTTAGCTAGACAATCAACCAATAATTGATTGGCCGAAAACCAACTCATGACCGAAATGGTGAATGAGCCGGAAGGACGAATTCTAGGAATTGACGGATGATAGAAAGCGTTCGCAGCAGATTGTATTAAGGGACGCAAATGGCATTGACAAGGAATGTCCACGAAGATTACTAGACATAGGAAGCTAACCATAAGGTAAGCAAGTAAGAATTTTAAGGGCAATAGGCTGCAGAGGATTCTCGGAAGATCAGACGATATTTCAAAGTGTTTTAGGAATCATAGGAACAACTGGGGATGATCATATCCCCGGTAATGTGAGGAATTAACCGCAGTGCGAAAGAAGCTGCACGGCAGTAGGCTCAAAGGATTCCTGGATTATCGAGAAGTATTACGGGGTATCTCGCACATAAGTGAGTAACTGGGAATGAAGATCCAAACGACAAGAATGGTTAGTTATCCACGGAGGTTAGTCGGTGGTCCGGAACTGCAAGGCAGTGGCACAGGGTCTCAAGAATAATCGAGGAGTATCTTCAGAGTCTTCTGATGAAGTAATCGACCATCTGTGGTGAAGGGGCTCTCCGGGAGGAAGTGGTTACGAGATCCTAATGCCAGAGTTAACAAAATCATTTAACCCGAAAGGAAGAGAGATCAGAGTTCCCAGAGTAAAGATCAAGAAGTAAAAGATTCTAATAACACACAGTTGGCGACGTGGGCCCGTAAGCCACACAGCCAAGTTAGTAAAACAGTTTTCGACCACTAGACTCAACTTCGGCCAAGGAATTGGGAAGGGGGATACCTAGAGGCAGTCGGCTCTGATACCAACCTGTGACGACCCCGGCTTAATAGTGCACTAACCATACACGCAAATGCACACGATCAAGCCTAAGGACTCACTTGAAGATATCACAACACAACTCTAAAACATAAATAAAGTCATACAAGCTTTATATTACAAGCCAGGGCCTCGAGGGCTCGAATACATAGCTCGATGGCATACAAGCGTCAGCGGAAGCATCAGATATTAGAGTACAGATATATTACAGAGAGAGAGAGAGAGATAAGCCTTCACAAAGGCGGGGTAAAATAAAATACTACGATCGAAAGGCGTAGGCCTCCTGCCCTGGACCCTCCGATCCTACTCCTGGTCGTCAAACGGCTCCTCGTAGTAGTAGTACTCACCAGGCGGGTAGTAGTACTGGTCGTCGGCTGGGGCATCTGGCTCAGGGGCTCCGTCGTCTGGTGGCATCAAATGGAATATGGGGGAAAAAGAAAGTAAAGCAAACGTGAGTACTCATCCGAAGTACTCAGCAAGCAAGGATCTACACTACATATGCAACATTGTCAAAGGAATGGCTGTATATGTGGACTGGGCTGCAGAAATGCCAGAATAGAGGGGGAAAGCCTAGTCCTATCGAAGACTAGCATCTTCAACAATCTTCGACAGTCTTGCAGCAATAGAAGAGAACAGATGAACATAATGTAAAGTAGTAGTAGTAGTAGTATCATCAACCTCGACCTGAGATCCTTTCTCGACTCCCTGCGAGAAAGCAATCCCAGAGCCGTACTATCCAGTTATCATCTCAAGTTCTAGTTGTACCGATCGGGATACAACTCCGAGTGTCCGTTACTGTAGGACAGGCTATCGATAGAAGTTTCTTCCCTGCAGGGGTGCACCAAGTTACCCACCACGCTTGCTTAACTCCGGCCGGACACACTTTTCTGGGTCATGCCCGGCCTCGGCTAAGCAACACGCCGCAACCCGACCTAGGCTTATAAGAGAGATCAGCACGCCGGACTAAACCTATGCCCCCAGGGGTCTTGGGCCATCGCCCCAGGAACTCCTGCACGTTACGGGGCCACCGAGAGCAGACCTAGCAACCCGTTATACAAGCGCGGTTGCGTTCCCAGTCCAACTCGGCGTGCGCCGCTCCTTACTGACGTCAAATAAGCTTCGGCTGATGTATACGACGCAGAACGCCCATACTATGCCCACGTGATGGTTAGTGCTATCGGGCCAGAGGCCCCTCGGATCAAATATCCAAACCGCAGTGGATTAGGAGCGCGCGGAAATGAGCAGAGACTCACGATCGATGTGACCCCGTCGCCCCGTCTCGAGGACTTGCGGCAAGGGCGAGGAATGCCCGGCCGCGCCTCATGTTATCTCGCGGGCACCATCCAGGTTAACCCGACTCCACATCACTTCGCATTAAGCTCACGCGGGTACCCCTCAGGGCCGACCCGTCTTTATTAACAAAGTTTAGTGCAAGTCACAGTATCAATGGTATCCGTGTGTCCAACACCAAGGGGGAACCCTGAGGAATGACCCTCGATGGAATTCCCGCTGATGTTACCGTCAAGGTGAACGAAGGAGGAATCACCCTCGAGGTCCACACTTGAGGTGTTGCACGACCACGTCGTTATCGGGGGTGGTGTAGGAGGAATCACCCTCGCTTACCACGACCGATTAACTAACCTACAAGGTTATCATCAGAAGTGCTGACGAGGTATCACCCTCGGCACTTGAAAGTAACCCAGCAGTGTCGGCAACTAAAGGGGGAAGTGACGTGCGGTGCCGGGGCCTGGTCTTCAATCCCGATGGTCGGGTCTTCTGATATCCAGCAGGGCAGTCGGGATCAAGTGGGGGTCTCTGTCGTGTCTCTACCCAGCCTATACTAGGCAGTCTAGGATATTCAGCAAGGTAGCAAGGCAGGTTACAATAAACAGGCTATGCATCAGATATAGGATAACAGTAACAGTAGCAGTTCTAATGCAAGCATAAGAGAGAAGAGAATAGGCGATATAGGCATGATCAAAATGGGGGTGCTTGCCTGTTTGCTCTGGGGCAAGGGAAAGGTCGTCGGTGGTGTCGTCGGGGACGTAGTCGTACTCCTGGGCTGCATCTGCCTCGGGAGCTACGTCAACGTCGGGGTCTACCGAGAAGAAAGGGAGAGAAGAAACAATATAAATACATGGCAACATATGCATGACAATACGATACACAATGCTAGAGGTGGCCTAACGTAGTGCTACACGACAACGGTGAAGGAGGAGATCATCCGGGAATGTTTTCCCGAAATCTGGCCTTTCCGGACAGATGAAATGGAGGAGGACGGATGCAGGTTCACTATGCTAGGGACGCGTGACAGACGAACGGTCTGCGTATTCGGATGCGTCTCGTCGTTCTGAGCAACTTTCATGTTTTAACTTTTTCAATCCGAGCTACGGTTTAAAAGTTATTAATTTTCAAAGTTTATTTGAATTTCTGGAATTTATTTATTTACAGAAAATGAATTATGACGTCAGCATGAGGTAATGCTGACATCAGCAAGTCAACAGGACGGCTGACCAGTCAAACCTGACATGTGGGTCCAGTGGGACCCACATGTCAGCCTCTGTGACTTTAACAGAGTTAATTTAGTCTAACAGAGGGTTAATTAGAGAGTGGGCCCACATGTCAGAGGCTAATGAGGTTAAACTAATTAGATTTTAACTAAAAACTATTTATTTAGACTAATTACCGAAGAGGGCCCGCAAGTCGGTGTCTACAGGTGAACAGTAATCAGCGTTGACTCGGTCAACCTGGTCAAACTCGCATCGGGACCCACTGGCAGTGACCGTGGGCGGGCCCCACGCGGTGACACGTCGGATGCCGGCGTCGAGCCGCTCCGGCGAGCTCCAAATACGGCAGCGCAACTCCGGCGGCGTCGGGTTTCTTCTACGGTGCGTCAAATCGCGCTTACTCGGGCTCGTTCGAACGAGCGAGAGATGCCGCGTCGAACGGAAGCTACGGCAGGGGCGGAAGGGGACGGAGTTGAGCTCTACGACGGCGGCAAGCTTCGTCGGAATTCGGGCTTCTCCGGAAGTGCGGCTACGCGGCGCGCTCGAGCGGACTAGCAACGCGGGCGAGCTCTACGGGTCCCCGGAAACTCACCGGAGCCACGCACTTGAGCAAAACGGCTCGGGAGCGAGGAGATCACCGGCAATGGCGGCGGCGGCGTGCGGGTCTCTGCGGTGCCGGTGTTCTAGCGCGCAGGCAAGCAATCGAAGGAGGTTAGGGGAGAGGGGAAAGCTCACCGGGCGGCGCAAGTTGGCCCGTGTAAGTTTTGTAGCAGCAGGGGGTTGATTCGACGTCGGCGGCGCACGGTGGCCGGAGATGGGGAAGAGGCCGTTGACGACGATACCGGCCTTCCCGACTCCAGCTGAAGGGCGAGGACGAAGAAGTGGAGGACGGCGCAGCTCGCAGGCGTGTCGGCTGAGCTCGGGGACGACGATGGCCGCGATAACGAGCGAGGACGGCAGCGATGGCGTTCGGTGGCCGATGAGATCGAAGGGGAGAGAGCGAGGGGAGAGGGGCAAATGGTGGGGAAGGACCAGGGGGACGCTCGGCCTTGCCCTTATCCCCTCGGGGTGGCCGCGGTGTCGCGGTGTCGCCGTTTGGCCGACGCAGCGCGCGCGACCACGGTGGCGTCGACACGGCGAAGGAGCGAGAGAGGGAGGAGGGAGAAACAGGCCAGGTGGGCTGGAACGGGGCACTGTGCACTCAGGCCCAGTGCACAGTGCCTCCTTGCATTTTTATTTTCTGTTTTAATTCACATCAGCTACTTTGCATTATTTTAAGATGGCTAAAACATTTTGCAAAAGTGTGAAACTTGGTCCCACATGTGCATTGCAATTTCCAACCCTGCCACAAAAAGTCTGGACATTTTTTAAAGCCATTTGAATTTATTCAAAAATGATTTGGCAATTAAAATTGCTGGAATAGCAATGAATTAATTCCCAGGGGCAAGTTGGGATTTCCCAAAATGTTGGTTACAATTTTATAATTGCCTTGGGAATATTTGAAACATTATGAACAATTTAATTCTGCCATTTGAAGAAATATTAATTTGACTTGCATTTGGAATTGGAATTTGAAGTTGAATTATTTCCTAATGCCATTTTATGAAGATGATCATGATGACATGGCAGGTTAAGTAGCTTATCCAGAGTGGGGTAACCTGGGGATGTTACAGAGAGAGAGAAGGGGGATTGGAGGGAAATCTTGACCTCGCCCCCCCACCCCTCCCGGCCCTCGCGTCGCCCCCTTGGGCGTCTCGGGGGCGACTAGGGTTCTGCGGCCGCCGCCACCCCCTCCACTCCCTTCCTCCCCTCGTCGCTACCGGAGACGGCCGCCAGGAAGCCCGCGCGGACGCTGGTGAAGGTGGCGGCGGGGATCTCAGCGCTCCATCCCCTCTCGGAGGCCAGCGGTTCCTTGGGCGACGGCCCCAGCCGGAGAGGCGGCGCCGTCGGGCGGTTGGCGGCGTTCGCGGGGGTCCTGGCCAGCGTGCTTGGCCGCGCGAGCGGCGGATGGCTTGTGGAATCCGGCCGCGGCGCGAAGTTTCTTCGTCAGATCTAGAGGTTCGAAATCCCTCTCCCTGCTGCCTCTCTCTCGCCGTCGGCGGGGGCTAGCGATTTGTTCTCTGGCTCCGGCGTTGATGCGTGTTGGTGGCCAGCTAGGGGACCGGGGGAAACCTTGGCCGGTCCGGCCGGCCTGGCTGCGGCAACGCCCAAGGGCGCTGCTTTCCTCCATTGGGGCGCAGCCGAGGTCCCCTGCTCTCCACCCCGACCCCCCTACCCGGGTGAAAACCCTTTATCCACTGTGGATTTGGCGGCGGCGGTGCCTTGCGCGTCGTGACCTTGCTGGAGGTGTCGTTAGGGGTGTTGGGCGTGGTCGGGAGGCTCTGCAGGTGAGGGATTGAGCTGCCTTCTCTACATCGTCCGATTCCATGAAGCTTGTCTCCAGCTAGTTGGGCATGGACCGTGGCTGAGCGGTCGGCTAGGGATATCCCAAATCGAAGTGGTTGCACTATGTCCACCTTACAATGTGAGGGCGGCATTCTTCCAGCTCTAGGGTGAGCTTCTCGAAATCCCGACGGTGCGGCGCCTACGAGCCATGGCGAGGGGGTAGGGTCCCTCTTCGGTGATAGAGAAGAAAGATGTTGTTCCCCTTCTTGTCTAGGTGTTCCTAGAGCATGGCCATCTTCGAAGGTCTGCTATGTCCTGCTCTGCTACATATGATCCTAGTGTGGAGTGCTCGGCCTTTGCAAGCTGTAATCTTAATTTCCATTTCAATAGCTGCTTGTGGAGGTTGTAGTCAGTGTTTCTGTCCAGTATTCCCCATTGTATCGTTTTGACCATTGTAATTTGGGTTGTTTGTTGTAACTCCTGGCCGGTTGATGGCTTTGTTAATTCAAAGCCGGGCTCTTCGCGAGCCTTCGTTCTAAAAAAAAGGGAAGGGGGATTGTCGTTCACGTGAAAGGCAACAAAGACCAGGCAAGCTGGGCTCACAACGTTCATCGAGGATTTCAAAGGCCATGTTTACCGACACTAGCATCATGGAGGTGAACCAATAGAATTGGATCAATACCGTGCGTACCAACATCAATGAGCGTAACTCCAGAATTTGATCATGCGATCAAATTGTGCATGATTATTAGACTATGTTTGATTCAACTCGTGTGAACTTGGAACACTATGTTGCTTGATTTTTTTTTTAAATTATTGTGGAAATGTTTGTGATAAAATATTTATTTTTCAAGTTGTTTTATTTGGCGGGAATGGAGCAAATAGACTGCAAAATGATAATTTAAATAAAACTGATGGACAAGTGGGGATTCACTTGGATGCCATGGTATAAGGCGTGCCCAAAAAAGGACAAATGCGGTGGTTTCTTTGGAGATGCCCTTACATCCCGAACTTCAAAAACTAATTTCATTCATTTCACACAATTTTTATTCCTCAAGCAACTATGTTCTCAATTTAGCTATAGAAGAGGCAACGATGAAAGAGAGAAGCGTGACCCGGGTTGCTTTAGGGGGGATGGGGGTGAGATTTTTTGTTTGGATCGCCGGTCGAATTAGACAATGATCGAGCTCAAGACAGGACAACATAACCGACCGCATCGTCGAATCTCACCGGAGGTGGTGATGACGCGAGTCGCCATGACATAAATGCAGAGGAGGGGGTGGACCTGGATTGGTTCCGGTCTAGGCGGCAACATGAGGAGGAGGAAGAAGAAGAGTAGCATTCCTTAGATTCATTCTCAACTTTTTTAGTCAACACTTACTAGGTGTTCCCTTCATTGGAGATGGACACAGACGCAAATTTGGTGAACATGGATTCATGCCCACCCCTAATGAATAGTAAATTCAAAAAATACTAGAAAAATAAATAAATAAATAACCAATTTTTTGTAACATACATAGTCGACCGGTATACTTTCATATGAAGTTTTACAAAGAAATGACATCCATTGTATTATGAGAAAAAAATCGACAAAATTGAAGTTTTATTAGAAAATACGGGATGAATGGTAAGGTCCCAATTGTATTTTTTTCACTGAGGGCGTCTCCAACGCCGACCCTCAAACCGCCCGAATCCGTCCGGACCGTGATGTTTGGGCCGTGGAAGCCATCCAACGCGTGTCTGTATCGGTCCGCTGAGCGGTTCAGAAGTTTTTTCTCCCGCAAATTGGAGACAAAGTGGGGGGAGTTGTACGGTAGTCCGGATAGCAGACACGTAAGACTCCAACACCCCCGGCCCACCCAATCCCCCTCCCGGTCCCATTTTCTTCCACTCCATCCCTTCTCCCCCTTGCTTTGCATCAGCACCCTCCACCTCCGCCACCGCTGCTTTATGTCTTCGGCCGCCACAGAGGCATTGTCGAACGTCTGCAACCAGCACCGACGCGCCTGCTCGCCTCTACGACGGTGATGTCCACCCTGGAGCCTTTTGTACCCAGGTACACTCCGTCCAACTATAGATGACCTCCATGGCGGACACCACGCTCGGCAGGTGTTCGGTCAAATGCCATTGAGCTTATTTTCGAACACTATGTCATTTTTTAGAGTATGAAGGATGGCGAGCTACTCGACCATGGAGGATGAGTTGTTGTGCGATGTGGTCGTATTCGTGGATTTCATAGATAGGAGCAGAGGGGGGGCCTTCTGGCAGCAAGTGCATGAATCGTTTCATGCACGAAAGCACATTACGCCCTACGACATGTATATCATTCAACAATGCAATGTGAGTTTGTTATCGTATCGCTGGCACGCTATCCAGACCAGCGTTGAAAGAGCATGGTGTCCCCATGTTTGGTTTTGGTAATTGATGACAATCTCTATGGACTAATGGTTGCCTTGAGTTACATTTGAAGGGTTTGTCCATAGGATTTTCTTGAAGATTATCCATTGGTTTCAAGGCTATAATTAGGTGATATGATGAAATGTTGATCAAGACTAAGTACAAAGAGTGATTCAAGTTGATCAACACACGAAGTGTGAAAGATGCATGTACCGAGTGGGATCAAGTGATCTCACGGTATGGTAAGCATTGTCCATTACATTTTGTGTACTAACCCATGGTCTATGTGAGAGTTCGTTGTGGGGTTAGATTTGTTTCCATGGGTGTGCATCAAAAGATATCATATAACCCATGGAGGATGACATCAAGTGGTGATCTTCGTCAAGGTTGCGGTGTGCAAGTTCAAGTGGAGCATCACGAAGAGATCATGCTTGAAGCTTATCATCCGTTCTCGTGATAATGGACATGTGAAGATGTGCCGAAGAGAGGCTCACCCATAGTGGAGTATGGGGAGCAATCTACTAGTCTTCATCGAGCCAACGCAATCAAGAAAGGTGGGTCACCTTGAGAAGTCAAGATCGTCATCATATAGCTCAAGTGGACTATGTGCAAGGCAAAGGTTTATCCTTGATAGTTTTTCTATTTTACCGGTCTCACGGTGTTAGCTGGGAGACCGGGTTATAGGATTGATAGTCATACTATCAAAGGGGGCTCTTGAGTGAGTAGCTTGATCGTATCATTCGTATAAAGCTCAAACCATTGCATCCTTGGCATCATCTTCCTTGGTTCCTGTTCGGCTTTTCTCCGTGTGACGTTTGACGCGTATGGTTATCTTCTTGACAAGCTCGAGTTCATCGAAAATGGATTTTTGTATGCTTCATCAATTGTGTTTTCGATGTTGGAATTTTTGCCGGATCATATTTGGGAATAGTACTTGTCGTCATCTATCCAACAAGCTTGAGTTTGCTATTTTCGGAGTCTATTTACAAAAGTTAGGTCGGTCTTCTTACATCCTGTTGTTCTCTGCGTGGGCTTCCTTGAGGTGCCCAAGCGTAGTATCGCCCCTGGAAGCGGTAGTACCGCTTAATGTGGTACTGTCGTAGTCCAGTTCCGCATGCACTTTCGCTTGTTTTGAGCTTCTGTTGCCCTTCCCGTTTTGACGGTGGTAGGGCGGTGGTAAAGTGCGGCAGTACCGCGTATTGCGGTACTGTAGGATCGAAAGTAGGTCTAGGGGGAGTGATTAGACTACTTGACCAAATAAAAATCTAACATTTTCCCAATTTTAGTTGTGGGTAGATTTTAGCAATTAGCACAAGTCAAGCAATCAACCTACACATGCAATTCTAAGAGTGTAGCAGCGGAACATAAAACCTTGCATATGAAGGTAAAGGGAAGGGTTTGGAGAGTGCAAACGCAATGATGACACGGAGATTTTTGGCGTGGTTCCGATAGGTGGTGCTATCGTACATCCACGTTGATGGAGACTTCAACCCATGAAGGGTAACGGTTGCGCAAGTCCACGGAGGGCTCCACCCACGAAGAGTCCACGAAGAAGCAACCTTGTCTATCCTTGCCCTTACAAACTTCTTGGTTCAACTCCAGAATCTTGTCGGAGGCTCCCAAGCAACACCAAACCAATCTAGGAGTCACAACTCTCCAAAAGGTAATAGATGTTGTGTTGATGATGAACTCCTTGCTCTTGTGCTTCAAATGATAGTCTCCCCAACACTCAACTCTCTCTCACATATTTGGATATGGTGGAAAGATGATTTGAGTGGAAAGCAACTTGGGGAAGGCTAGAAATCAAGATTCTTATGGTAGGATTGGTATATCTTGATCTCAACACATGAGTAGGTGGTTCTCTCTCAGAAAATGTATGGTGGAAGTGTAGGCACGTTTTGATGGCTCTCTCACATATGGAGAAGGGGGTGGAGGGGTATATATAGCCTCCACACAAAATCCAACTGTTACACACATTTGACCCAACTCGGTCAGACCGAATAGAAGAACTCGGTGAGACTGATTTAGTTCAAAATGTGAACGTTAGGAATCTCGGTGGGACCGACTGGAACAACTCGGTGGGACCGATGTGCTAGGGCTTAGGGCAAACATCAACTCGGTGGCACCGATTGCATCAACTCGGTGAGACCGAAGTGAAGCAATAAGGCAACAGAGAAGATGTCAAGCCAGCTCGGTGTGACTGATCACAAATTCGGTGAGACCGAAACAATTGCAACAGGCAACAGAGAGTTTGCAAGCCCATCTCAGTGAGACCGAGATCCGTATCGGTGTGACCGAACTGTTAGGGTTTCTGGCAGTGGCTATGTCATACAAACTCGGTGGCTCCGGATAGGATGATTCGGTGGGGCCGAGCTTGACTTTGGGTTTTGGACATATTTGGAATGAGAAAGTGGTGGCTTTGGAGCAATATCACTAAGCACTTTGAGCAAGCAAGCCATTAAGCAACACCTCATCCTCTTTTAATAGTATTGGCTTTCCTATGGACTCAATGTGATCTTGGATCACTAAAATAGAAATGAAGAGTCTTGAGCTTTTGCCAATATGTGTCCTTAGCATTTTGAGGAGTCCACATCTCTAGTCCATGCCATGCCATTCATTGAACTTTCTGAAATATTAAACTTGAATGTATATTAGTTCAATGAGCTATATGTTGTTATGAATTACCAAAACCACCCGGGGATTAGTTGCACTTTCAGTCTCCCCCTTTTTGGTAATTGATGACAGCATATAGATCAAAGCTTCGACAAATGATAATATGAATGAAATACATCGTCGCTTTGAGAAGTATGTGATAAGTAAGAGCTCCCCCTAAATTTATGCATTATTTAAAATTTGTGTTTGAATGCAAATGCACAATCGATTAGGATCATGGGTCACTCTTCCATGTCACATACATCTTGGTGGAGCGCACAAAATGATAAGAATAGGATAGCATGCACTCATCACCAAGGATACAAGTGATTGATCATACACAAACATTCATAGAGATAATCATGCAAGCACACATTAAGCAAAGTATGATCAAACACATGATCACATAAAGTATCTCACGAGCATAACACAAGTAGCAAGAGTAGCAACAACCAAACAAACCAAAGTAGCAAGTAGCAAGTAGCAAGTAGCAAGGCAAATAAAACCAACAAAAGCAAAAGACACTCTCTCTCGAAGCCTATGATCTATACACTTTCTCCCCCTTTGGCAACAAGTACCAAAAAGTTTGAAAATGTATAGTGCTATGCGGCACTCTAGGCACGATCTCCGGGAGCTCCTGAAGGGGTCTTCTTGCTTGTAGCTCCGGTGTGCATAGACGGCGTTGAGATGACTGCGTCTGCAAATGCTTCTACTAAAGTCTGTGGAGCTGGAGGAGTTGACACTGGAGGGGCAACTGTAGCTGTGGTGGTAGGAGCAAAGTGAGTAGGTCTCAAGTCTGCAACTGGCTCAGCAGAAAACCTCTGTACCCTTGGCACTGAATGAAATCTGTCTGTAGTGGGTCGGTCATCATTGTCCTCAGCATCATCCCTTAGCTTCTCCACTATGGTCTGAATCTCTGTGACCTTCACATCTAGGTCATATATCTTGGTCTCAATAATTGTTTCAAGACTCTCCTGATTCTGAGTCAAGGTGGCCAAGCTCTTCTCAATCCTCGCGGAAGCCTCAAGCAGATAAGTGAGCTGATCTTGCTTGGTCTTGAGATTCACTATTGAAGCATCTAGAGCACTTGTTGCCTTTGCTGCTTTTGCAGCCTTTGCTTTCTCGATCTTCTCCTGGGCCTCAACACATGTAGGATGTGATGCATCCACGACAACCTCATTGTCCTCAAAATCAGGCCTACGAGGTAGATGCTCTTTCTCAAGCAGATATGTCCCAGTTCCAACCTTGGAGTTGACCAACATCTCAATGTGTGGGGCATATCCACAGGACCTCTTTTGGTCGGATGCTATCCTCTTCACTGTCTGAATGTATTCCCAATCAACCCATTTCATATCACAAACTATGGGCTTCTTGTCCAGCATCACAGTTTCATAGAAGTCCTGCTGTTCTATGGTATGGAATCGATAGTCCACAGCAGTCCTCCTCCTTGTGGCATATGGATATGTCTTCCTCCATTGTCTCAATCTTGCATCTTTTCTCAACTTCATATTTTCAGCCACTGGATGATCATCATTATGATCTGGGATCTTGGGCTTCAATTTCATGAGCACTAGTGGCTCTTCATCCTCTTGAACCTCAGGCACTGGGGCCTTGTTCTTCTCTGCAGCTGAGATGTTCCTAGTGGATCTCTTTGGAGCTGAAGACTTGGGTGCAGCAGGGTTGGGAGCAGACTTGGGCTTGGAAGGAGCATCACTAGTCTTGATGGCATATGCCATCAACTTCTGAGACTTGGCAGGGGGTGTAACAGCTTCCTCCTCCTCCTCCTCATCTTCTTCCTCATCCTTCATCATGGATGGTCTTCCAATCACTCTAGCAATGGTCTTCCTGGCCCTTTCCTTCCTTTTATTCTTCCCACCAGCAGCTTCATCTTCTTCTCTAGGCTCAAGTGTGAACTGCATAGTTTCCTGAGTTGAAGCTCTGGCTTTGGACATTGGAGTCCTCTTGGCAGGAGCTTTCTTTTGAAGGCCTGGCTTAGTAGCAGCAGCAGCACCAACATATTCCTTCTTCACCACTTTCTTCTTGGAGGTCACTTCCTCCTCAATCACAAAATCCTCATCTTCACTGTCAGAATTCCTCTTTCTTCTCTGTCTGGTAGCTGCCTTTGGCAAGTTGCTGGGGGTGCTTCTGCTACCCTCATCATAGCTGCTATTGGGAGTAGTGCCCTCACTGAGGTTAACTTGCTCTTCTGACTTGTTCTGGCTGTCACTGGCCTCTAACATCTCTGCAACTGACCCTGTGAATAGATGGGTGTAGGTAGAGTAGATGAGCATCACAAAATACAGCTGATTTTTGCAAAAAAGTTGATTCAAAATCTTAACTTTAGTTTTCTGCAGAAAGTATTTCGGAGCTACCGATTTGATAATCTCGGTGACACCGAAGCACTAACAGAGTCTAAACATGCGATTTCGGTCAGACCGAGTTGCAGTTCGATGACTCCGAGATGCTAGGGTTTCACTGAGGAATTGCTTTCGGTTTCACCGATCAGTATGTTTCGGTCAGACCGAGTTGTACTTAGTGCAATGGCCTGAGCCAATCGGTGGGACCGAAAACTTCAATTCGGTCGGTCCAAGATGAGTTCGGCGGAAACCTAACCCTAAGATTTTGCATCTAATCTAATCTAGAGAAATTTTTGTGTGGATAAGAAGCTTTCAACCGTGGCAAGAATACAGGCATTTGCTTTATGCATTGAATTAGAGTAAGGAAATAGCACAAAGGGGCCGAACCATACCCTAACTTGGTGATGGTTCGCTACGGCGGCAACAGCGGAGGCGATTCCCGTTGACAGCGGCGGAGACTTGCAACGACGGCGCACAGGTGGAGACGGCGATGATCCGGAGAACAAGAGCGACAACAATGGGGAGGTGTCGGTGTACTAATTATTGGGCCTTTAGTAGCCCGTACTTGTGCACGGGCGGTTGTAGCCATACCTGCGGCAAGGCTTGTCGGGGAACAGCTGAAGATTAATCCAAGATTATCAGAGACATTCAAGCCAAGGACCAGAAGATAAGGAGAACTAGAGATCAAGGGCTCGGCCCCCCGCAAGATCTTGTCGGGGTAGCCTGCAGAGCCCGGCAAGATCTTGCCAGGATAGCCCACGGAGCCCGGCAAGATTCGCACCCCGGCAAGGTTCCGCCACTGTGCCACCGCTCCAGCGCAGCGACCAAGCCTGGCATTCTGGCCCCATCTCTGGATGCGTGGCAAGGCGCTAGTGGAGGTGAGCTTAAGCGATGCTGATGGGATGGCCCCTTTTTCCATCCCCAAGAAAGTAGGGACACCTAAACGGACACTTCACGGTGCATTAAATGCATTTGTCCTAAACCGCCAGTGGTTAGGTATGATAACCCTGTAGCTACTTTACACCTCTCGTATGAACAGTTCGCCACTGTGGTGACCCCTTTAAGCATATAAAAGGAGGCCCAAGGCAACTGCTACAGAGGAGAACACTCTCGGCCCATTCTGCATGCGTAGCCGCTGCATAAACACACTGTTCATTGCAAGCGCTCCAAGAACTGGGACGAATACACTGATAATAAACTAAAGCAGGAGTAGGGTTTTACGCTGATCAGTGGCCCGAACCTGGGTAAAAATCCCCTCGCGCTGGTCCTCGGTTCTGCTCTTTGTGCATACCTCTCTCCCTGCCGAATCGTAAAGGGGTCCTTCGGATCCCATAGGTGTCGTATGCCGACATCTTTGGCGCGCCAGGTAGGGGGATCGAGGTTGCGCGAACCTGATCCGGTGATCAGCGTGTCAGTTTCTTCACCGTCTTTGTCATCATGCCGTCCAAGAAGAAGGGTGCGGCAGCGGTTGTTCCGTCTACGTCTGTGTTGCCTGTACCTACTCGGACGGGTGACGGCCTGGATGCAGGAGATGGAGGTTTAGAACCTCCACGGCGTTCTGGTGATCCGAGCCAGGTGAGCGGCGTCGTTCGCAGCGGCGACGGCAACCCGCACGCCGCTAGATCCAGAGATGAAGCCGTGCTGCCTACGGGCGGCGCAGCGAACTCCAGAGATCGGAGGACGCCTTCTAAGACTCTCACGCCGACGCAAGCGTTGCGGCCTTCTCAGGTCGCACGCGACGAGCAGCACTGTGGCATTGGTGGGTCTAAACGTCCCCATGGAAAGACTTCTGCGTATCGATCCCAAGGTGCGCAGGCCCAGCATGCATGCCAAACTGCCGATGGAGGTGACGCGCGGTCGCGTGATCATGATGGTGCTCCTTCTAACACTGTTAGGAGTCAGAGCACCTCACGTACCTCACACCTGTCGCCGCCACCTATGCCGGCAGAAGCCTTGGCACGTGCGCAGATGCTCCTCGATTTCCCTCCTGCTCCGGAAAAGATGGAGGAGTGGCGATCTACTATCCAGAGCCTCATCGGCTTCGTCAACAAGGATGGGCCGCAGCCTGCGGGGCCCTCGCGGCAGCGGTCTATCAATCCGACGCGAGCTGATGGTGAGAAGACTGGAGGCGGTGCGACCATGGTGCACTCCCCTCCATGACAGCAGCAGCGGTCGTCAACC
The DNA here is from genome assembly GCA_011799875.1 of Thinopyrum elongatum. NCBI lineage: Eukaryota > Viridiplantae > Streptophyta > Magnoliopsida > Poales > Poaceae > Thinopyrum > Thinopyrum elongatum. The sequence continues at coordinate 423,380,201 of CM022299.1, forward strand.
CGGCGGACTGACGACCGTGATGATGATTCCACGGCATCATCCGATCCACGGATGCGCCGCGATCAGCGTCAAGTTCTTCGGGAACGAAGCAAAGAAGACGCTCGAACTACCATCGAGTGGCGATGGGAGGCGCGTCATCAGTTCGATAAACGCACAGGGCCTACTATCGACAAGCCTGCGCCAGGGCACGTAGGTGACTTGCCCTATGAGGTAGGTTGTCCGGCATTTACCCATGAGCTGCGGCGAGTCCAGTGGCCCAACTCCCGGACGTTCAAACCAGAGGTCCCGGAGAAATATGACAGCAAGACTCACCCCTCGAAGTTCTTGAGCATCTACACCATTGCGGTGCAGGCTGCCAGGGGCCGAGATGACAAGATACTTGCCAACTACTTCCCGTTGGTGCTCAAACCCAACGTCAGGTCATGGTTGATGCATCTGCCGGAGAATTCCATTTCTTCTTGGTCAGATCTGTGCCATCAGTTTGTTGGCGCCTTTGTTGGAGGCCACCAAGCTCCTGGCCAAGAGAGTGATTTGCATCTCCTCCCTCAAAAGGAGGGTGAACCTCTGCGCAAGTTTATCCAGAGATTTAGCCGGGTGCAATACAATATTCCAGACGTTCATCCTGCCGTTGTTGTTAGCACGTTTCATCAGAACGTGCGTAACTGCAAAATGCGCGAAGAGCTGGCGATGAACAAAGTCAGGAGTATTGCCGAGCTTTACGCTTTGGCCGACAAATGCGCTCGAGCTGAAGAAGGGAGGAAACTCCCTGGTGAGGGTGTTGGCGCAAGGGGTGAATCAGAAGATGAAGACGCTGCAACCCCGCCAAAGAAAGGCCGGCGGCAGAACAAGAAGCGCAGAGGCAAGGCCGTGCTTGCTGTCGAGGAATACGGCAACCCCGGCACCGCCAAGAAGGCCAAGGTTGATGACCTCGGCAAGGAAGTTGCCGGGTGCGCCTCCTGCCAGGCCTTGGCGGCAGCCGACAAGTCGAAAAACTCCGGCAAGCAGTATTGCAAGATCCATCGCACCAAGGGCCACGATCTCCAAAACTGCCGGCAAGTTGAGCAGCTTGTCGAGAAGCAGAGAGCTGAGTACAAAAGACGAGACAAGGAGAAGGCCCAGGACGGTGCTGAGGGATCTAGCAAGAAGCGTGGTGGCCGAGGAGGCCGCCGCGGCAAGGCTAAGCAACACAAGGAGAGGCCCGCCCGAGGCCACGACAAGGACGAGGGGGCGATGATGATGAAGAAGACGATGAATCCAGCGAGCACGAGTTTCAGAAAGCCACAGAGGCCATGTGTATTGACGGGGGCGCCTCGTTGCATTCTTCTCATCGCCGACTTAAACAGTGGGTGCGTGAGGTTAATGCAACGGAGCCGTCGTTCGATGCACGCAAACCTTTAAAGTGGTCCAGCACGCCTATCATTTTTTACGCCGAGGATCACCCTGATCGCACAACTGCGGTCGGGTGTTTGCCCTTGTTGGTCTCACCAACAATCCGCAACCTCAAGGTGACAAAAATGCTAGTTGATGGTGGGGCCGGGCTGAACTTAATCTCGCCGGACGTGCTCAAGAAGCTGCAAATTTCTGATGAAGATCTCGAGGAAACGGGCACGTTTTAGGGGATCAATCCAGGAAGGACCCAGCCAAAAGGCAAGATTACGCTACCGGTAACATTTGGTAGCGAGCTCAACTACAGGACAGAGAAGGTAGTGTTCGATGTCGCCAAGATCCCTATGTCATACAATGGGATCCTTGGCCTCCCAGCGCTGGCTAAGTTCATGGCGGCATCACACTATGCGTACAATGTGTTGAAGATGCCCGGACCGATAAGTGTCATCACTATCCACTCTGACAAGAAGGATGCACTTATCTGCACCGACCAACTATACCGGGAGGCAGCTGCAGCACCTGCCGTCAAGGCATCTGCTCCTGCCGCTGGAACTCTCGGGGGGAAGAAGAAGACCGGCAAGATCTTTGGCGCAAACTCCGGCAAGCGCACCTCCTCAGAGTGATGTGCTTCCATTGAGGACGCACCAGAGAGTTCCACCGGCAAGAACAAGAAATCCAAGGCTGCTCCACCAAAGATCAAGAAGGTGCCCGCCAAGGAGGACGGAATGGGAGGAACTTTCACCATAAGTTCCACCCTGGATGACAAATAGGAAAGCGCGCTCATTGCCTTCCTGCGGGCGAATGTCGACGTGTTTGCATGGCAACCGTCTGACATCCCCGGTGTTCCTAGGGAGGTAATTGAGCACCACCTTGCTATCTGTCCTCACGCGTGGCCCGTCAAGCAGAGGGTCAGGAAACAAGCCTTGGAGCGGCAAGAATTCACTGCCGAAGAAATCAGGAAGCTAGAAGCGGCAGGCTTGGTCAGAGGAGTGCTTCACCCAACGTGGTTGGCCAATCCGGTTGTAGTGTGCAAGGCGAATGGGAAATGGAGGCTGTGTATTGATTATACAGACATCAATAAAGCCTGTCCAAAAGATCCTTTCCCCTTGTCGCGCATCGACCAGATTGTGAACTCCACTGCTGGTTGTGACCTACTGTCGTTCCTTGATGCCTACTCGGGATATCATCAGATCTTCATGGCAAAAGAAGATGAAAGAAAAGACCGCATTTATCACCCCATGTGGTACGTATTGCTTTATACGGATGCCTTTCGGGTTGAAAAGTGCTGGTTCTACATTTGCGAGAGTGGTCCAAATTGGTTTTGAGCCTCAGCTACATAGAAATATGGAAGCATACATGGATGACATAGTGGTCAAGACCAAGGATAAAGCGACGCTCATACAAGATCTAGAAGAAACATTTACAAATCTGTGCAAGATCAATTTAAAGCTCAATCCTGAGAAGTGTGTGTTTGGCGTTCCTTCCGGCAAGCTTCTCGGGTTCTTTGTATCTCAGCGTGGAATTGAAGCGAATTCCGACAAGATCAAAGCTATTGAGCAGATTGAAGCACCAAGACACGTTAAGGATGTACGTCGTCTTGCCGGCTGCATTGCTGCCCTAAGCAGGTTCGTCTCCAAATCCGCTGAGCGCGCCCTGCCCTTTTTCAAAATTTTGAAGAAGGCAGGTCCAATGAGATGGACTCTGGAAGCGGAGGCAGCGTTGCAAGATTTGAAGAGGTACCTCTCCTCTCCGCCGACGCTAGTCGCACCTAGGCCACAAGAGCCGTTGCTGTTGTATCTAGTGGCAACGAATCAAGTGGTTAGTGCTGCGTTAGTGGCGTAGAGAGAAGTTGACGAGGAGGCAACGGCAGCGGCAGGACCGTCAAGTGACGCACCAGGATCTTCCCCGGCAAGGTCTGGTACCGGCAAGACAGGATCTGCGCCGTCAGAGGAATCGGTTCAAAAGAGGAAGATGGTGCAGCGCCCAGTTTATTTTGTTAGTTATCTTTTACAGGGAGCTAGGTCAAGATACTCTGGTGTGCAGAAGCTGCTCTTCGGTCTTCTTATGGCCTCGAGGAAGCTGCGCCATTATTTTCAAGCACATGAGATTACCGTCGTCACTCGCTTCCCGTTGCAGCGGATTTTGCGAAATCCAGAGGCAACCGGCAGGATTGTGGAGTGGGCGTTGGAATTATCAAGCTTTGGTCTCAAGTTTGAAAGTACTTCAGCAATTCAGAGCAGAGCCTTGGTGGAGTTCATTGCGGAGTGGACCCCAACGCCAGATGAAGAGATTCAAGAAACGACTCTTCCCGGCAAGGAAACAGATCAAGAATGGATTATGTACTTTGACAGGGCTTTCTCGCTGCAAGGCGCCGGTGCTGGCGTGCTGCTTGTCGCACCCACCGGAGATCACCTCAAGTACGTAATTCAGATGCATTTTCCCCGGGAGAGCTCGACGAACAACACTGCGGAGTACGAAGGCCTGCTTGCCGGTCTCAGGATCGCGGCAGACCTTGGTATCAAGAAGCTCGTCATCAAAGGCGATTCGCAGCTTGTTGTCAGGCAAGTCAACAAAGATTATCAAAGTCCATTGATGCAAGCCTATGTGGATGAAGTGAGAAAAATGGAAGAATGCTTTGACGGTCTGCAAACAAAGCACATTCCTTGTGCCGAAAACAGTATTGCAGATGACCTGTCAAAGCGCGCTGCCCTCAAGTTACCTATGGAACCAGGGACTTTTGTGCTCCATTTAACTCAGCCATCTGTAACGCCATCAATGAGGCAAGAAAAGAGAAGGAAGTTGAATTCTGGTCAATACTTTCCGGCAGAGCTCCCGGGAGCCGCCGGCAAGGAAGTTGCCGAGATCAACGACAAGCCTGCCGGGGAACAACAGGCTCCAGCAGGGGCTCAGGCCCTTGCCGTTGAGACAAACGTTCCCCCGACAGAAGAGATGCCTTTGGTCCTAGTTGCCGAGCCCCAGGCTCCAGCTTGGGCACAACCCATTGTCCATTTCCTTCAGACAGGAGAACTCCCTGAGGAGCAGGAAGAAGCGGAAAAAGTAGCCCGTCAGTCTAGCATGTACCAGTTCATCGATGGTGTTCTGTACATGAAGAGACTAAACGGTGTGAAATTGAAGTGTATTCCTCGGGAGGATGGACTGGAGCTGTTGGCAGAGATACATGGAGGCATATGTGGCTCTCACATAGGATCAAGAGCGCTTGTCGGAAAGGCATTTCGACAAGGTTTCTTTTGGCCCACTGCTCTCCAGGATGCAGCTGCACTAGTAACCAAGTGTGAAGCGTGCCAGTTTCATTCAAAGAAATCACATCAGCCAGCTCAAGCTCTCCAGACAATCCCTCTCTCCTGGCCATTTTTGGTCTGGGGGATCGACATACTGGGCCCTTTTCCCCGTGCTACCGGGGGCTTTGAATACTTGTATGTTGCAATCGACAAGTTCACAAAGTGGCCGGAGGTGGAAGCGGTGAGGAAGGTGACAGCACAATCAGCCGTCAAGTTCTTTAAAGGGATAGTTTGCAGTTTCGGTGTGCCCAACAGGATCATCACCGACAACGGCACACAATTCGCAAGTCGCACCTTCATGTAGTACGTCCAGGATCTTGGCGGCAAAATCTGTTTTGCCTCTGTTGCTCACCCAAGAAGCAACGGCCAAGCAGAGAGGGCTAATGCTGAAGTGTTGCGCGGTCTCAAGACCAGGACTTTTGACAAGCTGAAAAAGTGCGGAAGGCGCTGGATTGATGAGTTGCCGGCGGTTCTTTGGTCAATCAGAACGACACCAAATCGAGCTACTGGCCAGACACCCTTCGCTCTGGTTTATGGAGTGGAAGCAGTTCTCCCCACGGAACTCATATACGGGTCACCTCGAGTGCTTGCTTATGATGAGCTTGAGCAAGAGCAACTGCGGCAAGATGACGCTGTGCTCCTTGAGGAGGATCGTCTTCAGGCTGCCGTGCGAGCTGCATGCTACCAGCAAGCTTTGCGTCGCTACCATAGCCGCAAAGTTCATGCCCGAAGTCTTGAGGAAGGCGACCTTATTCTTCGGCGGATTCAGTCCGCCAAGAATTCAAACAAGTTGACGCCGAAGTGGGAAGGCCCTTATCGAGTAGTACGAGTCACCAGGCCCGGCGCTGTTCGCCTGGAGACCGAGGATGGCGTTCCAGTGAGTAACTCCTGGAATATCGAACATCTTCGCAAGTTTTACCCATAAGGCGCAGTTGCCGGGGGCTCCCGACAACCTCCTTTTGTACGAGTTTTGCCGGCAAGGCATGTAATCCTTTGTACAAAGCCAGGCGTAGACCCTGTGCGCAGTTGAATAAGCTTAAGTGCTGTACATTTCTTGTTGATTTCCATGTTTATATATATGCATGCTTGTCTGAGATATTGTATGACGCTTGCTCCCGGTAAGCATTAACGAACCACCAAGGTTCCATATCTTTATTTTCTCTTCTTTCTTTTTCTCAAAGGATGGAAGGTTCCTTCGCGCACAAGTTTGTCGGGGGGGGGGGGAGGAAGGTATGGATACCAATGGGCAATGTTCAGAATTGATGTCTTGCCGGAAGAAGTACAGCGACAGAAAGCTAAGTTGCGAAACTTTGAGCAAGTTTTTCAATTTTTACAATCAGGCTATTTTCTTTAGACGATTTCGGTCCTTGTATGGAAAACCTGCATGTGAAGGAACCCTTGTCGTAATTGGTTGCGCCCTTATTTTGTTTCGAGTCCGCTCAACAGTTTAAGTGGCTGCACCAAGAGCGCCAAGGTGTCTTGCCGGCTGCTGCACCTCCAGTAGGCTGCTGAAGTCCCGCAACCAGCGCTCGCGGTAGGTTGCGCGCTAGCAAGTTTCTAGTTAGCGTAGGGCGTATACCATACGGAAAGAAATTGGACAGGAGAAATAGCATGCATGTATTCAATCATAGCAAATTATATTACATTGATAATTGCCGCAGTTCTAACTTAAGACTAAATTGTCTTTGGCATGGAATGGTGGCGGCAAGGAAAAGTGAGATGGCTAGTCCCTGCGCTGGCCTTCGACCCTCTTGATTGAATCCACCTTCTCAAGGATGGGCGCGACAAGCTCCTCAAGTGCTTTGAGATCTACATCCTTCGGCAAGCGGTCGAGCACGTTGGTCAGATCAACGCCAGGGTTCTTATGTACCACCTTGACGAGTACCTTGCGAAGGACGGCCCGGCAAAGTTTGCGGGATTCGTTGGCTAGTTGGGTCGCTCGGTTGGGCTGTAGCAGCTTCAGAGCATCAATGATGCTTTCGAAGAACATGGTCAACCTGGCGCTCGAGGATATCCTTTCTTCAGAGGAATACCTGAAGTTTTGCAGGCCATCCTGGCCCATGGTTGACAGTTGTGCTGTGAGCCTCTCCGCCGTGTCGACAAGGCGATCAGTCCAGATTTTCACACCCTTCTCATAGTCGATTTGGGCGGCGGCAGCGCTCTTAAGCAAGTTCTTCTCATCCTGAAGATCTTTGCTTAGGGCCTTCTCGCGGGCCCTGCCATCCTCAAGAGACTTTTCCAGCGTGGTTAGCTTCAGCCTCAGATCGGCAATGGCATCGTTGGCTGAAGAGAGCTGCTTGGTCTTGTCGGATATAGCAATTTGCATCTCCGCCAGGTTGTGGAGAGTTTTCTCCCTGTCGCCTTTGAGCGTCGAGAGCTCCTTGCTGTGTTCCTCAAGATCCGCCTCCAGCTTCTTCACTTTGTTGCTCAGCTCATTCTTGACAGCTTCTGCAGCCTCGGCGGCATCGATGGTTTCCTTGAGCTTGCTGGCGTGATTTGCAGTTGAAGCTTTGAGCGCCTCTTTGTGTTTCTGCTCCAGCTCCTGGGTCCGCTGCGTGACAAGTTTTTCAATCTCCTCGTCCTTGCCGTGGAGTTTGGCAGCAAGTGCCTGCTCGCGCGTGGCAAGATCTTCTTCGTGAGCATCAAGCCCAACGCGGCGCTCCGTTAAGAGGGCTTCCTCAGCGGCAATCCTTTGCGCATTTTCCTCTTGCACCGTCTCTATGTCGGATTGCCTCAGGAGGAGCTTCGTCCAGCTTTGGCTCACTTGTTCCCGGCTGGCAGTCAACTCCTGAAGGGCCTCGGCGTACCAGATCTGCATCTGCTCAACGCTCTTCTGGAAATCTGCCTCGGCTGCTTCGACAACTGCAACTCTGGAATCTGCCTTTTCCTTTCGAGCACGGTGGAGTGCTTGGAGCTTGCGGAAATTATCGCCCATAGCCTGAAGGAGCTGATCTTCTTCAGATTTGCCACTGTTGGCGCTTGGTTCATCAACGATTTCGAGCCCGGCAGCGGTGATGATTTCTTCATCAAAGGTTTCCCCTTTGGTCGGCGCTCCAATACTTGCCGTGCCCGGCAAGTTGATGAATAGGTTGTCGCCAACCTTGAGATATTTGCTCGATGAGGGAGCCTCGGATGTTGATGGTTGATCCTCGACGATCGTCTCAACGGTGGCTGGGGGCTCTGTGGCCGATGTAGCGCCTGGCGCTCCTGCGGCAGGAATGCCGTCAGTATGGTCATCAGTCTCCTCGCCGGCCCTCTCGGCAGATTCCTTGGTGGCTTCCTCGGCAGCAGCTTCGCTGACCTCGACAGTGGTGTCTTTGGTGGCCTCGCTAGCAGCGATCTCGTCAGCTTCGGCGGCGGCGTCTCTGGCGGTCTCCTCGATGACAACATCGACGTCCATGTGTTCCATCACAGGGAATTCTGGAGGACGAAGGAAGAAAACAAAATAAGATCAAGATTGAAGTTCAAGAAGACAAAGAGAAAGGAAGATAAAGGAAAGAATGACAAGTGCTCTGAGGCAAGCAGTCACCTGCGTCGAGCTGTTGAGGGGTGGTTTCGTCCCTCCCGGCAACATGGGTGTTGGGGATCGTAGCAGAATTTTAAAATTTTCTACGCATCACCAAGATCAATCTATGGAGTCATCTAGCAACGAGAGAGAGGGGAGTGCATCTACATACCTTTGTAGATCGCGAGCGGAAGCGTTCAAGAGAACGGGGTTGATGGAGTCGTACTCGTCGTGATCCAAATCACCGATGACCGAGCGCCGAACGGATGGCACCTCCGTGTTCAACACACGTACGGTTGGGAGAGACGTCTCCTCCTTCTTGATCCAGCAAGGGGGAAGGAGAGGTTGACGAGGATCCAGCAGCACGACGGCGTGGTGGTGGAAGGAGCGGGATCTCGGCAGGGCTTCACCAAGCACCAACGAGAGGGAGAGGTGTCACGGGAGGAGAGGGAGGCGCCAGGGGCTGGTGTGTGTCCTCCCTCCCACCCCTCCACTATTTATAGGGGGAAGGGGAGAGGGGGCCGGCCCCCTCAGATCCAATCTGAGGGGAGGGGCGGCGGCCAAGGGGGTGGCTTGCCCCCCAAGCCAGGTGGAGGCGCCCCCACCCCTAGGGTTCCCAACCCTAGGCGCAGGGGAGGCCCATAGGGGGGCGCACCAGCCCACCAGGGGCTGGTTCCCTTCCCACTTCAGCCCATGGGGCCCTCCGGGATAGGTGGCCCCACCCAGTGGACCCCCGGGACCCTTCCGGTGGTCCCGGTACAATACCGATTACCCCCGAAACCTTCCCGGTGGCCGAAACTGGACTTCCTATATACAATTCTTTACCTCCGGACCATTCCGGAACTCCTCGTGACGTCCGGGATCTCATCCGGGACTCCGAACAACTTTCGGGTTACCGCATACTAATATCTCTACAACCCTAGCGTCACCGAACCTTAAGTGTGTAGACCCTACGGGTTCGGGAGACACGCAGACATGACCGAGACGACTCTCCGGTCAATAACCAACAGCGGGATCTGGATACCCATGTTGGCTCCCACATGCTCCTCGATGATCTCATCGAATGAACCACGATGTCGAGGATTCAATCAATCCCGTACGCAATTCCCTTTGTCTATCGGTACGATACTTGCCCGAGATTCGATCGTCGGTATACCGATACCTTGTTCAATCTCGTTACCGGCAAGTCTCTTTACTCGTTTCCGTAACACGTCATCCTGTGAACAACTCCTTGATCACATTGAGCTCATTATGATGATGTCCTACCGAGTGGGCCCAGAGGTACCTCTCCGTCACACGGAGTGACAAATCCCATTCTCGATTCGTGCCAACCCAACAGACACTTTCGGAGATACCCGTAGTGCACCTTTATAGCCACCCAGTTACGTTGTGACGTTTGGTACACCCAAAGCACTCCTACGGTATACGGGAGTTGCACAATCTCATGGTCTAAGGAAAAGTTACTTGACATTGGAAAAGCTTTAGCAAATGAACTACACGATCTAGTGCTAGGCTTAGGATTGGGTCTTGTCCATCACATCATTCTCCTAATGATGTGATCCCGTTATCAATGACATCCAATGTCCATGGTCAGGAAACCGTAACCATCTATTGATCAACGAGCTAGTCAACTAGAGGCTTACTAGGGACATGTTGTGGTCTATGTATTCACACATGTATTACGATTTCCGGATAACACAATTATAGCATGAATAATAGACAATTATCATGAACAAGGAAATATAATAATAACCATTTTATTATTGCCTCTAGGGCATATTTCCAACAGTCTCCCACTTGCACTAGAGTCAATAATCTAGTTACATTGTGATGAATCGAACACCCATAGAGTTCTGGTGTTGATCATGTTTTGCTCGTGAAAGAGGTTTAGTCAACGGATCTGCTACATTCAAATCCGTGTGCACTTTACAAATATCTATGTCTCCATCTTGAACATGTTCACGTATGGAGTTGAAGCGACGCTTGATATGCCTGGTCTTCTTGTGAAACCTGGGCTCCTTGGCAAGGGCAATAGCTCCAGTGTTATCACAGAAGAGAGCCATTGGACCCGACGCATTTGGAATGACTCCTAGGTCGGTGATGAACTCCTTCATCCATACTGCTTCGTGTGCTGCCTCCGAGGCTGCTATGTACTCCGCTTCGCATGTAGATCCCGCCACGACGCTTTTCTTGCAACTGCACCAGCTTACCGCTCCACCATTCAAAATATACACGTATCCGGTTTGTGACTTGGAGTCATCCGGATCTGTGTCGAAGCTAGCGTCGACGTAACCCTTTACGACGAGCTCTTCGTCACCTCCATATACGAGAAACATATCCTTAGTCCTTTTCAGGTACTTCAGGATGTTCTTGACCGCTGTCCAGTGTTCCTTGCCAGGATTACTTTGGTACCTACCTACCAAACTTACTGCAAGGTTTACATCAGGTCTGGTACACAGCATGGCATACATAATAGACCCTATGGCTGAGGCATAGGGGATGACACTCATCTCTTCTATATCTTCTGCCGTGGTCGGGCATTGAGCTGTGCTCAATCTCACACCTTGCAATACAGGCAAGAACCCCTTCTTGGACTGATCCATATTGAACTTCTTCAATATCTTATCAAGGTATGTGCTTTGCGAAAGACCTATGAGGCGTCTCGATCTATCCCTATAGATCTTGATGCCTAATATATAAGCAGCTTCTCCAAGGTCCTTCATTGAAAAACACTTATTCAAGTAGGCCTTTATACTTTCCAAGAATTCTATATCATTTCCCATCAGCAGTATGTCATCCACATATAATATGAGAAATGCTACAGAGCTCCCACTCACTTTCTTGTAAACACAGGCTTCTCCATAAGTCTGTGTGAACCCAAACGCTTTGATCATCTCATCAAAGCGAATGTTCCAACTCCGAGATGCTTGCACCAGCCCATAGATTGAGCGCTGGAGCTTGCATACCTTGTCAGCATTCTCAGGGTCGACAAAACCTTCTGGTTGTATCATATACAACTCTTCCTTAAGAAAACCATTAAGGAATGCCGTTTTGACGTCCATTTGCCATATCTCATAATCATAGTATGCGGCAATTGCTAACATGATTCTGACGGATTTCAGCTTCGCTACGGGTGAGAAAGTCTCATCGTAGTCAACCCCTTGAACTTGTCGATAACCCTTAGCGACAAGCCGAGCCTTATAGATGGTCACATTACCATCCGCGTCAGTCTTCTTCTTAAAGATCCATTTATTTTCTATGGCTTGCCGATCATCGGGCAAGTCAGTCAAAGTCCATACTTCGTTTTCATACATGGATCCTATCTCGGATTTCATGGCTTCAAGCCATTTGTCGGAATCCGGGCCCGCCATCGCTTCTTCATAGTTCGAAGGTTCACTGTTGTCTAACAACATGATTTCTAGGACAGGATTGCCATACCACTCTGGTGCGGAACGTGTCCTCGTGGACCTTCGAAGTTCAGTGGTAGCTTGATCATGATCATTATCAATAACTTCCTCTCTAGCCTGTGTAGGCTCCACAGAAACATTTTCCTGTGCTGCGCTACTCTCCGGTTCGAGGGTCATCTCATCAAGCTCCACTTTCCTCCCACTTACTTCTTTCGAGAGAAACTCTTTCTCTAGAAAGGATCCATTCCTGGCAACAAAGATCTTGCCCTCGGATCTTAGGTAGAAGGTATACCCAATAGTTTCCTTAGGGTATCCTATGAATACGCATTTTTCCGACTTGGGTTCGAGCTTCTCTGGTTGAAGTTTCTTCACATAAGCATCGCATCCCCAAACTTTCAGAAACGACAGCTTAGGTTTCTTCCCAAACCATAATTCATACGGTGTCGTATCAACGGATTTTGACGGTGCCCTATTTAAAGTGAATGCGGCAGTCTCTAAAGCATAACCCCAAAAGGATAGCGGTAAATCGGTAAGAGACATCATAGATCGCACCATATCCAATAGAGTGCGATTACGACGTTCGGACACACCATTACGCTGAGGTGTTCCAGGCGGCGTGAGTTGTGAAACAATTCCACATTTCCTTAAGTGCGTGCCAAATTCATGACTCAAATATTCTCCTCCACGATCTGATCGTAAGAACTTTATTTTCTTGTCACGTTGATTCTCAACCTCACTCTGAAATTCCTTGAACTTTTCAAAGGTCTCAGACTTGTGCTTCATCAAGTAGACATACCCATATCTACTCAAATGATCGGTGAGGGTGAGAACATAACGATAACCACCGCGAGCCTCAACACTCATTGGACCACACACATCAGTATGTATGATCTCCAATAAGTTGGTTGCTCGCTCCATTGTTCCGGAGAACGGAGTCTTGGTCATCTTGCCCAAGAGGCATGGTTCGCATCTGTCAAATGATTCATAATCAAGAGACTCCAAAAGTCCATCTGCATGGAGTTTCTTCATGCGTTTAACACCGATATGACCAAGGCGGCAGTGCCACAAGTATGTGGGACTATCAACCTTGCATTTCTTGGCATTCACATTATAAACATGTGTAACATCACGTTCGAGATTCAATAAAAATAAACCATTCACCAGCGGGGCATGACCATAAAACATATCTCTCATATAAATAGAACAACCATTATTCTCAGATTTAAATGAGTAGCCATCTTGCATTAAGCGAGATCCAGATACAATGTTCATGCTCAAAGCTGGCACTAAATAACAATTATTGAGGTTTAAAACTAATCCCGTAGGTAGATGCAGAGGTAGCGTGCCGACGGCGATCACATCGACCTTGGAACCATTCCCGACGCGCATCGTCACCTCGTCCTTTGCCAGTCTACGCTGATTCCGCAGTTCCTGCTTTGAGTTACAAATATGAGCAACCGCACCGGTATCAAATACCCAGGAACTACTACGAGTGCTGGTAAGGTACACATCAATTACATGTATACCACATATACCTTTGGTATTGCCGGCCTTCTTATCTGCTAAGTACTTGGGGCAATTCCGCTTCCAGTGACCGGTTCCCTTGCAATAAAAGCACTCAGTCTCAGGCTTGGGTCCATTCTTTGACTTCTTCCCGGCAGCTGGCTTACCGGGCGCAGCAACTCCCTTGCCGTCCTTCTTGAAGTTCTTCTTACCCTTGCCCTTCTTGAACTTAGTGGTTTTATTCACCATCAACACTTGATGTTCCTTTCTGATCTCTGCCTCCGCTGACTTCAGCATCGCATATACCTCAGGAATGGTCTTTTCCATCCCCTGCATGTTGAAGTTCATCACAAAGCTCTTGTAGCTAGGTGGAAGCGACTGGAGGATTCTGTCAATGACCGCGTCATCCGGGAGATTAATCCCCAGCTGAGACAAGCGGCTGTGCAACCCAGACATTTTGAGTATGTGCTCGCTGACAGAACTATTTTCCTCCATCTTACAGCTGTAGAACTTATCGGAGACTTCATATCTCTCGATCCGGGCATGAGCTTGGAAAACCATTTTCAGCTCTTCGAACATCTCATATGCTCCGTGATGCTCAAAATGCTTTTGGAGCCCCGGTTCTAAGCTGAAGAGCATGCCGCACTGAACGAAGGAGTAATCATCGGTGCGTGTCTGCCAAACGTTCAAATCGTCTGGCAGTGCTGGGAGAGCAGGTGGGCCACCTAACAGTGCTTCAAGGACATATGATTTCTTGGCAGCTATGAGGATAATCCTCAGGTTACGGACCCAGTCCGCATAGTTGCTACCATCGTCTTTCAGCTTGTTTTTCTCTAGGAACGCGTTGAAGTTGAGGGTAACATTAGCGTTGGCCATTTGATCTACAAGGTAGATATGTAACATTTAGACTAAGTTCATGACAATTAAGTTCATATAATCAAATTATGTAATGAACTCCCACTCAGATAGACATCCCTCTCGTCATCTAAGTGATACATGATCCGAATCGACTAGGCCGTGTCCGATCATCACGTGAGACGGACTAGTCATCAACGGTGAACATCTCCATGTTGATCGTATCTTCTATACGACTCATGTTTGACCTTTCGGTCTCTTGTGCTCCGAGGCCATGTCTGTACATGCTAGGCTCGTCAAGTCAACCTAAGTGTATTGCTGTGTAAATCTGGCTTACACCCGTTGTATTCGAACGTTGGAATCTATCACACCCGATCAACACGTAGTGCTTCGAAACAACGAACCTTCGCAACGGTGCACAGTTAGGGGGAACGCTTTCTTGAAATTTTAGTGAGGGATCATCTTATATGCTACCGTCGTTCTAAGCAAATAAGATGCAAAAACATGATAAACATCACATGCAATCAAAATAGTGACATGATATGGCCATTATCACTTCGCTCCTTTTGATCTCCATCTTCGGGGCTCCATGATCATCATCGTCACCGGCATGACACCATGATCTCCATCATCATGATGTCCATCATCGTGTCTTCATGAAGTTGTCTCGCCAACTATTACTTCTACTACTACGGCTAACGGTTAGCAATAAAGTAAAGTAATTACATGGCGAATTTCAATGACACGCAGGTCATATAATAAATTAAGACAACTCCTATGGCTCCTGCCGGTTGTCATACTCATCGACATGCAAGTCGTGATTCCTATTACAAGAACATGATCATCTCATACATCTCATATATCATTTATCACATCCTTTGGCCATATCACATCACAAAGCACTTGCTGCAAAAACAAGTTAGACGTCCTCTAATTGTTGTTGCAAGTTTTTACGTGCCTGCTATAGGTTTCTAGCAAGAACGTTTCTTACCTACGCCAAAACCACAACGTGATATGCCAATTTCTATTTACCCTTCATAAGGACCCTGTTCATCGAATCCGATCCGACTAAAGTGGGAGAGACAGACACCCGCTAGCCACCTTATGCAACTAGTGCATGTCAGTCGGTGGAACCTGTCTCACGTAAGCGTACGTGTAAGGTCGGTCCGGGCCGCTTCATCCCACAGTGCCGCCGAATCAAGATAAGACTAGTAACGGCAAGAAGATTGACAAATCGACGCCCACAACTACTTTGTGTTCTACTCGTGCAAGATACTACGCATAGACCTAGCTCATGATGCCACTGTTGGGGATCGTAGCAGAATTTTAAAATTTTCTACGCATCACCAAGATCAATCTATGGAGTCATCTAGCAACGAGAGAGAGGGGAGTGCATCTACATACCTTTGTAGATCGCGAGCGGAAGCGTTCAAGAGAACGGGGTTGATGGAGTCGTACTCGTCGTGATCCAAATCACCGATGACCGAGCGCCGAACGGACGGCACCTCCGTGTTCAACACACGTACGGTTGGGAGAGACGTCTCCTCCTTCTTGATCCAGCAAGGGGGAAGGAGAGGTTGACGAGGATCCAGCAGCACGACGGCGTGGTGGTGGAAGCAGCGGGATCTCGGCAGGGCTTCACCAAGCACCAACGAGAGGGAGAGGTGTCACGGGAGGAGAGGGAGGCGCCAGGGGCTGGTGTGTGTCCTCCCTCCCACCCCTCCACTATTTATAGGGGGAAGGGGAGAGGGGGCCGGCCCCCTCAGATCCAATCTGAGGGGAGGGGCGGCGGCCAAGGGGGTGGCTTGCCCCCCAAGCCAGGTGGAGGCGCCCCCACCCCTAGGGTTCCCAACCCTAGGCGCAGGGGAGGCCCATAGGGGGGCGCACCAGCCCACCAGGGGCTGGTTCCCTTCCCACTTCAGCCCATGGGGCCCTCCGGGATAGGTGGCCCCACCCAGTGGACCCCCGGGACCCTTCCGGTGGTCCCGGTACAATACCGATTACCCCCGAAACCTTCCCGGTGGCCGAAACTGGACTTCCTATATACAATTCTTTACCTCCGGACCATTCCGGAACTCCTCGTGACGTCCGGGATCTCATCCGGGACTCCGAACAACTTTCGGGTTACCGCATACTAATATCTCTACAACCCTAGCGTCACCGAACCTTAAGTGTGTAGACCCTACGGGTTCGGGAGACACGCAGACATGACCGAGACGACTCTCCGGTCAATAACCAACAGCGGGATCTGGATACCCATGTTGGCTCCCACATGCTCCTCGATGATCTCATCGAATGAACCACGATGTCGAGGATTCAATCAATCCCGTACGCAATTCCGTTTGTCTATCGGTACGATACTTGCCCGAGATTCGATCGTCGGTATACCGATACCTTGTTCAATCTCGTTACCGGCAAGTCTCTTTACTCGTTTCCGTAACACGTCATCCTGTGAACAACTCCTTGATCACATTGAGTTCATTATGATGATGTCCTACCGAGTGGGCCCAGAGGTACCTCTCCGTCACACGGAGTGACAAATCCCATTCTCGATTCGTGCCAACCCAACAGACACTTTCGGAGATACCCGTAGTGCACCTTTATAGCCACCCAGTTACGTTGTGACGTTTGGTACACCCAAAGCACTCCTACGGTATCCGGGAGTTGCACAATCTCATGGTCTAAGGAAAAGTTACTTGACATTGGAAAAGCTTTAGCAAACGAACTACACGATCTAGTGCTAGGCTTAGGATTGGGTCTTGTCCATCACATCATTCTCCTAATGATGTGATCCCGTTATCAATGACATCCAATGTCCATGGTCAGGAAACCGTAACCATCTATTGATCAACGAGCTAGTCAACTAGAGGCTTACTAGGGACATGTTGTGGTCTATGTATTCACACATGTATTACGATTTCCGGATAACACAATTATAGCATGAATAACAGACAATTATCATGAACAAGGAAATATAATAATAACCATTTTATTATTGCCTCTAGGGCATATTTCCAACAATGGGCTGCCGGGGAAAGGTTGCCGGTACCCATGTCTGTCGGCTCCTCCTCTTCCAAGGTAGGCTTGTCGGTAGGAGCTCTTGCCAGGGATGCACTTGCGGGCGGCGTGGTTGACGGAGGCGGCACGACGGGAGCGTCCTCCAATGACTCTCCCTGTTGTTGTCCTCCTCCTGCAAGCCCAAAGATATTAGCGGCAAAGGTAGAAACCTCAGCACCCACCAGCGGAAAATGAGTAGTGAACTCACGCTGGGAGCTGCGCTGGGGGCTGCGTTGAGGGCTAAGCTCCGGGTTGATGACGATAGTTGCTGGCACGCTCGCAAAGCTTGTCGGGGGCTCGTCACCCGTAGAAGTCTTTGCCTTTTTCATCATCCTTTCCGCCAAAGTTTCTGCGTCACTGCAGAGACAAGACAAAGCAAGACAATGAGATCAATTGAATTCAGAATTTGGGAGATAAAGGCTGTGATAGGATATTTACTCTTCCTCTTCTCGTTTCGGGCTGAAACCGGAGATGTCGAAATCAACCTCCGTTGCGGCGTCCTTACGGGGAGGCGGAGGAGGGGTCCTGGATCGCTTGGCTGCAGCAGGTGCAGGGGGTTGGCGCGACTCTGCCGCCTCAACCTCTGGTGCTGTTGTGTGGGACGCCCCTGCCACCCCAGTGGTTGCCGCAGGTGTGTGTCTCGTGCGCCGCACGGGTTGCTGTCGAACTCCTTGCCGCGGTGCAGCCTTGCCGGCTGCCTTCTTGCTGGGAGCATCACTGCTCGAAGAAGGTTGATTTGCTGGGGCATCAGAGACGGCTTTCCAAAGGACACGCTTTGCCCTCTTTGGAGCTGGGGGCTCCTCTTGTGGCTGTTCTTCGGCTGCGTCCTCATCAGACGAGTTTTCGGCGGCTGTGCCACTCTGCTCCCCGGTAGCCTTATCCTCCCCGGCAGGATCTACTTCCAAAACGACCTCTGCGTCGCTGGTTTCCCATTCCGTGAAGCCGACGTCGCCGGCCTCCGTGGCAAGGTTCGCCTCTTCCACCCTAGTGCCAATATACGCCACTTCCTCATCGGTGGTGGCGCGAACGAGTCCTGTTTCTTCCCGGACGGCCCTCTCCGACAAGTTGTCGAAGAACGTTTGCGCCTGCTCCTCAGATGGCTCGACCCAAGTTGCGTCAAGGCCATGGGCGTTGAACATTGGCATCGTGGCGATGATCGACCCCAGGGCAGAGTTGTTGCACAAAGGGATAATTCTCGCTGGCAACCTATGCTTGTCATCACGCTGGAATAGCTTATGGAGGAGAGTGGCAAGCTGCATGATTGTCAAGTTGCTGTTTAATCTGGGGCGCAGCCTCATGATGTCTGCCGCGTTCTAGAACTCCCAAGCTGGTCTCCCCTTATTCTGCAGAGGGGCGATGCGGCGGCGAAGGAAGTCGGACCCAATCATCTCTATTGTGAGCCCGGCAGCTTTAAGACGGAGAATCCTGGTGGTGGCGATCGTGAGCTTGTCGTCTTGAGCGTCAAGATTACTCCAGTCCTCGCCACGGACCACTTTCTGCCATCGGGGCGAACAGAATGGATGGGGATCTGCTTCCTTGATCCAGCACCACTCGGACCGCCATTCTTCCCACTTCTCGCGGTAAACTCCATCTGGATATATCTCTTTGTTCCATGCCCTTGGGATCCAGGTGATAGAACCGGAAAGGGTGTCTCCTTTTTGGATGCGAGGAACAAAGTAATGGCGGAAGAGGGCAGTGTTGGGAACTACTCCGGCGAAGTTTTCGCAAAGATGAGCAAAGATAGACATACATGTTACGGCATTCAACGTGAAATCCAGAAGACGGAAGCTGTATGTGTACATGATGTCGATAAAGAAATCGGAGAATGGAGGACAGAGCCCGCAATAAAAGTAAGCGACGAAGAAGGGATATTTATCTGGTCCGCCTTTGAAAGAAGAACCTGGGGCCACGCGAGTTGCGGGGTGAGCCTGCGTCTCCCTCGCCCACATGCACTGGTACCGGTTCTTCAAGGCTTTCGCGTCGAGCGTCGAAGCAAAGACGACATACTTCTTCCGCATCTTCGCCAGCTCGCTCTCTGGGACATCGACCTTCGTCTCCTTGCTCTTGCCTTTGCCCTTGCTAGCCTTGGGCGGCATGGTGATTGAGAAGGCGGAAGCCGAGGATAGAGCGGGTGCGGAGGCGGTGAGCGGATGGGGAGAAGTTCTGCTCTGGGCTCAGGAGGAAGAAAGTAATGGCGGATTCCAGATTGGAAAGAAGAGGGGGTAAATGGGCGGCGCCTCTGCGGATTCCTTTTTACGGGGAAGGAGCGAGGCTGCCTCTTTTACTGCCCAATGTGAACATGCCTATACAAGCGCGCTACGGCCGCGGCCGTTCAGCGCACGCTTCCCACGTCGCACATTCAACGCGCGTAGTGTGGAAGCGCAGTAAGCGGAATAATTACAAGCAGTTAACCCCTGCCACGCATGCCCGTGCACTGTTTGGGCCTAGCCCAACAACGCGTCACACTCGTGTGTGGCCTAGGCCCGGGGGCTCCTGTCGGTGTACTAAGTATTGGGCCTTTAGTACCCCGTACTTGTGCACGGGCGGTTGTAGCCATACCTGCGGCAATGCTTGTCGGGGAACGGCTGAAGATTAATCCAAGATTATCAGAGACATTCAAGCCAAGTTCCAGAAGATAAGGAGAACTGGAGATCAGGGGCTCGGCCCCCGGCAAGATCTTGCCGGGGTAGCCTGCAGAGCCCGGCAAGATATTGCCGGGATAGCCCGCAGAGCCCGGCAAGATTCGCACCCCGGCAAGGTTCCGCCACTGTGCCACCGCTCCAGCGCAGCGACCAAGCCTGGCATTCTGGCCCCATCTCTAGATGCGTGGCAAGGCACTATTGGAGGTGAGCTTAAGCGATGCTGATGGGATGGCCCCTTTTTCCATCCCCAAGAAAGTAGGGACACCTAAACGGACACTTCACGGTGCATTAAATGCATTTGTCCTAAACCACCAGTGGTTAGGTATGATAACCCTGTAGCTACTTTACACCTCTCGTATGAACAGTTCGCCACTGTGGTGACCCCTTTAAGCATATAAAAGGAGGCCCAAGGCAACTGCTACAGAGGAGAACACTCTCGGCCCATTCTGCATGCGTAGCCGCTGCATAAACACACTGTTCATTGCAAGCGCTCCAAGAACTGGGACGAATACACTGATAATAAACTAAAGCAGGAGTAGGGTTTTATGCTGATTAGCGGCCCGAACCTGGGTAAAAATCCCCTCGCGCTGGTCCTCGGTTCTGCTCTTTGTGCATACCTCTCTCCCTGCCGAATCGTAAAGGGGTCCTTCAGATCCCATAGGTGTCGTACGTCGACAGGAGGCGCGGGCACGAGTGTTTGAACGAATTTCCAAAAATGTTGGGCCGCGATATATATACCCATTAGCTGTCGGTGGTGCCAAGTGGAACGGTTCGGTGGCACCAAGATGCAAAACTGCTTGCAGTTGCTGCAACTTGGTGAGACCGAATTGTTCTAATCGGTGGCACCGAGGTGAAAACCTAGATCAACTTAGTGGTTTCAGTGGGACCGAATATGAATGAGTTGGTCTGACCGAAATTCACTAAGAGGTTTTGGAAGTCAGCCCTTGACGGATCAGTGGCTCCGAGTGCTCCTCACTCGGAGGGTCCGAAAATGACTTGTTCAAATTTTGTGATGTAGCATGAATAGAATTTGAGAAGAGAAAAAACATAGATAGATAGAGGGAGTACTTAGGCATTCTTGTCCATCCATTTGGCCAATAAAAACCAAACAATCAAAACTACAAATGGATGTCCTCGAATGGAGAAAATTATGCAACCAACATGCTCACACAATAAGATAACAAATAAAACATGTGACAAAGCATGCACATACACTCTAGCGTCTATCAAGCAATTGGCGATGACTAGGTCATCTATATATGAGTATATTGACTTAGGAGTCAAATGAGAACATTTGATCATAGGTCATACTCATCGTTTAAGCACAAGTGGGGTTGCCACTTTTACATAAAGCATTGTTGTGTTCACATCATTAGAGTTGCTTTAGCTCAATTTTTAGAGCAAAGCTCCCCCTAGATGTGATATCCCCCCTAAGAGGGATGAACTAACCTTGGGTTTTGTCGATGATGACTTCATGTAGATAGTGAAGATGTGGATGCTCAATGTTGATGTAGATCTTTTGGAGCAATCCATTGGAATGTGTTGCACTTTCAATACCTACATGGGTTAGTCCCACAAGGAGCATACAAGAATATCCATAGACATACAGTGAAACACAAACATGATGATGTCCATGAAATTATTAGGTTACCTTGTCCCTTGTCTTACCAACAAGAGGGTTTGTGACTCCATGAACTAGTGCAAGATGTGAAAGTTGATTGCACAAGTCCTTGCCAAAATGAATATGAGTGAAGTATGTTGACGGAGTCACCCTCAAGAACACTCTAGTTCTTCTTCTTTGGGATTCACATCAACTTGATGGGAATCCTTGGAGTTGTAGTTGTACTTGATGAAGTGGAACTTGACGTAGTCTTGGGAACCCACTTGACCATGGCCTTAGGAGCTCCTTCAAATGAATCAATCTCTTCTTGAAGCTTGTCCTTGCCTTTTAGCTTGTGGTCTTGTGGTGGAAGATCATCTTGAGCTTGTGTTACTTTGAAAGAAGTGGGATCATACTTCTCTTGTTGAGGAACAAACTTCGTCTTGGGGTATTGATCTTCTTCCCACTCAACTCCATTGGCATTGAACTTTCGTTCAAAACCAACACATTGATTCTTCCGGTGCCTTCCTTGCTTGCATACAATTTCCTCAAATTGCTTACTCCCGGCAAGGCTCTTGTAAACACCTTTCTCTATAATTCCCTTCAATAAGCTATTTTCTTGCTCAAGTGTAACTTGGCTAAGAGAATCTAGTGGAATCAAGAGAACTACTAGAAGCGACAATATTGGATTTAACATTGTTATTGTTACTACTAGAAGAAGAATCTTTCTTGCTCTTATTGCTAGATTTTACTTGTGGCATGTAAGTAGGCAAGAGTAAACGCTTGGCAATGTAAGAAGAACTCTTCTTTCAAAGATCATCATTGATAGCTTTTAGGAACTCATGTTCTTGCTCTAAATTTAGCTTCTCGAAGCGTAGCTTCTCATGAGTCCTTAGGAGCTCTCTGTGATCCTGTAGAGTTGTTTCATGAGCTGACTTAAGAGTGTTTAGTTCTTTAGTTAGACGCTCAATCTCCTTCTTATCATTGTCATTCGTTTTATCTTGATTAGCATGATTACTAGCAAGTTCATCATAGTTTTCATCACTAGAGTTGTCAACAAGTAAATCATCATCACCTAGCAAATCATCTTCATCACTATTGAAATCAACATACTCGGGGTGTGATACCTTAGGTCCTTTAGCCATGAAGCATCTTCCAATTCCTTCATTTGGTGAGTCAAATATGTCGTAGGAGTTGGTTGACACAAGTGCAAGACCGGCAACACCTTCATCTTGAGTATATTCGGAGTCGGAGTGATAGCTTCTCTCGGAGTAGTTGTCGGAGTCGGAACCGGATACCCATTCACCAACGTGAGCTTGATGTCTTCGTCTTGCGTAGCTCTTTGATGACTTGTCCTTCCTTTCCGAATCCTTGTTTCTACGAGAGGGTCTTCGTTCATAACGATCATCTCTACTCCTTCTCTCTCTTGGAGGTGATTCATCTCTTCTACTCCTCCTTTTTGGTGAATCTTCTATTTTCTTGTAGGGAGCCGTACACTCATTGGAGTAGTGTCCGGGTCTTCCACACTGTAGCAATTACAATCACGACTAGAAGATCTTTTGTCACTGTAGGATTTTGACTTGGAGCTTCTCTCTTTGCTTCTATTCTTGTAGAACTTGTTGAAGTTCTTCACCATTAAGCTCAATTCTTCATTGGAGACTTGCTTCTCACTTGATGTTGTAGGGGCATCACTTGAAGCTTTATAAGCACCACTTGACTTGTTGTGGAGCTCTTCCTTATCATTGGGTGACATCTCATGAGCAACAATTCTACCAATGACTTTCGTGGGCTTGAGATCTTTGTAATTGGGCATCATTTGGATCAATGTGCACACGGTATCATATTTTCCATCCAAGGCTCTTAGGATCTTCTTGATGATGAATTTGTCGGTCATCTCTTTGCTTCCTAAGCCGGCAATCTCATTTGTGATGAGAGCAAGCCTAGAGTACATCTCGGCGACTCCTTCACCATCCTTCATCTTGAACTTGTCAAATTGACTTTGAAGCACATCCAATTTGGATTCCTTGACGGACTCGGTACCTTCGTGCATATCAACCAAAGTATCCCAAATTTCCTTTGCATTCTCAAGGCGGTTGATTTTGTTGAATTCTTCGGGGCACAATCCATTGAAGAGAATATCGCAAGCTTGAGCATTGTATTGCAACATCTTCATTTCTTCCGTGGACGCTTCACGATCCGGTTCTTTTCCATCCTCGAAGAAATCACCTTACAAGCCAATGTGCACAATAGCCCAAACGGCGGGGTTATGACCAAGAATACGCATTTTCATCTTATGCTCCCAACTAGCAAAATTAGTACCATCAAAGTAAGGACCTCTACGGTGGTAATTTCCCTCTCTAGACGCCATACTCTCCTAGGTTGTGAAACCAAGGCTATGATCACCAAGGCTATGGAAATCAAGGCAAATGGAGACCGAAGCTCTGATACCACTTGTAGGATCGAAAGTAGGTCTAGAGGGGGGTGATTAGACTACTTGACCAAATAAACATCTAACCTTTTCCCAATTTTAGTTGTGGGCAGATTTTAGCAATTAGCACAAGTCAAGCAATCAACCTACACATGCAATTCTAAAAGTGTAGCAGCGGAAAGTAAAACATTGCATATGAATTTAAAGGGAAGGGTTTGGAGAGTGCAAATGCAATGATGACACGGAGATTTTTGGCGTGGTTCCGATAGGTGGTGCTATCATACATCCACGTTGATGGAGACTTCAATCCACGAAGGGTAACGGTTGCGCGAGTCCACGGAGGGCTCCACCCACGAAGGGTCCACGAAGAAGCAACCTTGTCTATCCCACCATGGCCATCGCCCACGAAGGACTTGCCTCACTCGGGTAGATCTTCACGAAGTAGGCGATCTCCTTGCCCTTACAAACTTCTTGGTTCAACTCCACAATCTTGTCAGAGGCTCCCAAGCGACACCTAACCAATCTAGGAGACACCACTCTCCAAAAGGTAATAGATGTTGTGTTGATGATGAACTCCTTGCTCTTGTGCTTCAAATGATAGTCTCCCCAACACTCAACTCTCTCGCACATATTTGAATATGGTGGAAAGATGATTTGAGTGTAATGCAACTTGGGGAAGGCTAGAAATCAAGATTCTTGTGGTAGGATTGGTATATCTTGATCTCAACACATAAGTAGGTGGTTCTCTCTCAGAAAATGTACGGTGGAAGTGTAGGCACGTTCTGATGGCTCTCTCACATATGGATAAGGGGGTGGGGGTGTATATAGCCTCCACACAAAATCCAACCGTTACACACATTTGACCCAACTCGATCAGACCGAATAGAAGAACTCGGTGAGACCGATTTAGTTCAAAATGTGAACGTTAGGAATCTTGGTGGGACCGACTGGAACAACTCGGTGGGACCGATGTGCTAGGGCTTAGGGGAAGCATCAACTCGGTGGCACCGATTGCATCAACTCGGTGAGACCGAAGTGAAGCAATAAGGCAACAGAGAAGATGTCAAGCCAACTCGGTGTGACCGATTGCAAATTCGGTGAGACCGAAACAATTGCAACAGGCAACAGAGAGTTTGCAAGGCCATCTCGGTGAGACCGAGATCCGTATCGGTGTGACTGAACTGTTAGGGTTTCTGGCAGTGGCTATGTCATATGAACCCGGTGGCTCCGGATAGGATGATTCAGTGGGGCCGAGTTTGACTTTGGGTTTTGGACATATTTGGAATGAGAAAATGGTTGAGGGCTTTGGAGAAATATCAGTAAGCACTTTGAGCAAGCAAGCCATTAAGCAACACCTCACCCCCTTTTAATAGTATTGGCTTTCCTATGGACTCAATGTGATCTTGGATCACTAAAATAGAAATGAAGAGTCTTGAGCTTTTGCCAATATGTGTCCTTAGCATTTTGAGGGATCCACATCTCTAGTCCATGCCATGCCATTCATTGAACTTTCTGAAATATTAAACTTGAATGGATATTAGTTCAATGAGCTATATGTTGTTATGAATTTACCAAAACCACCCGGGGATTAGTTGCACTTTCAGGTACTGTTGTTCCTACTACAGCTGGCACTACCACAGCTCATTTGGTGCTTCGGGAACTCGTGTTCGCATTCACAGTTGTAAAGCGGATGTAGATCGCGGTAGTACCGCTTCAAGCGGTACTTCCGCCCTACCCGTCTCCACTACCACGGCTCCACCGCGCTGTGCAGTACGCAGCGGTAGTACTGCTCGTAGGGCTGGTAGTACCACCCCGGCGGAACTACCACGCCTGTGGCTCGCCCACTTGCACGCGTCGGCCGGTACCACTACGCCAAGCGGTAGTACTGCTCCCCTGAGCGATAGTACCTCTCGTGCACATCTGCGGGCAGATAACGGGGGTCTTCTTCCCCAATGGATTTTATCCTTTGAGCTCGTGTTTGCCCTTCATTGCTGACCTTCTTTGAGCTCGCTATCTCTCAATCTCTCCGATGATTCTTGTTAGTTCTTAAGGGAAAAGAGAGAGGATATCTAGATCTACATTTTCACCAATCACTTTCTCCTATATGTGAGGGGAACCCCTTGGATCTAGATCTTGGAGTTCTTTGTGTTCTCTTTGTTGTTCTTCCTCTCATCTTCCTCCATAGCTTGTGGTGGGATTTGGGAGAGAAGGACTGGGGCACTCCGTGCGCCCTTGCCATTGTATTTGGTGCATAGGTTTGAGTTTTCCACGGTGATACGTGGAAGTGAAAAGTTGAGAAGCTTATTACTCTTGGGTGTTTGGGCACCCTAGAGTGAAGGAAATATGCCCTAGAGGCAATAATAAAGTTGTTATTTATATTTCCTTATATCATGATAAATGTTTATTATTCATGCTAGAATTGTATTAACCGGAAACTTAGTACATGTGTGAATACATAGACAAACAGAGTATCCCTAGTATGCCTCTACTTGACTAGCTTGTTTATCAAAGATGGTTATGTTTCCTGACCATAGACATGTGTTGTCATTTGATGAACAGGATCACATCATTAGAGAATGATGTGATGGACAAGACCCATCCGTTAGCTTAGCATATTGATCATTTAGTTTTATTGCTATTGCTTTCTTCATGACTTATACATATTCCTCTGACTATGAGATTATGCAACTCCCGAATACCAGAGGAACACTTTGTGTGCTATCAAATGTCATAACGTAACTGGGTGATTATAAAGATGCTCTACAGGTGTCTTCGAAGGTGTTTGTTGGGTTGGCATAGATCAAGATTAGGATTTGTCACTCCGTGTATCGGAGAGGTATCTCTGGGCCCTCTCGGTAATGCACATCACTATAAGCCTTGCAAGCAATGTGACTAATGAGTTAGTTATGGGATGATGCATTACGGAACGAGTAAAGAGACTTGCCGGTAACGAGATTGAACTAGGTATGATGATACCCACGATCGAATCTCGGGCAAGTAACATACCGATGACAAAGGGAATGACGTATGTTGTTATGCGGTTTGACCGATAAAGATCTTCCTAGAATATGTAGGAGCCAATATTAGCATCCAGGTTCCGCTATTGGTTATTGACCGGAGATGTGTCTCGGTCATGTCTACATAGTTCTCGAACCCGTAGGGTCCGCACGCTTAACGTTCGATGACGATTTGTATTATGAGTTATGTGTTTTGGTGACCGAAGTTTGTTCGGAGTCCCGGATGGGATCACGGACATGACGAGGAGTCTCGAAATGGTCGAGAGGTAAAGATTGATATATTGGAAGGTTATATTCGGACACCGGAATGGTTCCGGAGTAATTCGGGTATTTTTCGGAGTACCGAGGGGTTACCGAAACCCCCCAGGGAAGTTAATGGGCCTTATTGGGCCATAGTGGAGAAAGGGAGGAAGGCCACAAGGTGGCGCGCGCCTCCCCCCTGCCCAATCCTAATTGGACAAGGGGTGGGGGTGCGGCCCCTCCTTTCCTTCTCCCTCTCCCCCCTTTCCCCTTTCCCCTCTCCGTTGGAAGGAAGGGGGGGGGGGGGCGAATCCTACTAGGAATGGAGTCCTAGTAGGACTCCCTCCCTTGGCGCGCCTCCTCCTGGCCGGCCGCCTCCTCCCCCTCTCCTTTATATACGGGGGCGGGGGGCACCCCAAAGGCACATCAATTGTTCTCTTAGCCGTGTGCGGTGCCCCCCTTCACAGTTTTACTCCTCCGGTCATAGCGTCGTAGTGCTTAGGCGAAGCCCTGCGCGGATCACATCACCAACACCGTCGCCACGCCGTCGTGCTGACGGAACTCTCCCTCGACCCTCTACTGGATCAAGAGTTCGAGGGACGTCATCGAGCTGAACGTGTGCTGAACACGGAGGTGCCGTACGTTCGGTACTTGGATCGGTTGGATCGTGAAGACGTTCGACTACATCAACCGCGTTAACCTAACGCTTCCGCTTTCGGTCTACGAGGGTACGTGGACACACTCTCCCCCTCTCGTTGCTATGCATATCCTAGATAGATCTTGCGTGAGCGTAAGATTTTTTTTAAAATTGCATGTTCCCCAACATAGAGCTTGTTCCTCTTGGGTGTTTTGGTGCCCTAGTGGTTGGTGTTGTTGAAGCTCAATCATTGTGGTGTAAAGCTTCGGACAAGCTTCGGGAGGCTTCAATTAAGTTGTGGTGAGTGCCCCGAACAAATTGTACGGGTTCCGGTGACCACTCCCAAGGTTTGCCAATTGTACGGGTTCGGTGACCACCCTCAAGGGTCCCTTAGTGGAATCACGACATCTTGCATTGTGCGAGGGCGCGAGGAGATTATGGTGGCCGTAGTGGCATTTTGGGGAGCATTGTGCTTCCACACAGCTCCAAACGGAGATTAGAATCCGCAGGGGTGTGAACTTCGGGATACATCGTCGTCTCCACGTGCCTCGGTTATCTCTTACCCGAGCCCTTTACTTATGCACTTTACTTTGTGATAGCCATGGTGTTTCATGTTATATATCTTGCTATCACTTAGTTGTTTATTTTGCTTAGCATAAGTTGTTGGTGCACATAGGTGAGCCTAGTTGTTTTAGGTTTTGTGCTTGACAAATTAAACGCTTGTTTTATTCCGCATTTGTTCAAGCCTAAACAGTAATTATTTTAAGGCGTTTATTCACCCCCCTCTAGGCGACATTCACGATCTTTCAAGCATCACCAATTTCTGTAACATGGTTCGTCAGGCAAGGTGGCCATTGCACGCAGCAGAGGATGAGATCTTAAGTTTTGCTTTCTCTTGCTAAATTTGTTGATTGATTCGTTCACTCAATGTTGGTGTACACATTATGTAGCTCGCGCGCGTTGCTATGATGTACCACAAGACAGAGGGACGGCCATTTTACGTACACACTGTTGGATAAAGTTGCAGGGGGAGTATGTGTGGGAGGGCATGATCCGTTGATGATAAATTTATGCTATTTTCTACCCGAACTTTGATGAATATCGACCTGTTTGCATGAATTTTGTCCGGTTAATTCAAATGCGAGTTGAAATATATTCAGGCGGCCTCCCGCATTTGTGTCCACGTACTAATCCTCCTTTGTCCACGGATGAATGCGGGAGGAAATTTGTGGGTCGCCGTTGAAGATGCTCTAAAAATACTATGGGTGTCAATACTTCACAAAACTTCACACGTGAGTAAAATGGTCGATCAAGTTTGATACCCCATTTTTTCTAAAACTTCCTAGTATTTTTTGTAAATTTACTATTCATCATGGTGTGCGTAGCCATGTTCACCGTCGTATTTTTGCTAAAATCGTCCACTTTACAACTCTTCTCATTTTACAGTTTTTGACCTTATGTCCTTTTTTGGTCTTGCACTTGGATTTGCCTCGCGCGAAAGATGATGATTGAAATACTAAACATTTGAACGCCAAATTTAGGTCAGAACATATTGCGTGTCAGTGTGCACACTTCCTCCTGTCAATCAAAGAAAGAACACAATGAAAACATATGCCTTAGTTTGCAAAAAAAGAAGATTAACCTTGGTTGTCGGTTCTCGTATGGATATGTCAGACTCAGCATGAGACACATGATGGAGAGGCGCCGGTCTTCTGACGTAAGTCAAATGACTTTGGGTCACTGATGTGTGAGCCAACTCTTTAGAGGGCCCAGATGACAGTAAC
Source organism: Thinopyrum elongatum (assembly GCA_011799875.1). Lineage (NCBI taxonomy): Eukaryota > Viridiplantae > Streptophyta > Magnoliopsida > Poales > Poaceae > Thinopyrum > Thinopyrum elongatum. The sequence continues at coordinate 423,409,561 of CM022299.1, forward strand.
TTCTAAGTCACCCAATCTAAGTCAATCAATCATCTCTCTCTCTAAAAAAAAAGTGAGTCGATCTCAACCGCATGGTGAAGAAATCTATTCGTATATAGCTACTACTCCATCCGTCCGGTGCGATAAGTAATTCAGGGCGGAGGGAGTATTAGCCAAGGGGTTTGCAAAATGAACATGAAGCTTCCATCAGCTCGGCTAATCTGGGACATCCATGCTAAATCCAACCGCTGAAACTGCTTTTTATTTTTATTTTTGCACACTCATGATTGCTTCCGTGTTCTGTTGCACAGTACTCCCTTGTCCATCGTGTACGACCAGTGCTCTTCGTGGCGCAACCCACATCATCCATCAGCGCTGCAGTCGTGCACGGAAGCAGAGTACAGCGATGTTGAACCAGCCAGCCGCACCAAACCAACTCCACACCGGAGAAACCCGCCGCGAGCGGCACCACCAGCTACGCCGCGTGCGGCCCCCTTCCCGCTTGGCACGAGCAACCTCGTAGGACGCACCCTCCCCACGGCCAGCACCACTCCACCCCCACCTACCCAGGGCAGCCCGTAAATGCGCGCGCAGGCGTGGGCGCGCGGGGGCCCGGTGGCGCGCTTGATGACGCCATTCAATTGCCCCACGGCCCACGCCTCCTCCCCCCACCTGCTGCTGCCGCGGCTGCTGCTGCTCCGCTCCTCCTCTTATAGCCTCCTCCCCTCTCGCCTCCGACGCCAATTCGCCTCGGACTCCTCCACCTCCCCTGCCTCAGGTCAGCTCCTCCGTCCGTTGCTCCTTTTCCCTCCCAGCCCTCCTTCTGCTTCGCCTTCGCACAAGGTGTTCGTCGTTTTGCCTCAACCGCGCGCGCCGCACAGCTGTCTTGAATTGCCGTCGGCGGTCCCTCGCCGTCGCGCTGCTGTGGCTTAGCATCGCTCGCTCGTTCCGCGCTGAAGCTGATCCGTGCGCTACTCTTCCCTGCTCTGATTTGGCGGAACTGAAGGTGTCCGCTGTTCAGCTTCACTGGATGTTCAGCGCAGAGAGGAGAGAGTAGTAGCAGTAGGCAGTAGCCACCGATTCACGGGGTGGTTCCTTCAGGCGTTCACGTTCTAATTTTGATGCTTCGACAACGAGTTTGGTGTACGTGGGGTCAAATTCGAGCAGGATATGTTCATCAGTGATCACTGGAGCTGTTTCCCGTCAAAAGAAAAAAAAAAGAGTGATCACTGGAGTTCTTGCGATGGTAGTACGGATTAATAGTCCTAATGGATTCAGAACCTGCCTCTCGGGCCGCATGATGTCACGTTCTCTCTAGAACCATGCAGCATTAACTGTTAAGCTAGTACTGCTCCCATTCACTACAGTTTAGAGGTCCAATTATTGCTGAAACAGCGAGGGCCTAAATAGGACAACATGAGCAAAAATGCATTGTACTTACATTTTGGAAAGGCTAAACGACTGACATGGTAAATTAGAGGGAGTAGTGAACTAGTTATAATTGTGCAGCCGTGCCGCTTCCAGAATGACTTTGGCAATGTAGCTGTTCGTAGCCACTCTTTTGTGCGTGGTCAAACTGGATGTTGAGATTGTGGTTTGTAAGCATACTTCTCGAAGAAGTGGCCACATTGATCAGGTTTATTTTCGTACTGTGGTAGACGGCTAGGACTATTGGGCTCTCTATTCCCATTTGCTTTCAAACCAACTACTGCTTTACTGCTTTCTATGGCATGCAAAGGCAGTTGATCATTCATCTCAAGATCTGGTTATAGTTTGAAGCATAGGGCTACGTTTTCCATTTAGTTTTTTTTCTGATGTTTTTATTATCTTGCTTGTGGCTCAGTTGACAGCACCAGACAGAGTTCTCGTACGTTTATGGAGGTTGTTCGAGAAGTCTTTAAGCATGGCTCCGCACATGGTGCCCATGCGGCTATAAGAGCTGACCAGAAGAGTTACAGCCTTGTCCAGCTTATTTCGTCTGCACTGGATGTCCACAATATTTTGTGCAGAAAACATGTACCACCAATCCTTTTTCCATATCTTAGTTTTTTTTGTGTGTATTCGCTTGAGACTGTCCGTTAGCCATGAGGTGATTAGGATATGACTATCCTGACATTATTTCTAGGTCCTGAAATAGTGAAATTGATGGTTTATTAGTTTCCCTTCTCCTTTTATTGTTATAACTTTTTTCGTAAGGCTGGGACTGAAATTTTCATCTAATTGGGCTGACGTGATAATATGCAAGTTCAAGCTCCTCCAAAAGTGCAACTTCAAACTTTATGATTTAGCTGAAACACTCTTGGTAGGTTTAGTGCCTTCTGGTCATTCCTCTTCTACTAATACAAAAGGACAATAATTTTGGTTAGGGTGCGGGTCTGAGACTGGGAGGGTATAACTACTCAAGCAATTAGTCTGCCCTGCCTTGTACTTGCATGTTTGCTAGAAGGCGTCACAAAAGTTGCACAAGTGTTCAATAGGGTTCTCCCCTATCATTTGTATAAAAAGATGGCCGAACTGCACAAGTTAGCCTTTACAAAGTGCAGCCGAGTTTTTTTAGTAGCTCTAGTCAAACTCCAGTTATGTTAACGAAGGACATGTGCAGTCATTAATATTTTTTATGCTTCCACCTTTACTTCCCAAAAATATGTTAGTTCACTATTCAATTTTGTTATGACCAAGTAGTTTGATATATAAGTCGACTGAGCTTTGGTTAACTTATCATTCTGTTAACTGTTTGATGCATGTTGATAATGCTTTAGAGAAAACTCGGTTAAACTGTTCTTTTTAATGACTCAGGATGGTAAAGATTCTTCTGTCAATGGAGCAAATGCGACAGGATTCCTTTGTGGTGCTCGTATTGGCATCGTGGCTAAACCCTCTCCTGAATTTGTTGCTGGGATATTTGGAACCTGGCTTTCTGGTGGAGTTGCAGTACCCCTTGCACTTAGCTACCCTGAAGTTGAACTTCTGCATGTCATGAATGACTCGGTTTGTTCCAAATTTATTGCAGTACCTCCCCCCCCCCTCTTTAATATATGAGCTTAAGTATAACATTTCTATTTTCTAGTGGGATATTATGTATTTTTTTTCACATTGCTGTTGTCAGCAAGTCTTGAATTTTGAAATAGAAGTTACAGAAGGTCATGTAGCAAGGGGTGTTCCTTAAATGCCCCATAGAGGGTCTGTCTAGAGCCTAGAAATCTTGTAGCATATCTAGATTTTAAAAATTGTTGTATACGCACATATGTTTACAGTACAATGGACTATCCGATGTGTCTTTGTTTCTAACTTCCATAACTTACAGGACATTTCTATGGTGTTAAGCACAAAAGAGCATCATGACATTATGGAAAGCATCTCTACCAAATGTTCCACCCGTTATTCTCTTCTTCCAACTGTGGAAAGTATACCTCCAAAGATAGATGCCCAAGAACCTTTAAGTAGTGTAGTGACTTCATCAGTTTCTAGCTTAATGGCTGAGATTGACACTTTAAAGAAAATTAAAGGTGACTACTAATGTTTATTTTCCCGCAAATTTATATTTCATTATGCTGCTGCTTTTAAGCTGATGTTTCACTAGTGGAGTATGTTCGCTAGTTAATCATGAACATATGTTCACTAGTTAATCATGAACATATGTTCAACAGTTAATCTTATTTGCCAAATATGTCATGTCCTCCTGCTATAAACCTAATTATGCTGGAATTTTGTTATGCAGGAGATGATCCTGCTCTTATCCTTTACACAAGTGGCACAACTGGTAAACCGAAAGGAGTAGTCCACACTCATGAGGGGATACTTTCTCAGGTGCATTTTTATCCTCTTTAAGTAGATCTATCATACAGTTTTAGAAACATTCTAATTGAAGCTAACACTTTTGGTTACTTTGCTGTTGCTATGAGCCTATTATTGATATTTTCGCACTCTTTTCATGATCCTTTTATTTATTTGAACTGGTCTGTGAGTGTTTAATATACATACCATTTTATTTACTGGTTTGGCAGGTTCAAATTCTGACAGAGGCATGGGGATATCAAAGTGAAGATCAGTTTCTCCACTGTCTTCCACTGCACCATATCCACAACAAACGCTAATACTAAATAATATATAAGGATCTTGGAACATATTCTACACTTGCATATCAATTTGCATGATTTCCAAACAAGAACCTTCTTTTGTTATTTATTCAAGTATTCAGCTATACAGATACATGTTTGGATGATATCTCCTCCTTTTCTTCCTTGGGAAAATGCTTCATATCTTCAGTTAACTAGTTAAGCTTTCCCATACTGTAGTCATCATGCCTTTTCAGGTTTAAAATGCCAAGCACACGCCCTAGGATAGTAGTTAGAACCTCATCTAACTCACAATGTTTGATTGCAATTAGATAGCTTTCACACCCTTACTTCTGATTATTATATTTGGAGGAACCATTCTGTTTTGTCAATTTTATGAGGTCCTTAACTTCGATTACATGTGCATGGTCTTTTCAATGCTCTATTTGCGCCCCTCTATTCAGGATCAGTGGTAAGTACCCTCATTTACTTGTTGTATTACGTAAAATGCTTTATCTAGGAATCTACAATGGTTTGTTTGATCAATAGGTATTATGGTTTGGTTTAGGTGAATCATCTTCTGTAGCTCTTGGATTTATTTTCTGTCGTCTTTTGTAGCTCTTGGAATTATTTTCTGTCGTCTTTTGTAGCTCTTGGAATTATTTTCTGGTCACTTAATGTGTCTATTTATTTGTTCTTTGGCCACTAAGATTAAATTGTTTCTAGCACATCTGTGAAGTTGCTTTCATGGTAAGTTAGCAACGCATTTTCCCTGATTACAGGTTGAGTTTTTGCCAAAATTCAGTGTGAGGGGAGTATGGCAGAGATGGCGCGAGTCATATCCCAACGACGGCAGTAAAAATGATGAGGCTATTACAGTATTTACTGGAGTACGATTCTATGACATATACATATTTTCGTCGTCAAATTGGTTGAGTTGTTAGGGTGATTTGATACGTCCTGAATGCCAGGTTCCGACAGTGTACACACGCCTACTGCAAGGGTACGATAGTATGAATCCTGATCAACAGTCTGCCTGTTCTTATGCCGCAAAGCAGCTGAGACTAATGGTAAGTCCCATGTATACCTTGTCACTAATAATATTTTATTCCCTTATCTTGGTTTCAGCATTGAAATTTGAATGTTGAATGCCCCTTGTAAAGTTAATTAATAATCTGGCTTAGTCTTATCATGTCCTGCACTTCCTTTCTTTGTTGAGTACATCTGTACATGCAAACCACTGCATCTCTATTTTTTAGGTAGAAAGAAGAATATATCTTCCTATCCCTGATATGTTCCACCTGAAAAGGTCAACAATCCCCTATAAATGTGATTGAGAACTCTATCATATTCTTTTCCTTCCAAATTCTCTACGCTACCAGAATAACAAGGTTGTCAAAGCTGCTTCTTTACGACCTCGAACGGCCTCTCTTGACTTTGTCCACCAATCTTCAAAGGAAGACCCAATAATGGAGTGAATTGTGATCACATTGCGCCAGTTGAGCACTTCGCCATAGTTGACATTGATCACTCCACACCCGACAAGGAGATGATCAGTGTCTTCCCTGCAAGATTTAGATGAATACCACTCCAATGCTTCCCATTTCCACGGCCAAGAACCCTGAATTTCAGGGTTAAGCGTGGTTCCTTGTACCATGTCAAAGATATTGAGAACCTGGATGAAGACTGATTGTCAACAGGGTTTGATGCGTCTGTGATTGTCAACGGGGTTCGATATCCTTGATCCAAGCTGCATTGCCCAGAGCTTCTACCAAAGTTTCTTTTCTGCCATCTCGAGCGACGAAGACTGTTTTCTGCAGCCCTCTCTTTTTTGCACTTGCATTTGTGTCCAATTCTGGTGCTTTTCGTATTACTATATTTCTCATTTCTACGATTCAAAGAGGCCCTTAATAGTTTTAGCCTGCACACTTTATTAACAATATCTTGACTTGCATTGCTATTACGTGAGTTTTCTATATCTGTGCTACTAACAGTCATTGAATCGCTGTAGATGTGTGGATCATCAGCACTCCCTTCCCCACTCATGAAACGGTGGCAGGAAGTGACAGGCCACCGTCTTTTGGAACGCTATGGCATGACTGAGGTTACAGCATAAACTCTTCCTTCTGAAATCAGTGTGCACTAACTTTGCTTTAATATGAATTTTGTAATGGCTCCTAACAGCTTATTTGGTTATAGTTTGTCATGGCACTGTCTAATCCATTGCATGGTGCACGGAAAGAAGGTACAGTCGGTAAACCTCTTCCACGTGTTGAGGTATGCTATGACTCCATTGTAGTTTGGGATATAGTCAAACTGATTTATTCTGTATCGCTTCATGGCATTTAAGCATCTTTTTTCTCAGGCCAAGATCATTATGGATGATGGTACTGAAACTAAAACTGGAGTCGGTGAGCTCTGTATTAAAAGTCCGTCCCTTTTCAAAGAGTACTGGAAAAGACCGGAGGTACAATTTCAATTCAAAGAACCCTTTGCTAATTCATCACCTTAGCTTCTACTAATGTGAAGTATTTACTTTACTTCTTCGATGCATGTGAAAAAAAAACTGGATTCCTTTTCATACTTCTATCGTATAAGATTAGTTATTGGTAGAGAACGTCCGATGATTGCATCCTTAGTTTACTACTAATAGGTACAGTTCTTGAATGTGTACAAGTTTTACAGTGCCATCATATATTCCTTCCCTCGGATGCTAATTACATTCTTTGATGCATGTAAGAAAACTGGATTCCTTTTCATGTTTCTATTGTATAGATTCGTTATTTGTAGATGAAGTTCGATGATTGCATCCTTAGTTTACTACTGGTAGGTACGGTTTCTTGAGTGTACAAGTTTTACAGTGCCATCATATGATTCCTTCCCCAAGATACTACTAATTACAGGATGTTATTGTTGCATTTGTTCAGCCAATCTGTTGTCCACTTGCTAAAATGCACATTTTCTTATTTAAATACAATCTTATCTATTAATATGACTTATGAGGTGCTTTAGCATGTACTCTACTTCTAAGTTACACCATATGAAGTTATTATACTTTCTTACCTATAAAGAACCAAATGAAGGATTCATTGTTGTGAATTTAATACCATTGCTTTGTTATTCACATGGCAAATTTCTGGTGCAGGTTACAGCAGAATCATTTATTGATGGTGGGTTCTTCAAGACTGGTGATACAGTAACCGTAGATGAGGACGGATACTTTATAATTTTAGGGCGTAAGTACCACTTTACAGCCCTGCAGTTTCATGCTCTTCTGGTTTCCTGTTTTCATTTTGACCGTAATATTATGGCTACAGTAAAAGAATATTGGGATTCTCAGCCTCAATTGTTTTAATTGTGTAGGCACAAATGCTGATATCATGAAAGTTGGTGGTTACAAGTTGTCAGCGTTAGAAATTGAGGCTGTTCTGTTAGAGGTAAATTACTATTTTACTGAAAACTACCTCTTCAAGTGTCTAAAATATTAGAAAAATTGGAGCAGCTACTGCACTGAAAGAACTGCTGATAGTTATGAAGCTCTAATTTGTCTCTGTTCTCAGTAACGTCTTGCTTTCTCCGCAGTAGACAATGTTAGGCTAAAAGCTTCACCAAAGGATTCTTGGTGCAGTTGATTAAAGTCCTACGTTACTCATCTTGCTTTATATGGTTTGCTTTGTTGTTCAGCATGACACTGTACTGGAGTGTGCTGTTCTTGGCTTGCCTGATGAAGCTTATGGGGAGGTTATATGTGCAATAATTGTGCCTAAGGAGGACGCAAAGGAAAAGGCTGAACAGGCTTCAAAGCCAGCACTAACCTTAGAAGCACTGACAAGTTGGTCAAAAGATAAACTTGCTCCATACAAGGTTTGCCTACAGAACTTCCATTTTTTTTCCGGCTGCTTTACAGTATTGCTTCCTTAGAGGGTTTTCGCTGCCTAGTTGTTTTTTGTAGCTTTCTTTGCCAGGTATTATCAAGTTTGCAATTTGTATGTTGGTCTATGCAAGGGGTGGTTTCACATCTAAATTAGATTTACAACCAAATCTGCTAATGCTAAAATCATCAATCCTCTAATTGTTTTAATGAACATTCAGTTTCAGTAATGCCAACTAATATTTATCTGATAACTTTTAAGAAATTCACATATGGCACATGTTCATAGCTTACTATCTTGTCAGCCTGAATCCATTAACTTTTCTCGTTATAGAATTAATTCTTTTTCTATGCATTGGTAGATTCCAACGAGATTGCACTTATGGGATTCTCTTCCTCGGAATGCCATGGGAAAGGTGCGGAAATATATAATATGCTTCTCTTTTTCTTTAAGAGCATCTGTGTTGAGTTTGCTATTGATTTTATTGTTGCTTATTTCAGGTTAACAAGAAGGAGCTTAAGAAATTATTAGAGGTGTAGCCACGTTTACATTGATGTAGTACCTATTTTTCCGTCTCACTCTTCTACGGGGCTGACATATAGCAGTGTCAGCTAATATTTTTGTTCTCTTTGACAATAATGATAATTTCGTGTGACTATAGTAAATGTGTAAGTAAATTATGCACTTTACGTATACCTTTAAAACTAGTACTAATAATCTTAAAAGCGAGAATGTGAAATAATTAGAAGTCCCATGTGCCGTAGGGAAAAGCATTAAGCATACATGTTGTGTACTTGTTAATCGCCATTCCCTTAATGATATGCCGAAACTTACCATCTATATATGCTTCCTACATTTTTGCTCATAACAACCAAAATCAACGTAAGTACTGCCTCATGTTTTAGACTGCTGTTGCGGGGGAAAAAAACACCACAAATTGTGATTATTTTCATTTAGGGATTGGCTAGATTAAGTACCGAAAAATATATTTGGGTCAGTCGATTCCTGTGAGCCGTCGGATGCAAGATGGATGACCAGATCAGCTTCTTCAACCTCCCTACGATTACTTTTCATCATCTTATACCTCGAACCGCCGCGAGCGGCGCCATCCCCGCCCACCGATGTGCTACCCTCCCTCCCCCCTCCCCCCCCCCTCCCCCGCGGGACATCCCTCTAACCCCTGCCAGGATCTAGTTTTTCAGCGAACTGCACCTTCACCCTCAAACCCCCTAAAGATAGATAGTGGGGCTGCTTCTTCCCCAGCGCCAGCGGCCTCTCCTTCTCCTTCCTCTCCCTCGGTGCTTCCTTCTTCCTTGTCAAAACGAAATCAACTGACCTAAAAACAAAATTCAGTCAACTGACCTTTCGCTATTGTGTTTCATTTAACCAATCGCAATTGCATGTTGTCGCTAGTTGAAATTAGATGACCTAAGTCGTCCCCCCTCCCCCCTCCCTCTCTGTTGAGAAGAAGAATGATGTAAACATTTAAAAAAAAAACCCTGTAGACTCCGGCTTCGCTGATGAATGGCAAGGCGAGTCGCAGAGATTTCTTCCGTGCCCCGGGAACTTTGAAACACTAGTCAATATGTACGTGCAATGCATGTTAATTTGAAAGTATATTAAGTGCATGCAAATATTATGTAGGATATTATTTGCATGTAATTATGTGATTAGCACTATATTTGCCATGAAATTAACTGCACGCTAAACGTGTTGAGCGCTCGACATTGAAACAGTTTAGGTCGTTGGATTGACATGATTTAATGGCCGAGATTAATTGGATCTGCCCCTTTGGGTCTTTTTATATTGGTATAGATTAACCACAGTTCAGAGCAGTTGGTTTAGAGAAGAGAGCACCAACCGCAACCCGCGGTTTTTGCCCTCTGACACGTTAAAAATGGCCTGTGACACCGGAGCTCAGCATACAAAACTAGGCCATCGGCCGTTCCCTCTCACCTTCACCCTCCTCCTCCCACTCCACGTTCTTCCCCTCCTCGCCGTACTTCCAGGCGCACCAGAGGAAGTACACGAAGTTCACGGCGCCCAGACCGGCGAGCAGCCAGTAGTAGTAGTCGTAGTGCCCCGCGTTGAGATCGCTCGATAGCCAGCTCGTCCTCCCTCCGCGCCTGCTCGCGTCGTCGACCACCTTGACGATCAGGCTGTTGACCAGGTTGCCCACCCCCATGGCCATGTAGAGCAGCGCCATGCTGAAGCTGGCCATGCTCTTGGGCAGCTCCGTGTAGAAGAACTCGAGCTCCCCGATCACGCCGAACGCCTCGGCCAGCCCCATGAGCGCGAACTGCGGCACCAGCCAGAACGCCGACATGCCCTCCCCGCCCCCGCCGCCGGCCAGCGCCAGCCTGCGCCGCGCGCCCTCCACCGCGCCGGACACGGCCATCGCCGCGGTGGCCAGCAGCAGGCCCACGCCGACGCGCTGCTTCATGGTGAGCCCGCGCGGGTCGCCCGTCACCCGCCGCAGCGCCGGCGCGATCCACCTGTCGTAGCTGCCCGACCACAGCGACATGGTGACCATGTTGAACATGGTGAGGGAGCAGCCCGGCACGCGGAACTGGCCCACGCCGATGCGCCGGTCCATCTCGTTGGCCTGCAGCACGGCGTAGTTCTGGCTCATGGCCTGCGCGAGGAAGACTGTGGATGACCAGATCGGCAGGATCCGGACGGCCGACTTGAGCTGCTCCACCTGGTCCACCGTGCACAGCCTCCTGCCACCACCGTTGCCATCACGCTCCGAGGCCGCCGCGCCATTGCCGGGTAAGTCCACGCCCCCATTGTTGCTGATCATGCAGGCCTTGTTCAGGAACCTGAGCGGATTCAAATCAAACATCGCCATATATGTCAGATGAATAATCATTGAGTTGACCATGCCTTTCACTCTGCACTCACCTCAACCTGTCTGTGGGGACGGTGAGCTTGCAGTCCTTGAGATGATGGTACACGCCGTCCTCCGTCTTCGCCGGCAGCTGCACCCTGTGGTTCTTGACCGCCGCCACGAGGGCGGCGCCTATCCCGGCGAACATCTGCTTGGACCCCTTCTCCTTGACGTAGAGGCGGGAGCCCAGGAGGAAGCTCACGGCGGAGAGCATCATGAGGCCCATCGGAACGGCGAACCCGGCCTTCCACCCGACGTTGTCCTGCACGTAGACGATCACGGTGACGGCGACCGTGAAGGCCACCCCGATGGATGCGTAGTAGGCGTTGAAGTAGGCCTGCAGGATCCTCGACCTCCTCTCTTTGGGGTGCCGGGAGAACTGGTCCGCGCCGAAGGCCATCGAGCACGGCCGGATGCCGCCGGCGCCGATGGACAAGAACGTGAAGCCGGCGATCAACCAGGCGAGATGCCTCGGCCCCGGGGGCGCGCACTGCTCCCCGGCAAGGCCGACGCCGCACGGCGGCGGCCGTGCTCCGGGTATCATGGCGCTCAGCCATAGGAAAACGATCCCCTGCAGTGAGTGGTGCAAATTTAGCGCAAGTGAAGCATCGACACGCTCATATTTGGTGGTTTTACGCTCACTGTTAGGCATGCGATGGAGCCTAGCGAGATGGCCATGAACCGGCCTGTGTACATGTCCGCTATGAGCGCGCCGGGAATGGGTGCGAAATTTGCCGCCGCAGCCCACACGAAGAGCGTCGCTGCGGCGGTGACGTTGCTCAGGTTGTACTGCTTGGTGAGGTACATGATCATGTTGGTGTTGAGCCCAAATCCCGCAACTTTCTCCAGCATTTCATTTGCTGCGGATGCAAAGGTTAGAGAGAACACCATATGCCATCACAAATCGAAGGGAAGTAGTCAGTGAAAATATATGGAAATACTACATGGGTGAACAGCAGCTGGGTATCCTACATGGATTGAAGGAAATCATGTTCATCCAGGGGATCTTTTTGTCTCATCGACGATCATTCTCAGTTGGGTGTCCTATTCCTACGGCAGTGCTGCACCTACCAGTCCATGCCGGGGCAGAGTAAGGGGGAAATATTGCATACCTATGATGAACGGTAGGGCTACGAATCCACCTCTCCCTTTCACTTTGTGAGCATCGGATTCAGAGGTATGCGCATCGCCTTCTTGGGTTTCCATCGATCTTCTGCAGAGATAAAGGTCGGCAGCAGGTAGGTAGCTGGGGGCGGTGAACAGTACTAGCCGCCGTGCTGGATCGTATCCGTTGTTGCTTGCCGAGAGGTGATGGAGTTTCAAACTCTGTCAGGATGCCTGCTGGGAAATGCAACTCTGAGATCGCCGGAGGAAAGAACATGCTCCTGCATTCTCCTTGGGAATTGGCAGAAAGGGCCCAGGAGTGGGATAGGTGAAGGGGGGAAACGAGGGGCGTGTACAAGAAACTTCACATTCTTCCATTTAAGGTAGGAGAAGGGGAAGAAACTCGTGACCTTCTTGCATAAAAATAAAACCAACACACAGGAGGGAAAAATGTTTTTAAAAAAGACGCTGATAGTGAAAACGCGCGGTGCATGTATTCATGTATCATCACTTTACATGCTTCTCTTGAAACTTTAAGATGTTCTAGCTCTCATACCGTTAATTCGATTTACAATCCGGATTCATTGTCGTTCTTGTCTCGATGAGATCTTTGAAATTAGACCCATGTTGTTATGTCTTTTCGACAGTATTTTTTTCGCTTTCAAAGTTGCCATCTGATTTTTTTTTTGCTTTTATGAAATTCTCATGTAAACCAAACTTTGGTATCAACACATTGGTAAATTCAGTACAAATACAATGTCAACTTCAACAATATTAGGATGGCAACTTTAGAGTTCAGCTATGTAATTTTCTTTTCCTATCTTAATGAAATTGGTAGAGCTCTTGCCTTGCTCGTAAAAAACATGCATCCATGAAGATGCTCTACACACTTTAATTCCATGGGCAAGATCCCGTCACGCAAAACATAGTGAGGGAATGTTTGCTCCTATAATTTCCGGCAAAAAAGTCACGACTTGAACCACTACAACGCAGAGTATTTTACCTTTAGACCACATGGGCATATTCGTGAAGGAATAATGTAGTCGTCCTTTACCGAGAGAAAATCGTGAGCCATAGTATTGAGGCATGAACATACAACAATAATAAAACCATCGGTTCTCCACAGCCGAAGAGAAAAGCCAAAACGAAAGAAAAGCAGGTTTGTACCTCTCTAGATTTGTTGAAACGACAAGCCACGCCACCTTGGGCCAACGCTACTCATTCGCCGACCTAATTGAAGCAATTGACCTCGTGCCAACAGTGCCAAAGCTTCCGAAAGGGATCAATGTTCAAGATGCCTGTTATTGTCCAATTCAGAATGACAGATCTAAATTTTCACTTGCATGACGAGACTCTAATGGTTGAAGAGCTAAACATGAAACTTAAGCAGTTGACCTCGTATCGACAATGCCAAAGCCGTCCCATGTGCCAACTGATGGCTCACATCTCTATGGAAATGCCTCCAGGAGGGAGCAACATTAAAGATGCCTGAAAGTGCTAGTTATCGACTAGAAGGGGGGGGGGGAGATAGGCGATTTTTATGAAAGTCTTCGTGACAGGCAATATCTTCGAAGACAGACAGTCAAATAACACCTAAACAGGATGCAGCGGAAGATAAGCTACACTAGCCATGCCATAGTCAAGGAAACACTACATAGAAAGCTCAAAGACAAATAGCAGCTAGGTAGAACAGATCGGAATAGGAAGATAGTATGAAGCCAAATATGCAACCAGGGATGAATGTCTTTGCACAGTGAATGCAATCAGAACAGGCAAGCAATGACTTCACGAAGTAAAGAGTACAATGGTGCTCCTAGAGCTGTTCGGCCAGAGGAGGAAGAAGGGCAAGGCTAGCTCTCTCTGCTCCCTGGCCGTGGTGTGTGTAGAACTGAGGTGGAACAGGAGGGGAACCCTTTGCATGGGTGCGGCCTGGGGGATTTTATAGGCTAACCCCCAAGGGTACAATGGTAATGTGGCCGGGTGGTAGGCCCCGGCTGCCAGTGTCTATGGGGGCCAGGTTCTCCACCGGCTACTGGGGCCCACCTCTGCTGGGCCCTGCCGGCTGCCGAGGAACCGGCCGACAGGTGGGGCCCGCCGCCTGCGGGCCCCGCTGACGGCTCTTCACTATGGCGCCATCCGTGCTGACGGAGGCCGTGTCGGGCGCGCCATGGCTACAGTGCCGCGCCGGGCGGGTCGGCGGCCGCCTGGCGGCGCCCGCTGTAGCCATGCGGCCGTGATTTGGGGGAGGCATGGCGCACTGTGGCCATACCCCAGCTTGTCTCTTGGTCGGGCTCAAACTCCTAGGGAGGAGACGGGCTGCCTGCTAGGAGCCGGCCCGTACCCTCGCCGCCTTCCGGGACGCGCCGTCTTCTAGGAGGCGGCCTTCTAGCTTCAACCGCTTTCTTGGGGCCCGTCGTCTTCTAGTAGAAGGCCCTCCGGTCCCGTCCGGCCGCGCAGGCCGGTCTTACGACCAGTCGGACTGAGGGCTTGGCCAGCCCCGATGTCTTGAAATATGGTTAAGTGCTGATGAGGCTACCCGGGGTCTACCCCCCCCCCCCGACAGTAGTCCCCGAAGCTGATGAGGTTCTACGGCTTTAGCAGTCGGAGGGTCTCAGTAGTTTCCCCTTCGAGTGGTCTTCCGCCTTCTGCTCCATCCGGCTGGGAGGAGCCGGACGCTAGGAGCTGGCCGCGGCCGCGGCCGCCTAGTGGAATTCGAATCGACAGGCGGGAGTCGAGGCGGCGCCGCCCGCCGTACGCGCGCCACGCGGCGCTCGCAGGCCAGGCCGGCCTGCCAGCCCACGCGCGTGACAAGACGTCGCCGCAGGCTGGGGCCCGCCACTACAAGGCCTCGGCCCGCGCACGGATCCGCTGCAGCCGAGGCGGGCTGTTACCCTTCTGCGGCACATTAACTGCGCCATAATCGCGCGAAATACACGGGGTCATGTGAGCCATGGGGTGCAGTTAATCCCATGCCCTCACGTCGTCTCGGCTTCGCCCCCGCCGGCTATAAAGAGGGGGAGGAGGAGGAGGGGCGGCAGAACGCACGCGCGCACCCTCCCCACTCTCTCTTCTCCCTTCGCCATTGCTGCCGTGGCGCTGCTCCGCCGCCGCTGAAGTGCTTCCACGGTTGCCTCCCTTGTCATCGTCGCCTAGCCGCGGTCGCCACTCCGCTGAAGCAGCCACTCCGCCGCGGCCACCGTTGCGGCTCCGCTGCCTCGCGTCGTCGCCGCGTCGCCCATCGTCTTCTTCTCCGTTGCCGCATCGTCCGTCATCTTCTTCTCCGTCGAGCTCCTCCTTGCCGTCCCTGTGCCATGGCGAAAAGCGGATGGCTGGGGTCTAACGTCCACGATGACCACGTCGACTTCCTCCACGCGACGCGGAGGCTGCCTCGCTCCAACAACATGGGAGTGCGCATCCCCTCGAGCCAGAGATCTCGCCGCGGCCGGAGCTCGGCGAGTACATCGTCTTCCGCGCTCACTTCCTCCGCGGCTTCGCGCTCCCGGCCAGCGGCTTCTTCCGGGAGTTTCTCCACTTCTACCAACTGCAGCCGCACCACCTCACCCCCAACACGGTGGTGTGCCTCTACGCCTTCGTTACTTTCTGTGAGGGATACCTCGGTGTCTTGCTGACTATTGAGCTCTGGGGTAGGTTCTTCTACCTTAAGTTAGGTACGTCGGGGAAGGAGGAGCCAGCCCAGTGCGGGGCGTGTGTGGCCGTGAGGCGTTCAGGAGGCGGCACGTGCTTCCCATTGATCCCTCTGCTCGAGTCGGCCAAGCTTTGGCAGAAGTCATACTTCTACGTCCGGAATCTCCGGAACATCGACTACATCAACCTGCTGGCCTACATGCCCGGGCCGCCTGCTGGGCCGCGCGACAACTGGCAACAGCAGCCGCCCAAGCGCCCCCTGCCAGGCCCTACTGTCAGCGTCCTCGCCCGGCTAGAGGAGATGACAAGCCGGGAGGGGCTCAAGGCGGCCGACCTGCTGGCCGGCTTCATCATGCGCCGGGTATTGCCGCTTCAGCTTCGGCCGCACCTCATCAGCCAGATGAGCGGCCGTCGGGATCCATGCCAGATGTCCACAAAGGAGATGCCGAGGGTGGAGGTGGTCCGCCATGTCAACGACATCTCCAACTGCAAGCTCAGCGAGGCAGAGTGGCGTATCGGCAAGGAGCCTTACAGTCGGGCCAACCCCCCCAGCGGTAAGTACCAAATCCGGCTGCTTTATCCACAATATTCTTCATCCCTCCGTCTTGACTAGTCGGCTTTTTGTGGCAGCGCTTCGCGGGCCAAGGCACGCCGGCTCCTGGCCACGAGTGGATGTCGGACCGCGAGGATAGCGACGTCGAGGATCCCGAGCTGGGGGCAGCCGCCATGGAGGAAGGCGTCGACGAGGAGGTCGCTGGAGGAGGCGGCGGGCCAGCAGGCGGCCCCGAAGCGGGCGGCTCCGCAGGAGGCAGCGTAGGAGGAATCAGCGATGTCCGGGCTTGGCCGGACGACGACGAAGACGACGAGGAGCGGCGCCCGCCTAGGGGGGCGCGGGAACAAGAGCCGGAACCTCAACGCCACGGCCGGCAGCCGCACCCAGTGGGCATAAGCGCCGCCTGGCGGGGAGGTACGGCAGCCACCTGGCTAAGAAGGCCAAACAGGCGGACGCCACCAGACGGCACGAGGCCCAGAAGGTGGCCGCCGCCCGGAAGGGGCCCAAACCCATGCCACTCACGTCCGGTAAGCGCACTTGCCGCTCTGACTTCATGTTTTCCTTCTTTCCTGGGGTGTTTCCTCATCTTTGCTTTCTTGTTGAGCAGGACGGCCTTCGCCGTTACGCGGGCTTCATCCGCCTCGCTGATGGACTCAGTGGACGGCTCCGCGGATGCTCGGCGTCTGGATCCGGCTGCTGCCCTCCGGGAGGCGCAGGAGAGGAACGCGCGTGAGGCGCGCGAGTCGCAGGAGGCCGCGGAGAAGGCGCGGGCCGATGCCCAGGCGGAGGAGGCGGCGCAGGCGGAGGCCCAGGCCGCGGCGGAAGCGGAGGCGGAGGCGGCGACGAAGGCGCAGGCGGAGGCCGCGACCAAGGCACAGGCGGGGGCCGACGCCAGGGTGACGGCGGATCCGGCTGGTGGCGAGGTCCCGGAGACCGTTACCCTTGAACAGCCGGAGGTGGAGACGGCGGAGAACCAGACGCCGCCTGGGGCGGCCAGGGCCAACCAGTCGGTGCCGGGGCTTGTGGTCCCCGACACCGTCATCCCGGAGGTGGAGGAGACCCAGCGTGAGTCGGATGCCGGCGGACAAGGGAGCGGCGAGCCCAACCAGCCGGAGGTACCATCAGCCGGCGCCGGGCAGGCGGCACACCAGGCCTTGGTGGCGCGCGCTCCTGCGCGCCGGCGTGCGACGCGGGCGACATCAGAGCCCAGGCGGCAGGTGGAGGCTGCGGCCTCGAGCTCGCGGGGAGCCGACGCCGGGGCCAAGAGCGCCCCTCCTTCAGGCTGGGTGTCGGGGGCCGGCTCGGCCGCCTTGAACCTGGTGGTGCGCGACCTGGAGGACCGGTTCCTCGCCCAGAACGCCACTCTGCAGAGGGCGAGGGAGGAGCTGTTGGCGACGCGGTCGGTCGTCCGGGTATGTATACCTTATTTTGCTATATTTTTTGTCTTGTAATCTTCTGTGGGGGCGCGCCAGCGCACCCACTGGGTGTAGCCCCCGAGTTCCGAGCCGGCTGCTGAGCAGGCGGGTTGGAACTCCAAGGTGTTCTTTTCTTTTGCTGAAATGCTTGCTGCTGTTGCAGGACTACCACAACATGCGGGCGGCCGTGTACAACACACAGAACTGGACGCTCACCACCCGGACTACTGAGCTGGCTCAGAGCCGAAGTAAGTAAGCTGGCTTTCAGTGGGGGTGCACCAACGCACCCACTGGGTGTAGCCCCCGAGATTCGGGCCGACTGTTGAGCAGTCGGGCCGGATCTTTTCTGATAGGCTTGTTTTCATTTTTGTCGAAGTAGATGATGATGATTTCTGTCTTCTTCTTGCAGCGGACGCCGCCCAGTTGAGGGAGCGCGTGGCCGAGCTCGAGGGCTAGCTCCGGGTTTTGGTGCAGGAGCGCGACCAGGCGGCCGCGGCTCACGACCGGCTGGAGAAGGAGCTGGCGGAGCTGGCCGAACGCCACACGAACCAGGTCCAGACGCTGGAGGCGGACCAAGAGCGCCTGATGGCCGAGTTGGAGACTCAACGCTCGGACTGGGTCGAGAGGGAGAAGCTCCTCGATGACGGCTACTCTGTGATTGAGGACATGCTTGACGGTGCGTCTCTCTTCTCCAGGTTGTGGGTTGCTGATTGTTAGCTATCGGCTGTCGCTGGAAGCCGGCCTCTGACATCTTTGTCTTCTTCTTGAGCAGAGTTCCTCCCGGGCTACTCCGTCTCCGTCTACATGGCCATCGAGGCCCAGCGCAAGGAGCAAAGGCGGGAGGGCAAGGAGATCGCGCAGGACCGGCCTCGGACCATGGGTGAACAGCTCACGACCGTCCGGATGCGCCTCAAGCCCACGCGCCGCCTGCTCCGCCGGCTTCAGTGCGCCAAGTCGCAAGTCTTGGAAAGCTTGTGGCCGGGTGCTCAGATCCCGCGGACTCCCAGTCAGACGGCCGACTGGCTCGAGGTGGCAGCAAGCCGGCTCGAAGCCTAGAAGAGCTCCGCGGCGCGGTCCGGGGCTGCAAAGGCTCTAGAGTTCGTCAAGGCCTGGTACCCTGGCGTGCACCTGGCGCAGCTGGCGACCTTTCGCCAAGAGGCACTGCCGGAGCTAGCGGCGGAGCACGAGGACATGGCCGTCCGCGCGGCGGCCATCGCTGACTATGCTGATGTCGACATCTTCATCCCGGAGTGGGGAGATGACGACGCCGTGGTTCCTCCGTCCTGGTTCGGTCTGAACCCGTCGGATGGGGAGACTCGGCATAGGATATCGCCACCAGCGACGAAGGTGACGAGGGCGACGAGGACGAGGAAGGCAACTACGTCTCACCAGGTGACGGAGCTACCAGCCGGACTCGGCTTGACCCAGCGCCGACTAGCGACCAGCCGGAGACCACGTCAGCCGCCGCCGACCGCCAGGCTGAGACTCCGCAGCCGGAAGCCCCACCAGCTGGAGCTATGCCTACCGCCGACCAGTCCGTGCAGCCCGAGGGGCCGTCCGCCTAGATGGCCTATTATCTTTTTTCGAGTTGTTTTTTTTTTCTGTCTTCGTGCTTGAAAACAATGTCAGTTATGTGTAGTTCCACCCACTGGGGGTGTATTTTTAAACTTGATGCATGCTGGCCTTGGGCCCTTTTGCAATGTACAAAGTTTAAATCCCCACATTTTGCCCGTGTTGCCGGGTTCTAGCTTGAGTTTGCTTTTGCCCTCTTTGGCCTTTTCCTTCGCCGCGTTCCCTTGGCTGCCTCCCTGCCAGCCGGACAGCCGCACTGCGGTCTGTGGCTAGGTCAGGGACTTGGTCGTTTAGAACGGGCAAGTTACTTCAGCCGCTTAGAGTGTAGCTTAGTCGAGTGAGAAGCCGGCCGGACGAGGGAGGCGAGAGGCCGGCTTGGCCGTAGTCGGCGTTTTCCTTAGTCATTTTTCGTGTGGACAGCGTTTCCGGCCTTTGACTCTTGCCAGCCGGACAGCGGCGCTGCGAGCTGTGACATGGAGCAAAGAGAGGGCTTTGGCGTCAGCACACTACTAGTCGGCTCCGGCTGGTGCGAACTTAGGCCAAGACGGCGAGCCCCCGGGTCGGCTGACCGGAACCCGGACGGGGCAAGAATATATAGAAAAAACTCAATTCATGGTGTAAGCTTATCTCATGGATAAAAAGGTAGCCCCCGAGTGCATCTCGGGGGACCTGAGGTCTTTACTTAATACAAAAGTTGGCGTGGTACATACACTCGCTTTAACTATGAAACGGACGGAGTAGGTTCACGTTCCATGGCCGCTCTGTCTCTTCGCCGGCTGTGCTTCGCTTGCATGCCTTGGGCTTTTGGGCGTCGATGAGGTAGTACGAGTCATTGCCCAGGGCCTTGCTGACGATGAAGGGGCCTTCCCAAGGTGCTGCGAGCTTGTGCTGGCCGGCTGATCGCTGGATCAGGTGAAGCACAAGGTCGCCTTCGCGGAATGTACGTGGCTTGACCTTCTTGTTGTGGTAGCGGCGCAGGCTCTGCTGGTAGATGGCGGACCGGTTGCACGCTAGCAGCCGGGCCTCTTCTAGCAGGTCGACGCCGTCTTCTCGCGCCTCCTTTGCTTCCACCTCCGTGTACATAGTGACGCGAGGCGAGTCAAACTCGATATCCGTGGGGATGATAGCCTCGGCATCGTACACGAGGAAGATGGGCGTAAAGCCAGTTGATCTGTTGGGCGTGGTCCAAAGACTCCAGAGGACGACCGGCAGCTCGTCGATCCAGCAGCCGACCGATCGCTCCAGCGGCTCGATCAGGCGGGGCTTGATGCCGGACAGGATGAGGCCGTTTTCTCGCTCCACCTGGCCGTTTGACTGCGGATGAGCAACGGACGCTAGGTCCAGTCGGATACCCTGGTTTGCGCAGAAACGGGCCAAGGCGCCTTTGGCAAAGTTGGTGCCATTGTCGGTGATGATGCTGTGGGGAATGCCATATCTGACGGTGATGTCGGCGATGAACATGACGGCAGTCAGACCATTCAGCTTCTTGATTGGCCTGGCTTCTATCGACTTGGTGAATTTTCCACGGCGACCAGCAGATGAGTCATGCCACCGCGTGCTGTCTTGAAAGGACCCACCATGTCCAAACCCCACACGGCGAACGGCCAGGTGATGGGGATGGTCTTGAGGACAGAGGCCGGCTGGTGTTGCTTGGTGCTGAACTTCTGGCACCCTTTGCACTTCTTGACCAACTCCTTGGCGTCGTCCAATGCAATCGGCCAGAAGAAACCATGGCAGAAAGCTTTGGCTACGAGGGACCTGGAGGCGGCATGGTGGCCACATTCGCCTTGGTGGATGTCTCTGAGGATCTCCATGCCCTTCTCTGGCTCCACGCAGCGCTGATAAACGCCGGTCACGCTCCGCCTGGCGAGCTCTCTATTGACGATGGTGTAGGCGCCTGCCCGGTGCTGGATCTGTCGGGCTAGCACTTTGTCTGCTGGTAGCACGCGGCTTACCAGATAGTCGCGGATGGGCTGCACCCAAGATGGGGCCGCCACCACTGTGAAGTCGGCAACTGGCACGAGGGTGGCCGGGTTGGGAGGCAGCGGGCTGGAGCCGGCTGCTCCTGGTGGTGTCGATGAAGTCCCCATGCCGACCGCTGCAGTCCCCAGGCCGCCTGCTGGAATTCCTGGGCCGGGTGCTGGTGGTGCAGCCCCCGGGCCACCTGCTGAAGTCCCCGGGCCGACTGCTGAAGTCCCCGAGCCGGCTGCTGGAGTCCCCGAGCCGGATCCGACTGCTCCGGGGTCAGCCGGCACGAAGATGCAGTCAGACTCTGGCGACGGCTTGATAGACGGTTTGGCAGACACTCGAGGGAGACGCCGGCTGGTATGGCCTGCCGGGTGGAGCCAATGCGGGCGAGGGCGCCCGCTGCGTCATTGTCAGCTCTTGGCACGTGGAGGAACTCACACCCATCGAAGTGCCCGCTCATCTGCTGGACGAGGAAGCGGTAGCTTGCCATGTTGGCGTCCTTGGCGTCCCAGTCACCGGACGACTACTGGACCACCAAGTCCTAGTCGCCGTAGCAGAGGATGCGGCGAATGCCGATCTCCTTGGCCAGTCGGAGCCCAAAGATGAGCGCCTCGTACTCGGCTACGTTGTTGGAGGCGGCGAAGTGGATCTGCAGCGTGTACTTTAGCTTGTCGCCCTTGGGAGAGGTGAGGACGATGCTGGCTCCCAAGCCGGTGCACATTTTTGAGCTGTCAAAGTGCATCCGCCAATGCGTAGAATCCGGCGCTGGCGGCAGATACTGGGACTTGGCCCAGTCGACTAAGAAGTCGGCTAGCACTTGGGACTTGATGGTGGTGCGGGGCTGGTAGAGGATGGTATGGGGAGCCAGCTCGATGGCCCACTTGGCCACCCGGCCTGAGGCATCTCTGTTGCCCATGATCTCGGCAAGGGGGGCGGTGCAGACAACCATGATGGAGTGCTCTTGGAAATATTGCTTCAGCTTCTTGGCGGCAAAGTACACGCCGTAGCACATCTTCTGGTAGTGGGGGTAGTTCTGCTTTGAGGCGGACAAGACCTCGCTCAGATAATACACTGGCCTCTGGACCGGCTGCACCTTGCCGGCTTTTGGGCGCTCGACCACAATCACCGTGCTGATGACTCGGCTGGTGGCGGCGATGTAGAGGAGCATCAGTTCCTTGGCAGCCGGCACTGCCAGGATAGGCGGCGTGGACATCATGCGCTTGAGCTGACGAAAAGCTTCGTCCGCCTGGTCGTTCCACTCGAAGCAAGTGGTTTTCTTCATGAGCTGGTACAGGGGGAGCGCCTTCTCACCCAGCCGATTGATGAAGCGGCTGAGGGATGCCAGGCACCCGGTGAACTTTTGGACGTCACGCAGCCTGGTGGGTCTCTCCATCCGCTCGATGGCCTTGATCTTCACGTGGTTGCACTCGATGCCGCATTCAGAGACAAGGAAGCCGAGGAGCTGGCCGGCTGGTACTCCGAAGACGCACTTCTCCGGGTTGAGCTTGATTTGAAAATGGCGCAGATTTTCGAAGGTCTCCTTGAGAACCTCTAGGAGGGTGCCGCGCTTCTCCGTCTTCACCACAATGTCATCCACATAGATGTGGGCATTGCGGCCGAGTTGCTTCAACAAGCACTTCTGCATGCATCGTTGGAAGGTAGCGCCGGCATTCCTCAAGCCGAACATCATGGTGATGTAGCAGAAGGCGCCGAATGGTGTGATAAAGGCGGTCTTCAAGCAGTCGGCCGGATCTAGCTTGATCTGGTGGTAGGTGGAGTACGCGTCCAAGAAAGACAGCAGCTCACAGCCGGCTGTGGAGTCTATCTCTTGGTTGATCCGTGGCAGGGCAAACGGATCCTTGGGGCAGGCCTTGTTGAGGCTCGTGTAATCGATACACATGCGCCACTTGTTATTCTTCTTCAAGACGAGGACTGGGTTGGCAAGCCAATCCGGGTAGAACACTTCCATGATGAAGCCGGCTGCCAGAAGCCGAGCGATTTCTTCACCAACGATCCTTCTCTTCTGATAGGCGGCGGAGGGGTTGCTTGACCGGCTTAGCATCGGGCCTCACATGTAGTTTGTGCTCGGCGAAATCCGTCGGGACACCCGGCATGTCTTTGGGGGACCATGCGAAGATGTCTCGATTCTCACAGAGGAAATCGACGAGCTCGCCTTCCTATTTGCTGTCGAGGTTGGTCCCTACGACAGCAAACCTCTCCGGGTGCGCCGGGTCCAAGGCGATCTTCTTGGTTTCCTTGGCCGGCTGGAAGGAGGCCCCTGCTTCCGTCTCCTTGGGATCAGTCGGCATGGCCGGCTTCTCGCTAGCCATGGCTACCATCCGGTCAAGGAGACGCTTCTCTTGAGCGATGACGAGGGACTCGGCCAGCCGGCTGCTGGCAGCGGCTCAATCTAGCGAATTCTGGTAGTCGTCGGCAATAGTGATGATGCCCTTGGTACCCGGCATCTTGGCCTTCAGGTAGGCGTAGTGCGGGACCATCATGAATTTGGCCAGCGCCAGGCGGCCCAAGAGCGCGTGGTAGGGGCTGTCCAGGTCGACCACCTCGAACCAGATTGGCTCGTGGCGGAAGTGGTTCTTGTCGCCGAACAGGACATCGATCTTGATCTTGCCAATTGGAGAGCAGGAAAGGGCAGGAACTATGCCGTGGAAGACAGTCCGGCTGGGCTGAAGCTGCTTGACCTTGATGTCCAACTGCTCCATCGTCTCGCGGTACAGTATGTTGATGCTGCTGCCGCCATCTATCAGAACTCGGCCGAAGCGGCAAGTCCGCCTCTCCGTTGAGAAGGTTGATTCCAGCACCAAGGCGTATGCACCCGGCGAGGGCATCATGGCCGGGTAGTCAGCTTGGCTCCAGGTGATGGGCCTCTCGGACCAGTGCATGAAGGTGGGGACCCCTGAGCTGACAGCATTCACCTCGCGGTGCTGCTACCGTTTGCTGTGCTTGTCATCGGCTTCGCTCATGAAGACGACGTAGGTGGCATTCTCTTCGGGGAACTCATCTTGAAGCATGCCGGCAGCTCGGGCCATTTGCTGAATAGCCGGAGCTACCTGGCCGGCTGGTGGAGGAGGCGGCAGGGCCTTGCCCTTGGCAATCCGGGAGAGCCAGTTGCACTTCCGGGTGGTGTGGTTGGACGGCTTCGCGACGCTATGGAATTTGCACGGGGCATCGATGGCTTGCTCAAAGGAGAAGGCAGGCTGCCTGGCGCCCTTGCCGCCCCGCTGACGCTTGGGGCCGGGCTGCCTGGCTGGCTGCTGATCCTCGACAGTGGCCACCTGCCGGCTGTTGGAAGCCGGCTGCGGGGCCTTGCGCTTGTTGTCGTTCGGTTGTTGGCACCGGTTGGCGTCACCAGCCGGAGTTTGGGAACCCGGCTGGACCACCCTGCCGGCCGCGTCAACTCGGATCTCCGACCTCATGGAGGAGTCGGCAGTAGCGTACTTGTCGGCCACGACCAGGAGCTCGTCCAAGGTAGCCGGCTCGTCGCACAAGAGCTTGTGCTTGAGCAGAGTGCCCTCTCTGCACCCGGCGGTGAAGTACTCGATGGCCTGCACCTCATGGACCCCCTCGCAGGAGTTGTGCAGCTCGCCCCAACGCGTCAGGTAGTCACGAGTAGACTTGGTCGGCCCCTGAACGCACATGGAGAGCTGGCGTGGCTTGGGGGGCCGCTTGTACGTACTGGTGAAGTTGCGGACGAAGGCGTCACTGAAATCTACCCAGCTGTTGATGCTGTTGGTCTTGAGGTTGTTCAGCCACGTCCGGACCATGCCCTGAAGCATGAGCGGGACGTACTTGACGGCGACGCGCTTGTTGTCGTTGGCGATGCCGACTGCTGTGGAGTAGTCGATCAGCCAGTCTTCCGGCTTCACGACGCTGTTGTACTTGGGTGTGTCTCTGGGGAGCGTGAACCCTCTGGGAAAGGGCTCATCGCGGATGCGGGGGCCGAAGCAGGCCGGCCCGATTGTGCGCTCCTCTTCCAACAACTGGGACCGAGCCAGCCGCTTGATCTGGTGGCATGCGTCGTTTTCGCCGACTGCTTCGCGGGGGCCAAGCCGGCCGCTGAGCGTCGGGTGATCAGGCGGCAGCGCGGGATTGGCCGCCCTCTCCCTCCGAGGAGGCAAGCGCTCTTCCGGCTGGCATCGAGGCTCCGGGTTCTGGAGCACTTGGTGGCTGTCCGCTATCATGCGGCGCGTACGCCAGCTGTTGCTAGCAGCCGGCTCTGGGTCTCGCAACGGGGCACGTGGGTGTCGACTCGTCGGCCTGCTCCCACCACAAGGTTTCCCGTGTCCTGCTGCGTGTTCGCAGCGTCGATGAGCTGCTGGAGGCGCTCCAGTTGCTCGCGTAGCTCGTCACCCTGCAAGTGCTTGAGCTCGTCTGCGGCCGCCTGGGCGGCACGCATGTTCTGCGCTGGGGTCTCATAGACCGGACGTTCGACCCCCAACATGCTGGCAATTGCAGCGCCACGTTGCCGGATGGCGCCGGCCCGGCTAGGCTCAGCCGCAGCCGGCGTCCAACTGACCACGCGGTCGATCTCGTGCTGAGTTGCTTCAGCGCGGCGCTTCAGCGCCGCCATCTTGGAGGAGCTGTCGAAAAGCTTGACGCGGAACTCCTCCAGCTCCTCTTGGCTGGCGCCAGGGGGAGGAGGCATCGCCAGGGCGTGTATGGTCGCGTCCAGCGGATCCTGGTTGGATCCGCCAGCGCCTAGGCCGTCATCGATGACCATCACCTCCGCGAGGGTGCTGGCGCCGAGCGCGCCGACAGGAGCGTCGCTGGCGGCAGAAGGGAGGGGATCGTCGACGATCTCCACGTAGCTGGGGAACTCATCGGTGGAGGCCATGTCGACGAGAGCGAGCTTGCCGAAGAGCTCGGTGAGGGAGTCGGCCGCTCATGCGTCGGCGGCGGGCTCGTCAAAGAGGCTGAGCTCGCTGAAGAGGCCGGTGAGGCGACCCGCGGGGATGGCGGCTCCCACGTCAGGCGATGCCCCAAGGCCAGCGCGGGCGGCCGCATCGGGCCGGCTGATCTCACCAGCCGCGGCACACTCGCCGGAGAGGAACAAGGTTCCCGTCCAGAACGTGTCTCCGGCCGACGTCGCTGCTGGCCCCACGGTGGGCGCCAACTGTCGTGGTAATATCTCGACAGATGCCAGGGGGTGGCTTATCATGGTTGGGGCCATGAGATCGTCGTCGGGTCCTGGAAGCAGGAGTGGGCACAAGCTCGGACGGACACGAGATCTACCCAGGTTCAGGGCTCTCCTAAGAGATGAAACCCCTACTCCTGCTCTGCGGGGTCTCCGCATGATCACTATGAAGTAAAGAGTACAATGGTGCTCCTAGAGCTGTTCGGCCAGAGGAGGAAGAAGGGCAAGGCTAGCTCTCTCCGCTCCCTGGCCGTGGTGTGTGTAGAACTGAGGTGGAACAGGAGGGGAACCCTTTGCATGGGTGCGGCCTAGGGGGTTTTATAGGCTAACCCCCCAAGGGTACAATGGTAATGTGGCCGGGTGGTAGGCCCCGGCTGCCAGTGTCTATGGGGCCGGGTTCTCCATCGGCAGCTGGGGCCCACCTCTGCTGGGCCCTGCCGGCTGCCGAGGAACCAGCCGACAGGTGGGCCCCGCCGCCTGCGGGTCCTGCTAACGGCTCTTCACTGTGGCGCCGTCCGTGCTGACGGAGGCCGTGTCGGGCACGCCATGGCTACAGTGCCGCGCCGGGCGGGTCAGCGGCCGCCTGGCGGCGCCCGCTGTAGCCATGCGGCCGTGATTTGGGGGAGGCATGGCGCACTGTGGCCATACCCCAGCTTGTCTCCTGGTCGGGCTCAAACTCCTAGGGAGGGTACGGGCTGCCTGCTAGGAGCCGGCCCGTACCCTCGCCGCCTTTCGGAACGCGCCGTCTTCTAGGAGGCGGACTTCTAGCTTCAGCCATTTTCTTGGGGCCCGCCGTCTTCTAGTAGGCAGCCCTCCAGTCCCGTCCGACCCCGGAGGCCGGTCTTACGACCAGTCGGACTGAGGGGCTTGGCCAGCCCCGATGTCTTGAAATATGGTTAAGTGCTGATGAGGCTACCCGGGATCTACCCCCCCCGACACTTTTGATTTTTTTCTAGGTCAAAACCCTCCATATAGCATAAGATGGACACCGGGGGCTGGCCAGGGGGCCCACAAGCTCAGGAGGCGCTCCCTGTGGTGTAGGGCGCACCCCCAGGCTTGTGGCCACCTGGTGGGTCCCCTTCTGTTGTTTCTTCAACCAATATTTTTTTATATATTCCAAAATAATTCTTCGTAAAGTTTCAGGACATTTGGAGTTGTGCATAATAGGTATATCAGATTTGCTCCTTTCCAGTCTAGAATTGCAGCTGCCGGCATTCTCCCTCTTCTTGTAAACCTTGTAAAATAAGAGACAAAAGGCATAAGAATTGTATCATAAAGTGAAATAACAACCCATAATGCAATAAATATCAACCTAAAAACATGATTCAAAACAGACATATCAACTCCTCCAAGCTTAGACCTCGCTTGTCCTCAAGCGAAAGCCAAAATCGATAATCATTTCCACATGTTTAGAGATAGAGGTGTCGATAAAATAAAATACGGACATGAGGGCATCATGATCATCCTTAGAACAGCAATATATTGTCATATAACTTCTTATGCTAAAGTGATAATTCATTCATAAGGTAAAGTATGAACCAAAAACTTTATTTAAAACTAACAAACCATGATTTCGGTCATTGAAGCAATTGCCATTTATCATAACATCGGAGAGAGTCAATGTAAGAGCTCTTATTTAGCAAGTTCACATACTCAACCATCATTTAGTCTTTCATGATTGCTAACACTGACGTGATAGCTATGAGATCAAAGCTTCAATCAGACACATAGGAAGATAAAGGCTTATAGTTTTGCCTCCCAACCATTTACCTCAAGGGTAATGTCAACAATAATAATTTATGATCACCTACATTCGAGTGGATATGTATGTCTGGATCTTTCCCCAACACATAGTGCTTTCCAAAAAGAGAAAATATAAAAGGAAGGGTGAAGATCACCATGACTCTTGCATAAAGGTAGAAAGTTAAATAAAAGATAGGCCCTTCGCAGAGGGAAGCAGAGGTTGTCATGCGCTTTTTATGTGGATGACGAAATCTTAATGCAAATGAACGTCACTTCATATTGCCGCTTGTGATAGAGAACTTTATTATGCAGTCCGTCGCTTTTATTTCTTCCCCATCACAAGTTCGTATAAAGCTTATTTTCCTCACACTAAAAGATCATACATATTTAGAGAGCAATTTTTATTGCTTTCACCGATGACAACTTACTTGAAGGATCTTACTAAATCCATAGGTAGATATAGTGGACTCTCATGGAAAAACTGGGTTAAAGGTTTGTTGATGCACAAGTAGTATCTCTACTTAGTGCGGAATTTTTGGCTAGCATAGGATGAGAAGCAAGCTCAACATGTTGGAGGATCCATGACAATATAACTTCTATTCGGATATAAGGGGACATAACACAATATGTTGTCTTCTTTGTGCAACATCAAATTATTAGCATATAATATTTTAATGAGTGCTCACAATCACAAAAAATGTCCAAGATGGTGTATTTATATGTGAAACCTCTCTTTCTTTATTACTTCCTATTAATTGCAACAATGACCAATACTATGTTTGTCAACCCTCAACAAATTTCATGCATCATATATATGTGAAGTCATCACTCCCCATAAGATTATTATATAATCCTTTTATTTCTTTTATTCTTTTCCTTTTTTCAAGATCAAAACAAGAAAGCAAAGCCCTTAACATAAAACTAATCTTTATTATATAACTCTCGCACTCGATTACATAGATAGAACACAAAGCAAAACTCAAAGACTAGATCATACTAAAAACTTTTATTCTACTAGATCAAAATTTAACTAAAAGGGTCGAACTAAGATAAACGATAAAGATGTGATGGTGATACGATACCGGGGCACCTCCCCCAAGCTTGACATAAGCCAAGGGGACTGCCCATACCCATGTACTCAAGTCTCCTTCTTCGGAGGTGGTGATGATGAAGATGATGTGGGAGGCTTGTCCTCCGTCTTCCAAGGCATAGGCTCACCATCGTAGAAGGATGAATGAGTCTCCAGAATCCTCAAATCTGCAGCCAAACTCATCCTCTTAAATCTGTATTCATACTCATAGTTTGGTTTTGCAGGTCATAGATCTGGGCTTGGAGGTGCTCGATTTTCTCATGAAGCTTGAAGATGGCCTCTCCAATATCATTGTTGTTCAATTTGTGATCACGGGTGAGTTCCGTGATCATGGAGTGGTTGGTGTTCAGTCCGCGTTCCACCATCCCTTGGCACTTGAAGACCTCCTCCTCAACAGCTTCGAGCCTGGCCTCCACGCTTCCTGTCTTCCTTGGCCCTTGAACATCCCGGATGTGAAGCACCCCCTCTTGCATCTCAATGATTTGAGGGTGTTTCATCACCTCCGGAAGGTAGGGGTTGATGACCTTCTCGTAGAACTTGTCCTTGGGGGCACTTGGAGACGACATGGCGATCTAGATCTGTCAGAAAAATAGCACGAAACAAGAACAAAGGATATTATCGTAATACGGTGGTCAAAACCTTCGGGAGATTATATAATGAATTTTTACCATGCAAAACAAGTATTCTGGGGGAAAACGGAGTCCGGGAGGTACATGAGGTGGCCACAAGCTCGAGAGGCGCGCCCAGGGGGGTAGGGCGCGCCCCCCAGGCTTGTCGCCTGCTCGTGCACTTTTCGGACTACTTTTTATTTACCTAATTTTTTAAATATTCCAAAACGGACTAAAATTGCTTTTGGGAAAACTTTTGGAGTCGGTTTACTTACTGTATCACATACCTATTCCTTTTCAGGTTTCTGGAGCGTTATGGAAGATTTCCTTTATGTACTCCTCCGGTGTTATGGAATGAATAATATTAGTTTCAACATTTATGGGCGTACATAAGATATAGTGTTTGATTCTTTGCCCATTCACCGCCTTCGGGTTGTTGCCTTCGGCATTGTTGATATTTGTCGTGGTAGAAAACTGCCACCTATAAGGCCATCGGCCCCTTTGTGGTTCAGCAGGGGGGAGGATGCATTGCACAAAGAGCGGAGGCCGTGGGACAGCACGACGGTGGTGACACTGGTGATTTTTACCCAGGTTCGGGCCGCTGAGAAGCGTAAAACCCTACTCCTGCTTTGGTGGATTGATGTGGAGACCGTGGAGAATGCGCGGCGCTCGAGCCCGGCAAGGTCGCCCAGGGGGAAGAGCAGCTACGCGCGTATGAGTACACGAGGGTCTGAATCCTTTCTAAGGTTGCCACGGTCCTCCTTTTATAGGCTAAGGGGTTACCACAATGGCAAAATGGTCATTATCCAGTGATTAGATAGCTAACAGTGCTATCATACCTAACTCTGGTAGTTAGGACAAAGCGCATTAAATGCGCTGCCATGTGTCATGCTGTGGATGCGGCCCGGCAGGCCTGTCGCGCCGCTTTAGTCATCTTCCACCTGTTTGCTTGACACACCACTAGATGGGTGTCATATGGAGGTGATCTTCCTCCTAAATGGCCGTCACGTGCCAAATGACAGCCACTTAGTTATCTGGGGGCTCGACACCGCACCGATGGGTGACTTGCATTGCGATGCGTTGGAGCGGTGGAGTCTTGGCGGGGATGTAGGCTGCCAGCGGCCCGGGCAATCCTTGCCGGGGAAGTCTTGGGACTTGTCTTCGGGGTGGCCTCGACCTGACCGGGCTTGCCTTCCCGGCATGGGAGGTTTTTCCTTAGTGATCTCTTGCCGTCTTTGCTTGTCTTGGTCTTCTTGATCTGCCCTTTGATTCCTTAAAGAGCTCTCTCTCTCTGGCTTGGTTCTGTCTTGAATGCTTGTTGTTGCTTGTATTTCTGCCACTTGAGCCTGTGTATAGTCTGAGCAACATACATAAGGGCTTGTTGCACCGACAGGAGCCCCCGGGCCTGGCCCAAACATGCTGCCGACCATCGTTGGGGTAGGCCCTATCAGGTACACAGGCAGGGGTCTTGCGCTGATATTCTCTTCTTCCTTGATTTTTCTTCTTTCTTCTTCATGAACCTGTGCTTGAGTCAGTTTCCGGTTCTCCCGCTCATCGTGTGATGCCAAACGTGGTTGGGGCCATCCTGTTATGGCCCGTGAATGACTTTATCCCACAGGGCGGTAACTGCCATTTCACTCATCCCACTACGCCCGCCCTTTCCGCCATGTACGGCGCATGCGCCGCGCAGGGTAGGTAACGGACGCGTGCGGTGCAGGGAAGAGCGCTATGATAGGAACCCAAACTCATCGGATTGGTGCAAAAGGGCGGTCGATGGGCTTGGTCACCGTCCGCAGCGTGGATGGGTCGGATTGAAAGGAGCCCTCGGGAGTAGGTGGAGAACCAGCCCCGGCTCGCCTATAAAGAGGGAGCACTAGGGGGAGTGGAGGCATCCGTCCACGCACTTCTGCCTTCTTCTTCCTTGCCTCCTCCTTCGTCATGCCGAAAGGGAGAGACCAGGGCCAGGCCCCGGGCCTCAGTTCGGGGGTGATGACTCCGAAGGCTAGTGTCACCGCTCGGGGAGTGAGTCTGGTCCGGGGCCGTGTGAGGCGCGGCGACCGTAGTAGGGGCGGTCATGGTTCATGACGGCGTGTCAGCAAACGCCACACCGACCATGGTGTGGAAGGTTCTGCGCTTCTTCATGATGGTGGAGCGCTCGCCCTTTCCACGCGAGCTCGCCGTCCGGGGAAGAGGCGTCACCCCCGCTGCAAGCTGTCGGAGCTCGTCAACACGTCGGCGGAGTCCTCAGGGCTTCTGGTGCTTGCCCGTGGGAACACGCTCGAGATCTTTGGTAATCCCAGCCCTGCTCCCTTTGGCGAGGTCGGGGATGATGCTGAAGATGGCGGTGCCCTCCTGCCCGTCAAGGTGGAGAGTGGTGCTCCCCGCGCGCCTCGGGTGCCGCCGCCACCGTCAGCCGCTTCTTAGGGGGAGGTGACGGGCCAAGGGCTCAGCATCCTCCAGGAGCGACAGTGACGAGGAAAAAAACATGCGAAGACGGAGAAGGCGGGTGGCAGGCCGTCAGGTCGGAGTACGATGGCACCGACGCATTTGTCTCGTATTGCCGGCCTGCTGCTCCGTCTTCCCGCTCTTCCCCTCCCTCCCCGGCACCATCATCACCAGCTTCTTCCGGACGGCTGCCGGGGAGGGGACGCTCTCTTGGTGCCTTCGCCTCCTCCAGCAGTCTTCCAGCTGAGCCCCGGTAGGATCTCCCCGCTAGCATCTGTGCTGGCATGTCCTGCTGGCACTGGTGGTGACAACCAGGGCACCACCCAGGTGCTCTCTCCGTCTCCCTCCTTCGCAGCCTCGCCACTCCCGATCTTGTTAGGCTGCTCCCGGTGGACTCTGAAGGGATCAGGCTGGGCTTCTGCCCAGGCACTCCTATTGCCCTCTTCGCCTCCCACTGTAGTTCCTAGGAGGAGAGGGACAAGAAAGGAATTATGGGGCACTTATCTTTTTTCAATCTAAAACATGTAGGAATTTGCCAAACTTTAGTTTCAAATATGTAATCTCTTCTATCCATGTTTTACTCTGTAAGTCTTGTACTCGTTTATCCGCATATTAATGAAAAAAGATGGTCTTGCTGGGTACTTGTGCATGTACTATATCCATGCAGAGGAGGAATGCCTCTATACTTTTAAGTAAACAAGTTTTCTCCGGCAAGCTATTCTGTCGGGCGCCTTCCGTTTATTGCCGCGAGGCTTGGCCTGCCGGCCTCAAAACTATGGAAGGGGACCGGCCCCTCGTCGAACCTTCTTCGCCAAGAGCCACTACAACCATCTTGACCGAAGCAACGTTCGGGTCAAAGGATGGGAGCACAAATGTTTCGAAGGTGACGAGGTTTCTCTATGCACAAGTTTTCTTCTTACAGAGACATGTATGGGTAAAGAGGAACTTATCTGATTTGCTTGTCGGGGATCAATATGTAAACTTGTTTCCGCCTCTTCTTTTTGGGACCGAGTCCGCGGCAAGAGTCCTGCAGTTAGTGCAGAGGAAAACAAAGCAACATATGATCTTATCTACATGATCATGGTATGCTCATGTTATTCTATGCATGCATGCAAGTTTTTTGGGGGCCCCCAGCGCTTTGTTTTATTGTCTGTGCTCAGGGTCTGCGCCTGGCTTTGTACAAAGGGTTACATGCGCATCGACAAGGCTTGTACAAAAGGGTGGCTACCGGGCAGGGCCCGACTGCCGCGCCTTATACGGGTATAACATACGAAGATGCTTAATGTTCCATTAGTTTTGCAACTGAATGCCATCTTCAGTCTCCATCGGACTGCGACGGGTTTGGTGACTCGTACTACCCGGTAAGGGCCTTCCCACTTCGGCGTGAACTTGTTTGCACCCTTGGCGGACTGAACACACCTAAGGACAAGGTTGCCTTCCTCAAGGTTCCGGGCATGAACCCTGGGGCTGTTATAGCGACGCAGGGCTTGCTAGTAGCATGCAGCACGCGTAGCAGCTCGGAGACGGTTCTCCTCAAGGAGCACGGCATCATCATGCCGGTGCTGCTCTTGCTCTACTTCATCGTAGGCAAATACTCGAGGTGACCCATATATGAGTTCCATGGGGATCACTACTTCTGCCCCATAGACTAGGGAGAAGGGAGTCTGGCCGGTAGCTCGATTTGGTGTCGTATGGAGGGACCAAAGAACCACCGGCAGCTCGTCGATCCAGCGCCTGCTGCACTTCCGCAGCTTGTCGAAAGTTCTTGTCTTGAGTCCTCGCAGCACTTCAGCGTTCATCCTCTCAGCTTGTTCATTGCTTCTGGGATGAGCAATAGAGGCGAATGAAACCTTGCTTTCGAGGGTTTGAACGTATTGCATGAAGGCGCGGCTTGTGAATTGGGTGCCGTTGTCAGTGATGACTCTGGCGGGTACTCCTAAGCGGCACACCAATCCTTTCAAGAACTTGATAGCTAACTGTGCGGTCACCTTTCTCACAGGATCCACCTCCGGCCACTTTGTAAGCTTGTTGATTGCAACGTACAAGAATTCAAAGCCCCCGGTAGCATGGGGGAAGGGGCCCAAGATGTCGAGCCCCCAGACCGAAAATGGCCATGTCAAAGGGATCGTCTAGAGAGCTTGAGCAGGTTGATGGATATTCTTGGAGTGGAACTGGCAGGCTTCACATTTGGTGACTAGCTCGATCGCATCTTGGAGGGCTGTGGGCCAGTAGAAACCTTGCCGGAAAGCTTTTTCGACCAAGGCTCTTGATCCAATATGGGAGTCGCACATGCCTTTGTGTATCTCTGCCAACAGTTCCTTCCCCTCTTCCCGGCAAATGCACTTCAATTTCACACCGTTGGGCCTCCTTCTGTATAGCGTGTTGTCGACAAAGTGATACATACTGGCCCTCCGGGCTACTCTTTTAGCCTCTTCTTGCTCTTCGGGAAGTTATTCTGTTTGGAGGTAATGGACTATATGTCGTGCCCAAGTTGGAGCTTGGGGCTCAACAACAAGGATCAACGGCACCTCCTTGTTCGTGGGAGCGCAAATCTCAACCGCAAGAACTGGTGGTTCGGCGGGAGGGTGCTGCTCACCAGGCGAAGTGGAGTTGTTCCCGCCAACCTCTCTGCCGGGGGCTTCGGGAAGCTCTGCCGAGAGAGGCTTGCCGGAGTCCAGTTTCCTCCTCTTTCTGGCCATTGTTGTCGGGGATACTGAGGGTTGAGTCAGGTGGAGAACAAAAGTCCCTGGTTCCACAGGAAGCTTCTGTGCAACGCATTTTGATAGATGATTAGCAATGTTGTTTTCCGCACGTGGCACGTGCTTTGTTTGCAACCCGTCAAAACACTCCTCCAACTTCCTCACCTCTTCGACATATGCCTCCATCAATGGACTCTGGTAATCCTTGTTCACTTGCCTCACCACAAGCTGCGAGTCTCCATGAATGATCAACTTATTAATTTCCAACTCTGTTGCGATCCTGAGCACGACAAGGAGTCCTTCATATTCTGCAGTGTTGTTGGTAGCTTTCTCCTGGGGAAAATGCATTTGGATCACGTACTTGAGGTGCTCTCCAGTGGGTGTGACAAGGAGCACGCCAGCCCCCTGCACCTTGCAGTGAGAAGGCACCATCAAAGTACATGATCCACTCTTGGGGAGCCTCCTTGCCGGGGATAACTGTTTCCGGTGTTTCTTCATCTGGGGTTGGTGTCCATTCCGTGATGAACTCCGCCAATGCTCTACTTTGAATGGTTGACATGCTCTCATACTTTAGACCAAAGCTCGACAATTCCAAAGCCCATTCCACTATTCTGCTAGTGGCCTCCGGGTTCCTCAGTATGCGTTGCAAAAGGAAGCGGGTGACAACTGTGATCTCGTGGGCTTGGAAGTAGTGGTGCAGTTTCCTTGAGGCCATGATGAGGCCAAAGATCAACTTTGGCACGCCAGAGTACCTTGATCTAGCCCCCTGCAATAGGGAACTCACAAAGTATACTGGCCGCTGCACCACCTTCTTCTTTGCCGTGGTCTTGGAATTGTCTCCATTATACTGCTCTTCTTTCTCCTGATCTGCACCGGACCTTGCCGGGATGGGTTCACTTTCCTCTCCGGAGGGGGCAGTAGCTGCGGCTGCTCCTTCATCCACTTCCCACTGCGCCACCAATGCTACACTAACCACTTGATTGGTTACCGCTAGGTACAGCAGCAACGGCTCTTGTGGTTTAGGAGCGTCCAAGGTGGGAGCAGAGAAAAGATAGGTCTTCAAGTCTTGTAGCGGTGCTTCTGCCTCCGGGGTCCACTTCATCGGCCCTGCCTTCTTCAAAATTTTGAAGAACGGCAACGCGTGCTCGGCAGACTTGGAAATGAACCTGCTCAGCGCGGCAACACATCCGGTCAGGCACCTCACATCTTTAACTATCTTGGGTGCTTGAATCTACTCGATCACCTTGATCTTGCCAGGGTTGGCCTCTATCCCCCGGTGGGATACAAAGAAACCAAGTAGCTTGCCAGAGGGAACGCCAAACACACACTTCTCAGGGTTTAACTTCAAGTTGATCTTGCGTAGATTCGCAAAGGTCTCTTCCAAGTCCTGAATGAGAGTTGACTTGTCCTTGGTCTTGACTACTATGTCATCCATGTACGCTTCAATATTCCTGTGCAATTGAGGCTCGAAACCAATTTGCACTGCCCTCACAAAAGTAGATCCAGCGGTCTTCAACCCGAAAGGCATCCACACAAAGCAGTACGTGCCACACGAGGTTATGAACGCGGTCTTCTCCTTATCCTCCTTGACATGAAGATCTGATGGTACCCAGAGTATGCATCCAAGAAGGAAAGAAGATCACACCCGAAAGTGGAATCTACAATCTGGTCAATGCACGGCAAGGGGAACGGGTCCTTCGGGCATGCCTTGTTCAGATCCGTGAAGTCTATGCAAAGCCTCCATTTCCCGTTCGCCTTGCGCACCACCACTAGGTTCGCTAACCATGTTGGGTGCAGTACTCCTCTGACCAAACCAGCTACTTCAAGTTTCTTGATCTCCTCAGCAATGAACTGTTGCCGCTCCAAAGCTTTCTTCCTGACTTTCTTCTTGATGGGCCGGGCATGAGGGCAGACAGCAAGGTGGTGCTCGATTACCTCCCTGGGAACACCGGGGATGTCAGGTGGTTGCCAGGCAAACACATCTACAATCGCCCGCAGGAAGGCAACGAGCGCGCCTTCCTATTTGTCATCAAGGGTGGAGCTGATGGTGAAGGTACCACCAACGCCATCCAGCCCTGTCGGGACTTTCTTCACCGCAGGTGAGGCAACCTTGGGCTTCTTGCTAGTGGAGCTCTCCGGCAAATCATCGACGGGTGCAGCACACTCCGAAGAGGTGCGCTTCCCAGATTCCTTGCCGGTATCCTTGCTAGCTTTCTTCCCTTTCTTACTTTCCTTGGCGGGAGCTGCACCTTCCGTGGCCTCAGCGGCGACTGCGTCTCGGTACATCTTATCCACGCATATGATTGCGTCCTTCTTGTCTGACGGAATGGAAATGACGCCCATCAGCCCCGGCATCTTCAGTGTGTTGTAGGCATAGTGAGATGCCGCCATGAATTTTGCTAGGGCTGGAGAACCAAGGATTCCATTGCACGGCAGGGGGAGATCAACCACATCAAACACAACCTTCTCGGCCCGGTAGTTCAATTCTCCTCCAAACATCACCGGCAATGTGATCTTTCCCTTAGGACGACTCCTGCCGAGGTTGATCCCTTGGAAAGTGACAGTGGTCTTGAGCTCATCATCTGTTATTTGAATTTTGCTGAGCACCTTGGGGGAAATCAGATTCAACCCAGCCCCGCCGTCAACCAACATCTTCGTGACCTTGAGGTTGCAGATTGTTGGTGAAACCAACAACGGCAAGCACCCTACCGCGGTGGTGCGGTCAGGGTGATCCTCTTCGTCGAAGATGATGGGCGTGCGGGACCATTTGAGCGGTTTCCGGGAGTCCACTGCTGGCTCTACAACATTGACCTCACGTGTCCACTGTTTAAGCTGGCGGTGAGAGGAGTGCAAAGATGCGCCTCCGTCAACGCACATGGCCTCAGTGGCTTTCTGGAACTCTTGCTCACTGGTTTCCTCTTCATCCCCTTCATCACTTTTGTCTTCGCCTTCTTTCTTCTTACGGCCCCCTGCGGGCCTCTCTGGATGCTGGGGATCCTTGCCGCGCTGGCCTCCTCTGCTGCCTCGGCCCTTCCCGCCAGCACCTTCTTGGTCTCTTTCCTTGTCGCGCTTCTCGTACTCAGATCTCTGCTTTTTGACAAGTTGCTCAACTTGGTGACACTCTTGGAGATCATGGCCCTTGGTCAGGTGGATCTTGCAGTATGGCCCGTCAGCCTTCCCAGCCTTTTCGGCCGCCGCAACCTCCCGGCAATCAGTGCACGCGGCAACTTTCTTGTCGGGGGCTTTGGTCTTCGCCTTCTTGCCGGTACTAGGAGTGCCAAAGCCCTCCACAGCCAATACTGCCTTTTCCTTGCGCTTCTTGTTCTTCCTCTTCGGGTCTGCAGCATCGTCGTCATCCTCTGAGTCGACTTCGACACCGTCCTCTTCTTCGGGGAGTCGCCTCCCTTCCTCTGTTCTGTTACATTTATCCGCCAAAGTGTACAGCACATTCACAGTCTTGGTCAACCGAATGTTCATCTTGGAACATATCCTCCTGTTGTTCATTGGACTGGAACGCGGCAATCACAGCTGCCGGGTGGATGTCTGGGATGTTTCTGTGTACCCGGCTAAACCTCTGCATGTACTTCCGCAAGCTCTCTCCTTCCTTTTGTGGAAGGAGCTGCAGATCGTTGGGCCGTCCTGGTTCTTGATGGCCGCCCATGAAGGCGCCAACAAACTCATCGCACAGGCCAGCCCATGATGAGATGGAGTTCTCCGGAAGGTGCATCAGCCATGACCTCACATTTGGCTTGAGTGCCAAGGGGAAGTAATTGGCGAACACCTTCTCATCTCTCCCTCCGGCAGCTTGAACAGCGATGGTGTAGATGCTCAAGAACTCTACCGGGTTCAGCCGTCCATCATACTTTTCTGGTATTTCTGGCTTGAAAATGCAGGCAGATGGCCAACGGACTTGCCGCGGCTCACGAGTGAAGGCGGGGCACCCAACCTCGAAGGGTAGGTACCCGCCCTCACTGGGCGCGGGTTCATCGACGTCTGGGCCATTGCGCCTGTCGGATTGGCGGCGGGTTTCGCGGCGTCGCTCTATGGTGACGCACGCGTCTTCCCTCCGCCGGTCTTCCAGGACCTGCCGCTGATCTCGACGGGCCCGAGGGTCAGACGAGGCCATCGGTACCTCGTCGGACTCCTGTTTGCATGGTTCTGGCTGTGGTCCTTGCGCTGGCCGTCGCGGAGGGGACTGTACCGTTGGAGTGGCCACCTCAGCTCGGTCAGCAGCACGGGCTGTGGCTGTCTCTTGCGAGAGCTGTGGCGGATCCACCCGCTGTGATCCCCCTGCTTCAGCGAAACCGATCAAGCTCTGGATGGTAGCTCTCTGCTCATCCATTTGATCGGCCGCTGGTGGGAACCTCAGTAGGAGTTGGGCTCGCGCCATGGCTTCCGAAGCAGTGCTTGGCATAGATGACGACACAAACCATGACGTCGCTCGGCTCCTGCCAGTACCAGTGACGGCGGCGGCGTGCTCTTGTCGCCGCGAGCCAGCCGCCGCGGTGGTACGGTGGTGAGAAGGGTGCGCCTGGGAGTTAATGGCCCCGTTCGGCGCTTCGTCTTGGTTTCCCCGCCCCGGGGGAGGTGCTTGTTGGGGAACGTAGCAGAATTTTAAAATTTTCTACGCATCACCAAGATCAATCTATGGAGTCATCTAGCAACGAGTGAGAGGGGAGTGTATCTACATACCCTTGTAGATCGCGAGCGGAAGCGTTCAAGAGAACGGGGTTGATGGAGTCGTACTCGTCGTGATCCAAATCACCGATGACCGAGCGCCGAACGGACGGCACCTCCGCGTTCAACACACGTACGGAGCAGAGACGTCTCCTCCTTCTTGATCCAGCAAGGGGGGAGGAGAGGTTGATGGAGATCCAGCAGCACGACGGTGTGGTGGTGGAAGCAGCGGGATTTCAGCAGGGCTTCGCCAAGCGCTACTGGAGGAGGAAGAGGTGTCACGGGAGGGAGAGGGAGGCGCCAGGGGCTGAGCTGTTTCTCCCATGCACCTCCCCACTATATATAGGGGTGGAGGGGGCTGGTTTCTTTCCCTCCAAGTCCATTGGGGCGTTGGCAAAGGTGGAAGGAAAGAAATCCCATCCTTTCCCTTCCCCACCGATTGTTATCCCCCTTTTTTAGGGATCTTGATCTTATCCCTTCGGGATATGATCTTATTCCTTCTAAGGGGGAATCTTGGTGCGCCTTGACTAGGGGCGTGGGGCCTTGCCCCCACTACCCACGTTCATGTGGGTCCCCCCATGCAGGTGGGCCCCACTCCGGAACCTTCTAGAACCTTCTCGGTACAATACCGAAAAATCCCGAACATTTTCCGGTGGCCAAAATAGGACTTCCCATATATAAATCTTTACCTCCGGACCATTCCGGAACTCCTCGTGACGTCCAGGATCTCATCCGAGACTCCGAACAACCTTCGGGTTACCGCATACTAATATCTCTATAACCCTAGCGTCACCGAACCTTAAGTGTGTAGACCCTACGGGTTCGGGAGACACGCAGACATGACCGAGATGACTCTCCGGTCAATAACCAACAGCGGGATCTGGATACCCATGTTGGCTCCCACATGCTCCTCGATGATCTCATCGGATGAACCATGATGTCGAGGATTCAATCAATCCCGTACGCAATTCCCTTTGTCTATCGGTACGATACTTGCCCGAGATTCGATCGTCGGTATCTCGATACCTTGTTCAATCTCGTTACCGGCAAGTCTCTTTACTCGTTTCCGTAACACATCATCCCGTGAACAACTCCTTGATCACATTGAGCTCATTATGATGATGTCCTACCGAGTGGGCCCAGAGGTACCTCTCCGTTACATGGAGTGACAAATCCCAGTCTCGATTCGTGCCAACCCAACAGATACTTTCGGAGATACCCGTAGTGCACCTTTATAGCCACCCAGTTACGTTGTGACGTTTGGTGCACCCAAAGCACTCCTACGGTATCCGGGAGTTGCACAATCTCATGGTCTAAGGAAAAGTTACTTGACATTGGAAAAGCTTTAGCAAATGAACTACACGATCTAGTGCTAGGCTTAGGATTGGGTCTTGTCCATCACATCATTCTCCTAATGATGTGATCCCGTTATCAATGACATCCAATGTCCATGGTCAGGAAATCGTAACCATCTATTGATCAACGAGCTAGTCAACTAGAGGCTTACTAGGGACATGTTGTGGTCTATGTATTCACACATGTATTACGATTTCCGGATAACACAATTATAGCATGAATAACAGACAATTATCATGAACAAGGAAATATAATAATAACCATTTTATTATTGCCTCTAGGGCATATTTCCAACAGTCTCCCACTTGCACTAGAGTCAATAATCTAGTTACATTGTGATGAATCGAACACCCATAGAGTACTGGTGTTGATCATGTTTTGCTCGTGAAAGAGGTTTAGTCAACGGATCTGCTACATTCAAATCCGTGTGCACTTTACAAATATCTATGTCTCCATCTTGAACATGTTCACGTATGGAGTTGAAGCGACGCTTGATATGCCTGGTCCTTTTGTGAAACCTGGGCTCCTTGGCAAGGGCAATAGCTCCAGTGTTATCACAGAAGAGAACCATTGGACCCGACGCATTTGGAATGACTCCTAGGTCGGTGATGAACTCCTTCATCCATACTGCTTCGTGTGCTGCCTCCGAGGCTGCTATGTACTCCGCTTCGCATGTAGAACCCGCCACGACGCTTTGCTTGCAACTGCACCAGCTTACCGCTCCACCATTCAAAATATACACGTATCCGGTTTGTGACTTGGAGTCATCCGGATCTGTGTCGAAGCTAGCGTCGACGTAACCCTTTACGACGAGCTCTTCGTCACCTCCATATACGAGAAACATATCCTTAGTCCTTTTCAGGTACTTCAGGATGTTCTTGACCGCTGTCCAGTGTTCCTTGCCGGGATTACTTTGGTACCTACCTACCAAACTTACAGCAAGGTTTACATCAGGTCTGGTACACAGCATGGCATACATAATAGACCCTATGGCTGAGGCATAGGGG
Organism: Thinopyrum elongatum; assembly: GCA_011799875.1. NCBI lineage: Eukaryota > Viridiplantae > Streptophyta > Magnoliopsida > Poales > Poaceae > Thinopyrum > Thinopyrum elongatum. The sequence goes on from CM022299.1 coordinate 423,451,391, forward strand.
ATGACACTCATCTCTTCTATATCTTTTGCCGTGGTCGGGCATTGAGCCGAGCTCAATTTCACACCTTGCAATACAGGCAAGAACCCCTTCTTGGACTGATCCATATTGAACTTCTTCAATATCTTATCAAGGTATGTGCTTTGCGAAAGACCTATGAGGCGTCTCGATCTATCTCTATAGATCTTGATGCCTAATATATAAACAGCTTCTCCAAGGTCCTTCATTGAAAAACACTTATTCAAGTAGGCCTTTATACTTTCCAAGAATTCTATATCATTTCCCATCAGCAGTATGTCATCCACATATAATATGAGAAATGCTACAGAGCTCCCACTCACTTTCTTGTAAACACAGGCTTCTCCATAAGTCTGTGTGAACCCAAACGCTTTGATCATCTCGTCAAAGCGAATGTTCCAACTCCGAGATGCTTGCACCAGCCCATAGATTGAGCGCTGGAGCTTGCATACCTTGTCAGCATTCTCAGGGTCGACAAAACCTTCCGGTTGTATCATATACAACTCTTCCTTAAGAAAACCATTAAGGAATGCCGTTTTGACGTCCATTTGCCATATCTCATAATCATAGTATGCGGCAATTGCTAACATGATTCTGACGGATTTCAGCTTCGCTACGGGTGAGAAAGTCTCATCGTAGTCAGCCCCTTGAACTTGTCGATAACCCTTAGCGACAAGCCGAGCCTTATAGATGGTCACATTACCATCCGCGTCAGTCTTCTTCTTAAAGATCCATTTATTTTCTATGGCTTGCCGATCATCGGGCAAGTCAGTCAAAGTCCATACTTCGTTTTCATACATGGATCCTATCTCGGATTTCATGGCTTCAAGCCATTTGTCGGAATCCGGGCCCGCCATCGCTTCTTCATGGTTCGAAGGTTCACTGTTGTCTAACAACATGATTTCCAGGACAGGATTGCCATACCACTCTGGTGCGGAACGTGTCCTCGTGGACCTTCGAAGTTCAGTGGTAGCTTGATCATGATCATTATCAATAACTTCCTCTCTAGCCGGTGTAGGCTCCACAGAAACATTTTCCTGTGCTGCGCTACTCTCCGGTTCGAGGGTCATCTCATCAAGCTCCACTTTCCTCCCACTTACTTCTTTCGAGAGAAACTCTTTCTCTAGAAAGGATCCATTCCTGGCAACAAAGATCTTGCCCTCGGATCTTAGGTAGAAGGTATACCCAATAGTTTCCTTAGGGTATCCTATGAATACGCATTTTTCCGACTTGGGTTCGAGCTTCTCTGGTTGAAGTTTCTTCACATAAGCATCGCATCCCCAAACTTTCAGAAACGACAGCTTATGTTTCTTCCCAAACCATAATTCATACGGTGTCGTCTCAACGGATTTTGACGGTGCCCTATTTAAAGTGAATGCGGCAGTCTCTAAAGCATAACCCCAAAAGGATAGCGGTAAATCGGTAAGAGACATCATAGATCGCACCATATCCAATAGAGTGCGATTACGACGTTCGGACACACCATTACGCTGAGGTGTTCCAGGCGGCGTGAGTTGTGAAACAATTCCACATTTCCTTAAGTGCGTGCCAAATTCATGACTCAAATATTCTCCTCCACGATCTGATCGTAAGAACTTTATTTTCTTGTCACGTTGATTCTCAACCTCACTCTGAAATTCCTTGAACTTTTCAAAGGTCTCAGACTTGTGCTTCATCAAGTAGACATACCCATATCTACTCAAATCATCGGTGAGGGTGAGAACATAACGATAACCACCGCGAGCCTCAACACTCATTGGACCACACACATCAGTATGTATGATCTCCAATAGGTTGGTTGCTCGCTCCATTGTTCCGGAGAACGGAGTCTTGGTCATCTTGCCCAAGAGGCATGGTTCGCATCTGTCAAATGATTCATAATCAAGAGACTCCAAAAGTCCATCTGCATGGAGTTTCTTCATGCGTTTAACACCGATATGACCAAGGCGGCAGTGCCACAAGTATGTGGGACTATCGTTATCAACCTTGCATTTCTTGGCATTCACATTATAAACATGTGTAACATCACGTTCGAGATTCAATAAAAATAAACCATTCACCAGCGGGGCATGACCATAAAACATATCTCTCATATAAATAGAACAACCATTATTCTCAGATTTAAATGAGTAGCCATCTCGCATTAAGCGAGATCCAGATACAATGTTCATGCTCAAAGCTGGTACTAAATAACAATTATTGAGGTTTAAAACTAATCCCGTAGGTAGATGCAGAGGTAGCGTGCCGACGGCGATCACATCGACCTTGGAACCATTCCCGACGCGCATCGTCACCTCGTCCTTTGCCAGTCTACGCTGATTCCGCAGTTCCTGCTTTGAGTTCCAAATATGAGCAACCGCACCGGTATCAAATACCCAGGAACTACTACGAGTGCTGGTAAGGTACACATCAATTACATGTATATCATATATACCTTTGGTATTGCCGGCCTTCTTGTCCGCCAAGTACTTGGGGCAGTTTCGCTTCCAGTGACCGTTTCCCTTGCAATAAAAGCACTCAGTCTCAGGCTTGGGTCCATTCTTCGACTTCTTCCCGGCAGCTGGCTTACCGGGCGCGGCAACTCCCTTGCCGTCCTTCTTGAAGTTCTTCTTACCCTTGCCCTTCTTGAACTTAGTGGTTTTATTCACCATCAACACTTGATGTTCCTTTCTGATCTCTGCCTCCGCTGACTTCAGCATCGCATATACCTCAGGAATGGTCTTTTCCATCCCCTTCATGTTGAAGTTCATCACGAAGCTCTTGTAGCTAGGTGGAAGCGACTGAAGGATTCTGTCAACGACCGCGTCATCCGGGAGATTAACTCCCAGCTGAGACAAGCGGCTGTGCAACCCAGACATTTTGAGTATGTGCTCGCTGACAGAACTATTTTCCTCCATCTTACAGCTGTAGAACTTATCGGAGACTTCATATCTCTCGATCCGGGCATGAGCTTGGAAAACCATTTTCAGCTCTTCGAACATCTCATATGCTCCGTGATGCTCAAAACGCTTTTGGAGCCCCGGTTCTAAGCTGAAGAGCATGCCGCACTGAACGAAGGAGTAATCATCGGTGCGTGTCTGCCAAACGTTCAAATCGTCTGGCAGTGCTGGGAGAGCAGGTGGGTCACCTAACGGTGCTTCAAGGACATATGATTTCTTGGCAGCTATGAGGATAATCCTCAGGTTACGGACCCAGGCCGCATAGTTGCTACCATCGTCTTTCAGCTTGTTTTTCTCTAGGAACGCGTTGAAGTTGAGGGTAACATTAGCGTTGGCCATTTGATCTACAAGATAGATATGTAACATTTAGACTAAGTTCATGACAATTAAGTTCATCTAATCAAATTATGTAATGAACTCCCACTCAGATAGACATCCCTCTCGTCATCTAAGTGATTACATGATCCGAATCGACTAGGCCGTGTCCGATCATCACGTGAGACGGACTAGTCATCAACGGTGAACATCCCCATGTTGATCGTATCTTCTATACGACTCATGCTCGACCTTTCGGTCTCTTGTGTTCCGAGGCCATGTCTGTACATGCTAGGCTCGTCAAGTCAACCTAAGTGTATTGCTGTGTAAATCTGGCTTACACCCGTTGTATTCGAACGTTAGAATCTATCACACCCGATCAACACGTAGTGCTTCGAAACAACAAACCTTCGCAACGGTGCACAGTTAGGGGGAACACTTTCTTGAAATTTTAGTAAGGGATCATCTTATATATGCTACCGTCGTTCTAAGCAAATAAGATGCAAAAACATGATAAACATCTCATGCAATCAAAATAGTGACATGATATGGCCATTATCACTTTGCTCCTTTTGATCTCCATCTTCGGGGCTCCATGATCATCATCGTCACCGGCATGACACCATGATCTCCATCATCATGATCTCCATCATCGTGTCTTCATGAAGTTGTCTCGCCAACTATTACTTCTACTACTACGGCTAACGGTTAGCAATAAAGTAAAGTAATTACATGGCGAATTTCAATGACACGCCGGTCATATAATAAATTAAGACAACTCCTATGGCTCCTGCCGGTTGTCATACTCATCGACATGCAAGTCGTGATTCCTATTACAAGAACATGATCATCTCATACATCACATATATCATTCATCACATCCTTTGGCCATATCACATCACAAAGCACTTGCTGCAAAAACAAGTTAGACGTCCTCTAATTGTTGTTGCAAGTTTTTTACGTGGCTGCTATAGGTTTCTAGCAAGAACGTTTCTTACCTACGCCAAAACCACAACGTGATATGCCAATTTCTATTTACCCTTCATAAGGACCCTGTTCATCGAATCCGATCCGACTAAAGTGGGAGAGACAGACACCCGCTAGCCACCTTATGCAACTAGTGCATGTCAGTCGGTGGAACCTGTCTCACGTAAGCGTACGTGTAAGGTCGGTCCGGGCCGCTTCATCCCACAGTGCCGCCGAATCAAGATAAGACTAGTAACGGCAAGAAGATTGACAAATCGACGCCCACAACTACTTTGTGTTCTACTCGTGCAAGATACTACGCATAGACCTAGCTCATGATGCCACTGTTGTGGAACGTAGCAGAATTTTAAAATTTTCTACGCATCACCAAGATCAATCTATGGAGTCATCTAGCAACGAGTGAGAGGGGAGTGTATCTACATACCCTTGTAGATCGCGAGCGGAAGCGTTCAAGAGAACGGGGTTGATGGAGTCGTACTCGTCGTGATCCAAATCACCGATGACCGAGCGCCGAACGGACGGCACCTCCGCGTTCAACACACGTACGGAGCAGAGACGTCTCCTCCTTGATCCAGCAAGGGGGGAGGAGAGGTTGATGGAGATCCAGCAGCACGACGGTGTGGTGGTGGAAGCAGCGGGATTTCAGCAGGGCTTCGCCAAGCGCTACTGGAGGAGGAAGAGGTGTCACGGGAGGGAGAGGGAGGCGCCAGGGGCTGAGCTGTTTCTCCCATGCACCTCCCCACTATATATAGGGGTGGAGGGGGCTGGTTTCTTGCCCTCCAAGTCCATTGGGGCGTTGGCAAAGGTGGAAGGAAAGAAATCCCATCCTTTCCCTTCCCCACCGATTGTTATCCCCCTTTTTTAGGGATCTTGATCTTATCCCTTCGGGATATGATCTTATTCCTTCTAAGGGGGAATCTTGGTGCGCCTTGACTAGGGGTGTGGGGCCTTGCCCCCACTACCCACGTTCATGTGGGTCCCCCCATGCAGGTGGGCCCCACTCCGGAACCTTCTAGAACCTTCTCGGTACAATACCGAAAAATCCCGAACATTTTCCGGTGGCCAAAATAGGACTTCCCATATATAAATCTTTACCTCCGGACCAGTCCGGAACTCCTCGTGACGTCCAGGATCTCATCCGAGACTCCGAACAACCTTCGGGTTACCGCATACTAATATCTCTATAACCCTAGCGTCACCGAACCTTAAGTGTGTAGACCCTACGGGTTCGGGAGACACGCAGACATGACCGAGACGACTCTCCGGTCAATAACCAACAGCGGGATCTGGATACCCATGTTGGCTCCCACATGCTCCTCGATGATCTCATCGGATGAACCACGATGTCGAGGATTCAATCAATCCCGTACGCAATTCCCTTTGTCTATCGGTACGATACTTGCCCGAGATTCGATCGTCGGTATCTCGATACCTTGTTCAATCTCGTTACCGGCAAGTCTCTTTACTCGTTTCCGTAACACATCATCCCGTGAACAACTCCTTGATCACATTGAGCTCATTATGATGATGTCCTACCGAGTGGGCCCAGAGGTACCTCTCCGTTACATGGAGTGACAAATCTCAGTCTCGATTCGTGCCAACCCAACAGATACTTTCGGAGATACCCGTAGTGCACCTTTATAGCCACCCAGTTACGTTGTGACGTTTGGTGCACCCAAAGCACTCCTACGGTATCCGGGAGTTGCACAATCTCATGGTCTAAGGAAAAGTTACTTGACATTGGAAAAGCTTTAGCAAACGAACTACACGATCTAGTGCTAGGCTTAGGATTGGGTCTTGTCCATCACATCATTCTCCTAATGATGTGATCCCGTTATCAATGACATCCAATGTCCATGGTCAGGAAACCGTAACCATCTATTGATCAACGAGCTAGTCAACTAGAGGCTTACTAGGGACATGTTGTGGTCTATGTATTCACACATGTATTACGATTTCCGGATAACACAATTATAGCATGAATAACAGACAATTATCATGAACAAGGAAATATAATAATAACCATTTTATTATTGCCTCTAGGGCATATTTCCAACAGTCTCCCACTTGCACTAGAGTCAATAATCTAGTTACATTGTGATGAATCGAACACCCATAGAGTACTGGTGTTGATACCACTGTTGGGGAACGTAGCAGAATTTTAAAATTTTCTACGCATCACCAAGATCAATCTATGGAGTCATCTAGCAACGAGTGAGAGGGGAGTGTATCTACATACCCTTGTAGATCGCGAGCGGAAGCGTTCAAGAGAACGGGGTTGATGGAGTCGTACTCGTCGTGATCCAAATCACCGATGACCGAGCGCCGAACGGACGGCACCTCCGCGTTCAACACACGTACGGAGCAGAGACGTCTCCTCCTTCTTGATCCAGCAAGGGGGGAGGAGAGGTTGATGGAGATCCAGCAGCACGACGGTGTGGTGGTGGAAGCAGCGGGATTTCAGCAGGGCTTCGCCAAGCGCTACTGGAGGAGGAAGAGGTGTCACGGGAGGGAGAGGGAGGCGCCAGGGGCTGAGCTGTTTCTCCCATGCACCTCCCCACTATATATAGGGGTGGGGGGGGCTGGTTTCTTGCCCTCCAAGTCCATTGGGGCGTTGGCAAAGGTGGAAGGAAAGAAATCCCATCCTTTCCCTTCCCCACCGATTGTTATCCCCCTTTTTTAGGGATCTTGATCTTATCCCTTCGGGATATGATCTTATTCCTTCTAAGGGGGAATCTTGGTGCGCCTTGACTAGGGGTGTGGGGCCTTGCCCCCACTACCCACGTTCATGTGGGTCCCCCCATGCAGGTGGGCCCCACTCCGGAACCTTCTAGAACCTTCTCGGTACAATACCGAAAAATCCCGAACATTTTCCGGTGGCCAAAATAGGACTTCCCATATATAAATCTTTACCTCCGGACCATTCCGGAACTCCTCGTGACGTCCAGGATCTCATCCGAGACTCCGAACAACCTTCGGGTTACCGCATACTAATATCTCTATAACCCTAGCGTCACCGAACCTTAAGTGTGTAGACCCTACGGGTTCAGGAGACACGCAGACATGACCGAGACGACTCGCCGGTCAATAACCAACAGCGGGATCTGGATACCCATGTTGGCTCCCACATGCTCCTCGATGATCTCATCGGATGAACCACGATGTCGAGGATTCAATCAATCCCGTACGCAATTCCCTTTGTCTATCGGTACGATACTTGCCCGAGATTCGATCGTCGGTATCTCGATACCTTGTTCAATCTCGTTACCGGCAAGTCTCTTTACTCGTTTCCGTAACACATCATCCCGTGAACAACTCCTTGATCACATTGAGCTCATTATGATGATGTCCTACCGAGTGGGCCCAGAGGTACCTCTCCGTTACATGGAGTGACAAATCCCAGTCTCGATTCGTGCCAACCCAACAGATACTTTCGGAGATACCCGTAGTGCACCTTTATAGCCACCCAGTTACGTTGTGGCGTTTGGTGCACCCAAAGCACTCCTACGGTATCCGGGAGTTGCACAATCTCATGGTCTAAGGAAAAGTTACTTGACATTGGAAAAGCTTTAGCAAATGAACTACACGATCTAGTGCTAGGCTTAGGATTGGGTCTTGTCCATCACATCATTCTCCTAATGATGTGATCCCGTTATCAATGACATCCAATGTCCATGGTCAGGAAACCGTAACCATCTATTGATCAACGAGCTAGTCAACTAGAGGCTTACTAGGGACATGTTGTGGTCTATGTATTCACACATGTATTACGATTTCCGGATAACACAATTATAGCATGAATAACAGACAATTATCATGAACAAGGAAATATAATAATAACCATTTTATTATTGCCTCTAGGGCATATTTCCAACAGTGCTTGCCCCACTGTTGCACCTGTTGTAGGGGCAACCAGGGGGCCGCGGTTCACACCGGAGTGAGCGTTGTCGCTGTGGCAGCGCTCTTCGGCATGATGGGGGGGGGGAGACTGGGCGTTCTCCCCACCCGTGCATTGTGGAGCTCGGCCATCAGAGTGCTGTTGATGCCGCCCTCCTCCGGCGTTTTCTGCTCCCGCTTCGGCCGTGGGGGGAACAATGACAGCACCGCCTGTGCTGGTCATGTTCCCCATGGCGTCTGCGTCCCTCGACACCGCTGTAGCCCCCACAGCATCGGCGGCTGCATGTGAGGGGGCCTTCGAGGTGGAAGGATGACCAGTTGCGCCGGACTTCTTCTAGGGTACCATGGGTGATGAAGCCAACAATGAAGAAGACGGTGATGGAGACTGACGTGCTGTTTATGACCTCGGGTTCGCACAAGCGCGGCCGCCTACCTGGCACGCCAAAGATGTCGTGGTTGAACATGGCCACCTATGAGGCCATCGGCCCCTTTGTGGTTCGGTAGGGGGGAGGACGCATTGCACAAAGAGTGGAGGCCGTGGGACAGCACAACGATGGTGACACTAGTGATTTTTACCCAGGTTCGGGCCGCTGAGAAGCGTAAAACCCTACTCCTGCTTTGGTGGATTGATGTGGAGACCGTGGAGAACGCGCGGCGCTCGAGCCCGGCAAGGTCGCCTTGGGGGAAGAGCAGCTACGCGTGTATGAGTACACGAGGGTCTGAATCCTTTCTAAGGTTGCCACGGCCCTCCTTTTATAGGCTAAGGGGTTACCACAATGGCAAAATGGTCATTATCCAGCGATTAGATAGCTAACAGTGCTATCAAACCTAACTCTGGCAGTTAGGACAATGCACATTAAATGCGCTGCCATGTGTCATGCTGTGGATGCGGCCCGGTAGGCCTGCCGCACCGCTTTAGTCATCTTCCACCTGTTTGCTTGACACGCCTCTGGACGGGTGTCATATGGAGGTGATCTTCCTCCTAAATGGCCGCCACGTGCAAAATGACAGCCACTTAGTTATCTGGGGGCTCGACACCATACCGATGGGTGACTTGCGATGCGGTGGAGCGGTGGAGTGTTGGCGGGGATGTAGGCCACCAGCGGCCCCGGCAATCCTTGCCGGGGAAGTCTTGGGACTTGTCTTCGGGGTGGCCTCGACCTGACCGGGCTCGCCTGCTCGGCAAGGGAGGTTTTTCCTTAGTGATCTCTTGCCGTCTTGGCTTGGCTTGGTCTTCTTGATCCGCCCTTTGATTCCTCAAAGAGCTCTCTCTGGCTTGGTTCTATCTTGAATGCTTGGTGTTGCTTGTATTTCTGCCACTTGAGCCTGTGTACAGTCTGGGCAACATACATAAGGGTTTGTTGCACCGACAATCTTGATGGCACCGGAACGATAAACTTCTTCGATAATGTAAGGACCTTCCCATTTGGAGAGAAGTTTTCCTGCAAAAAATCTTAAACGAGAATTGTATAGCAAGACATGGTCACCTACATTAAATCCCCGTTTTTGTATTGTTTTGTCATGGCATCTTTTAACCTTTTCTTTAAACAACTTGGAATTTTCATAGGCTTGCTGTCGGTGTCAAAACTGGCAGACCTCGGGGTAGGGGGTCCCGAGCTATGGATATGAGATCGATGGGGAACAAGGGACGATGAACACAGTGTTTACCCAGGTTCAGGCCCTCTCGAGGAGGTAATACCCTACGTCCTGCTTGATTGTATTGGATGTATAGTATGGTTACAGAGTAGATCTACCTCAAGATCAGCATGAACTAAACCCTAAAGTGATGAGGTGATGAATATAGCTCTAGCCCTAAAGACTACAACCCTCGGTTTATATAGACACCAGTAGGGTTAGCATTACTGTAGATAGATTACAATAAGGGATAAAGAGATCCTGCCTATCCTTGACTTGGAGGGCACACCACGGCTTGATAGATCTCCCGTCGCTATATGGCTTCACCAGTCCAGCCCATATGCAATGGGCCGACGCCCCGATGACCCCTTAGTCCATAACTCCCTCAGTAGCCCCCGAACTTGCCTCCAACGCCAAGGCTTGTGTCTGGCATCCGCTCACTCACTAGTATTCCACTTGCGAGGCGAGTTCTCCAGTGTGCTTCGTTCATGTTCAGAGTCAAGTAATATCCAGAATCCGAAACAACCGCTTTTACTTAGCCACAAAGGCCAACAAATCGTTCAAGTGTAAACAGTGCCTTCATCAGACAACTTTTTCTCGAAGAGTCACATCTGGCCATAACGCCGAGCGGTTAGTATTTCTCGAAGAGCAGCTCAAGGCTGACTCCATGTTGGGCACGTCTCCTCAAGGCGGAGGTGATGCCCTGCCTTTCAGGGGATATGATCAATGATTTCGATTCCCCACCCCGCACATAACGTTGCGAGCGTATCTGGAAGTGGAGAAGCCAACGGCGTGAAAAAAGGAACCCTTGGTTTATCAACAGCCTATAAAGTGGGAGCTACAACAGTCAGCATCCCACGCCTTATTCCACCTTCCGCTCACACAGATCTTCAGAGCTCCAGCGCCCCTTTTCTCTGCTTTCGCTGCAAATCCTACTGCGTCTCCTTTAGTCATGGCCGGATCCAGCGCCAACGGGAAGTGGGACATCTCCATCGTCACCGACAGTGACATCCTGAAGCTGAAGCAGGCCGGCTACTTGTCGGCTGACGTCGCCCATCGGGCTCCTGAAGCAGGCCAAATTGTCCCTACACCCAGGCTGGGTGAAAGGGTCATATTCCTTCCCCATTTCCTTAGGGGGCTTGGATTTCCCCTGCACCCCTTCGTGAGGGGGCTGATGTTCTTTTACGGGCTTGATTTTCACGATCTAGCCCCCAACTCTCTCCTCCACATCTCATCCTTTATTATCTTCTGCGAGGCTCTCCTTCGGGTCCGACCACACTTCGGCCTATGGCTAAAGGTGTTCAACATCAAGCCCAAGGTGGTTGGTGGTGAACATGCAGACTGCGGCAGGGCCATGATCAGCAAACTTACGCGAGTCCCGTGACCGGAGGGCAAGTTCGTCGACACCGTTATGGTGTGGCAAAAGGAATGGTTCTACATCATCGAGCCAAGGGAAGCCGTTTGGGCGGCAGCTCCCACATTCAGATCCGGACCCCCTACCAGGCTGGCCTCGTGGACCACCAAGAGCCCAGACTGGGGGTCTGCTAATGACTTGAAGGCGCTGCAGAAGCGCGTCGTCAGCGTAGTGGAGACCGGCGTGAAGCTGGTTAATGTGATCCAGATCATGCTCAATCGTCAACTCCTCCCCTGTCAGGAGAGAGCCAAGCCAATGTGGGAGTATGACCCCGAAGATCCGGCCACCGTGCAACATCTCTTCGGCACGACCCACAAAAAAGTGTGGGGTCTGCTATTCAAGTCGCAGAAGGACTGGCCGGTCGAGGGGGGGACATCGGCCTCGATGCTGCGACCCCACCGAAGAAGGTGTGTGGCATTGGTCTTAACATGAGTTCGAATATTAGCACCGTATGATTTGATTGGAACCTCTTTATGTGGATTTTGCAGGGCTGGCTCGCCAAGGCCGAGAAGATCAGTGGCCCAGCGCTGCTGCCAAAAGGGCCCCGATTCGAACAGCTAGAGAAGTTGTTGGTCATGGTGCCGTACAAGGCGCCCGACTAGAAGGGCAAGAAGACGGAGGTGCCGGATGCCAGGGAGGGCCTCAGTCGCAGGGCTCGTCCAGACAGCCGGTCCGGATACACTGCGGCCCTATCCGTACAGGAGGGGGACGAGGATGAGGACGAGGAGGAAAGCGCCTCCTCGCACTCTAAGAAGAGGGCGGCGTCCAGCAACGTCGAGGAGGTTCAACCTTCTTAGGCCCGGAAGAGACAGTGCCAGCCTAAGCTGGTCCTATCCGACAGCTCGGACTTCGACGAGGAGTGTGAAGCGTCCAAAAAGGTTCCGGAGAAGGAACCCAGGGTCAAGCCCCATGCAACCAGGTACATATCGTGGCATTTTCAATTGCTTTATTCTTTAGTAGTCCCTGGTAGAACGTAGATTGATTGTTTTTTGTTGCTGCAGCTCTCCGCGTGGCCACCCCGCCGAGGAGACCTCTTTGGGGACATCCCTGCCCACCGAACTAGCGAACAGTGGCTCACGTTCTGCACCTCCTCTAATCCCCGAAGAGGTTGGGGAGGTGCTATCACGAAAGACCCCTCCTCCTTTGAACTCAAGGGAGGAGGTCGATGCTACCATGGCCGAGGCTGACGCCTCAGTCATTGAAGACCAGGGGGATGCATCCGTCCTGGCTAACACGGGGAGGGGATCCAAATCATCCGAACCCCTACAGCATCCGGCTCCCGAGCCCCCGAGGCCCTCGAGGGAGTCAATTCCTCCTTTCGGTGGGGAAGGTGCTGAGGGCCCGACGCCCGCGCCGAACACCTCTATTCAGGTGGCGGCAGGCTGGCCAGACACACTGGCGGAGTTGGGGAGCAACTCTGCCGTCATCGATGAACACCGCACTCTTATGGGTGCGGTTATACAGGGTGTTCGGTCCATTCATTCTGGACTGAACGACGCTATTCAAGGCCTGCTAACAGGCTTTGAGGTAAGTCAAGTAATGCTCTTATCCTGTAAAGCGGTTTTAATCTTTAGTTTGGGTAGGCCGTGTACATAGCAGCCCCCGAGACTCTACAAGGTCTTCGGAGAAGCTTGCAGAGGATCAAACTCTGTAGGCCGATTAATAATGTTGACATTTCTTTTGCTGACACAGGCATCTTCCTTGGCTGCGGCTGCTAATGCCGCGACACTAAAGGAGATGGACCAGAAGCTCGAGCACTCCAACGGAGAGCTTGACCTTGTCAACAAACGGCTTGACGAAGCGAAAGGTAAGCTTTTAGTTAATGTGTGTGAGCACTCGTCGCCGGGTGCTTGTACGCCGGACTGTATGCTGAGCATTCTATGTGCGGATTTTTCAGCTGCTGCTGCTGAGGTGGAGGGCTTGAAGGAGGCCCTAAAGAAAGCCGATGCTGAGGCGGCCACCAAGAAATTGGCCGCCGAAAAGGCAATGGCTGAGCTTGAGGAAACCAAGCTTTCCAGCCAAAAGCACGAGGCTCGAGTGACCGAAGCGCAGGTGGAGCTCAAGGATGCTGCCAAGAAGCTGGAAGCCCTTGCGAAGGAGTAGGGGGAGCGGTCCTCCACGCTGTCCAAGGTGGAGAAAGAGCTCCAGGAGGTGAGGACCAAAGTGCGAGGTGTCTAGGAGGAGCTCCGCCAGGTGGGGCAAATTTCAAATGGTAAGAAATACTTACTGCAGAGTGTGTTCGGAGGCAATAGGTTCGCCTTGCTGAGGCGAGTCTGGCGCTCCGCAGGCGTCTTCGCCAAACTTCCGAGGAGTGCGGCAGCCGTAGCGGCACACTATGCCACTCGCGAGGAGGACTCCCTGCAACGGCTCTTCTGGACACAGTTTTCGGCTTCCGAGCATCCTCCCCTCCTCAGCAACCAAATGAAGCAGCTAATGGAGATGCATCGGATGTCTGAGTTGGCCATGAAGGACCTCTGTGTCAATCTGTGGCCTACCGAGCTGATTCCAGACACCTACTTTGGCCTTGTGCAGAAGCTGCGGGAGGTGCTGCTCCGGATTGACGCCATGAAGCGCTCAGCGTGCCTTGAGGGAGCGAGGCTTGCGTTCGCGAAGACCATGGTGCATTGGCCGAAGATTAATCCGATGGACATGGCCACTGGTCCTCCACCCAAGGGAAAGGAGCATCGCCGCCCTAAGCAGTATTTTGCACAGGTGATGAATGGCGCGCGGGTGATAGAGGGCCAGTGTTCGAAAGATGTAATGCTTGAATAACTGTGTTAAGTTTATATCAATTGGACCTTTATGCTTTATGATGTGTCCACCTGACTTATTTTGTCTTGTCATGATTTAATTTTGACTCCTGTGCGGCCGTATGTTTATTCTAAAAGCTACCAGTCATCGGCTTCTGCCCCCAGGTGAATATCACGAGGGGTGTTTTGTCTCCGCACTCTTACCCTTAGCCAACGTCTTGGTACCCGGAGGCGGTAGTGCATGAGTGAAACTAGGCAATCGGACTATTCGGTTTTATTGCTTTCACTTAGCCTTAGGAGCTTGATTGTGGGAGCTAGTGACTAGCCCCCGGTGGCTTGTGACGTACTTGGGGGCCAATACCTGTCATTTCCGATCACATGGTTTGTGTTAAGACGAACCCTTCGTGTGACATGGCAAAATCGCCAACGATTTTTGGAGTCAAACCTCGTCATCGGATCACTGACCAGCTCGCACTTCCTATGATGGTCAGTTATCAGCTTTATCCTCCTGAGGTACTTGCCGGGCTAGCCAGAAGTACAATCACAGGGGTTCTCCCTTTGCCCTCTGAGCGGAACATAAGGGGCAAGCACAGGAGCTGGGCAACCCAACTATTGACCCAAGACATAGTTCAGAACTAGTGCATATAGTGCAATATCCGAGACGCCGAACACTCAGCGAAAAAAGGTGTCGGACTTGGGATGTGGAGCCGAGGGTTAAATCAAGCCCTAGTTTAGTTAACCGATCATGTTTTCATGCCGGGCTTGTTTGAAGAGCGAGGGGAGAATCGGAAGGAAAGGAGACAATCACAAGATGCGGATATCCGAACACCATGAAGGGCATTTTTATTATTTCTCTTAGGCTCAAGACATCTAACCATACAATTCGAACTGCCCTGGCATTATTTGTAAAAAGGAAAAAGTTTTACAGAGTAAAGGTTTACGCAGAGCCTTGATGCGTGAGTCGAAGCCTCCACTGTGCCCTGCTGTACATGTGCGCCTTTGCTTCTGAGAGGTGGGGGTTGGGACCTTCGATGGGACCTTAAGGGGCAAGGATCCTGCCGATGAAGCTTTGTGCTTGGGGGGGGGGGGTTCGGAATTGGCCCCCGAGTCGTCCGAAGACAAGGTAATTCTGAAGTTCGGTTTAGCCGAACACATGCTTCGGATTTATTGATATATGCCTCACGGCTGCCCATGGTATTTTGAGTGCGAAATTGTGCTGACGAGGCATGTGGAGTGCAAAGAATGTGGGCATGCCGTGGGGCACGCATCCCTATTTGCGGCGAACGCAAGCGGGTTCCCATGACGGGGGAGCGTGTTTGGGCCCGTTTACTATTGTCGCCGACCTTTACGGCGGGTCGATAACGGGACCCGTATGGGCCGGTTTGGTCTTCGGCCGCTAGGGCCGCGGTGTGCTCTTCAGTCCGAAGTGAGCGTTCTGTATTGCCATTAATGGTTATGACGCCCGAAGGACCGGACATCTTCAACTTGAGGTACGCGTAATGCAGGACGGCATTGAATTTAGCGAACGTCTTTCGGCCGAGGAGGGCGTGATAGCCGCTGCGAAAGGGTGCAATGTCAAAGATCAAGTCATCGCTTTGGAAGTTGTCCAGAGAGCCGAACACTACTTCAAGCATCACAATGCCTGTGCAGTGGGCCTCCACTCCCGGAATGACCCCCTTGAAGGTGGTGTTACTGGGTTTGATCCTTGATGGATCGATCCCCATCTTCCTCACTGTGTCTTCGTATATCAGAGAGGCTACTGCCCCCGTCCATTAGGACTCTAGTGAGGTGGAATCCATCAATGATGGGGTCGAGTACTAAGGCTGCAGATCCTCTGTGGCGTATGTTGGTCGGGTGATCCCTGCGATCGAAAGTGATCAGGCAGGCTGACCACGGATTGAACTTCGGAGCTACGGGCTCGTCGAAATATACGTCTCGCAGCGCTTGCCTCCTTTCCTTCTTTGGTATGTGGGTTGCGTAGATCATGTTCACCGTCTTGACCTCGGAAGGGAAGGGTTTCTGGCCTCCACTATTCGGCCTACGGGGCTCGTCATCGTCCTCGCTTCATGGACTTTTGCCCGAGTCTTCGGCTGTAAGCTTGCCGGCCTGCTTTATCACCCAACAGTTACGGTTAGAGTGGTTGGTGGGCTTCTCTTGAGTGCCGTGGATCTGGCAAGTCCTGTCCAGAATTGCGTCTAGTCTGGATGGGCCGTCACCATTGCCTTTAGGGGCCTTCTGTCGGGGTCCGGACTTCGGGTTTATGAACACAGCATTTACTTCCGTATCCTCGCCTTCGCCGTCATTGTGGTGACATTTACTCTTGCTACGTCGCGGCTTTCCATTAGCGTCCCGATCCTCGGAGGTTCCGGGTGTGTTGGGGTTGGTGTTTTTACGAGTGAGCCAACTGTCTTCGCCCACACAAAAGTGGGTCATGAGAGAAGTAAGGGCTGCCATAGTTCTTGGTTTATCCTGGCCGAGCTGTCTTACGAGCCATTTGTCCTTGACACTATACTTGAAAGCGGCCAAGGCTTCGGCATCCGGACAGTCGACAATCTGGTTTTTCTTGGTCAGGAATTGGTTCCAAAATTGCCGGGCAGATTCTCCAAGCTGTTGTGTGATGCGGTTTAGGTCATCCGCGTCCGGAGGTCAGACATAGGTGCCCTAAAAGTTTGCTCGAAAAGCGTCCTCAAACTCTTCCCAATAGCCTATAGAGTCTTCGGGAAGGCTGTTCAACCAGTGTCAAGCTGGTCCTTTAAGCTTTAGTGGCAGATATTTGATGGCGTGGAGGTCATCTCCTCGCACCATGTGAATGCGGAGGAGGAAATCCTCTATCCATACGGCCGGATCTGTGGTTCTGTTGTATGACTCGATGTTCACAGGCTTGAAGCCTTCTGGAAATTGGTGTTGCATTACCCTCTTTGTGAAGCACAGGGGGTGTGCGACGCCCCGAACTCGGGCTACATCGCGTCGGAGGTCTTCAGCCATGCGGGTCCGCTGCTACTCCCGGACTCTATCATTTCGGTTTCGTCAATCGTAATATCCATCCCAGTGAGTGGGCGGATCTTCTCTGGGTCCGTAGATGGACCTGGTATGGCCTCCTCGAGCGTCTAGGTCATGGCGGAGGTCGTACTCGTAGGTGGGCTGCACTTGATCCTTGCCGTAATGGCGAGGTGGGGCGGCAGGGTGTTCGGCCTCATCAGCTTCTCTGTCCTGCCCTCTAGGGGGGCGGTTCGGCTGTTCGGCGCGTGTGTATGTCGGACGTGTGGGCTCTACGGCGTCGTCATCTAATTGTGGTAGCAATCTTCACTTGGGATAACTTTTGATTGGCTGTTCGTGGCCGTACCCTTCTTTGGTGGCTAGGACTTTGGTCCATCGATCATTGAGGGTGTCTTGTTAGGCCTTGATTCCATGTTTCTGTTTCTTCAGACTGCGGGTGGTGGCTAGAAGCCTCTGTTTAAACCGCTCCTGCTCCAACGGGTATTCGGGGACGATGAAATCGTCATCCTCGAGACTGGCCTCCACTTCGAAGGATGGGAGATAGTTGCTGTCTTCGGAGTCATTGGGGTTTTCTGGGTTGAATGGGTCCTACTGCCCCGCGAGGTCATCCTGATAATGTTCGTTAGCTATGGCTCCGGCGAGGTCATCTGTATTATTCGCGGTGTCGTTCTCCGCAGAGTCCATGTTGCTCGCATGGCTTCGACGTGGCTTTGATCGACGGTGCTGTCTTCGGCGTTTGGGCGGCTCATCTCCGGGCTTGTCTCGGTCCTGATTGGGAGTGCCATCGCTGTCCTTGGGGGTGTCCACCATGTAAATATCGTAGGCGGATGTGGCCGACCAGCGGCCGGTAACCGGGGGGGGGGGGGGGGCGACGTCGGTACTAGCCGTGGCTCCGCCATCCTCGTCCATGTATACAGCGTTTTCCGAATTATAATCTAGCATATCGGTTAAATCATCGATAGTGGCTACCAAGTGGGTGGTGGGTGGGACGTAAAATTCCCTGTGGTACGCCTCGAAGGGTTGATGATTGTGGGCAGAGAAAAGGTCCTCCTGGATGGTCATTTTCTGGATTCGGTCTACCGCCTCATTTAACATAGCGAGGGTCGCCGAATTCAAGGGCTCTAGGCCAAATTCCGTTGTAACGGGGTGGGTGCAGTCAGTGCCCTGGCCGGTCCTTGGTTTCCACAGGCTGAGCTAAGTTCGGGGTGCAGTGCCGGATCCTTGAGGGGGGCTGGATTGTCACTGGAGATTAAGGATGGGCCTTGGTTTTCACGTGTGGTTTCCACGCCGGGATTCGAGATCAAGCTGCTTCGGGCCGGGGGTGACCCCTGGCCATTGGTTGTCGGTTCGTCATGAGGGCTCAAGGCCTGAGGAGTGTCATGATAGAAAGGTTCCGCCGAGATTGACTCTTGGCCTCTGCCTCCTGATTCTGCCTTGAAGGCTGAGGATAGGCCCTCCGCAGACATCATGGATCCGGCCGAAGGTGGGGTCTGGCCCCTGCTTGAAGCGGAGCCCTCCTGGCTCGAAGCTGTTCGGAGGGCGGAGGGCGATCTGTAGATCGGATCGGAGGGGGACTCCAGAGTGGGCGTGGCAAGGCCTGCGAGGGTGCAGGAGGGGGTAGTGAATCCGACGAAAACCAGATCGGCCTGCGTGTCTGCAATGTATTCCAGATTACCGAATCGAATTCGGTGTTTAGGAGCGAAGTTGTCGATCTGATCCAAATGACCAGTCGGGTCGACGTGCAGCACGATGCTGCCGAACACGAATAGTTGACCATGGACAAAGAAGTCCCCGGGTCCAATGCCTTCTCCTATGATACGGCGAGCCATCGATCCTTTGGGCGACCCCACAGCGGAACTCTTAATGAAAGCACCAATGTCGGTGTCAAAACCGGCAGACCTCGGGGTAGGGGGTCCCGAGCTGTGGAGATGAGATCGATGGGGAACAAGGGACGATGAACACAGTGTTTACCCAGGTTCGGGCCCTCTCAAGGAGGTAATACCCTACGTCCTGCTTGATTGCATTGGATGTATAGTATGGTTACAGAGTAGATCTACCTCGAGATCAGCATGAACTAAATCCTAAAGTGATGATGTGATGAATATAGCTCTAGCCCTAAAGACTACAACCCTCGGTTTATATAGACACCAGTAGGGTTAGGGTTACCGGAGATAGATTACAATAAGGGATAAAGAGATCCTACCTATCCTTGACTTGGAGGGCACACCACGGCTTCATAGATCTCCTGTTGCTATACGGCTTCACCAGTTCGTCCCATATTCAATGGGCCGACGCCCTGAGGACCCCTTAGTCCATAACTCCCTCACTTGGGTTCTCCATTCATCAAGTGAGCTAATGTCAAATAACCACTTTTCACCGGCAAGTTTGAAATCATAGTTGAGCTCTTTGATTGCCCAATAAGCTTTATGTTCTAATTTGAGAGGTAGGTGACATGATTTTCCATAAACCATTTTATAGGGAGACATACCCATAGGATTTTTATAAGCAGTTCTAAAAGCCCATAATGCATCATCAAGTTTCTTAGACCAATTCTTCCTAGATCTATTAACAGTCTTTTGCAAGATCAATTTTATTCCTATATTACTTAATTCAACTTGACCACTAGACTAAGGATGATATGGAGATGTAATTATATGGTTAACATCATACTTAGCAAGCAATTTACGGAAAGCACGATGAATAAAATGTGAACCACCATCAGTCCTTAAATATCCGGGGACTCCAAACATCGGGAAAATAACTTCTTTAAGCATTTTAATATAAGTGTTGTGATCAGCACTACTAGTTGGAATATCTTCTACCCACTTCGTAACGTAATCAACAACAACTAAAATATGAGTATACCCATTAGAGGAAGGAAAAGGTCCCATATAATCAAATCCCCAAACATTAAATGGTTTAATAACAAGTGAATAATTCATAGGCATTTCCTGACGTCTACTAATGTTACCAATTCTTTGACATTCATCACAAGACAAGACAAACTTTCGAGCATCTTTCAAAAGATTAGGCCAATAAAAACTAGATTGTAATACCTTATGTGCAGTTCTGTCTCCAGCATGGTGTCCTCCGTAAGCCTCGGAGTGAGAATTGTGTAGGATTTGTTCCTATTCATGCTCAGGTACACAACGTCTAATAACACCATCTACTACTTCTTTATAAAGGTGTGGGTCATCCCAGAAGTAATGTCTTAAATCATAGAAAAACCTTTTCTTTTGTTGGTGTGTAAAACTAGGTGGTATAACTTTAGCAACTATAACACCCCAAAAATCGGGTTATCGATTTTTGTGCTGTTATTCCTTCCTAGCTTTTCTCTCCCGAATTTTTGCTCTGGAATCTGGTGAATGACCAGGTGAATTCAGACAATCCTCAGCCCCTCCGTGCATTTCCATGCTCTTGTGCCCGCCAAGTTCCCGTCTGTAAACCCCGAACCTCATTTAAACCCGAGTTCCAAAATATCAGAACTGGAAATCCTGCCTTTGTGTTTACAAAGGAGCTATCATTTTTCTTGCTCGGTTGATCCTCCCAAAATTCCCAGAGATCCTCCTTCACTCATAAACCCTAGATGTGCAAAAATATTACCAAGTCATATGCAATATTTTTCATCTAGAATTAATTCCTTTTTCTGCCTTTCCGAGGAATTAAATCCAGAAAAATATCTTTCCATATCCAAAGTTCATGAAAACTTGTGGAGATATTCTTTGTGATCATATTAAGCTCTCATAAATATATTGGCCATAATTAAATAGGGGAAATTGCATCTTCCAATTTAAAGCCAATATTTCAATTTGGGGCCTTTCCAAAGGAACTACCATTTTGGTAGTTAGGAAAAATCCCAAATAAATTGTGAAGCTTCTCCTATCGCTATCTTCACCATTTCCATCAACATCTCAAGTTCCACCCATTAAATTTTGAGCACAACACCACTTTGCAAATTCTGTTCAGATTTTCAGTTTGCAAAGGAAGTGCTTGATTCCTTGATCTCCTTGGGCTGAAATTTTTTAGGGTGATTCATTATGATAAATCACCCATGGATACCAAAATCCAGCCCATTCCATCTAGCCAAGCTTCCTTAATAAATCATCTAAGTTTCTGTCCAGATTGCATCTCTGTGAAGGAAGTACTCTCATAGATGATTAATTTGAGCTGAAACTTTTCCAAACAGTTCATATGACCAAATCATCACTCTACACCAAGAATCATTCAAATCCATTTAGCCATTTGACCCCAGCATCATCATTTGCATTTCTGGTCAGTGGGCAAGGTTATAAGGGAAGTACCAGCTAGCCTTGTCCATTTGCGCTCAAATTTTGCCAGCATGACTACCTTTGTGGATGACTCACCCCTGCCCAAGATCATGCCAATAGGTGCAATGTGGTGGCCACACCACATGACAAACACTTTGCTGTTGAAACCTGTTTGACCTTGGTATAGTCACCTCAGAGCTCCCCTGTGTCTTCCAGACGCATAGGTCAACTCGGCGATGCGTCGAGAACCTCCCAGACACCATTTGGCATCGAGTGCAGCGTGGCATCACCGTATCCATGTGGTGACCACGTGTAGTGCACGCCAAAGCAGTGCACCGGGCGACCAGAGCCTTCGGGAGCTCGCTCCGGCCGGCCGTGGCTTGTCCGGACGCGCCGGAGAACTCCCCACCGCACATGTGTACCGTCCAGTCACCTCTCCCCCTCATCTTTTAGCTGTTGGACAGCCGTGCCGACCTCGGTGCTCCACCGGAAGGCCGCCACCTCGCCGTGCGTCTCGAAGCTCCGGTCGCCGTCGTGAGACCTCCTCCCCGAGCCTATTTAAGTCGTCCCCGAGTCCCCTCCTCACCAGCAACCAGTCCCAAGCCCCTCCCGCTCGAGCTCGGAGCTCCCTGCTCTTCTAATGGCCGAAGCCCTGCCGCCGGGTCCTCTCTGCGATTCCGGCGTCCTGACCCTTCTCCTCCTCCCTGTCCACGTCCTAGGCCTCTCCTGAAGCTTACGATGCCACCTCTGTCCTCTGCTTGGCCGGGGGAAGCCTGCCTAGCCCACCTCCGCCCCTAGCCATGCTGGCCGTCCGCCGCGGAGCCTACTGCCGTTGCCTCGGCCAGCCCCGGCAGCCGTGGGCTAGCCCCACGAGCGCGGCAGGGTCCGGCGGCCCTCCTCCACTCGCTGGCCAGCACAGCCGGGTAAAGGGGCATCGGCATCGACCCTGCTCGAACAGCCATGGCCTCGCCCCTGTACTACGTCGGCAGGAAGGAGGGAAGGGAGCAGAGAGAGAAGGAGATAGGGTGGGCCCCTCTGTAAGCCACTCAGCGCTGGCCAACCGGGCCCATTGATCATTTCTAGTGGAAGCGTATTTTGCAAAATACGCTTTCCGCTCTGTAAAGCGTACTTTGCCGCGGCCCTTTGCTGAAATGCGCTTCCCTCGCGCGGAAGCGTAATTTCAGAAATACGCCTTCAGATCCAGCCCACGGTCGAAAGCACTATACAGTGAACGTTCACTCGTTAAGGCCTAAAATGGACAGTTTCTGTCTGTTTTTACGCCTAACAAACGAACGGACGTTTCTCCGCGACCGTAACTCCGATTGAGCCCCTCCGAGAAGGAAACTTTTCCAGCAAATCTTCCCGGAGTTTTATCGCACTTCCACCCGGCGTATTCCTTCACCCTCAGGCAAGCCAACCTCTTCCATGAGCTCCGGACTTGCGTGATGACTTTGCTTGCACCCTGTGTGTTCATTGTAGTACATCTGTATCACCTGTTAGCCTGCACTTGCATACACCTGTTATGTCATCTGATTTAGAGGTTAGCATTACTTTTCATCTAATATCATGCCTTGTTTCCATGCCATGTCCTGCCACGCTAGTAACAATATCTTGAATACCGATACCATGTAAGTGCCATGATTTGATTTCTTGCCATGTTGTCAACATGGTAATGATTCTGCTATGCTGATGTAAAGTGGCTGTTCACATTTATAATTGTTAGGGTAATGGTGGGATGATGGAGATGCAATGATAAACCTAGTCGGTTGATCAGAGTCACCTGTCCGGGCTTATCTGTGCAACCACATTTACCGGTATGGGATGGCCTTGACTTGGTCTGATCGCGTGCTCTTTCACCGGTACTGCTCGACAGGGAGGGTTATGCGCGCGCGCTGCCCTGGCGCAGTAGGCGGCGATAACCCTGTGAGCCCAGTTGAGTTGTTTGGGTACCCGTCCCCGTTTGGGACAAGTTTAGTTTGGCCACGACGGTGGCAGGTGTCACGGGGTGACACAGGGGCCACCCAGGGCAGGACTCCGGGGGAGGATGATTGCCGGTGGTACAATGGGAGAGTCACGGGTCAGGCAGGTTTCGTTGGAGCAACACTGGTCCACCCGAATGGGATCACGAGGTCAGTGCTCCATATTGTGGGTAAAGTGCGCAACCTCTGCAGAGTGTAAAATCGTTTCGAATAGCCGCATCCACGGTATTAGACAGCCCGTCCAGACCTCGCTAGGTGATCAACCGTAATAATGATAATAATGGTGGAAGAACCTGCCCTGCATAGACATCAGTTGTTGTCAGGAATATAGTATGATAGCCGTGGAATGGCTATGGAGGAGATGGTCAGATGACCGAAAGACTTGGATTTGGATCAGGTTCAGATTGGATCCATGAGAATATTCAGAATATGGATTATTTACTTGATACATGCTTTACTTTACTGTACTCTACTTCAGTAATTATCTTGCTAGATAGCCCCGTTATGTCGTGAAGATCAATGCTGCTAGATGTTTAATCATGCTAGGTAACTTTGCTACGACATGATAATTAGAAATGCTAGATAGGTATGCTACGCCATGCTTGATTTATGTTTCCCTGTTAATTCCATGCCATGTTTAGAATAAATTCTTCCATAGCATAGGGCTTGCTTTGTCATCTGCTTGTTTGGATGCTATGTATTTGGTTGTCTTGCGAGTACATTCAAAGTACTCACCTGGCCTTGCACATGGCCAGTTGCAGGAGAAGATCCGTCGTGCTAGATCGTAACCCAGCCAGTCCTGTGAGTTGTGGAGCCTAGCCAGAGACGTTGTTGCCGCTGAACCAAAACCTTCGCTGCCATTTTAGTTAGCCTTGGAGCTATGTAATATTGTTGTAAGCAACAGTATTGTAATACTCCATTTCATATAATAAAGCCATTTTGTGCCTGGAATTACTGTATCATGTCTTTGATGTGCGCCAGGTCTTATCCTAGGGCTGGCGTGCATCGGCCCTCTATCGGGGTGCCACAAGACTTGGTATCAGAGCCAGGCTGGCTATAGGTTACCCTAGCACCAAACCACCCCTATCTTTTACCCGATAGTGAGCCAAATAGATTTGACCCATCCCTGGCATCCGACATGACCATTGTTGATCAACAGGCGGCGCAGTCGGAATGGACGTGTCCCTGCTCAGCTGTCCACCCGCCCAGCCGTCCCTGGATTGGACCGCGACCCTACCCCTTTGTCGGCCGTGCCGGCGTATCTTCTACCCGGCACGAGAAGGATCCAGGGCATGCTGGTGTGTTCCAGCCGACTGCCTATTTAACCCCCCTGCGAATCGTGGCTCACTTTGTTCAGTAAGCCAGATCCCCGTAAGAGAACTCAGGCCAGTATCCTCAAACCAGCAGCCATGGCCAGTTCTTCCAAAATGCACAAGATCCATAGCCAAACTGTGGCCAAAGGCTATGACGGATTTCCGCCTATCCTTTCCAATATGCTCACCCAGGCCCTTGGCTGTAATACTATCCCAGTGTATTTGGTGTTCCAATAGAAACCCGTTCCCCACCTTTGCCGATTCTATGCGAAGGTGTATATCAACCCAAGTCCAGCAAAGGATGGGAAGCCCTTGGTTTTTAAGGGCAAACCCATGCCCACCTCCGCTTTGGCCATCCAGACAGCTGCTGTGGAAGCCATCACCCGTCTTCGCTTCCAGTTTCCGCAAGTAGCGGAGATGAGGGAGTTCCGCTATCTTCCCGCTTCGTCCGAAGCAGGCTGCGAGTTCTTCAGTGCAGTTGGAGAAGCCGACCCGGCAGTAGCTCGCCTGATTCAGTTCATTGATGCCTAGGGACTGCAAATTGCCGGCATTATTCGAGAGTTCCAATCCATTGACCGTGACACCACCCGGGTTGTTACGGAAGCATACCGTGATGCTCGTCAAGCTGCATCCCAGACCACCCTTCCCCTGCTGCCAAACCCAGTGCCACCTTCGCAACTAGTGCCACCTTCACAGCCAGTGCTATCCTCGCAGCCCGTGAACCCATGGCAACCTGGCATCATCCACCCAAGTTATGTTGCCAGAGCTATTCGTCGTCTCCGTCATCGAAATGTGCTCCGCCAAGTTCCAGCCGCAACCCAAGCAGTTGTGCCCCAACCCATTGTGGTGTCCGACGATGAAGATGGAAGTTGGCTCAGCCTGCGTCCCCCAGGAGAGCCCCAGCAAGAGTAGGCCCATTTGTGGCTCTAGCACTGAGTGTAGCCAGTTGAGGCCGCAAGTGTGTGTGTGTTGCGAAGACTGTTTCTTCGTCCTCGTCTAGGATTAGGATCCTGTAGTTTGGAGTGAGTTGTTGCTATTAGCTGCCTAGTAAGGTTGTGCTTTGTTGTAATGCTTGTATTGCTTGTGCCCGTGTACTCTTGTTATATTATGTATGTTTGTTTGCTCTGTGTGTTTAGTTCATCTATCTCTCTGTTAAGCAGAAATGTTTAACAGAGCTGGCAGTGGATTTTTTTTAACAAGATTTTAGTCAGTAGAGCACTTACACCTAATAACATTCGACTCGCCCAGAGTCCCTAAGAAAATGCGAGCTGGTGTAGGTGTATGTATACCAGGAGTACATACACCCACTAGCATTAAAACATCTTAGTGTAATATGCTCAATATGTTTCTTCCATCTGTCTGTATTTTGCTACGATGTGCAATCTGCATTTACCTGCATATTAGTCTGAATTGATTGCATGAGTATCATGTGAGCAATGTCTGCACGCCAAGTTCTTCCTCCTGAGAACAGCCGCCGCAGTACTCGGGTAGAATGCAAAACCGCCCATCCATACCCATCTATGCTTACTCCATTTTCCAGTTTTCCCGAACCTAGTGTTCTGGAAAACCAGCTCTATCCAATAGCTTTCCCTGGTCCCCAAAATCTTTTCTCAGCACCCGGTTGCAATCTCAGAGAAATTCTGAGAAATTTTATTGCAGCACAAACCGTTACATCTCCTCGAGTCTAAGATTTAAACCCTGATTCTACCTTAACCCCCACTCGTTGTGGATGTGGTTCAGCGAGGAGCAACCCGCAGTGTGGCTTCCACACTGGTAGAGCTCCGCTAACCACACCGCACTAACCACAGACCCAGCAACGCCACTGTCACCCTCTTGTGCGATGCTGACCAGCTACCCCTTCACCCCGCCGCAGCCCGCGCTTATTCCGCCGGCCTAAGACGGCGTAGATGATCACCAGCCACCGCTTGGTTAGCGGCATCCCGGTGATCATCGAGGATCATCGCACACAGCAGCAGCGAGAAGCCAACCAATGCTGCCAGCAGACTCACCATGAGGATGGTGATCAGCTCTGAACCCACGTCCGCCATTGACGCCTTGCCTCATGCTCCTGCAACCAGAAGGAAAGGAGAAGAGGAAGAGAGGTGAGGTAAGATGCGAGGTGGAGGAAGAAGCAGACTATGGTTGTTTTTATAGCTCAAGCCCGGTGTACGGTGAGCGAGGTCCAGGAGGACCACGCGTCACTCGATCAACGGCACCCAGGAGGTGAATCCGCGAGCAGTGCCAACCGGTGGTGGCCCGCGATAGGAGTGCTCTCCGTGTTGGTCCCATGCACGCCGCGCACTATCGCCGTAGGGTGCTCTAGGCCCAGGAGGTAGGCGTGCGCAGTGCCTAGCCGCACTCAGGACAGCGCGGGAGCGAGAGAGAGACGTTGGCTGGAGAAAGAAGAAGGAGGCTGCCAGTGGACCCTAGGCCCACCTGCCAACGAGAGAGACCACTGTTCACTGTGGTGTCCCGAGCATTTTTGGAAGAAGGAAATTCTTCTTTTTCTAAAAATGTCAGGGCTACCCAGCGGCCCCTACCCGTGGAGTAAATCCCGCGATATCCGTATCTCGATCTGGGTGTACCAGTTTTCGGTACTTTTAACTCGGTTGTTTTCAACCACATGGTTAAAACTCAACCCAGAGGTTTTTCCAGGAGGCGTGATTTTTGTTCTGGGCTAACCCTAGGAATCTCGAGGACGAGATTCTCTTAAGGGGGGAAGGTTTGTAACACCCCAAAAATCGGGTTATCGATTTTTTTGCTGTTATTCCTTCCTAGCTTTTCTCTCCCGAATTTTTGCTCTGGAATCTGGTGAATGACCAGGTGAATTCATACAATCCTCAGCCCCTCCGTGCATTTCCATGCTCTTGTGCCAGTCAAGTTCCCATCTGTAAACCCCAAACCTCATTTAAACCCTAGTTCCAAAATATCGGAACTGGAAATCCTGCCTTTGTGTTTACAAAGGAGCTATCATTTTTCTTGCTCAGTTGATCCTCCCAAAATTCCCAGAGATCCTCCTTCACTCATAAACCCTAGATGTGCAAAAATATTGCCAAGTCATATGCAATATTTCTCATCTAGAATTAATTCCTTTTTCTGCCTTTCCGAGGAATTAAATCTAGAAAAATATCTTTCCATATCCAAAGTTCATGAAAACTTGTGGAGATATTCTTTGTGATCATATTAAGCTCTCATAAAAATATTGGCCATAATTAAATAGGGGAAATTGCATCTTCCTATTTAAAGCCAATATTTCAATTTGGGGCCTTTCCAAAGGAACTACCATTTTGGCAGTTAGGAAAAATCCCAAATAAATTGTGAAGCTTGTCCTATCCCTATCTTCACCATTTCCATCAACATCTCAAGTTCCACCCATTAAATTTTTTGCACAACACCACTTTGCAAATTCTGTTCAGATTTTCAGTTTGCAAAGGAAGTGCTTGATTCCTTGATCTCCTTGGGCTGAAATTTTTTAGGGTGATTCATTATGATAAATCACCCATGGATACCAAAAACCAGCCCATTCCATCTAGCCAATCTTCCTCAATAAATTATCTAAGTTTCTGTCTAGATTGCATCTCTGTGAAGGAAGTACTCTCATAGATGATCAATTTGAGCTGAAACTTTTCCGGACAGTTCGTATGACCAAATCATCACTCTACACCAAGAATCATTCAAATCCATTTAGCCATTTGACCCCAGCATCATCATTTGCATTTCTGGTCAGTGGGCAAGGTTATAAGGGAAGTACCAGCTAGCCTTGTCCATTTGCGCTCAAATTTTGCCAGCATGACTACCTTTGTGGATGACTCACCCCTGCCCAAGATCATGCCAATAGGTGCAGTGTGGTGGCCACACCACATGACAAACACTTTGCTGTTAAAACCTGTTTGACCTTGGTATAGTCACCTCAGAGCTCCCCTGTGTCTTCCAGACGCATAGGTCAACTCAGCGATGTGTGGAGAACCTCCCAGACACCATTTGGCATCGAGCACAGCATGGCATCGTCGTATCCACGTGGTGACCACGTGTAGTGCACCGGGCGACCAGAGCCTTCGGGAGCTCGCTCCGGCCGGCCGTGGCTTGTCCGGACACGCCGGAGAACTCCCCACCGCACGTGTGTACCGTCCGGTCACCTCTCCCCCTCGTCTTTTAGCTGTTGGACGGCCGTGCCGACCTTGGTGCTCAACCGGAAGGCCGCCACCTCGCCGTGCGTCTCGAAGCTCCGGTCGCCGTCGCGAGACCTCCTCCCCGAGCCTATTTAAGGCGTCCTCGAGTCCCCTCCTCGCCAGCAACCAGTCCCAAGCCCCTCCCGCTCGAGCTCGGAGCTCCCTGCTCTTCTAATGGCCGAAGCCCTCCCGCCGGGTCCTCTCTGCGATTCCGGCGTCCTGACCCTTCTCCTCCTTCCTGTCCACGTCCTAGGCCTCTCCTAAAGCTTATGAGGCCACCTCTGTCCTCTGCTTGGCCGGGGGAAGCCCGCCTCGCCCACCTCCGCCCCTAGCCATGCTGGCCATCCGCCGTGGAGCCTACTGCCGTTGTCTCGGCCAGCCCCGGCAGCCGTGGGCTAGCCCCATGAGCGCGGCAGGGTCCGGCGGCCCTCCTCCACTCGCTGGCCAGCACAGCCGGGTAAAGGGGCATCGGCATCGAGCGCCGCTCGAACGGCCATGGCCTCGCCCCTGTACTATGTCGGCAGGAAGGAGGGAAGGGAGAAGAGAGAGAAGGAGATAGGGCGGGCCCCTCTGTAAGCCACTCAGCGCTGACCAACCGGGCCCATTGACCATTTCTAGTGGAAGCGTATTTTGCAAAATACGATTTCCGCTCTATAAAGCGTACTCTGCCGCGGCCCTTTGCTGAAATGCGCTTTCCCTCGTGCGGAAGCGTAATTTCGGAAATACGCCTTCAGATCCAGCCCGCGGCCAAAAGCACTATACATTGAACGTTCACTCGTTAAGGCCTAAAATGGATAGTTTCTGTCTGTTTTTACGCCTAACAAACGAACGGACGTTTCTCCGCGACCGTAACTCCGATTGAGCCCCTCCGAGGAGGAAACTTTTCCAGCAAATCTTCCCGGAGTTTTATCGCACTTCCACCCGGCGTATTCCTTCACCCTCAGGCAAGCCAACCTCTTCCATGAGCTCCGGACTTGCGTGATGACTTTGCTTGCACCCTGTGTGTTCATTGTAGTACATCTGTATCACCTGTTAGCCTGCACTTGCATACACCTGTTATGTCATCTAATTTAGAGGTTAGCATTACTTTTCATCTAATATCATGTCTTGTTTCCATGCCATGTCCTGCCATGCTAGTAACAATATCTTGAATACCGTTACCATGTAAGTGCCATGATTTGATTTCTTGCCATGTTGTCAACGTGGTAATGATTCTGCTATGCTGATGTTAAGTGGCTGTTCACATTTATAATTGTTAAGGTAATGGTGGGATGATGGAGATGCAATGATAAACCTAGTCGGTTGATCAGAGTCACCTGTCCGGGCTTATCTGTGCAACCACATTTGCCGGTATGGGACGGCCTTGACTTGGTCTGATCGCGTGCTCTTTCACCGGTACTGCCCGACAGGGAGGGTTATGCGCGCGCGCTGCCCTGGCTCGGTAGGCGGCGATAACCCTGTGAGCCCAGTTGCGTTGTTTGGGTACCCGTCCCCGTTTGGGACAAGTTTAGTTTGGCCACGACGGTGGCAGGTGTCACGGGGTGACACAGGGGCCACCCAGGGCAGGACTCCGGGGGAGGATGATTGCCGGTGGTACGATGGGAGAGTCACGGGTCAGGCAAGTTTCGTTGGAGCAACACTGGTCCACCCGAATGGGATCACGAGGTCAGTGCTCCATAGTGTGGGTAAAGTGCGCAACCTCTGCAGAGTGTAAAATCTTTTCGAATAGCCGCGTCCACGGTATTGGACAGCCCGTCCAAACCTCGCTAGGTGATCAACCGTAATAATGATAATAATGGTGGAAGAACCTACCCTGCATAGACATCAGTTGTTGTCAAGAATATAGTATGATAGCCGTGGAATGGCTATGGAGGAGATGGTCAGATGACCAAAAGACTTGGATTTGGATTAGGTTCAGATTGGATCCATGAGAATATTCGGAATATGGATTATTTACTTGATACATGCTTTACTTTACTGTACTCTACTTCAGTAATTATCTTGCTAGATAGCCCCGTTATGTTGTGAAGATCAATGCTGCTAGATGTTTAATCATGCTAGGTAACTTTGCTACGACATGATAATTAGAAATGCTAGATAGGTATGCTACGCCATGCTTGATTTATGTTTCCCTGTTAATTCCATGCCATGTTTAGAATAAATTCTTGCATAGCATAGGGCTTGCTTTGTCATCTGCTTGTTTGGATGCTATGTATTTGGTTGTCTTGCGAGCACATTCAAAGTACTCACCTGGCCTTGCACGTGGCCAGTTGCAGGAGAAGATCCGTCGTGCTAGATCGTAACCCAGCCAGTCCTGTGAGTTGTGAAGCCCAGCCAGAGACGTTGTTGCCGCTGAACCAAAACCTTCGCTGCCATTTTAGTTAGCCTTGGAGCTATGTAATATTGTTGTAAGCAACAGTATTGTAATACTCCATTTCATATAATAAAGCCATTTTGCCTGGAATTACTATATCATGTCTTTGACGTGCGCCAGGTCTTAACCTGGGGCTGGCGGGCGTCGGCCTTCTATCGGGGTGCCACAGCAACAATATAATTAGCATAGTCTGCATTTATAACAGCTAATTATTCATTAGGAAAGCTATCATCAATAGGTAGTGGGTCATCAAGAATATCTTCTAACCTCAACAAGTTGTCTGCTACGGGGTTCTCAGCTCCCTTCCTATCAGTAATATGTAAATCAAATTCTTGTAGCAAGAGAACCCACCTAATGAGTCTAGGTTTAGCATCTTTCTTTTCCATAAGGTATTTAATAGCAGCATGATTAGTGTGAACAATTACTTTAGAATCAACTATGTAAGATCTGAATTTGTCACAAGCGAACATAACTGCTAAAAATTAGTTTTCAGTAGTAGCATAATTTCTTTGAGCACTGTCTAGTGTTTTGCTAGCATAATGGATAACATTTAATTTCTTATCAACTCTTTGTCCTAGAACAACACAAACAACATAATCACTAGCATCACACATAATTTCAAAGGGTAGGTTCCAATCAGGTGTGTCGGTGTACACAAACAGTGGTGTTTTTCCCCCCTGACTTGTGCACAGACCTGTGTGGCCTCTGGGGCAGACTGACCTTGCCGGGCGTCTCAAGCTCAAGAACGCATTAAGAAGACCAAACCAACCAAAGAAGCCCTCAGGTAGATCTCCCCTGCCGGGCAGGCGAGTCCGGTAGGGTCGAGACTACACCTGGGGACGAGGCCAAAGCAAGACTCCAAGACAAGAGCGCGGCAGGCTCCGTGCTGGCAGGCATCCGCTAGGACGCCACCGCTCCACCTCATCAAACATCAGTCACTAATCAGTACGGTGTCAAGCTCTCAGGTGGCTAGGTGGATCCTGTCGAGCACGTGGCAACCTGTGGGAGAAGAGATTACCTTTAATGACACCCATCCCAGAGGCATGTCATGTGTATAAAAGGTGGTTAGGCAAGTGGTGGAGAAACCTTGTCGGGGCTACCTCTCCATATGACACCTAGTAGTGCATTTAATGCACTTTGTCTTAACTGCCAGAGTTAGGTATGATAGCACTATTAGCTATCTAATCATGTCGTAATGACTGTTTTGCCACTTTGGTCACCCCTTAAGCTATAAAAGGAGGCCTGAGGCAACCTAGCAAAGGGTTCGAACTTTTGATCCCTCAACACTTGTACATGCATAGTTGCTCTCCCCGAGGTACCCTTGCCGGGCTTGAGTGCTCCGTGTTCCTCCAAATCAATCCACCAAAGCAGGAGTAGGGTTTTACGCTACTAAGCGGCCCGAACCTGGGCAAACAAGAGTTGTCATTGCCGCACTGCTCTTCTGCCTCTGCTCTTTGTGCAATGTGATCATCCCCCACCGAACCACAAAGGGGCAACCCTACCCCATAGGTGATCGTGCTCCTCCACGACAAGGTGGTTGAACAATAGGTGCAGAAATTAAGGCTTTCTTAAGGATTTCAAATGCTTCTACACAATCATCATAAAAAACAAATGGAACATCTTTTTGCAAAAGATTAGTGAGAGGCTTAGAAATTTTAGAGAAGTCTTTAATAAATCTCCTATAGAAACCAGCACGACCAAGGAAACTTCTTATACCATTGATATCTTTAGGACACGACATTTTTTCAATAGCATCAACTTTAGCTTTATCAACTTCAATACCTCGTTCGGAGATTTTGTGCCCCAAAACAATACCTTCATTAACCATAAAGTGGCACTTCTCCCAATTCAAGACAAGATTAGTTTCTTCACATCTCTGCAAAACTTGATCAAGGTTGCTTAAGAAATCATCAAAAGAAGTTCCGTATACAGAAAAATCATCCATGAAAACCTCAACAATCTTTTCACAAAAGTCATAGAATATAGCAGTCATACATCTTTGAAAGGTAGTGGGTGCATTGCATAAACCAAAAGGCATACGTCTATAAGCAAAAGTACCAAAAGGGCATGTAAAAGTAGTTTTTTCTTGATCCTCTTATGA
Organism: Thinopyrum elongatum; assembly: GCA_011799875.1. NCBI lineage: Eukaryota > Viridiplantae > Streptophyta > Magnoliopsida > Poales > Poaceae > Thinopyrum > Thinopyrum elongatum. The sequence goes on from CM022299.1 coordinate 423,484,544, forward strand.
CATAGGTATTTGGGAAAAACCAGAGTATCCATCTACAAAGCATAAATGTGTATGTTTTGATAGTCTTTGTAGCATTTGATCAATGAAAGGTAGAGGATAATTATCTTTCCTAGTAGCTTTGTTTAATTTTCTAAAATCAATTACCATTCTATAACCTGTGATAATCCTTTGTGGAATAATTTCATTTTTATCATTAGGAACAACAGTAATACCTCCCTTCTTAGGGACACAATGAACAGGACTTACCCATCTACTATCAGCTATAGGATAGATTATACCTGCTTCCAGAAGCTTTAATATCTCATTTCTTACCACTTCTTTCATCTTAGGATTTAACCGTCGCTGGTGATCAACAACTGGTTTAGCATCAGGTTCCATATTAATTTTATGCTAACATAGAGTGGGACTAATGCCCTTAAGATCATCAAGAGTATATCCAATAGCGGCATGGTGCTTCCTCAGAGTTTTCAATAATCTCTTTTCTACATGCTCTAAAAGGTTCGCACTAATAATAACAGGATATATCTTTTTTTTCATCAAGATAAACATATTTCAATGAATTGGGTAATTGTTTAAGCTCAAACATGGGATCACTCTTGGGAGGAAGACGATCTCCAAGAGTCTCAACAGGAAAATTGTGTTTCAAAACAGGCATTTGTTTAAAGAATATCTCATCTATTTTGTTTCTTTCATTCATATGCATATCATTTTCATGGTCTAGCAAATAGTGTTCTAAAGGATCAGTAGGAGGCACGGCAATAGAAGCAAGACCAATAATTTCATCCTTACTAGGTAATTCTTTATCATGGGGTTGTCTACGGAATTTGGAGAAATTAAACTCATGAGACACATCGCAAAAACTTACTTTAACAGTTTCTTTCTCACAATCTATCTTAGCATTAACAGTGTTTAAGAAAGGCCTAACAAATATAATGGGACAAAAATCATCTTGTGGGGAACCAAGAACTAGAAAATTAGTAGGGTATTTTATTTTCCCACACACGACTTCAACATCTCTGACAATCCCAAGTGGTGTAATGGTATCTCTATTCACAAGTTTAATAGTAACATCAATATCTTCTATCTCAGTAGGTGCAATATCATTCATAATTTCCTAATATAAAGTAAAGGGGATTGCACTCACACTAGCACCCAAATCACATAAGCCATGATAACAATGATCTTCTATTTTAACAGAGACAATAGGCATGCCAACAACAGGTCTATGTTTATCTTTTTCATCGAGTTTGGCAATTCTAGTGGCTTCATCACAGAAATAAATAACATGCCCATCAATATTTTCAGCCAAGAGATCTTTAACCATAGCAAGATTAGGTTTAACTTTAATTTGTTCAGAGGGTGTAGGTGTTCTTGTATAACTCTTGTGAACCACAACTGAAGCTTTAGCATGTTCTTTTATCCTAACAGGAAAAGGTGGTTTCTCAATGTAGGCAGTAGGAATAACTGGGTCAACATTATAAGTAGTAGTTTCTTCTCTAGCTTCAAGGGGTTCTACTATTTTTACTTCAATCGGAGGATGATATTTAAACCATTTCTCCTTAGGGAGATCAACATGAGTAGCAAATGATTCATAGAAAGAAGCTACTATCTCAGAGTCAAGTCCATATTTAGTGATAAAATTATGAAAAGCATCGATATCCATAAAAGTTTTAACACAATCAAATTCAAGCTTAATACCTGACTCCTTACCTTCGTCGAGCTCCCAATCTTCAGAGTTGTGTTTAATTCTTTCCAAAAGATCCTATCTGAGTTCAATAGTCTTCTTCATAAAAGAACCCGTACAAGAAGTATCGAGCATGGATTGATCATTACGAGAAAGCAGAGCATAACAATTCTGAAAATAATTTCTCTTCAGAGCTCATGATTGGGGCATGAATATAACATTTACTTAAGCCTCCCCCAAGCTTGAGCAATACTTTCTCCTTCACAAGGCCAAAAATTATATATATAATTCCGATCTCGATGAACTAGATGCATAGGATAAAACTTCTGATGAAATTCTACTTTCAATCAGTTGTAATTCCAAGCTCCAATATCATCACATAGCCTATACCATGTCAATGCCTTTCCCTTAAAATATAAAGGGAAGACCTTCTTCTTGACTTCATCTCTGGGTAAACCTGTAATCTTAAATAATCCACAAACTTCATCCACATAGATTAGATGCATATCAGGATGTAGTGTTCCGATAACCCACAAGTATAGGGGATCGCAACAGTGTTCGAGGGTCGAGTATTCAAGCCAAATTTATAGATTCGACACAAGGGGAGCCAAAGAATATTTGTAAGTATTAGCAGTTGAGTTGTTAATTCAACCACACCTGGATATTAAATATCTGTAGCAAAGTGATCAGTAGCACAATAATATGATAGTTTGATAGTAGTAGTAACGATAGCAGTGGTAAAGGTAGGAACAGTAACAGTTTTGTAGCAGTTGTAACAGTAGCAATAGCAATAATAACTTAGCAAGAACAATATGTGGGAAACTCGTAGGCATTGGATCGGTGATTTCGTTGGATGATATTCATCATATATTAGTCATAACCTAGGGCGACACAGAACTAGCTCTAGTTCATAAATGTAATGTAGGCATCTATTCCGTAAATAGTCATACGTGCTTATGGAAAAGAACTTGCATGACATCTTTTGTCCTACCCTCCTGTGGCAGCGGGGTCCACAAGGAAACTAAGGGATATTAAGGCCTCCTTTTAATAGAGAACCGGAACAAAGCATTTACACATAGTGAATACATGAACTCCTCAAACTACGGTCATCACCGGAAAGTATCCCAATTATTGTCAGCTTGGGATTTATGGATCATAACACGTAATAGGTGCATATAACTTGCAAGATCGGATCAAGAACAAGATATGATGGTGAAAACATAAACGGTTCAGATCCAAAATCATGGCACTCGGGCCCTAGTGACAAGCATTAAGCATAGCAAAGTCATAGCAACATCAATCTCAGAACATAGTGGATACTAGGGATCAAGCCCTAACAAAACTAACTTGATTACATGATGAATCTCATCCAACTCCTCAACGACCAGCGATCCTACAAAGAAATTACTCACTCCCGGTGGTGAGCATCATGAATTTGGTGATGGAGGATGGTTGGTGATGACGAAGACTGAAGATCCCCCTCACCGGAGCCCCGAACGGGCTCTAGATCTGGCCTCCCGATGAAGAACATGAGGTGGCGGTGGCTCCGTATTGTAAAACGTGATGAAACTTTCTCTCCAATTTTTTCTAGAAAAATAGGATTTTATAGTGTCGGAATTAGGGTCAGCGGAGCCTCGTGGGCCCCACTACCCACCAGGGCGTGCTAGAGGGGGGTGGCATGCCCTGGTGCCTTGTGGGCAGCTGGGGGCCCCCCTCCAGTGGGTCTTGGTTCCAGTATTTTTTATTTATTCCAAAATAATTCTCCAAAAAGTTTCATCCAAATCCAAGAATTTTATTTCTGCACAAAAACAACACCATGGTAGTTCTGCAAAAAACAGCATCAGTCCGGGTTAGTTTCATTCAAATCTTGCAAATTAGAGTCCAAAACAAGAGCAAAAGCGTTAGGAAAAGTAGATACGATGGAGACGTAGCAACTCCCCCAAGCTTAACCCATTGCTTGTCCTCAAGCAATTTAGTTGACAAACTGAAAGTGATAAAGAAAAACTTTTACGAACTCTTTTGTTCTTGTTTACATATATATGCCTAAATAGCATGTTGGGGAATGAAGCATGAAAATCAAAAAAATTCCTACGAACACACAAGATCTAATCTAGGAGATGTATAGGAACGAGAGGGGAGTGGTGTCTACATACCCTTGTAGACCAAAAGCGTTAATGATCTAGAGATCATGGTTGGCGTAGTCATACTCGCTGTCGGGGTACGACACCTATGGGATCTCGAGAGATCCCTTTACGATTCGGCGGGGGGAGGGGTATGCACAAAGAGCAGAACCAACGATCGACGCAGGGCGATTTTACCCAGGTTCGGGCCGCTGATCAGCATAAAACTCTACTCCTGCTTTGTGTTCTTATTAATGTTCTTGAGCCCAGTCTTCAGGAGCGCTCGCAGTGAACAGTACGTTCAAAGAGCAGCTACGCATGCAGAATGGGCCAGAAGTTCTCCTCCCCTGTAGCAGTTGCCTTGGGCCTCCTTTTATATGCTCAAAGGGGTCACCACAATGGCAAAATGTACATACATTGAGGTGTAAAGTAGCTACAGGGTATCATACCTAACCCCTGACGGATTAGGCCAAACGCATTTAATGCACCGTGAGGTGTCCGTTTAGGTGTCCTCATTTTCTTGGGGATGGAAAAAGGGGCCATCCCATCAGCACCGTTTAATCTCTCCTCCACTGGCACGTTGCCACGCATCCAGAGAAGGACCCAGAATGTCGGACTTGTTACTGTGCCAAAGCGGTGGCACAGTGGCAGAATCTTGCTGGGCGCCGAAGCCTGCCGGGCACCGAGCCTTGCCGGGCGCCAAGCCTTGCCGGACGCCAAGCCTTGCCGGGCTCCGCAGGCCATCCCGGCAAGGATCTTGCCGGGTAAGCTGGCCTTCGGATTCCAGCTCTGCTTATCTGCTGATCCCCAGATCTCTGACTTGATGATTTCTTTGGTGGCTTGAATCGACCTCGAACTGTTCCCGGCAAGCCTTTCCGCGAGGATGGCTACAACTGCCCGTGCACAAGTACGGGGTACTAGTGGCCCAATACTTAGTACACCGACAGGAGCCCCCGGGCCTAGGCCATACACGAGTGTGAGGCATTGTTGGGCTAGGCCCAAATAGTGCATGGGCACGCGTGGCAGGGGATTAACTGCTCGTAAATATCTCGTTTTACTATGCCCCCCACTACACGCACCGAGCACGCGACGTGGGAAGCGTGCCTCAAAGGCTGCAACTGCAACGCGCCCATAGAGGCGCATTCACATTGGGGAATAAAAGAGGCGGCCCCGCTCCTTCCCCATAAAAAGGAGAAGCCGCAGAGGCACAAGCCTATTTACCCCCCTCTTCTTCTCAATCTGGCCGTCGCCATCGCCTTCCTCCTCTCGAGCTCAGAGCGAAGCTTTTTTCTCTTCCGCCCGCCGCTTCCACGCCCGCTCCACCCCCGGCTTCCGCCCTCACGGCCGCCATGCCGCCCAGGGCCAGCAAAGGCAAGGGCAAGGAGGCGAAAGTCGATGTCCCGGAGAGCGAACTGGCGAAGATGCGGAAGAGGCTTGTCGTCTTCCCCCCATCGCTCGATGCTGAAGCTCTGAAGGGGCGATACCAGTGCATGTGGGCGAAGGAGACGCAAGCTCATCCCGCCACACGCATAATTCCAGCTGCTTGTTCCAAAGGTGGATCGGACAGATACCCTTTCTTCACTGCATATTTCTATTGCGGGCTCTGTCCCCCATTTTCCGACTTCTTCAATGATATCATGTACACATACGGCTTTCGTCTTCTCGATTTCACGCCAAATGCGGTACTTTGCATGTCCATGTTTGCCCATCTCTGTGAAAACTTTGTCGGCGTGATTCCCAATTCTGCTCTTTTTCGCCATTACTTCTTCCCTCGCATCCAAAAAGGAGAGGCCCTCTCTGGTTCTATCGCCTGGATTCCAAGGGCTTGGAATAAGGAAATATACCCAGAAGGAGTTTACCGCGAGAAGTGGGACGAGTGGCGGGCTGAATGGTGCTGGATCCAGGAAGCAGATTCCCATCCATTTTGTCTTCCCCGACAACAGAAGGTGGTCCGCGGTAAGGACTGGAGTGATCTCGCCGCGGAGGATGAGAGGCTCACAATCGCCACCACTAGGATCCTTCGCCTGAAGGCTGCCGGGCTAACGATGGAGATGATTGGCTTCGACTTTCTCCGCCGCCGCATCGCCCCTTTGCAGAATAGGGGAAGGCCAGCTTGGGAATACAGAAATGCGGTAGATGTCATGAGATTGCGCCCCGGGCTGAACAACAATCTGACCACTATGCAACTTGGCGCTCTCCATCAAAAACTATTCCAGCGCGAAGACAAGCATCGGCTACCGGCAAGGATCATCCCCTTGTGCAACAACTCCGCCTTGGGGTCGATCATCGCCTTCATGCCGATGTTCAACGCCCACGGTCTTGACCCGACCTGGGCCGAGCCAACCAAGGAGGAAGCGCAGAAGTTTTTTGACAACTTGACGGAGAGACCCGTCTGGCAAGAGGCAGATTTTATCCGAGCCAGCACCGACCAGGAAGTAGCTTACATTGCTACTAGGGTGGAGGAGGCAAATCTTGCTGTGGAGGCCGGCAGCGTCGGCTTCATAGAATGGGAAGCCAGTGACGTAGAAGTAATTGTGGAAGTAAAACCTGCCGGGGAAGACAAAGTTGCCGGGGAACAGAGCAGCAGCCGCTGAGAGCTCATCCGGCGAGGACACGGCCGAAGAAGAAACGCAAGAAGAGCTCCCAGCCCCGAAGAAGACGAAGCGTGTTCTTCGGAAGGCTGCATCTGGCATCCCGGCAAGCCAGCCTTCTTCGAGCGGCGAGGCTCCCGGCAAGAAAGTGGCCGGCAAGACTGGACCACGGCAAGGGGCTCGTCAACAACCTACGCAGCGCGTGAGACCCACACCAGCGGCCACTGCTGGGGCGGCAGGGGTGTCTCGCATTACCGCAACGGAAGCTGCCCCGGCGCCTGTCACAGCCAAGCGGCCTAGGACCCCTCCTCCGCCTCCCCACTCAGACATTGCAGCGGAGGTCGATTTCGACATCTCCGGCTTTAGTCCGGAGCGAGAGGAAGAAGAGTGAGTACTTCGCCACAGCTTTTATATTTCAATCTTGGATCGATCTTACTAACTTGCTCGTATTCTCTCTGCAGTGACACAGAAACATTGCTGGAGAGGATGGCGAAGAGGTCAAAGACTTCTACGGGCGACGAGCCCCCGGCAGGCTCCACGAGCGTGCCAGAAACCATCGTCGTCAGCCCGGAGCCCAGTCCTCAACGCAGCCCCCAGCACAGCCCCCAGCGCAGCCCCCAACGTAAGTTTACTGTCCTTTTTTCGCTGGCGGGTGTTGAGGCTTCCATTCTTGTCGCTGATATCCTTGGGCTCGCAGGAGAAGAACAACAACAAGGAGAGATGTCGAATGGCATTCCCGTCGTGCCACCTCCATCGACCACGCCGCCTGCAAGCATGTCCCCGGCAAGAGATCCTACCGACGAGCCTATCTCAATTGAGGAGGAGCCGGCAAGCACGGACCCCGGCAACCCACTCCCGGTAACCGAAGTTGCCGGGAGGGGCGAGGCCACCTCCCAACAGCTCGACGCAGGTACTCGATTGCCTCAGAGTGCTTGTTACTCTTTCCCTTATCTCTCTGTCTTTAGTCGCTTCAAACTTCAATCTCGATCTTATTCTAATTTCCTCCTTCGTCCTTCAGAGTTCCCTGAGATGGAACGGATGGAAGTCGACATTGTCATCGAGGAGACCGCCAGGGACGCCGCTGCCGAAGCAGACAGGATCGCTGCCAGCGAGGCCACCAAAGATGACACTATCGAGGCTGGTGGTGCTCTTGACGGGGAGGCCGCCAAGACTGCACAAGAGGAACCCGCCAAGGAACTTGCTGAAGGGGGTGACAGGGAGGCCGATGACCGTACTGACGGCATTCCTGCCACAGGAGCGCCAGGCACTACACCGGCCACAGAGCCCCCTGCCACTGGTGAGGCGGTCGCTGAAGACCAACCGTCAACGTCTGAAGGCCCCTCATCCAGCAAATACCTCAAGGTTGGCGAGAACCTATTCGTCAACTTGCCGGGGACGGCAAGCACTGGGGCACCAGCCGAAGGAGAAGTTTTTGAAGAAATCATCGCTGCTGCCGGGCTCGAAGTTGTTGATGATCCCAGCGCTAGCAGTGGCAAATCTGAAGAGGATCAGCTCCTTCAGGCCATGGGCGAGAATTTCCGCAAGCTCCAGGCTCTCCATCGCGCCCGGAAAGATAAGGCGGACTCCAAAATGGCGGTTGTCGAGGCGGCCGAAGCAGATTTTCAAAGGCGCGTCGAACAGATGCAAGTCTAGCACGCCGAGGCCCTCCAAGAGTTGGTTGCCGGCCGGGAACAAGTGAGCCAGCAGTGGACAGAGATCCTCCTGAAGCAATCCGATATGGAGAAGGCGCATGATGAAGCTGCTCAAAGGATTGCTGCCGAAGATGCCCTCCTGACGCGGCGCCGCGTTGCTCTTGATGCTCATGAGGAAGATCTCACCGCACGTGAGCAGGCGCTCGCCGCCAAGCTTCACAGCAAAGATGAAGATATCGAGAATCTTGTCGCGCGGCGGACCCAGGAGCTGGAGCAAAAACATAAGGAGGCGCTCGAAGCTCTGACTGCAAGTCACGCCGGCAAGCTCAAGGAGGCCGTCGATGCTGCCGAAGCTACAGAGGCCGCCAAGAACGAGCTGAGCGACAAGGTGAAGAGGCTGGAAACAGATCTCGAAGAGCACGGCAAGGAGCTCTCGATGCTCAAGGGTGACAGGGAAAAAACCCTCCACTCCTTGGCGGAGATGCAAGTTGCCCTGTCCGACAAAACCAAGCAGCTCTCCTCTGTGGCTGATAACATTGCGGTTCTGGAGCTGAAGCTGACCACGCTGCAGAAGTCTCTCGAGGCCGGCAGGGCCCGTGAGAAGGCTCTACTCAAGGATCTTCAAGGAGAGAGGAACCTGCTCAAGAGTGCCGCCGAAGCCCAGGCTGATTACGAAAAGGGAGTGGAGATCTGGACTGGACGTCTCATCGCCACTGCGGAGAAGCTTACGGCAGAACTGTCAACCATGGGCCTGTCGAACTTCAAGTATTCTTCCGAGGAAAGAATATCTCCAAGTGCCAGGTTGACGATGTTCTTCGAAAGCATCATCAACGCCTTGAGGGTGCTCCAGTCTAGCCGGGCGACCCAATTGGCCAACGAGACTCGCCGGCTTTGCCGGGCCGTCCTCCGCAAGGTGCTCATCAAAGTGGTGCACAGCAATCCCGGCATCGACCTCTCCAACGCGCTCGGCCATCTGCCAAGGGACGCAAATGTTGAGGCGCTTGAAGAATGCATCGCGCCTATCCTTGAGAAGGTGGACTCCATTAAAAGGATCGAAGGCCAGCGCAGGGATTGAGTGCTTCCCCTTTTCTTGCCGTCATCATTCCATGTAAAAGACAATTAAGTCTCAAGTTAGAATTGTGGCAACTCACGGATGAAATATAACTCGCCTATGTTTAGGTTCATGCTTGCTATTTTCCTTGTCTGATTCCCTTATGTATGGAGTTCACCCTACGCTTACTGAAAAACTTGCCGGCGCGCAACCTGCCGCGAGCGCTGGGTGCAGGACTTCAGAAGCCTGCTGGAGGCGCAGCGGCCGGCAAGACTCCTTGGTGTTCTCAGTGCAGCCACTTAAATCGTTGAGCAGGCTCGAAACAAAATAAGGGCGCAACCGATTACAACAAGGGTTCCTTCGCGTGCAGATTTTCCATACAAGAGTCGGAATAGTCCAAGGAAATAACTTTGTAATAAAAGAAAAACTTGCTCTGAGTTTTTAGGACTTAGCTTTCTGTCTTTGTCCTTCCTCCAACAAGCTTCGATTCTGAACGTCACCAACTGATATTCATATCTCCCTTCCCCCCCCCCCCCCCCCGGCAAATGTGCACGCGAGGAATCCTTCTGTCTTTTAAAAAGAAAGAAGAGAAAATAAAGACATGGAACCTTGGCGGTTCGTTAGAACTTACCGGGTGTAGGTGTCATACAACATCTTAGACAAACATGCATATATAAATATGAACATGGGAATCAATAAGGGAATGTACAACACTTAAATTTATTCATCTGCACTCAGGGTCTGCGCCTAGCTTTGTACAAAGGATCACATGCCTTGCCGGCAAGACTTGTACAAAAGGGTGGTTGCCGGGGGCCCCCGGCAACCGCGCCTTATGGGTAGAACTTGCGAAGATGTTCGATATTCCAGGAATTGCACACTGGAACGCCATCTTCGGTCTCCAAGCGGACAGCGCCGGGCCTGGTGACTCGTACTACCCGATAAGGGCCTTCCCACTTTGGCGTCAACTTGTTTGAATTCTTGGCGGACTGAATCCGCCGAAGAACAAGGTCGCCTTCCTCAAGACTTCGGGCATGAACTTTGCGGCTATGATGGCGGCGCAAAGCTTGCTGGTAGTGCGCAGCTCGCACAGCAGCCTGAAGATGATTCTCCTCAAGGAGCACAGCGTCATCTTGCCGCAGTTGCTCTTGCTCAAGCTCATCATAAGCGAGCACTCGAGCTAATCCGTATATGAGTTCCGTGGGGAGAACTGCTTCTGCTCCGTAGACCAGAGCGAATGGTGTCTGGCCGGTGGATCGATTTGGTGTCGTTCTGATTGACCAAAGAACCGCCGGCAACTCATCAATCCAGCGTCTTCCGCACTTTTTCAGCCTGTCAAAGGTTCTGGTCCTGAGACCGCGCAGCACTTCAGCATTGGCCCTCTCCGCTTGGCCGTTGCTTCTCGGGTGAGCAACAGAGGCAAAACAAATTTTGCCGCCAAGGTCTTGGACGTACTGCATGAAGGTGCGACTTGTGAACTGCGTGCCGTTGTCGGTGATGATCCTGTTGGGTACACCGAAACGGCAAACTATCCCTTTAAAGAACTTGACGGCTGATTGTGCTGTCACCTTCCTCACTGCTTCCACCTCCGGCCACTTTGTGAACTTGTCGATAGCAACGTACAAGTACTCAAAGCCCCCGGTAGCACGGGGGAAAGGGCCCAATATGTCGAGCCCCCAGAACGAAAATGGCCAGGAGAGAGGGATTGTCTGAAGAGCTTGAGCTGGCTGATGTGATTTCTTCGAATGAAACTGGCACGCTTCACACTTGGTGACTAGTGCAGTTGCATCCTGGAGAGCGGTGGGCTAAAAGAAACCTTGCCGGAATGCTTTCCCGGCAAGCGCTCTTGACCCTATGTGAGAGCCACAGATGCCTCCGTGTATCTCTGCCAACAGCTCTAGCCCATCCTCCCGAGGAATACACTTCAATTTCACACCGTTTGGTCTCTTTCTGTACAGGACGTCATCGACGAACTTGTACATAACAGACCGACGGGCTACTCTCTCTGCTTCTTCCTGTTCCTCAGGGAGTTCTCCTGTCTGAAGGAAATGGACAATGTGCTGCGCCCATGCTGGAGCCTGAGGCTCGACAGCTAGGACTAAAGGCATCTCCTCTGCCGGGGGAACGTTTGTCTCGACAGCAAGGGCCTGAGGCCCTGCCGGAGCCTGTTGTTTCCCGGCAGGCATGTCGATCTCGGCAACTTCCTTGCCGGCGGCTCCGGGGAGCTCTGCCGGGAAGTACTGGCCAGAGTTCAACTTTCTTCTCTTTTCTTGCCGCATCGATGGCGCCATGGATGGTTGAGTCAATTGGAGCACAAAAGTTCCCGGTTCCACAGGCAACTTGAGGGCAGCACGCTTTGACAGGTCATCAGCAACACTGTTCTCGGCACGAGGAATGTGCTCCATTTGCAGACCGTCAAAGCGCTCTTCCATTTTCCTCACTTCATCCACGTAGGCTTGCATCAATGGACTTTGATAACTCTTGTTAACTTGCCTGACGACAAGCTGTGAATCGCCTTTGATGACGAGCTTTTTGATACCAAGGTCTGCCACGATCCTGAGACCGGCAAGCAAACCCTCGTATTCTGCAGTGTTGTTGGTTGAACTCTCCCGGGGAAAGTGCATTTGGACTACGTACTTGAGGTGTTCTCCGGTGGGTGCGACAAGCAGCACGCCAGCACCGGCGCCTTGCAGCGAGAAAGCCCCATCAAAGTACATAACCCATTGCTGATCGATTTCCTTGCTGGGAAGAGTTGTTTCCTGAACCTCTTCGTTTGGCGTTGGGGTCCATTCCGCAATGAACTCCACCAAGGCCCTGCTCTGAATCATCGAAGTGCTTTCAAACTTGAGGCCAAAGCTGGACAACTCCAATGCCCACTCGACGATCCTGCCGGTTGCTTCTGGATTTTGCAAAATCCGTTGCAACGGAAAGCGCATGACGACGGTGATTTCATGTGCTTGAAAATAATGGCGCAGCTTCCTCGAGGCCATAAGAAGGCCGAAAAGCAACTTCTGCACACCAGAATATCTTGACCTAGCTCCTTGTAAAAGAGAGCTAACAAAATAAACTGGGCGCTGCACCACCTTCTTCTTCTGCACTGGTTCTTCTGTTTGCGCAGATCCTGTCTTGCCAGGATCAACCCTTGCCGGGGAAGATCTTGCCGCGTCACCTGGTGGTCCTGCCACTGGTGTTGCTTCCTCATCAGCCTCTCTCTGCGCCACTAGTGCAGCACTAACCACTTGATTTGTTGCTGCCAGATACAGCAGCAACGGCTCTTGTGGTTTAGGCGCGACTAGCGTCGTCGGAGAGGAAAGGTATTTCTTCAAATCTTGCAGCGCAGCCTCCGCCTCTGGAGTCCATTTCATTGGACCTGCCTTCTTCAAAATTTTGAAGAAGGGCAGGGCGCGCTCAGCAGATTTGGAAATAAACCTGCTTAGAGCAGCAACACAGCCGGCAAGACGACGCACATCCTTGACGCGTCTCGGCGCTTCAATTTGCTCAATAGCTTTGATCTTGTCGGGGTTCGCTTCGATTCCCCGGCAAGATACAAAGAATCCGAGGAGCTTGCCGGAAGGAACACTGAACACGCATTTCTCAGGATTGAGCTTCAAGTTGATCTTGCGCAGATTTGCAAATGTTTCTTCTAAATCTTGAACGAGCGTCGCTTTGTCTTTGGTTTTGACCACTATATCATCCATATACGCCTCCATATTTCTATGGAGTTGAGGCTCAAAACCAATTTGGATTGCTCTGGCAAATGTCGAACCGGCACTTTTCAACCCGAAAGGCATTCGTATGAAACAATACGTACCACATGGGGTGATAAATGCGGTCTTCTCTTCATCTTCTTTTGCCATAAAAATCTGATGATACCCTGAATAGGCATCAAGGAAGGACAGGAGATCACAACCAGCGGTGGCATCCACAATCTGGTCGATGCGCGGCAAGGGAAAGGGATCTTTTGGACAGGCTTTATTGATATCTGTATAATCGATACAAAGCCTCCATTTCCCATTCGCTTTCCGCACTACAACCGGATTGGCCAACCAGGTTGGATGAAGTACTCCTTTGACCAATCCTGCCGCCTCCAGCTTTTTAATTTCTTCGGCAATGAATTCTTGCCGCTCCAAGGCTTGCTTCCTGACCCTTTGCTTGACGGGCCGCGCATGAGGACAGACTGCAAGGTGGTGCTCAATTACCTTCCTGGGAACACCGGGGATGTCAGACGGTTGCCATGCAAACACGTCGACATTCGCCCGTAGGAAAGCAATGAGCGCGCTTTCCTATTTGTCATCTAGGGTTGAACTTATGGTGAAAGTTCCCCCTGTTCCGTCCTCTCTGACAGGCACCTTCTTGGTCTCCGGCGGAGCAGCCTTGGATTTCTTGTTCTTGCCGGTGGAACTCTCTGGTGCGTCCTCGACGGAAGCGCAGCACTCCGAGGAGGTGCGCTTGCCGGAGTTCGCGCCAAGGTTCTTGCCGGTCTTCTTCTTCCCCCCGGGAGTTCCAGCGGCAGGAGCAGGTGCCTTGATGGCAGGTGCTGCAACTGCTTCCCGGTAAAGTTGGTCGGCACAGATGAGCGCATCCTTCTTATCAGAATGGATAGTGATGACGCCCAACGGCCCAGGCATCTTCAGAACGTTGTACGCGTAGTGTGATGCCGCCATGAACTTAGCCAGCACTGGCCGACCAAGGATCCCATTATATGACATGGGGATCTTGGCGACATCAAACACCACCTTCTCGGTCCTGAAGTTAAGCTCGCTGCCAAATGTCACCGGCAGCGTAATCTTGCCCTTAGGCTGGGTTCTTCCCGGATTGACCCCTTGAAACGTATCTGTTTCTTCGAGGTCTTCGTTGGGAATTTGGAGCTTTTTGAGCACATCCGGTGAGATTAAGTTTAGGCCGGCCCCACCGTCAACTAACATTTTTGTCACCTTGAGGTTGCGAATTGTTGGCGAGACCAACAATGGCAAGCACCCGACCGCAGTTGTGCGATCAGGGTGATCCTCGGCGTTGAAAATGATAGGCGTGCTGGACCACTTCAGGGGCCTACATGCATCTGGGAATGGCTCTGCCGCATTGACTTCCCGCACCCACTGTTTAAGTTGACGGTGGGAAGAATGCAGCGAGGCACCTCCGTCGATACACATGGCCTCCGTAGCCTTCTGGAATTCTTGCTCACTGGATTCATCATCTTCTTCATCATCATCCTCTTCCTTGTCCCGGCCCCGAGCGGGCCTGTCTTTCTGTTGCTTGGCCTTGCCACGGCGACCCCCTCGGCCACCGTGCTTCTTGCCGGATCCGTCAGCACCATCTTGGGCCATCTCCTTATCTCGCCTCTCATATTCAGCCCTCTGCTTCTCGGCAAGCTGCTCAACTTGCCGGCAGTTCTGGAGATCGTGGCCCTTGGTGCGATGGATCTTGCAATACTGCTTGCCGGTGTTCTCCGACTTGTCGGCAGCCGCCAAGGCCTGATAGGAAGGGCCCCCGGCAAGATCCTTGCCGGGGTCACTAACCTTAGCCTTCTTGGCGGCGCCGGGGTTGTCGGATTCCTCGACAGCAAGCACGGCCTTGCCTCCGCGTTTCCTGTTCCGCCGCCGGCCTTTCCTTGACGGGGCTGCGGCGTCTTCATCTTCCGATTCGCCCACCGCGCCAACAGCCTCGCCAGGGAGTCTCCTCCCCTCTTTAGCTCGAGCGCACTTGTCGGCCAAAGCATAAAGCTCGGCAATACTCCTGACTTTGTTCATTGCCAGCTCTTCCCGCATTCTGCGGTTACGCACGTTCTGGTGGAACGCGCTAATGACAGCGGCAGCATGAACGTCAGGAATATTGTACTGCACCCGGCTGAATCTCTGCATAAACTTGCGCAGGGACTCGCCTTCCTTCTGAGGGATGATATGCAAATCACTCTCTTGGCCAGGAGCTTGGTGGCCTCCAACAAAGGTGCCAACAAACTAATGGCACAGATCTGACCAGGAAGAAATAGAATTCTCCGGCAGATGCATCAACCACGACCTGACGTTGGGTTTGAGCACCAACGGGAAGTAGTTGGCGAGTATCTTGTCATCTCGGCCCCCAGCAGCCTGCACCGCAATGGTGTAGATGCTCAGGAACTCCGAGGGATGGGTCTTACCGTCATATTTCTCCGGGACCTCTGGCTTGAAGGTTCGGGAATTGGGCCACCGGACTTGCCGCAGCTCACGGGTAAACGCTGGAGTCCCTACCTCATAAGGAAAGTCTCCTACGTCCCCTGGCGCAGGCTCGTCGATAGCCGGCCCCACGCGCTTATCAGACTGATAGCGCGCTTCCCGTCGCCGCTCGATGGTAGTTCGAGCGTCCTCCTTGCCTCGTTCCTGGAGAACTAGACACTGATCACGGCGCATCGTGGATTGGATGACGCCGTGGAAACTTCTTCACGGCGGTCGACCTGCTGAGTTGTCGGCCGCCGCTGGTGCCGCGGAGGGGAGTGCACTGTGGTTGCACCACCCCCGGTTTTCTCCACATCGGCTCGCGCCGGATCGATGGGCCTCCGCTGCGAGGGCCCTGCCTCTTGCGGTCCATCTTTATTGGCGAAGCCGATAAGGCTCTGGATAGTAGCTCGCCACTCCTCCATCTTCTCTGGGGCAGGAGGAAAATCGAGGAGCAGCTGCGCACGTGCCAAGGCTTCCGCTGGCGTAGGCGGCGGCGACAGGTGCGAGGTACATGAGGTGCTCTAACTCCTAACCATATTAGAAGGAGCACCACCACGGTCACGCGACCGCGCGCCACCTCCGCCAGCAGCTCGGTGTGCATGCTGGTCCCGCGCATCTTGGGATCAATGCACGGAAATCTTTTCATGGGGACGCCCTGAACCACCAGCGCCATGACGTCGCTCATCATGCATGACCTGGGTAGGTCGTGATGCTTGCGCCGGCGCGGGAGCTCCAGCAGGCGCCCTCCGATCTCTGGAATTCGTTGTGCCACCCGTAGGCAGCACAACACCGTCTCTAGATCTAGCGGCGTGCAGGTTACCACTACCACTTCGAACGATACCGCTCGCCTGGCTCGGATCACCAGAACGCCGTGGGGGTTCTTTCCCTCTTCCTTCTGCACCCACGCCGTCACCCGTACGCGAAGGCATAGGCAAAACGGACGTGGACAGTTGCGCCGTTATAGCGCTCTTCTTCTTGGGCGGCATGATGATGAAGAAACTGAGGCGCCGATCACTAGATTAGGTTCACGCAACCTTCAATCCCCCTACCTGGCGCGCCAAAGATGTCGGGGTACGACACCTATGGGATCTCGAGAGATCCCTTTACGATTCGGTGGGGGAAGAGGTATGCGCAAAGAGCAGAACCAACGATCGACGCAGGGCGATTTTACCCAGGTTCAGGCCGCTGATCAGCGTAAAACCCTACTCCTGCTTTGTGTTCTTATTAATGTTCTTGAGCCCAGTCTTCAGGAGCGCTCGCAGTGAACAGTACGTTCAAAGAGCAGCTACTCATGCAGAATGGGCCAGAAGTTCTCCTCCCCTGTAGCAGTTGCCTTGGGCCTCCTTTTATATGCTCAAAGGGGTCACCACAGTGGCAAAATGTACATACATTGAGGTGTAAAGTAGCTACAGGGTATCATACCTAACCCCTGATGGATTAGGACAAACGCATTTAATGCATCGTGAGGTGTCCATTTAGGTGTCCTCACTTTCTTGGGGATGGAAAAAGGGGCCATCCCATCAGCACCGCTTAAGCTCTCCTCCACTGGCGCGTTGCCACGCATCCAGAGAAGGACCCAGAATGTCGGACTTGTTACTGTGCCGAAGCGGTGGCACAGTGGCAGAATCTTGCTGGGCGCCGAAGCCTGCCGGGCACCGAGCCTTGCCGGGCGCCAAGCCTTGCCGGACGCCAAGCCTTGCCGGGCTCCAAGCCTTGCCGGGCTCCGCAGGCCATCCCGGCAAGGATCTTGCCGGGTAAGCTGGCCTTCGGATTCCAGCTCTGCTTATCTGCTGATCCCCAGATCTCTGACTTGATGATTTCTTTGGTGGCTTGAATCGACCTCGAAATGTTCCCAACAAGCCTTGCCGCGAGGATGGCTACAACTGCCCGTGCACAAGTACGGGGTACTAGTGGCCCAATACTTAGTACACCGACACTCACATTGCGATCCAATCCGATCCAAGTACCGCATGTGCAGCACCTCCGAGTTTAGCACACGTACGGCTCAACGGCGTCCTCTCCTTCTTGATCCAGCAAGTGACAGAGAGGAGGTAGATGAGATTTGAACCAACACGACGGCGTGGTGGTGGTGGTGGTGGCAGCGAAACTTTGGCAGGGCTTCGCCAATTATGTATCGGTGAAACATGGGAGGTGTTTGGAGAGGTAACGGGCAAGGGTCGAAGGGGGCAGCCCCCAATGCCTCCCCACCTTTATATAGGCATGGAGGGGGCTGGTGGCTTGCCCTCCAAGGCCATAGGGTCGTTGGTCAGAGGGGGAGAAAGGAAATCCCTCCTTTCCCCACTACCCACATTCATGTGGGTCCCCCAAAGCAGGTGGGCCCCACTCTAGAACCTTCTAGAACCTTCCCAGTAAAATACCAAAAAAAATCAAACCTTTTCCGGAACCCCGATAACAACTTTCCATATATGAATCTTTACCTTCGAACCATTCCAGAGCTCCTCGTGATGTCCCGGATCCCATCTGGGACACCAAACAACATTCAGAATTCCCACTATTAATATCTCAACACAACCCTAGCGCTACCGAACATTAAGCGTGCGACCCTACGGGTTTGAGAATCATGCAGACATGACCGAGACTTCTCTCCGGTCAATAACCAATAGCGGGACCTGGATGCCCATATTGATTCCTACATATTCAACAAAGATCTTTATCGGTTGAAACACGATGTCAAGGATTCAGTCAATCCCGTATGCAATTCCCTTTGTCCAGCGATATGTTACTTGCCCGAGATTCGATTGTCGGTATCTCCATACCTAGTTCAATCTCATTACCGGCAAGTCTCTTTACTCATTTCGTAATACAAGATCCCGTGACTAAACTCATTAGGCACATGAATCTTCTTATGATGTTGTATTACCGAGAGGGCCCAGATATATCTCTCCATCACACGGAGTGACAAATCCCAGTCTCGATCCACATAACCCAACAGACACCTTCAGAGATACCTGTAGAGCACCTTTATGATCACCCAATTATGAAGTGATGTTTGATAGCACACAAGGCATTCCTCTGGTATCCGGGAGTAGCATGATCTCATGGTCGAAGGAACAGATACTTGACATGAAGAAAGCTATAGCAAATAAACTAAGCGATACGATCTGTTGCTATAAGCTTATGGTTGGGTCTTGTCCATCACATCATTCTCCTAATGATGTGATCCATTATCAAATGACAACTCATGTCCATGGTTAGGAAAGCTTAACCATCTTTGATCAATGAGCTAGTCTAGTAGAGGCTTACTAGGGACACGGTGTAGTTTATGTATTCACACATGTATTTAAGTTTCCGGTCAATACAATTCTAGCATGAATAATAAACATTTATCATGAACGGGAAATATGATAATAACCATTTTATTATTGCCTCTAGGGCATATTTCCAACAGTCTCTGATTCGTCTCCAACGTATCTATAATTTTTGCCTGTTCCATGCTGTTATATTATCATTCTTTGATGTTTTACAATCATTTTATAGCAACTTTATATCATTTTTGGAACTAACATATTGACATAGTGCCCAGTGCCAGTTGCTATTTTTTACTTTGCAGAATATCAGTACCAAACGGAGTCCAAATGCAGCGAAACTTTTTGGAGAATTTTTATGGACCAGAAGACACCCAGTGGGCCAAAGATGTACCAGAGAGGAGGCCGAGGTGGGCACAACCCACCAGAACGCGCATGGGGGCCAGGCGCGCCCAGGGGGGTTGTGCCCCCTTGGTGACCTCCCGCACCGCCTCTTCGCCCTATAAATTGCCAAATATTCCAGAAACCCTAGGGGAGTCGACGAAACACAATTCCAGCCGCCGCAAGTTCCAGAACCACGAGATCCAATCTATACACCATCACGGAGGGGTTCATCATCCTCATTGGTGCCTCTCCGATGATGCGTGAGTAGTTCATCATAGACCTACGGGTCCATAGGCAGTATCTAGATGGCTTCCTCTCTCTTTTGATTCTCAATACGATGATCTCTTGGAGATCTATTTGATGTAACTCTTTTTTGCGGTGTGTTTGTTGGGATCCAATGAACTTTGAGTTTATGATCAGATCTATATCCATAAATATTATTTGAGTCTTCTTTTGATCTCTTATATGCATGATTATTTATAGCCTCATATTTCTTCTTCGAATCTTTGGTTTAGTTAGGCCAACTAGATCGATTTTTCTTGCCATGGGAAGAGGTGCTTTGTGATGGGTTCGATCGTGCGGTGTTCTTTCCCAGTGACAGAAGGGGCAGCAAGACACGCATGTATCATTGCTATTAAGGATAACAAGATGGGGGCTATTCCTACATGAATAGATCTCGTCTACATCATGTCATCATTCTTATTGCATTACTCCAATTTTCCATGAACTTAATACACTAGATGCATGCTGGATAGTGGTCGATGTGTGGAGTAATAGTAGTAGATGCAGGCATGAGTCGGTCTACTAATCTTGGACGTGATGCCTATATATTGATCATTGCCTTGGATATTGTCATAATTATTCAATCTTCTATCAATTGCCCAACAGTAATATGTTTACCCACCGTGTGCTATTTTCTTGAGAGAAGCCACTAGTGAAATCTACGGCCCCGGGTCTATTCTTTATCATATTTGCTTTGAGATCTATTTTTATTTGCTTTTATTTTCAGATCTATTATTCCAAAAACCCAAAAATACCTTGCTGCACTTTTTTGTTACTTATTTTATTTCATGTTTTTATCGAGATATATTTATCCAATCTACACAATTTTTATCCCGTCAACTTCACAATTTCTGGCACCGTTACCCATAGAGGGATTGACAACCCCTCATAAGCATCGGGTTGCAAGTATTTGTTCTTTGTGTGTAGGTACCATTTACATAGTGTTGCTTGGTTCTCCTACTGGATTAATACCTTGGTTTCATAACTGAGGGAAATACCTACCGTAGCTGTGCTGCATCCACTTGTACAGCGAGGTGCTATAGAAACGGTTTTTAACCCCTTTCTGCGATGGCGTTTCGAACCGTCGCCAAGTGAGTGACTGCGATAGAGGGGTCCTTCCCACACGACCCAGAAACCGTCGGGGATAGGGAGCCTTGATGCATATAGTTGTCCCTACTAAATTGTTTCTAATATGTCAAATATCCGAACGCTCCATCCTTGCAACTCGTTTGTGCTCGGATCGCCATCGCAGTCGGTATTCTGTGGTGCTACGTTTACGATGCGTGACCCATCACAAACGGTTCACGATTATAGAAGCAGACAATCACACACATTTTCTTTTCTTCGACTGTATGCGATTCGATGTAAGAGCGCACACAGTTGTCGCTATAGAACTATATGCGAAGCTTGAATACATCCCACACGATTCATCCGTCGTACCCGCGTCGGATGATCGACCTATCGCACGTGTTCTTCTATGGCCAAACGTTTGCGATGCGCACAACATCACAAACAGTCCATAATTGCAAAGCATGTGTGATAAGGTGACTATCACAAACATTTAATAAGAAACAAATGTGTGCGATGTTGTTGTTAATCGCACATGTTTTTTCTTGGCTGATCGTGTGTGCAGTAGAGATTGATCGCACACGTAGTGGATCCTAGAAACGTGTCTGATCTCCACGTCTATCGCAGACATTTCACTTTCGTAAACTGTGTGCAGTGTAATCCCTAATTAATCCCTAAATAATCCCTAATTTAAAAATCACATGTTTTGAATTTGAAAGTGGGCAATCACTTATTTCATATCCAACCATGTTTATTACAAATATAGGTGGAACCACGAATGCATAATTCGATGCACAGGTACATATACTGAAGAACTACAGAAGCACCAAGTAAAGAATGATGAACCACAGTTGTACTAAAGACTGTAAAGAGAGAGGCAAAAGACATTCTGGTTGCTGGAGAAGGTGAAGCGGAATGCCCATATTGTGCCCTCCTCCATGCGTAATGCGCGCACAACTCTAGGCCAACCCCTTCTGATGGCTGCCCGTCCATCCTACACTGTCTTCATTAGGACTTCTCGATGCTCATTGTAGTCTGGATGAAATACTTTAACCTTCATTGCGTGTCCACCAATCATGTACTTTGCAAGGTAATCTTGAGTGAAATGCTTCAGGAACCACTGCGAACAAAAAAGATTCAGACATTGTTGTCTAACAACTCATTATGGGCAGTAAAAAGAGAAGGCTGCAGAGTTTGTAGTTACCATCCTACAGCTCACTGTTGTGTTGGATAGAGCATAAACAAATAATTTGCTTGCCTCCATTCATATCTTTTTGCTAATAATCCTTATCAGTTTTCTCACTTCATGCTTGTTCATGAATATCTCATTGCCCCATACGCAAAAAGGGTCGATGCGTGGATCCTTGCCAAGGGCATATGTACCTACAAGCAAAAAGTCAATATTAGAAGCTAACAAGTGTACATGCCTGGATCTATATGCACTACATTATGGAACGACGGGGGGAGTACAAGCCGAGGGATGAAACTAACCTCGGCAGAAAATGGTGGCCACTCCCGTTGTTATCCTGCATAAGTAGTGGAAAGGCATGATAAGTACAACAACCTTAACATCAAGCAAATATAGCAAAGGTAAACAACATCATCTCCAAATGATAGCTTGAATGTGTTGGTTTCAGCATGCTGTTAAAGCAGATATAAAATGGAAGGCAATGTTACCGACAACAGGCTTAACAACCATCAAATATTGCAATTCAAACTGGTATTGTTGAAAATGAATAGAACGTAGGTAATGCTTAAACATCACACTGGATAAATGTGTAAAACTGAAATAAAGGGCATGTGTTAACTACACCAGGCATAACTGGAACCAAATATAGCCGTTCAAACTAGTACTGATGCAGTCGAGCGGCACAGTTCCGACTTGCACATAATGAACATCACATTGTGAATGGCTGAAATAAACAAGGCATAAATGATCAGTATAACAACCAAATATAGCCATTGAAAACTGGAAAGAGTCTCACTGCAACAAACCTAACAAGCAAATACAGATAAACAGGGCATATGCTTGAAAACTGGACAAATGCTCACTGCAACCAACCTAACAAGCAAATACAGATAAGCAAGGCATCTGCTTGAAAACTGGACAAATGCTCACTGCAACCAACCTAACAACCAAATATAGATAAACAAGGCATCTGCTTGATAACTGGACAAATGCTCACTGCAACCAACCGAAGAACCAAATACATATAAACAAGGCATCTGCTCGATAACTGGAAAAATGGTCACTGCAACCAACCTAACAACCAAATACAGATAAACAAGGCATCTACTCACTATAAACAACCAAATATAGCCATTCGTGAAACTGAAGTGGACAATTCATACTTAAACATCACATAGCCCTATTGAACAATACATTTTTGCATAACTGAAATAATTAAACACAGCACAGTTAAAACACCGCATGGCAAAATGCTACTACAACAAAGGGTATGGGTTGGCAAGCTAGAAAAGGTAAGATTTGCTGATAGGATGTTGCCTCACATGTCATGGACGGGATCCTTCCAGTTGGAAGAGCACAGACCCATGGTGCGCTCTCTGATGTCACAGATGGGTTGTTTCACCTTGGAAGAACCTTTGTGGGTGCCCTCCTCATGGTTGTGGTCGATGAGATCTGACTTGGCAATTGAGGATCCCAAGCCGCTGTAGAACGTGTCCTTCAGAAATGACAAAATGGGCTCGATGGCGTACAAGGATCACAAATCCTTGACCACGTGGCGGAGGAGATCAGCGGCAGGGCCGTCGAAGAGATCGACGGCGGTTGAACCAGAGGGGTTGGGGATGGACCACTTAACCTATGACATGGCCCACATGAAGCTGTCGCTGCCGACGAGCTTGATGCCGTAGCCATCTTTCCCGAGATACAGTAATACGCTAGCCCACTGACATGAAGCCTTCGGCATGGCAACGTAGTCAACGTCTTCGCCGGCTTCTGCAGCGACGTGTTGCTCCGGGATCGACAGGTCGGAGCGAACGGCGGCCACCTCGCCAACAACCGCCGGAGCGGCCATGATAAACCTCTTCTTGACTGAACGCTCATTGGGCTCCCCGGGATATGTGGTCGAGCTTATGCTGCGATATTCTAGAGCAGGGGATGTGGATCCGGCGGGGAGGGACATCGCAAGCCTCATCTAAAAACTCAGGGGAGTGGGGCGACGGTATGGAAATCGCTAGGTAACCTGAACTTTATTATCTAAGCTAGGAGGAACGGGCAGACCGGCAGGGGTTGGCGGCAGTGGTGGCGGCGAGCTATGGTTTGAGGGGGGAGGGGGCCGGGTGTGGGGACTGTGGAGGGGGTGGTGTTTGAGGATACGCCGCGGCTCATGAAAATTTTAGTAATGGTGGGTGGAGATGGTGGTGGACAAGGGAGGGCGATGGTTCAAATGCCTCGGCTACTGCAATTTTACTATAAGGTCGGTGCTGGAGAAGTGTGGGTGACGGTTGAAGTACGGTGGCTACTAAAATTTGGGTAAAGGAATTGATGCGGGGCGGGAGTACCCAAGATCGCGCGTGGTGCAATAAGAATATGCGTGTATGATAATAAGGAAAAGTGGCGGAACTGCCGATTTTTGCAACGCTCAAGGCGGGTAGTTTGTTTTTAGATTTCTAGCTAGCTGGTCTATCACACACGGTTCGTCCTAATTTTCAGACGCAGACGTGGAATTCAATCTAAATAAACTACCCGCCTTTAGCTTGCGCAGGTGGTGACTTTACAGTGCACTTGCATCGCACACGGTTAAGCCAGTACCTCCACCTTTGCTCGCGCTTGCGCAGTCGTGGTGATTTTACAGCGCACTTGCATTGCACAAGGTTGAGCCAGTACCTCCACCTTTGCTCGCGCTTGCGCAGTCGTGGTGATTCACAGCGCACTTGCATCGCACACGGTTAAGACATTATACCCGTGTCCGTTGAGCGTCATCAGAGTCTTTGCAGCAAAAAAACATTAGAGAGGGTCAGAAGACAGCCACACCAACATGTGGCCCAAATATATATGAGTGAAAAGGGTGGTCTGTGATGTTCAAAATTCCAATGCACAACTTTGACCGCGCGGGCCCACGGTTGGGCGTGTTGTCGAAGATCGATGAGAGGGGCCAGAAGTCAAGAACCACCTGGAAGTGGCCAAATATATGTAGGAATATAGGGTGTGATGTTTAAAACTTTAAATACACAATGCACAACTTTGGTGGCACCTGCCTCGCAAACCCGAAAGCACCCTTGGATGTATCTATAATGACATAATGTCATAGCTAGCTAGGGTTCTTGACCCACCTCCCACTTCGTGTCAGCGGGGCGGATGCACGTAATGATACTTTGGTCATACATGCATGTCGCCATGACCTACCATAAGACGGACCAGTGAATCTATCGTTTGGTCAAACGACAACTGTTGTTGTCGATAAACTGCTTGGGCCAATAGATTGAACCATCATAAAAAATAGCACGAGAGGGACCACAAAACCAGCACCTCTTGCATGCAGCCCAAAATGATGTACGTTGGAAGTGGTGATGTGTGTTTTCAATATAGAACAATGTACAATTTAGATGTGGTGCCTGCCTCTCGATACAGACAACAACCATGAAGGCCAGGTAGTTAAGGACGAGATACGTAGGGTACGGTGTCGGTCAAACTCAGCAATCCGAGCATGTGGGAGGGAATCCTAACAACGCATGAGCTCGAGCTTTGGTTGAATGACATGTGACGGTGATCGGCCCTAACACGAACTAGGAGTAATCCATTCATGGCCAACACATACCCCTCGTTATCGGTCAAAGGGATGACATATATACACTCGGGGAGCCCACAGATATGCGTGTCATCACCAAAAACCGCACAAAGGGAGACATGGTTGATCAGAAGACCCCGTATACACTGCATGCGGCCCGAAAATATGTATGGGTACGGTGGTGTGTGATGTGTTTAAATCCCGAATGCACAACTTCGATGGGCCACCAACTATATTACAAACCGAACACCGTACCCGACCCCAAGCCTGGTTCAATATGTACGATGTCGGTTTCCCAACTTCGAGGCGGCGGCGGGGGGTCGTCCAACGCATGCGCTCAAACTTTATTTGGTTTAACATGGCACACATAGCAATAGGAAATCATCATGGTCAAACCCTTCTCGTATGTTGGGTCAAAGGGATAGATTGTGTGGGCCCCCCTCATTATCGGGCAAGGATAATATATATACCTCGGGGATCCCACAGATATGTGCGGCATCTATAAACCGCACAAGGGAGACATGCTCGATCAGAACACCCGGCCCCCTATACCCTGCATGCGACCTAAAAAAATGTATGGGTCTGGTGTGTGATTTGTTCAAATCCCGAAAGCACAAGTTCGATGGGGCACCAACTACATCAGTAACATTACAAACTGAACATCGTACCCCACGCGGCCAGGTTAAAGATGTACAATGTCGGGAACACAACTTCGAGGCGGATGAGGGTGGGGGGGTAGGGGCCGGGTGCCGTCCAACGCATGTGCTGAAACTTGATTTGCTCTAACATAGCACACGGAGCAAAGAGTAAACCCTTCTCGTGCGTTGAGTCAAAGGGATAATTTTTGTGGGCCTATAGATGTCGATCATTCTTTGATTTTTTTAGAACAAAAAATAACCAATAAAAACATAGTCTACAAATTAGCAAAACAAGGATCCCAAGGTTTATATAATCGCCATGACAGGTCACTATAGAGTCAATCATTCTTTGATTTTTTAGAACAAAAAATAACTAATAAAAACATAGTCTACAAATTAGCAAAACAAGGATCCCAAGGTTTATATAATCGCCATGACATGTCACTATAGAGACATTTATCTCTATAATGACCGTGTCATAGCGTTTAAATGATGCTTGAGATATGCAACTTCCCACCGGGTCACCCATCCTTAGACTACTCCAGCCCGAGCACGCTTAACTTCTACGTTCTATTCGACTAGGCTAGCGGATGGGAAGCCGCCCCTTGCTGATAGGAATTGACTCCTTGCCTTTAAGGCATTTCACGTTGGTCACCCTATGGGACCTACTCCCTCCTATCACACACATTTGTGCTTTTAGAAACTGTGTGCGATATTTACATGGCCGGTGTGTCGCCGCCTAGCCTTCAATGAGCACTGACACTGGCAGTGGGAACGATGGGAGAAGAGGCGGGAAACCGATGAGAGGAGTGGCGGGAAACGGTAGCATGTTTGGATATATAACAACATTGATATAGAAAACTTAGTAGAGAAGGAAGCGTGAGCTAGCACGACGCATGCGCACAGTGCTTACACATATACTACATGTGCTTTCGAAAGGGATGAGGATTGCCGTTCGATCTGGGAGCATCCAACGGTGCAGACGTAAGATCCGTGGGGTTTGGGTTTTGGCCAATCAGAACGCACGACTGAGATCGCGCGCGTAGCTGGGGGGCATCAGCCACGGTTTGGTAGGCACACGGCTTTCATGAGTGAACCGTGTGCTATTTGAAAACATTTCGTGAGAAGAATCTCAGTTTTTAAATCCCCATAAATCCAAAACTCACTCGAAAATCGTGAAACTTGGCATGGTGTCACGACATGGCACATATATGTCGAGGACATTTTTTTGTCCATTTTGGCGCAAGTTTTATTACAAGCCTCTTACAAACCGGCGCTTCTCTCAAAGAAGCCTCGTGGTTTTGATAGGGAAATGTGTCCCCCTTATGGGCGAAACGATAATCACTGGCTCTTTTCGCCATGTATTTTCTTGTACGGGCAACATGGAACGACAGGATATCCGTGCTGAAATTTAAACTTATTCATGGTTCGTTTGGCCTTTTTATACACTAATTGAGTTTCCTAGGCATTTAATATCCATAATTCAAATCTGAACTACAAATACATGCTCCAGTTCACCAAAATGGCTAGAAAAATTATACATGTGTCCTTGGGTGCATGTTTAGGTCCCATGCCAGGGATGGGAATGAATTACAACCGTACCGGCGTCCTGGCTCGTCCTCAAACATTTGGAATCTCGGTTTTTAAATCCCCATAAATCCAAAACTCACCAGAAAGTGATGAAAGTTGGCATGGTGTCACGTCATGGCACATATATGTCGTGGTAAAAACATTGTACAATTTGGCCCAAGCTTTATTACAAACCTCTTACAAACCGGAGCCTGTCGCAAAAACCCTCGTGGTTTCGATAGGGAAACGTGTCCCCTTGTGGGCGAAACAATAATCGCTCCCTCTTCTAGCCTTGTATTTTCTTCTACACACAACATGGAACAACGGGAGATTCGCGCTGAACTTTGAAATTATTCAGGGTTAGTTTGACCTTTTTTATTCATTAATTAAGTTTTCTAGGCATTTAATGTCCATAATTCAAATCCGAACTACAAATACATGCTCCAGTGCACCAAAATGGCTAGAAAAAACATACATGTGTCCTTAGGGTGCATGTTTAGGTCCCATGGAAGGAATGGGAATGAATTCAACCATCTCGGCGTCGTGGCTCGACCACAAACATTGTGAATCTCGGTTTTTAAATCTCTGTAAATCCAAAACTCACCAGGAAATCATGAAACCTGGCATGGTGTCACTACATGGTACATATATGTCGTGGTGAAATAATTGTCCAATTTGGGCCAAGCTATATTACAAGCCTCTTACAAACCGAAGCTTCTCGCAACCCTCATGGTTCTGGTAGGGAAACATGCCCCTCTTGTGGGTGAAACAATAATCGCTGCCTCTTCTCGCCTTGAACTTTGTTTTCTACAGGCAACATAGAATAACAGGAGTGTCGTGCTGAAATTTGAAACTATTCAGGGTTCATTTTGCCATTTTATATATTAATTGAGTTTTCTAGGCATTTAATGTAGTCCATAATTCAAATTTGAACTATGAGCACATGCTCCAGTGAAGCAAAATGGGTGGAAAATCGTACATGTGTCATTAGGTGCATGTCTAGGTCTCATTGAAGGAATGGGAATGAATTACAAACTTCTTGTCATCCTGAAACATTGAGATTCTTGGTTTTTAAATCCCAGTGAATCGAAAACTCACCCAAAAAACATGAAACTTGGCCTGGTTTCATGACATGGCACATATATGCCGTGGAAAAAAAATCGTCCAGTTTGAGACAAGGCGCACACATTAATAGCCAACGAAGTCCTTTTGAAACAAATAGCTGACACGTTAATATCGCAAATGGTTGTATTATATGAACCGTGTGTTCCCATAACCATTTAAGTGTGGCCACGCGTCCCTCTTTTCTTATGGGATAGTACTACCTCCGTCCTCGTTCACTGGTCATCTTTGTATTATGTGCCAAAATTTAACCATACTCGGTGGCGTGCGTGCAGCTGTTTCATTAGACGGGACGAGCATGAGAAGTCTGCCGTGCAGGCTCGACGGGACG
The DNA here is from genome assembly GCA_011799875.1 of Thinopyrum elongatum. Classification (NCBI taxonomy): domain Eukaryota; kingdom Viridiplantae; phylum Streptophyta; class Magnoliopsida; order Poales; family Poaceae; genus Thinopyrum; species Thinopyrum elongatum. The sequence goes on from CM022299.1 coordinate 423,513,241, forward strand.
CGTGCGAGCAGTCCGCCGAGCAGGCTCGACGGGACGCGTGCATCCTGTCCACCTCGCAGGCTCGACGGGACATGTGCGAGCAGCAAGGCCGCCCATGCTCACCGGGAGGCGAGCTCTTTGACCTCCATCCACCAGTCGCCCGCCTCGCTCACAACTTCTCCATTAATGGCAGCCGAGCCGCTATTTAACACGCAGTTAATTAAAGCACCTGGACGGAGGGTGTTTGCTTGTGATCCCATGGCCCCGCTCAATGTTAGCATTTGCTTTGTTGGTGTTTTCAACTCGTATTCCAGCCGAATTTAAAATGCCACATAGGGCAATGGATAATACGACAACAAATAAACTGGCAATGGATAATACGACGACAAATTTACAATGGTGTGGATAATAATTGTCTTACATATTCCAGAGAATTTAAAATGACACATGCGGCAAAGCCCGGAAGACACGGGGGCAAGAGAAGAAGGAAATCACAGACAACGATCTGGGTTGCTACTGTCTCTACTCCTCGATGGATCGCTGGGCAACAACATCCTCCAGCTCCTTCTTCAATTCCTCACAAATTTGCTTGAAAGCAGCCATGGATTCCTCCACCTCCTGCTCATGCTCGATCCGGAGCTTCCTCAAGTCACTCATCAGTTCCTCGACGACCGCTGTCAGTGTCATCCCCGAGGCACTGCTATGCTCATGCAGCATCTTCCAGCCAGTGGCCTCCTCCTCCTTCTCGGCGAGCGCCTTGAGGAGCTTCACATTGTCACCCATGAGTTGCTCGACGAGGCCGGTCGCCTTATCAACCGAGGCATCGCTGCTCTTGAGCAACTTGATCAAGCCGTCGACCAGCTCCTGCTGCTTAATGAGGCCAGCAAGAATGTCGTCATCGCCGGCCAAGGACTTCAGCAACGCCATCTCGTCATGATCACTGATGCAGCGAGTGCGCTTGTGAGAGCCTTTGCGTGCCCATGAGAGCTCATTAGAGGGCTCAGCGGTGCGCCGGGCATCTCTGCTGCGGCTGCCGCTTGGCGGCGGCACCTCTCTAGTGCTTCTGCGGCCTTGGTCTTTGCTGCCTGGTTATATGTCCACCCGAAACTCCTCCTACCGGTCATGGCGGAACAACTTGACAGGAAAGACCAGTTTTGTGGGTGATGAGGAGAGGAACTGTGAAATAATTTTCAAGTGGGTAGTTTTTATAGCCTGGTGCTAAGTGTGAACACATATTAGTTTGATCGGTGTGAACAGATTTGCAATTACTTATTGCGTTGTAATCTGCAATGTGACGAGAAACAAGGTCAAAATTATATTGATGGTTCTGGGCCTACAAAGCCCATTTTTGTTGTTTTGGCTCGTCGCAAACAGTTCTTATGGATCAACCATATGCCATGCACCGAAAGCCCGAAATGTGGGCCCGCGTTCTCGGATGTACGTGTATGTGTCTGCCCACTATCACACACGGTCAAGATATCACCATCGTGTCCGATGGATGCGCCGTCGCGCCTCCCACGGGGTGCCAGAAGGTTGACCACGTGGTTGCTCGCCATTGAGGCGGCCGCGGTGCACTCTGCTCCTCGTTGAGGCGGCCACGGCATGCTCTGTTCGCGTCCGTCCATGCGTTTTGCTCGCCATTGAGGCGGCTGTGGCGCGCTCCGCTCTGGCGTCCCTGCGTGCGCTCTGCTCGGTGTTGAGGCAAATTTACAATGCCAACGGTTAATAATTGTCTTACATATTCAGGATAATTTAAAATGCCACATGCGGCAACGCCCAAAACACTCATGACCTACATATGCATACAATTATAATAAAATATAGGCTAAAAGGCTGAGCTGGTGGCCTTCTGACGGCGGTCTTCTTGGACTCCATGATCAGCATAGCACCCTTGAGGCCGTTCATTCCAAGTGTCCCGACCCGCCTCTGCCTACGGAGCTGCTGGCGCTGGGAGGCTCTTGGGGCTGTTGGGCCTCTTCCAGAAGAGCTTGACAGCATGCAATCGCGCGCATGATATCTCCGCGGAACCGCTCCATTTCCATGTCTCTGGCCTGGTAGCAAATTCCGTCCATCACCTGCATCCTCAAGATATCACGTTGGCGATGTTCTACTTCATCGGGGATGTCAACTCCGCCAAGGATGCGCTCGAGCCTGGCCACCACATCGTCAGGATCGAGGTTGACACGGCCGCCGCGGGCAATGATGAAGCTGCAGGTTGGCTGTGTCTTAACTGAATCGCAGAGGTCCTCTGCCCATTCCTTACGGGCATTAGGCTCGCGATGAGCACTGGTGACGGTGGCTCTTTGGGTGGGTCATCGATCATGCCGCCGAGCAGCTCTGGATCTTTTGCACGGTGGATGGCAAACTGCTCATCACACCTCCTCTGCAATATGTCGATTGTGCGCCCAAGGACTGTCACACCGATATCGCTGCCGATGGGCCATGGTGCCTGCACCGGCCGATGAAGCTCTTTGCTCCCCGACCTGCTCCGGCTCGTTCTCCTCGCCGAAGATGTAACGTAGGTAGGGGTCGACGTCAAAGCTTTGGTCGTTGCCTGGCATGCTTGGAATAACTAATGGTAGATGGGTGAGGACTAGATCTGCGCAGAATGTGGCGACGGTGCATTGCCGCCTAGGTTATATGCAGCAAGCCATTAGCTGGTGGCGGGAAACTGATGAGGGAAGAGGCGTGGATTTTACAATTCACCCATGTGGACCACGGGAAGCATTCGCTGGAGCACGGGAAGACTAAGTGGAGCACACACACAACCCGAATACCATATGCGGTGCCACGTGTTATTTATCACACATGTGTTAACATAATGAAACGTATGTGTAACTTACTAATCATCGCACACGAGTACTCGCAGACGCATCGTGTGCGATACTCCTAGCCACCGCAAGCAACTAGTTTGCATTTTTTAAAGTTTTTTGTACAAACAGAATCGCACACGAACTAACTATAGTAACCGTCTGTGTTATAATTTCTCATCGCAAACAGTTCATCCGAGTGGGTTGTTTGCTGTGTATCACACACATCTTGTTCATGAATCGTTTGTGTTCTTTTGTCTCATCGCAAACAGTTCATCTATGTGAACTGTATGCCGCATATCACACACATCTTGTTAAGTTGAACCGTTTATGTTCTCTTCCCTAATCAAAAACAGTTCGTCCGAGTGAACCGTATGCCGTATACCACACACACCTTGATCTGGCTGACCGTTTCTGTTGCATTCCCTAATAGCAAACAGTTCATTGGAGCGAACTGTATGCCGTATATCGCACACACATTGATACGGCTGCCAGTTTCTGTTGTTCTGCCTAATCACAAACAGTTTGTATGGATCAACCATATGCCCCGCATCGCACACGTAACTAAAATCGGAACCGTGTTTGATGTCTCCGCCATCGCAAACATTTTGCATCTTTTTTGACATTTTTTACATCCTCGTTTGCGATTAATGCATCGCACACAGTTTCATCAAAGGGTCTGTGATCGTAGTGTCGCGTTAGCAGCATCCTACAGTAGTGATCATACCTTCCTCTTTGGGGAAATACCGACGTAGTTCAAGCGACATTAGTCTCCCACATGCACTAGAGTCAATAATCTAGTTCACATCGCTACGTGATTAACCCCCAATGAGTTCTGGTGTTTGATCATGTTTTGCTTGTGAGAGAGGTTTTTAGTCAATGGGTCTGCAACATTCAGATCTGTGTGTACTTTGCAAACCTCTATGTCATACTGTAGATGCTACTACCACGCCCACTTGGAGCTATTCCAAATGACTACTCCACTATATGTATCCAGTTTGCGACTCAGAGTCATCCGGATCGATGTCAAAGCTTGCATCGACGTAACCCTTTACGACGAACTCTTTATCACCTCCATAACCGAGAAACATTTCCTTAGTACTCTTTAGGCACCTAAGGATAATTTTGACTATTGTCCAGTGATCCACTCCTGGATCACTTTGTACCCCATTGCCAGACTCATGGCAAGGCACACATCAGGTCTGGTACACAGCATGGCATACATTATAGAGCCTATGGCTGAAGCATAGGGGACGACTTTCATCCTTTCTCTTTCTTCTGCCGTGGTCATGCCTTGAGTCTTACTCAACTTCACACCTTACATTACAGGAAATAACTCCTTCTTTGACTAATCCATTTTGAACTCCTTCAAAATGTTGTCAAGGTATGTGCTCTGTGAAAGTCTTATCGGGCATCTTGATCTATCTCTATAGATCTTGATGCCCAATATGTAAGCAGCTTCACCTAGGTCTTCCTTTGAAAAACTCCTTTCAAACTACCCTTTATGGTTTCCTGAAATTCTACATCATTTCCAATCATCAATATGTCATCAACATATACTATCAGAAATGCTATAGAGCTCCCACTCACTTTCTTTTAAATACAAGTTTCTTCATAAACTTTGTATAAATCCAAAAGCTTTGATCACCACATCAAAGCATATATTCCAACTCCAAGATGCTTGTACCAGTCCATAGATGGATCACAGGAGCTTGCATACCTTTTTAGCATCCTTAGGATCCACAAAACCTTTAGGTTGCATCATATACAACTCTTCCTTAAGGAAAGCGGCTTTCATATCCATCTGCCAGATTTCATAATTGAAAAATGCAGCAATTGCTAACATAAGTTTAACAGACTTAAGCATCACTACGAGTGAAAAAGTCTCATTGTAGTCAACTCCTTGAACTTGTCGGAAACCCTTTGCGACAAGTCGAGCTTTATAGACGGTGACATTACCATCAGCGTATGTCTTCTTCTTAAAGATCCATTTATTCTCAATGGCTTGCGGATCATCGGGCAAGTCCACCAAAGTCCATACTTTGTTCTAATACATGGATCCTATCTCAAATTTCATTGCCTCAAGCCATTTGTCAGAATCCGGGCTCATCATAGCTTCTTCATAGTTCATAGGTTCGCTGTTGTCTAACAACATGACTTCCAGGATAGGATTACCGTACCACTCTGGTGCGGGACGCACCCTGGTCGACCTACGAAGTTTAGTAGTAACTTGATCTGAAGTTTCATGGTCATCATCATTAGCTTCCTCTTCGGTTGTGTCAGATTCAGGTCTCCGCAGACCCAAGAAAGGTTCAAACTCTGGGGCGTGTGCGAAGAACTCAGCCTATCTAGCCAACCAGCGCGTTGCCCTACGACCTAGCTCGAGGAACAAGGAAGAAGATGAGCATGACAGTTTACCCAAGTTCGGGCCACCTTGCAGTGTAAGACCCTACTCCTGCTTTGTGGTGGATTTGCCTCACGAGGGGCTGAGGATGAACAAGTACAAGGGATGAACAACCTCGTGAGGTCTGCTCTGGTGAGGGTGGAAAGGATCCGATCTCGGGGGGTTCGTCCTGCTCTACGGTGGTGGCTAGGCTATATTTATAGTGGCCTTGGTCCTCTTCCCAAAATGTAGACGGGAAGGGATTCCACAACGGCTAATTTGAAAGAGGGCAAGTAGTACATCTTATCTTGACGAAAGGTGGTCTCCGCCTGCAAAGCTTCTGGCGTGACGCTGTGGTGGGCTCGATGATGACATCCGTCCTGCCGTCCTGGTGGACTTGGCGTCGTTGCACAGGAATGGAAACCTTTGCCTGAGTCCTCGGGAACCCACGCCTGCGCTTGCCTCCTTAGCACCAAAGAGGAAACTATCTTCTGTGCGCCCGCAGGCGCCCGCTTGGCCTTGGTCGTCATGGCTTGTGTCACCGCAACCACATGAGGTTTGGGCACCTGCATAGGAATCTCCGCTCCTCAGGAGGCAGCCTGGGAAGGCCACTCCCTCGGGAGGTCTTGGCGTCGTCTGCCTCACGAGGCTTGGCCCCTCGCGAGGGTCTTATCTTGGTGGTCTTGGAGGTGGGTCGTACCAGGCCGTCGAAGGTGCCACGCTGTGGTCCGCAGGCAGGCAAGTCTGGGTACCCTAGTTCCCAGAACGCCAACAGTAGCCCCCGGGCCCAAGGCACGCTCGGACTTGGCTTCGAGGCAAAGCCAAAGGGCAAGGGCGAAGCGTCGCGGGCCCAAATCACCTGCGGGCTAGGCTGACGCGTGGCGCTTGATGGGGCGTTGACGCTCTTCTTCAAGGTCTTCAGAGAGGACGGCCGACGTCTGGAGTGCTGCCCCAGGGGAGGCGAACGAGATGGCCACCCCCTCACAGGCCGGCAAATCGGCGAGGCCCCTCGCGGTGAACTTGCCCTTGGCCTTGTCCGCGATTCCTCCAGCAGCTGCGACGCCTCCTCCGAACCAAGCTTAAGCGACAATGACAGCTATGAGCTGCCGCGCTGCCACGCTCGGGCTTGAGGGAGGAATGGTGCTGGCCAGGCGTCATGGGAGACACTGCCTGGGTCGCGATCCTAAGGAGGTCCTTTCCTTTCGTTTCATTCCTGGGCAAAAGTCATGAACGGCACCGCGGGGGTGTGTATAGATCATGACACTTTTGCCTTAATGTTAGCGTCCCCAACTTATGTTGTGTTTGCGTCTCTCGCTTGGGCACGGTTCCCCCTTTTTATTCTCGCGGTAGCTTAGTGCTCTACGCCGACAGGACCCAGTCCCCAGGCAAGCTTCGGCCGTCGCTGGTATGCCAGGTCGCGATGCCATGGTCAAGGCCAGGAGGTGAGCGGCCCGAGGTTCGGTAAGAGCCCCCGAGGCGCGATGCTCAGGAGGTCCCCTTTGGCGCGCAAGCGGCTCCTGAGGACTGGAAGGGGAGTTCCCTTGCCCGAGCGAAATCGCGAGAGATGAAACGCCGATTATGGGGTTCGTGCCGGGGTGTGCGAAGCGACTTATCTTGGCGAGCCTGCGGTGGTTTCCTTGTCGCGAGGGTGAGCTTCTTGTGCAACGTTAGGCTGCGCCCTTCTCCTGATGGTGCCCCCCTGCATGGCTTCTACTGACTCCATCTCTCCCGCTCGTCAGGGTGCTCTACGTCCTCGGGACCCGGCTCTCGAGCGAGGCTCGGTCGCCGCTGGTATGCCATGTCGTGATGCCGTGGTCAAGGCCAGGGGGTGAGGGCTCGAGGGCCGGTAGGATCCCCTGAGGCGCGGTGCTCAAGGGCCCCCCTTTAACGTGCAAGCGACTTGCGCGAGAAAAGAGTGGCTGGCTCCGAGGGGGTACCTAGGAGGGGTTACGCCCCATGGCACATAGCGTGGTATCCTTTCATGGTGGCGAGGTGTTGGCAAAGCTGCTCATGATCCTGCCTCCGGAGGTTCCCATCACTGAGGCTCCAGCAGCAGAAGTCGAAAGCCGTGAGGATGGTGGCAGCGTTGTCGACGAGGGGCTTCCAACGAGCGGGGTAGGTGGTGGTAGTGGCATTCCTTGTTAGTTTTACCCTGCAATATTTACCGTGCCTCGTGGAGGCGTAAGACTTCTATTTAAGCTTGTGGAACAATCTGTGCTTGTAATAATTATTAGGACCCCGTGGTTTCCTTATTGCGCCAAGTTTCCTTCGTGCTTGCTTTTGTGCTCTGCGTCGGTAGGGCCCAGCCCCGCGCATACCTCGACCGCGTTGGGGCATCCGGATCACCAGGATGACACCAAGGGGCGAGGGGCTACATGACTAGTGAGGCCCCTGAGTCGCGATGCTTAGGAGGTCCCCCTTGATGTGCGAGCAGCCCTCATGAAGGAAACGTGGATGCCGGGCTGTAGGACTTCGCGCTCTGCGTCGGCAGGTCCCAGCCCCGCTCATACCTCGACCGCCGTTGGGGCGTCCGGATCACCAGGACGACACCAAGGGGTGAGGGGCTACGTGACTAGTGAGGCCCCTGAGTCACGATGCCCAGGAGGTCCCCTTGACCTGCGAGCAACCCTCATACCTTTGACCACCAACTTTCACCTGGGGGGAACGCGAGAAGACCAGGTACCCGGACCTGGTAGGCTAGCGTGTGCCAGGCGGGGCCTGAGCACAGCCCCCGTGTCCAGCCCCCTCGCGCGATCCTCCCGATGGGGAAGCTGTGGGTTGTTGCCGATTGTAGAGCCGAGAGGCTATCCTGAGGTTGGAGCGGCCGCGAGGGCGCCCTCAGTTGTTTATTCACCAGAGCGGAGCATGGTGCTTCCACTTTATCGTGGGCATAGTCGCTCCTCGACCGTGTTGTCCGCCAGCGCGGAGCATGGGGCTTCCACTGGTACGTTGGTGGGAGTTCCCGCTGGGGGAGACTCCGGGGCGTGTACATCCCCGTTCGTACGCGTGGCTAGCATGGCAGAACTGGAGGATGTGTATCTGGGCATTCGTGAGCCAGCGCGGGACTCACGAGGCCCTACCTCAAGGCAGGTTGCGCCTGATTTTTGCAGCGCAGGGCGCACGTAAGAAACCTATGGGGCGATGGGGGGTGCTACGCTGAATGCCCCTCCGGAGGTTATCGCATGAGAAGGCGGACACCAATGACCCTAGGAGGTGACGTGAACGGGGCCGGGCTGCCAGACAGAGCTCAGCCATTGGTTTTATCGATGCTGCAGGGATGGACCCGAGCACAAACGCCGTGCCAAGTCTTCTCATGCAACGATCCCACGGAAAAATAGCCGGCGCACAGCTCTCACTGCGGTGAAGCACCGAACTGTGGTTGTACGAACCGGGCCGTGTGCCCGCACTTGCCCACACGCGATTAGCGCATGCGAGAACATGGGACCAAGGACCACGGGAGGTGACACGCACAGGAGCTGGCCCGCGGGACAGAGCTCGGTCGCTTGGGTTTGTCGACTTTGCAGGGACGAACCCGAGCACAGACGCCATGCCAGTCCTTAATCATGAGGCGGTCGCGGGCGGATTCGTGAGGGCGTAGCGACATCATAGTGACGAAGCACCGGACAGGCAGTTGAGATACTTAGGAAACTCATGAAGGCAAAGCTAGTTTTGCCTGAGGATGATGCAGCCCGAGGGGCTCCATCAGTTGAACAAACCAAAAATTCAACTGGCACCATCGTTGTAGAAGCGTTGAAGTAGCTAAAGACGCGTATTGTAGAGATCGCTCCTCACGAGCCGACCGGCTCCTGAGCCCCAGGAGGCTCCGAAGGTCCGGGGGCTCGCGAGGGTCCATCACCTCCTCGGTCAGGACCACCTAGCGCCTGGCCTCATGAACTGCCAAGGCTCCCTGCAAGAGGCGCTGGTACGAGGCGGCCACACTCAGCAGGCCGAATGGCATGCGGACGTAGCTGTAGGGGTAGCCCCGCTCCGGCTAACGCGGGACGGCCAGAAGAGGTCCTGTGAAGCAGCCCTGTTGAGGCCTCGGATGTTGACGCAGATGCACAGTTCGCCACCCATGTCATGGGAGGCAGCTGCACTGGATGGCGCGGGGCGACGCTCGCCACGCATGGCTCGCGCCTCCCGAAGCTCCTCGATTGCCTTGGTGATGAACTCCTGAGCGCCTGGCGCCCCGCGCCTTGCACCTTGCTCACGGAGGCGCGCGTCGAAGCACGTCTCCACGTGGTGCCCGAACCTCCCTCGTGACGCTGGTCAGGTCAGAGGCCCTCCAGATGAGAGCCCTCGAGCCCATACTGATAGAGGCGCCGGGTGCGCCTTCCTATACGAGTGGGAAAGACGCCCCAGCAGAGGGCTCGGGGCCTGAGGCATGACCATCGGGCGCCCCAGCCTCCTGATGGCCATTTGGGAGGAGCTGCTGCTTCTTCTTGGGGATGGCCTCAGGAGGCAGGATGGCACCCTCGCCATCTGAGTTCCCGACCGCCGCCGAGTGCCCTAGAAGTTGGCGATGAAGCGCTCGCGTAGGTCATCCTAGGAGGAGATCTACCCCACCGGGAGGTTCAGGAGCCAAGAACGCGTGCCATCCTTGAGGGCCATGGGGAACCAGTTCGCCATGACCTTGTCATTGCTTTTTGCCGCCTCGATGCTTAGCTCGTAGAGCTGGAGGAACTCAGCGGGGTCGGGGGTGCCGTCGTAGCGTGGAGGCAGATCCGGCTTGAACTTGCCGGGCCAAACGACGCGGCGCAACTCCGGAGTGAAAGCACGACAGCCTGCCGCACTCACAAATACCGGTCGCATGGGGGTAGCTTGATCTTGGCGCCCGTGTGCCACCGCCCCTGGCGGCGCGCGGTCTTGATGCGGCAGCGCTGGGAGCGCGCGCGCCTCTCCTTGGGGCTGCTGCACCACCTGGCAACTTTCTTCATCGCGCGTTGGCGCTCTGTGCGGTAGGTCGCGTTGGGGTGCCTCTAGCCTGGGCTCGGGGTCCGCATCATGAAGAGGAGGAGGAGGAGGTGCGCCATGAGCCACATCGCCCACCAGGGACGACGGGGGACAAGGCGAACAGGACGGTGCAGGGGCCTCATCAGCGGCGTTGACGAGCTCGGCGATGCGGGCGAGCCAGTCATCGTAGAGGTCGTTCGTCGGACGATAGCATAGTAGCTCACGCGCTATGAGCAGCGCAGCCTGCGCGTTCGTCGGCCCGCGACGAACGTGAGAAGACGATGCCGTGGTTGGAGTTGGTGATGGAGTTGCGGTGCGGCCATCGCTCCGCACGGACGGTGGCAGTGACGAGTCCTGCTGTTCGCGAGCAGCTGGGTCGGTGGCGGCGTTAGCCACCGGGGAGGCAGAGCGGCGAGGAGCACCGTTGCTCGCGGGAGCCGTCTGGGCGACGCGAGCGGTGCGGCACTCGGCATGGACATGACGAGCATCAGCCATAGGAATGACAGAACGGCGGAGGAGCGAACGGTGGAAGAGAGGCTTCGACACGTCCCTACCTGGCACGCCAAATGTCGGATTCAGGGCTCCGCAGACCCAAGAAAGGTTCGAACTCTGGGGCGTGTGCGAAGAACTCAACCTATCTAGCCAACCAGCTCGTCGCCCTATGGCCTAGCTCGAGGAACAAGGAAAAAGATGAACACGGCAGTTTGCCCAGGTTCGGGCCACCTTGTGGTGTAAGACCCTACTCCTGCTTTGTGGTGGATTTGCCTCACGAGGGGCTGAGGATGAACAAGTACAAGGGATGAACAACCTCGCGAGGTCTGCTCTGGTGAGGGTGGAAAGGATCCGATCTCGGGGGGTTCGTCCTGCTCTACGGTGGTGGCTAGCCTATATTTATAGTGGCCTTGGTCCTCTTCCCAAAACATAGGCGGGAAGGGATTCCACAACGGCCGATTTGAAAGGGTACAAGTAGTACATCTTATCCTAACAAAAGGTGGTCTCCGCCTGCAAAGCTTCTGGCGTGACGCTACCATGGGCTCGGTGATGACATCCGTCCTGCCGTCCTGGTGGTCTTGGTCTTGTTGCACAGGAATGGAAACCTTTGCCCGAGTCCTCGGGAACCCACGCCTGCGCTTGCCTCCTTAGCACCAAAGAGGAAACTATCTTCTCTGCGTCCGCTGGCACCCGCCTGGCCTTGGTCGTCATGGCTTGCATCACCACAACCTCATGAGGTTTGGGCACCTGCATAGGAATCTCCGCTCCTCAGGAGGCAGCCTGGGGAGGCTGCTCCCTCGGGAGGTCTTGGCGTCGTCTGCCTTGCAAGGCTTGGCCCCTCGCGACGGTCTTGTCTTGGTGGTCTTGGAGGTGGGCCATACCAGGCCGTCGAAGGTGCCATGCCGTGGGCCACAGGCAGGCAAGTCTGGGTACCCTGGTTCCTAGAACACTGACAGGTTGGTGCAGGCATCACGGGAACTACTTTCTGTGAAGTGCTACTTTCCAATTCGAGAGAAGGTACAATTACCTCATCAAGTTCTACTTTCCTCCCACTCACTTCTTTCGAGAGGAACTCCTTCTCTGGAAAGGACCCATTCTTGGCAACAAAGATCTTGCCTTCAGATCTGTGGTAGAAGGTATACCAATGGTCTCTTTAAGGTATCCTATGAAGATGCACTTCTCCGCTTTGGGTTCGAGCTTATCAGGCTGAAGCCTCTTAACATAAGCGTCGCATCCCCAAACTTTAAGAAACGACAACTTAGGTTTCTTGCCAAACCATAATTCATACTGTGTTGTCTCAACGGATTTAAACGGTGCCCTATTTAAAGTGAATGTGGCTGTCTCTAGTGCATAACCCCAAAATGATAGTGGTGAATCGGTAAGAGACATCATATAACGCACCTTATCTAATAAAGTACGATTACGACATTTGGACACACCATTACGCTGTGGTGTTCTAGGTGCTGTGAGTTGTGAAACAATTCCACTTTGTCTGAAATGAGCGCCAAACTCGTAACTCAAATATTCACTGATAACCCACAAGTATAGGGGATCACAACAGTTTTCGAGGGTAGAGTATTCAACCCAAATTTATTGATTCGACACAAGGGGAGCCAAAGAATATTTGAGAATATTAGCAACTAAGTTGTCAATTCAATCACACCTAGAGATTAATTATCTGCAGCAAAGTGATCAGTAGCATAGTAATATGATAGTTTTGATAGTAGTAGCAGCAGTAGTAACGGTAACAGTGATAGCAGTAGTTTCGTAGCAAGTGCAATAGTAACAGCAGCAGTAGTAACTTAGCAAGATCAATATGTAGGAAAATCGTAGGCATTGGATCGGTAATTTGTTGGATGATATTCATCATGAGACAGTTATAACCTAGGGCGATACGGCACTAGCTCCAGTTCATAAATATAATGTAGGAATGCATTCCGTAAATAGTCATACGTGCTTATGGAAAGAACTTGCATGACATCTTTTGTCCTACCCTCCCGTGGCAGCGGGGTCCATATTGGAAACTAAGGGATATTAATGCGTCCTTTTAATAGAGAACCAGAACAAAGTATTAACACACGATGAATACATGAACTCCTCAAACTACGGTCATCACCGGGAGTGGTCCCGACTATTGTCACTCCGGGGTTGCCGGGTCATAACATGTAGTAGGTGACTATAACTTGCAAGATCGGATCTAGAACATGGATATAACGGTGATAATATAAACGGTTCAGATCTGAAATCATGGCACCCGGGCCCAAAGTGACAAGCATTAAGCATGGCAAAGTCATAGCAACATCAATCTCAGAACATAATGGATACTAGGGATCAAGCCCTAACAAAACTAACTCGATTACATGATGAATCTCATCCAACTCCTCACCGACCAGCGAGCCTATGAAGGAATTACTCACTCCCGGTGGGGAGCATCATGGAATTGGTGATGGAGAAGGGTTGGTGATGACGAATACCGAAGATCCCCCTCTCCGGAGCCCCAAACGGACTCCAGATCTGGCGTCCCGATGAAGAACAGGAGGTGGCGGCGGCTCCATCCCGCGGAACGCGATAATTCTTTCTCCCTGATTTTTTCTGGAAAAATGTGATTTTATAGCGTCGGTTTCAGGGTCTGCGGGGCCACCAGGTGGGGACAACCCACCTGGGCGTGCCTGGAGGGGGTGGCGCGCCCTGGTGGGTTGTGCCCACCCAGGTGCCCCCCTCCGGTGGTTCTTGGCTCTAGTATTTTTCTTTTATTATATAAAAATTCCTCGCAAAGTTTCGTTCCATTCCGAGAACTTTTATTTCTACACAAAAATAACACCATGGTAGTTCTGCTGAAAACAGCGTCAGTCCGGGTTAGTTTCATTCAAATCATGCAAATTAGAGTCCAAAACATGCGGAAAAGCGTTAGGAAAAGTTGATACGATGGAGACGTATCAACTACCCCAAGCTTAAACCTTTGCTTGTCCTCAAGCAATTCAGTTGATAAACTGAAAGTGAAAAAGAAAAACTTTTATGAACTCTTTTGCTCTTGTTTGCATAAATAAGCTTAAGTAGCACCCAGGTGTTCAGCAAAGACTATAACTAACCATGTTGACAATAACTCTTAAAAATTACATTAACTCATAACAATGACATAATCAGCTAGCGAGCAATAATAAGATATCTCGAACAACAACACGTTATTAAAACAACCATGATATAATATGACAATAGTGGTATCTCGCTAGCCCTTTCTGAGACCGCAAAACATAAATGCAGAGCACCTCCAAAGTCCGAGCAGCGACTAAACATTGTAATTCATGGTAGAAAAGATCCAGTCATGATGCACCCAACATTAGCTACACACAATGCATAAGCATGACAGCAGTGCTCTCAGGTTCTGGTGCTTATTTGAGAAGGTGATGACAACATAAAAGTAAATAGATAGTCCCTTCACAGAGGGAAGCAGTGATTTGCAGAGGTGCCAGAGCTCAAGTTTTAAAAACAGAGGTAAATGAAATTTTGAGAGATGCACCGTTCTTGTTTACTTCGCGACCATCAGTTATCAATATCTTCCATGCTAAACACATTAGTGGCGGTTCCCAAGTGATAAAAGTAAAGGTTTACTCCCCCTCCACCAACATTCACACTCCACGGCTTGTCCGAAACAACGGGTGTTGTCCATACCAACAACAATCCCGAGGGAGTTTTGTTTAATTATTTGCATTTTGAGTTCGGGACTGGGAATCCCTATTACCGCCCCTCTCGTGCAAGGATGAGTGAATAAACACTCATCATGAGAATAACCCGCTTAGCATGGAAGATACCAACTACCTCCTGTCGCTCTATGAACAATCCAGGCACACAAAAAGGATATTTATTTGAGGTTTTTTAGAGGTGGCACATGCAAATTTACCTAGGACGGCAGGGTAATACCGCATGTAGGTAGGTATGGTGGACTCATCTGGAATAACTTGGATTCAAGGTTTTTGATGTACAAGCAGAATTCCCACTTAGTACAGGTGAAGGCTAGCAAATAGGTTGAGAAGCGGCTAACTAGAGAGCAACAATGGTCATGAACATGCATTATGCATAAGTAACATTGGACACTAGCATGAGTAGGATATGAACACCATGAACATAAATATCATAGAGGCTATGTTGGTTTTGATTCAACTACATGCATGAACATGTGCCAAGTCAAGCCACTCGAACATTCAGAGGAGGATACCATATCATCATACTACATCACAATCATTTTAACGCAATGTTGACATCCAAGATAAATCATTATCCACTCCTAGCTTCTTATGCATGACATGAGAAACTATAATCTCTAATTGTCACTACAAACATGTTTAATCATAATGGGCTGAATCATGGATACTAGGTTAAACATATTTATAAAAACAGAACAAGTCAAGTTCATACCCGTTTCTCTCTGCCACGGCCAGTTCATCAAATATCGTCATTATTGCCTTTCACTTGCACGACCGAACGATTTGAAAATAATAATAGTGCAAGAGTGCCGTGGACTAAGCTGGAATCTGCAAACATTTTATTCAAAAGGAGAAGACAAGGTAAATTGGGCTCTTTGTTAGATTAACAATAATGCATATGAGAGCCACTCAACATTTTCATCGTGGTCTTCTCCTTGGTATGACTCAATAAAAGAAAAGAAGTTCAGAGAAACACACTGAAATATTTTTGGAGTTTTTGGTTTTCTGAAGGAAAGCAAATAAAAGGGGAAAAGCAAAAACGGGAAAACAATTTACACGAGAAAGCTCCCAACAAGCAAAAGGAAATCTTTTTGGGTTTTTCTTTTTAGTGCTACAAGAATTTAAACTAGGAAGAAAAATCAAAAAGAAGCGAGAAATATTTTTGGATTTTCTCAAAGTTTTTCAAACACACAGAGAAAAACAAGAAAATAAATTAAGCATTGATAATATAATCAAAAAGTGAGGACACCGACGAATGAAATGTGAGAACATGAATGTAATGTCGGTGGAAATACGTACTCCCCCAAGCTTAGGCTTTTGGCCTAACTTGGTAATCTTCAGTAGCCTGCATAATGGTCGGAGTGATAACTCACGGAGGCTCTTGGTGCAGATGCAGCCTGCCGGGCAGCCACCACTGTCGTGTTATGAGCTTGGGCCTCGCTCTCGAGAACATAATATCTTCCCCTGCTGTGAACAGTAAAGAGAGCAGGTGCAGGCAAATATGTGTCCACAATAGAATCCTTATTAAACAGCAATTTATAAGTGAAATTATTGGGTTCACCTCTAAGGATCTTATGACGTTTCATAGCATCAAAGTCTAAATACTGCGTGGGTAAAATAGGGTCATATGGTAAAGGTGAAACACCCAGCTCTCATGCTAAGCGTGTGGCATAAATTCCACCATAAAAATAACCACTATTAGCGTTGTGTTGTAACCTGCGTGCAACAATCGCACCAAGATTATAACTTTTGTCACCGGTGAGAGCAGTGCATATGAGGCTCAAGTCTGGAGCAAAATGTGTACTGCAATCTTGTTTCCCTACAATGCATTTTCCATTGAATAATGCAAAGTATTGAATTGCGGGAAAATGAATGCTCTTTATTCTACCTTGCGTCACTCCCCTATTCTCACCATAGCAAAGACTAGTCAAAAATGTTTGGAACTCGGATCTTGGTGGTTCGCAAGCGAACCCCAAAATGGAATTTTGCAGTGGTGAGCAAATCTCTCTAAGGATATGGTAAATGGATTTTCATATAGTTTAAATGACACCCTAGACTCACGGGGATGGAATTTAAATCCTTTGACAAATGATTCAGTGAGAGTGTGGTGTTGGTTGCACTTATCTGAAATGTAGGCACCGAGATCGGCATTGTGAACATATTGCTCAAATTCCTCCTTAATGCCCACACTTACCATATAATCATCGCATGGCCATAAGCATGTTTTGGTGGCGGCATCTCGTATAGAACTTTCACTTGGCTCAACATAAGACCGACGAGCGGAGCTGCTACTAGAAGATGCCTCCGTGGATCTCCGCCTCGAAGAACTCCTTCCAAAGAAGTTCATAATATTCGCGTACAATTTTCTGAAAAAATTTATGTCACAAATTTTCGTCAACAAAACTTTGTAAGATTGAAAACAACTATTCATAGAGATGCATAGAGGCCATAACAAGCATTCAAACTACTTAGAACTCTAAGAATTCAACATGCAAGCACATCTACAGCAGCACCAAGAGTAGCTAATTATTCAAAATATAAACCACTACAGCAAAAACTAATTGGACAAACGGAGGAGTCACATACCAAGCAACAATTCCCCCGAAACAGTTTCGGAAACGGAGCTTCGAGCAAAGAGATCGAAATCCGCGGGTTTGAGGGCAAGAACATGAGAAAGAGAGAGAGCAAAGGTGATTTTTTTCTGGAGGTAGGTGGTGATGTGGGATGAAGAGATAAGTGAGGGGGCCCACGTGGGGACCACAACCCACCAGGGCGCGCCTGGCGGTCCTGGCGCACCTAGGTGGGTTGTGCCCACCTAGTGCACCTCCCTCTGATATTATTTGCACCAAAAATTCTTAAATATTCAAAAAAAATCATATTAAATTTTCAGAGCATTCTGAGAACTTTTATTTTTGGGTCATTTTTTAATGCACGGAAAACTCAGAAAACAGACAAAACATGGCATTTTATTTTATTTAACTAATAAAAACAGAAAACTAAAGGTAGGGACAGAAGGTAGTGCTCACTAAATTCATCAACTTCATACCTCTCAAAAATGATCCATTAATAAGGTTGATCAAGTCTTATTAACAACCACTTTCGATTAGCATGAAACCGAAGAACTTTCGTAAATCACTAAGTTACCTCAAGAGGGATATGAATTTCCCCAACAATAAGCAGTTCATATTTCTTTTTAACAGTAGATAGAGGTAGTTGAAAACTTCCAATAGTGATTGTCGGAGATTTGTCAATAACATTAATACCATTCACTTGGAATTGTTTCTTCGGAAAGTGCACCGTATGCTCATTACCATTGATATGAAAAGTGACCTTGCTTTTATTGCAATCAATAACAGCCCCTGCAGTATTCAAGAATGGTCTACCAAGGATAATCGACATGTTGTCGTCCTCGGGCATCTCAAGTATAACAAAGTCAGTTAAAATAGTAACATTAGCAACAACAACGGGCACATCCTCACAAATACCGATAGGTATGGCAGTTGATTTGTCAGCCATTTGCAAAGATATTTCAGTAGGTGTGAGTTTATTCAAGTCAAGTCTTTTATATAAAGAGAAAGGCATAACACTAACACCAGCTCCTAAATCACACAAAGCAGTTTTCACATAATTTCTTTTGATGGAGCAAGGTATAGTTGGTATTCCCGGATCTCCAAGTTTTTTAGGTACTCCATCTTTAAAGGTATAATTAGCAAGCATAGTGGAGATTTCAGCTTCCGGTATTTTTCTCTTATTGGTGATGATGTCTTTCATGTACTTTGCATAAGGAGGCATTTTAAGGATATCAGTTAAGCGAGTAGGCAGAAATACTGGCCTCAGCATTTCAGCAAAGCGTTCAAATTCTTCATCATCTTTGTTTTTAGTTGACTTAGGTGGAAAGGGCATAGGTTTTTGAACCCATGGTTCTCTTTCCTTTCCATGTTTTCTAGCAACAAAGTCTCTTTTATCATATCTTTTATTCTTAGGTTGTGGGTTATCAAGATCAACTGCTGGTTCTATCTCAACATCATTGTCTGGTTCTTTATTATTTGTTTGAGTTTCTTCATGAACCTCATTATTATCTTTTTCATTATCAAAAGGTGAGTGTTCACTACCAGATTGAGTTTCAGCATCAGAGATAGAAACTTCATTATCATTATCAGGAGGTTTTTCTACTTCAGGTTCACTAGAGGCATGCAAAGTCCTATCATTTTTATTCTTCTTTTTCTTTTTAGAAGGACTACGTGCATCAGTGTAAACTCTTTGAGAGTCTTGTTCAATTCTTTTTGGGCCTCCCTCAGGATAAAGTGGTTCCTGAGTCATTCTACCTCCTCTAGTCATTACTCTAACAGCATGATCAGTGATATTATTGTTCATTTCATCTAACAATTCTCTTTGAGATTTAGCAACTTGTTCTAACTGAGTTTGAACCATAGAAGCATGCTTCCCTACACCTCTAACATCATTTGAGATTCTAAATAACAAGTCACTCAAGCGAGCAATCATATCAGAATTATATTTCAACTGTTTCATAACATTTGCATTGAAGTGATCTTGCTTTCTAATGTCTTTTTCAAACTCATAAAGGCATTGGCTAGGGTGCATATTGTGAGGATTATCATTATCATTGAATTTCATTAGAGAATTTACATCTACCACCTTAGGTGGTGGTGGTGTATCAAGCCCATGTATTTCTTCAATAGGAGGTAAATTTTTGACATCCTCGGCTTTAATACCTTTTTCCTTCATAGATTTCTTTGCCTCTTGCATATCTTCAGGACTGAGATATAAAATACCCCTCTTCTTCGGAGTGGGTTTAGATGGTGTTTCAGGAAGAGTCCAATCATCATAATTTTTCAATATGTTATTCAATAATTCTTCAGCTTGCCCAATAGTTCGTTCCCTGAAAACACAACCAGCACAACTATCTAGGAAATCCCTAGAAGCATCGGTTAGTCCATTATAGAAGATATCAAGTATTTCATTTTTCTTAAGAGGATGATCAGGCAAAGCATTAAGCAAACGGAGAAGCCTCCCCCAAGCTTGTGGGAGACTCTCTTCTTCAATTTGCACAAAGTTAAATATTTCCTACAAGGCAGCTTGTTTCTTATGAGCAGGGAAATATTTTTCAGAGAAGTAATAAATCATGTCCTGGGGACTACGCACACAACCAGGAGCAAGAGTGTTGTACCAAGCTTTAGCATCACCCTTTAATGAGAACGGAAATAATTTGAGAATATAATAATAGCGAATTTTCTCATCATGAGCAAAAATGGTGGCTATGTCATTCAACTTAGTAAGATGTGCCACAACAGTTTCAGTTTCATAACCATGGAAAGGATCAGATTCAACTAGAGTAATTAACTCTGGGTCGACAGAGAATTCATAATCCTTATCATCAACAAAGATAGGTGAAGTAGAAAACTTAGGATCTCATTTCATTCTAGCATTCAAAGATCTTTCTTTATACTTGCTTAGTAATTTTTCTAGATCATCTCTATCTTTGCAAGCAAGAATATATCTAGTTGCCTCCTCACCCATAACATAACCTTCCGGTACCTTAGGCAATTCATATCTAGGAGGGCTAGTTCTAGTAGGTGTTTCAAGTTTTCAGTTTCAAGCTCATCATCAGTTTCAACAATATCATGTTGTCTTACTCTAGCAATTTGTTCATCAAGAAATTCACCTAGTGGCACATCATCATCAAGCAAGGTACTAGCATCATCATGAGTAGCATTCATAATAGAAGTAGCATCATCAGTAACTTGTGACATATCAGGATTAATAGCATGTGGTGGTGTTACAAGTTTACTTATAACAGAAGGTGAATCTAAAGCAGAGCTGGATGGCAGTTCCTTACCTCCCCTCGTCTTAGAGGGAAAAATCTTAGTCTTAACATCCTTCAGATTCTTCATAGTGATAATTTGATAATAATCCCAAGTGACTCAACAAATATAGCTATGTTCCCCGGCAACGGCGCCAGAAAAAGGTCTTGATAACCCACAAGTATAGGGGGGTCGCAACAGTTTTCGAGGGTAGAGTATTCAACCCAAATTTATTGATTCGACACAAGGGGAGCCAAAGAATATTTGAGAGTATTAGCAACTGAGTTGTCAATTCAATCACACCTGGAGATTAATTATCTGCAGCAAAGTGATCAGTAGCACAGTAATATGATAGTTTTGATAGTAGTAGCAGCAGTAGTAACGGTAACAGCGATAGTAGTAGTTTCTTAGCAAGTGCAATAGTTACAGCAGTAGTAGTAACTTAGCAAGATCAATATGTAGGAAAATCATAGGCATTGGATCGGTAATTTGTTGGATGATATTCATCATGAGACAGTTATAACCTAGGGCGATACGGCACTAGCTCCAGTTCATAAATATAATGTAGGCATGTATTCCGTAAATAGTCATACGTGCTTATGGAAAGAACTTGCATGACAACTTTTGTCCTACCCTCCCATGGCAGCGGGGTCCATATTGGAAACTAAGGGATATTAATGCCACCTTTTAATAGAGAACCGGAACAAAGCATTAACACACGGTGAATACATGAACTCCTCAAACTATGGTCATCACCGGGAGTGGTCCCGACTATTGTCACTCCGGGGTTGCCGGATCATAACACGTAGTATGTGACTATAACTTGCAAGATCGGATCTAGAACGGATATAACGGTGATAACATGAACGGTTCAGATCTGAAATCATCGCACTCGGGCACAAAGTGACAAGCATTAAGCATGGCAAAGTCATAGCAACATCAATCTCAGAACATAATGGATACTAGGGATCAAGCCCTAACAAAACTAACTCGATTACATGATGAATCTCATCCAACTCCTCACCGACCAGCGAGCCTACGAAGGAATTACTCACTCCCGGTGGGAAGCATCATTAAATTGGTGATGGAGAAGGGTTGGTGATGACGAATACCAAAGGTCCCCCTCTCCAGAGCCCCAAACAGACTCCAGATCTGGCCTCCCGATGAAGAACAGGAGGTGGCGGCGGCTCCGTCTCGCGGAACGCAATAATTCTTTCTCCCTGATTTTTTCTGGAAAAATGTGATTTTATAGCATCGGTTTTAGGGTCTGCGGGGCCACCAGGTGGGGACAACCCACCTGGGCGTGCTTGGAGGGGGTGGCGCGCCCTGGTGGGTTGTGCCCACCCAGGTGCACCCCTCCGGTGGTTCTTGGCTCCAGTATTTTTCTTTTATTGTATAAAAATTACTCGCAAAGTTTCGTTCCATTCCGAGAAATTTTATTTCTGCACAAAAAAAACACCATGGTAGTTCTGCTGAAAACAGCGTCAATCCGGGTTAGTTTCATTCAAATCATGCAAATTAGAGTCCAAAACAAGAGGAAAAGCGTTA
Source organism: Thinopyrum elongatum (assembly GCA_011799875.1). Taxonomy (NCBI): domain Eukaryota; kingdom Viridiplantae; phylum Streptophyta; class Magnoliopsida; order Poales; family Poaceae; genus Thinopyrum; species Thinopyrum elongatum. Next base: position 423,534,929 of record CM022299.1, read on the forward strand.
GGAAAAGTAGATACGACGGAGACGTATCATTCACCTCCACGATCAGATCGTAGAAACTTTATTTTCTTGTTATGATGATTCTCCACTTCACTCTAAAATTCCTTGAACTTTTCAAATGTTTCAGACTTGTGTTTCATTAAGTAAATATACCCATATCTACTCAAATCATCTATGAAGGTAAGAAAATAATGATATCCACCACGTGCTTCAACACTCATCGGACCGCATACATCGGTATGTATTATTTCCAATAAGTCACTAGCTCGCTCCATTGTACTGGATAACGGGGTTTTAGTCATCTTGCCCATAAGGCATGGTTCACATGTATCAAATGATTCATAATCAAGTGATTCCAAAAGTCCATCACCATGGAGTTTTCTTCATGCGCTTTACACCAATATGACCTAAGCGGCAGTGCCACAAGTATGTGGTACTATCATTGTTAACTCTGCATCTTTTGGCATCAATATTATGAATATGTGTATCACTACGATCGAGATTCAACAAGAATAAACCATTCACAAGGGGTGCATTACCATAAAAGATATTATCCATATAAATAGAACAACCATTATTCTCTGACTTAAATGAATGACCGTCTCGCAATAAACAAGATCCAGATATAATGTTCATGCTCAACACAGGCACCAAATAACAATTATTTAGGTTCATTACTAATCCAGAAGGTATTATGAGCGTGCCGATGGTGATCATATCAACCTTGGAGACACTTCCAACACTCATTGTCACCTCGCCCTTAGCTAGTCTCCTTTTACTCCGTAGCTTCTGTTTTGAGTTACGAACAAGAGCAACTGAACCAGTATCAAATACTGAGGCACTACTACGAGTACTAGCAAGGTACACATCAATAACATGTATATCAAAAATACCTTTGTTGACGTTGACAGCCTTCTTATCTGCCAAGCACTTAGGGTAATTCCGTTTCCAGTGACCATTCCCTTGCACAAGAAGCACTTAGTCTCAGGTTTGGGTCTAGCCTTGGGTTTCTTCACGGGAGCGGCGACTGTCTTGCCATTCTTCTTGAAGTTCCCTTTCTTTCCCTTGCCTTTCTTGAAACTAGTGGTCTTATTAACTATCAACACTTGATGCTTTTTCTTGATTTCTACCTCCGCGGCCTTAATCATCGCGAATAGCTCAGGGATCGTCTTCTCCATCCCTTGCATATTATAGTTCATCACGAAGCCCTTATGGCTTGGTGGCAGTGACTGGAAAACATTGTCAATCGCTGTCTTATCTAGAAGATTAACTCCCACTTGATTCAAGCAATTGTAGCACCTAGACACTCTGAGCACATGCTCATTAACTGAGCTATTCTCCTCCACCTTGTAGCCAAAAGAACTTGTCAGAGGTCTTATACCTCTCAACGCGGGCATGAGCCTGTGTAGCAACCCGACCTCAAACGGTCAAGCGTCTGTGTGTCTGTGCCATCCCTGGATCAGTATGCTGGCACACGCAGTACATCAATGTATATATCAGAGTGCAATCACATATATAAATAACGTAAAACTGATATATACCTCATAAGTCTCAGTGGAAACAATCAATCGGGTGTGGAGTCCCATCAACGCCATCGGCAGGTTGAGTGTAGACCGTAACCCAACAACGAAACTCATCCGTCGTAGAAATAATCATTTAACATGATACGTGGCGGCCGTGTAGGTCAGTACATTGAATGTACCGGCAAGATCACTGTAAGAAGAACAAATGATAAAACTATACTATATGCAATATGGCTTTGTGGCTCTGGTCTGAGTTTTGTTTGCGTAAAAGCTGGTTTTATTTTCCCTACATCAAAGGAATATCAGGAGTCTTCACTACAGAGCTTTCTACCATGACATGGTTCCGCCAACCGATGTCTCATAGCCCAAATCATCATAAGTTGCCCACAATTAAGTTATCAATCCGGTGTTGAGAGTTTCAAGATAGATCCAAGTCCAGAGGCTCAAATTGTCTGTAACCAGGGACATGGCTAATCGATTAGGTTTTAACCCTCTGAAGAGGTTTGTAAACTTTACACGCAAGATTCGATCCCTCTTTTTATGTTCTCGCACTTCATGATGTTTGAGAACAAGACGACTGAAACATGGTCTTCAGAAGAGTTCCTCTGACCATTGTCCGGTGCCCATCCAATCCTACCATGGTTCTACATCTGGCACCGTCCCAGCCAGAGTCCACACTAAGGTCAACCAAGCCAGAGCCCATAATGACTTGTGGTTGCACAGGTACGCTTCCAGGCATGAAGCATTCTTCCGTCTCTTTGAGCCTGGGTGGAGCTATCCGCATGATATCACAGCGCTTCTCTGGAATCACTAAGTACTGGGCGCACCAATGTACCCTTCTTAACCATTCTCCACCTAGAGGTATATTGAATTCTTGTCTCGAGTCTTGAAGTATTGAGGCCTTGAAGATGCAGTCCTTGCAGATGCCATCATGGAGTTGTCGTCATTGACGTAGAGTCCTCCTTCACACCACTCCCGAGCACTCATACCAAACCCCATCTACTATAGCGTAGCATTAAAACTATATAACGTCCCGGGCTTGATAACAGGGAGATGGGTTCCTACCTCATGCATTCTACTCAACTAAAAGAAGTCAATATTACTACTGGAGGGATTATGAATGGTGACACTAGATGCAACAAAAGCATTGGTATGAATATCACTAGATTATAACGCTCTCAGAATAAAGACTTCGTAGAATTATTCGTCACTCCGTTGAAAATCTATATTAAACAGACATAGCATTCATATAAGCAAACATCCTAGCAAACAATTCCAGCACTCAAAATGACAAATCAAAACAACAAAGAAACTCAATAATAAAACTCAATTGCAATTCAAATAAACTTCAAATAAAACTACAAAGAAAAACTACAAAGGGAAGTCTAAGACTCTACTACAAACATCCAATATAGTTTTGCCCTAAGTAAAAACTTAATAGCAATTAAAACACTAAACTAATAAATTAACAGAAAAGAAAATTTAAAACAACTAATTTAACAAAAATTATTTTTCATAAACTTTTGGTAGCAAAAAGAAACAAATAAAAAGCTTTTATAAAACTAACTATGACTTATACAAGTTTTCATACCAAACTAAAGAAAAAAATTTTAAAATAAAAATAAAATTTTCTTCTATTGACTAATAGAAACAAAACAAACAAAAAAAACTAAAAAAACAAAAAAAAAAAAAAAAAAAAAAAATGTTTTTTTGTTCAAACCCCACCCACAAAAAACTTGGGGGGGGACAAAAAGAAACAATTTAAAAACAATTAAAAGTAAAAGTGTAAAGATATGACAAAACTAAGTTAAAACAATATTGTTTTGCATAAAACCCTAATTTAACTAATCCTAAAATTCCCCAATTAAGTCCTACTAATAGGCAAGGTCATAAGAAACCAGTAGCAAAAAGAATCACTAAAAAATATTAAACCTAGCTCAAGATATTGCAAAAATAGTGATCTGAACACATGTAAATCAAGTTTCAAATTTCGAAACATGGTCATTACTAATATCTACAGAAACTTTAGGAAAATTCCCACCTAGAGCAAGAAGAATCAAAATAAAATATTAAATATCCTAGGAGATATTGATTTTACAAGATTGGAAATTTTCTGTTTTAAAAACAAAAACGAAAATACAAAAAAACAAAATTGGGCGCTATTGGGCCTATGGGGGTGCGATCTGTAGCTATCAAACGCTCGGGCGATAACTAACAAATCATACACGTGTGCTTTATAGAATAAAACCGATCGGGCCGGTCTAGACTAAACCGTAACTTAACCGAAGTATAAACTGATCTAATGAAAAAAATGATCTACTAAACCGATCTAATCTGACATAACGATTCGATCTAAAGGAGAAAAAAACAGGAGCGAATAGAGGAGGAGCGCTCGTTCTTACAGAGAAAAACTGGGCGTGGGAGGGAAGAAGAGGCTGGTGGGCGGTGGGGCTCTGGTCGTCGGTGGCGTCGGCGAGGATGTCCAAGCGATTCGAAAGTTCGGGGCGTCCGATTTTCTGTGGATGGTGGGGCGAGGGGACGTCAGGGACGGCAGAGACGGTGAGGACGAGGCGGGAGAGCTCGGTGCTCCAGTGGAGCATGCGGGGTTGGGGGCGGCCTCTGTAGACGATGAAGGAGCAAAAAATCATGTCAAAACAGAACGTGGGGGTAGACTAGGCCGTTGGCCGGAGTCGGAATAGACGGCGGACAGCGGCGGCTGTAGCGAGATCCGAACGGCGATGGCGGCGGCTGTGGAGGGTTTTAGAAAGAGTTTTCGAAGGGGATCGCGAGAGGAGGGGTAGGGGTATATATAGGACGTTTTCCTTGGGAAGGAGGTAGGTCATGGGCTAGGGTTTGGCAATCACGTGCGTGGTGGCGCTGGCGTGCGTGAGCTGAGCTCCTCTGTTTCGTGTAGGGGAAGATGAAGACGAGGTGGACCCCAGCGAAAAGAATAAAGACAGAAAAGAGAAATATGTGGGGGAGAGGGTTACGTGGGAGAGGCATTCCCGAGCGAGCGATGGTATCGTGGGGTTGGGGTGCTGTTGCGCGGGCGGCTGGGCTAACTGGCGCCTGCTGGTGGTTGGGCCGGCTGGGCTGGCACCAGGCCTAGCCAGGCACTTTTTTTAAGATAGAGAAAATAAATAATATAGGAAAAATAAAATTAGCTTTATATAGGACATATATATATATCAAAAAATTCAGAAAAATAAAACCTATAAGGTGGACTATTTTGCAGAGGCAAAATAAAAACTTTATAAAAAACATTTTTTTATGAAAAATAAAAAAAATTGATTTCATTTCTCTTGGCATTATTTTCTTCTGACTTTTTGGACTGTCATGTTAGCTCCTCTCATACTTTTGCAAAAGTATTTGTCAGGGATTTTTGAAATGAATTTCAAATGCCAATTTGAATCCAAATTCAAATAAAACTTAAATGCCTCTGAAATTTCCAAATGCTACTCACTTTCAACCAAACAATCAAGCATACAATCATTAACACTTAATTAATATAATATTCCAAAATTTGGGATGTTACAAACCTACCACACTTAAATTGAATCTCGTCCTCGAGATTCGAAGAGGCTAGCAAGAAAAGGTTAGGGTTTGTGGGTCTTCCAGCAAATCCATTGATCAGAATGGTCTAGTGTGCTACCACACTTAAAAGTAGGGTTATGGTTCTGACCAAAACTCATGTACTCCATCCCTTTGGGTTGACGGTGTCGGTCCTCTCATATTCTCCAGGATAACTCTTTCACTGGTGCCCTTCCGGTAAGGGCATAACCCTTTTCCTCAAACTCGTGTCCTTTCATCCTGGTGAGGTTCTTCCGAGACTGGGTCTTCTTAGCTGACAGGTATGTCACCAATACTAAACAACTATCGAAATCTCATGGTGGTCAATTATTATTGGCTTCTTCTGCAGGAAATGGGTTTGGGTTGAATCTCACCGTATAACCTACGATTGGCAACGGTTGCCTGTACAGGGTTTCGTCGTTCTACCATTCTATGGTTTAAACAAGGTTTGACATCGTCGTCACTCTACTATGGCTAGGTCTCTCTAGATTTACCACCTCGAATAGCAATAGCGAATGATAAGAGTAAGTCGGTATGGTGATTAATCCATTCCGCACCCAGATCATTACCCTGTATAAGGTTTAGCAAATCTCGTAATTCTAACACTCGGTCATTCTCACAAGCATTGCAGAATTTCTCTTGTCCTCGAACTGGGTTCATGTGAATCCATTGGTTCTGCAAGCTAAACATAACATCTATCATTTCTTCACAACTCTCGAGTTTTCGTAATCTCCTATGAAATGTTTGCTGATGAAATCATAGCTTCTTCCAAATTTCTCCCTTCATCAAGGTTATGTCTGTTCATTTTCAAATCATGGGCCTGTGGGTTATGGCCCACTTCAACACTAGTACAACTTTAACTCCTCCTTGGAGTTATTATTGTTCCCTATTCCATCATTACACCACCTTTAAAACCAATAGTACTTCATTTCTTCATAACATCATATCAAAGATAAAACTCCAACTCATTTTGTCCAAACTCCAATCTATGAGACACATTTCCCTTTCCATTGGTTGGGTGTTCTTACAGGGTACTACCACACTTAAAATGAAGTGCACAATTTCATCCATAGACCATATTTCTCATATCCTCGAAAATGGTCAACATATGTGTTCATAAAGTAATAACTCATACAATTCGACATATGAAATCATGACACATTAATTTTATTGATTCATGAATTCATTACAATCTCTGAGACATCCATTACATAACTCAACTCATTGTACTCATGAAAATAAATTTGCTTCCTACAACACTTACTACCAATATTAAAATTCCAACTACTCAGCTCCAGCTTTCATCTTGTCGGAACATTTAGTAGCATAATGTCATGCTTCCCTGCAACGAATACAAATAACTTCTGACAAGTCCCGAGGCTTCTTGGGGATGGTGTCTGCTCTTTGGGTTCTTGGCTTCCTCTCTGGACATTTATCAGTATAATGACCTAAATCCTTGCACCTGTAACAAGTGATATGACTCAGGTCCTTCTGTGCAGAAATTGGGTTATTCTGATTATGCCTTCGTTTTCTCTTCCTGGGTTTCTCCGTAATGATCAGAGCTTCTATCTCCTGAGGGTCAAACTTCACTTCTGCTATTGGGAAGTTCCCTGGGTACTCCTGGCTTTCCTTCGTGCAATACTGTGAGAAATGTCCTTCTCCACATGAATAGCAGGCATGAGCATAAAATCTATTTAGGCCTTCTCCATCAGGGTCTTCAAGAACTTCCTCCATCACGGATTCTTCTAAACTTTCCCTGAGGGCTTCTTTCTACTGCTTGGTAATTTCTTGTACTTTGGGGTAAAAGTGACACTAAGCAGGGTAGTGCGTAGTTCCTTCACACAAGAAACAAGTAACCTGCCCAGTCGGGCATTCTTCGGCTGGGTGATTTTTCTCACAATGAGGGCATCCATCCTTGCGTTCTTCCTAGGTGTGTCCTATTTCTTCGCAAATCCTACAGGCACAAGGTTTCTTCATCGGGTTATCACAGTGCTTCCGGATGAGACGTGATCTCAACAGAGTCTTCTTGAATTCCTCCCAAGTTCTTGCTCCATTACATCCTTGTATGGATTGATGCATTTTCCACCAGGTTGCAGCACTTTTCTGTAAAGTACTGAAGTGCGTATTGAACCTCATGCTTCCTTGCAATCAAATTTTTCCTTAAGTGATCCTCCATGTTTCGAATCCATAGCTCTGCCTCTGGCTGAGTCATCGGTCCAACAAATACCAGCCCTTCTTCATTCATCATCTATTGGGTTCAAGGGTTTTGGGGTGAGATAAGAAAGAGAAGGATCAACAAACAATTCCTAGCTCAAAATTTCTACCGTCTGTAATGGGCCGATTTACTATGGTTTCGTTACGACGACTTCCTTTCTTCATGTCTTCAATGCTCGGGAGTTTCCAATTCCTGATGCTTCTCCCATATGAAGGCCTTCTATTGCTCCTCCATAACTTACGTCTCTCATGGTGAAATAAACATAAGCCTACGAATATCGCATCTATCCAACCATTCAATAACACAAAAAGATAGTAACAACCAAGCATTCATTTATTCAATCAATACTATAGTATCGCCACCCACATAACTTGGCATGGTCGGATACTTTAATTCACAAAACATTCGTCTTTCTTTCTCTCCTGGTGGGTCTACTACTAAGCCAACTTATCGAGAACCTGGTCCTTCTCTACACTGGGCTTCTTCTGTGTGGACTTGAGCTCCTCCAATTATTCTGCTAGATTGTCCCTGTCGACGCGGAGTTTTTTGTGACGTCCCTGTATATCCTGGAGTTGGTCCTTGAGCTTCTGGATCTCAACGTCCTTGGCATGAGCCATGGTCCTGCTGCCCTTCAGTTCCAGATGCATCCTCAGGACCTCGAGATTTTCCTCCTCCAGCTTGATTACCTTCAGTCTCTGGGTCTCGAACTCTTCTTGTAGTGCTTCATTGTCAAACAGGGCTTCCAGAGGGTCCATCTGAAGATTCTTGACGTATTGTTCCAGATCCTGGTTATACACCAATAGTGGGGAGAACTTCATCTTCTGCGCTTCCGTCAGGGCAATAGTTGCTCCATCAATCTTCTGCCATCCCACCTTTCCAAAGTAGTGTGGGTTTAGTGCAGTACGATGACGATAGCACAAGCGTGCAATAGCATCATGGACGGTAGTGTTTATGCCCATATCACAGTCACCGTTTATCGTTCCAAAGCTGAAGTCTCTAGTCTTGGAGTCTGCTTTCCGGCCAAAAACTTGAGTCTTGATTCCCCATGATCCAGGCTTCCTCTTAGTTTCTCTAATCTCAGGTATCGGTAGCTTCAGCAGTCTGACTAGCTCCACAAGAAATGGGCCTCCAATAACCTTCCCGTAGTGTTCTCTTTTGTTTAGAATATAGCTCTCCATCTATAATTTGTAACAAGGAAGGTTTAGTAAAAGAATTCAGAGGTTACGAGAGTAACATAGAATAAAAGTCATTCCTATAGGGGTCTTCATATTACTAAGCCATTTTCTAGGGTCACGTCCTACAGTCAACATGTGCTCTGATACCATATCTGTAGCGACCCGACCTCAAATGGTCGAGCCTCTGTGTATCTGTGCCATCCCTGGATCGGTATGCTGGCACACACAGTACATCAATGTATATATCAGAGTGTAATCACATGTATAAATAACGTAAAACTGATATATACCTCATAAGTCTCAGCGGAAACAATCAATCGGGTGTGGAGTCCCATCAACGCCATCGGCAAGTTGAGTGTAGACCGTAACCCAACAACAAAACTCACCCGTCGTAGAAATAATCCTGCAACATGATATGTTGCAGCCGTGTAGGTCGGTATATTGAATGTACCGGCAAGATCACTGTAAGAAGAACAGATGATAAAACTATACTATATGCAATGTGGCTTTGTGGCTCTGGGTCTGAGTTTTGTTTGTGTAAAATCTGGTTTTATTTTCCGTACATCAAAGGAATATCAGGAGTCTTCACTACAGAGCTTTCTACCATGATATGGTTCCGCCAACCGATGTCTCATAGCCCAAATCATCATAACTTGCCCACAATTAAGTTATCAATCCAGTGTTGAGAGTTCCGAGATAGATGCAAGTCCAAAGGCTCAAATTGTCCGTAACCGGGGACACGGCTAATCGATTAGGTTTTAACCCTCTGCAGAGGTTTGTACACTTTACCCGCAAGATTCGATCCCTCTTTTTACGTTCTCGCACTTCATGATGTTTGAGAATAAGACGACCGAAACATGGTCTTCCAGAGAGTTCCTCTGACCACTGTCCGGTGCCCATCCAATCCTACCATAGTTCTACATCTGCTGGCACCATCCCAGCCAGAGTCACCATTAAGGTCAACCAAGCCAGAGCCCATAGTAACTTGCGATTGCACATGTAAGCTTTCGGGCATGAAGTATTCTTCCGTTTCTTTGAGCCTGGGTGGAGCTTTCCGCATGAGTACTAGGCGCACCAATGTACCCTTCTTAACCATTCTCCACGCAGAGGTATATTGAATTCTTGTCTCGAGTCTTGATGTCTTGAGGCCTTGAAGATGCAGTCCTTGCAGATGCCTTCATGGAGTTGTCATCATTGACGTAGAGTCCTCCTTCACACGACTCCCGAGCACTCATACCAAACCCCGTCTACTATAGCGTAGCATTAAAACTATATAACGTCCCGGGCTTGATAACAGGGAGATGGGTTCCTACCTCATGCATTCTACTCAACTACAAGAAGTCAATATCACTACTGGAGGGATTATGAATTGTGACACTAGATGCAATAAAACCATAGGTATGAATATCATGGTCAAAGTGAACTTGCCTGGTATTACTTGATGAAGATTATAACGCTCTCGGAATAAAGACTTGGTAGAACTATTCGTCACTCCGTTGAAAAATCTATATTAAACAGACATAGCATTCATATAAGCAAACATCTTAGCAAACAATTCTATCACTCAAAATAACAGTCAAAACAACAAAGAAACTCAATAATAAAACTCAATTGCAATTCAAAGAAACTTCAAATAAAACTACAAAGAAAAACTACTAAGGGAAGTCTAAGACTCTACTACAAACATCCAATATAGTTTTGCCCTAAGTAAAAACTTAATAGCAATTAAAACACTAAACTAAGAAATTAACAGAAAAGAAAATGTAGAACGACTAATTTATCAGAAAGTATTTTTCAGAAACTTTTAGTAGCAAAAAGAAACAAATAAAAAGCTTTTATAAAACTCTAACTATGACCTATACAATTTTTCATACCAAACTAAAGAAAATAAATTTTTAAAATAAAAATAAAATTTTCTTCTGTTGACTAACAGAAGCAAAACTAAATTTGTCAAAAGTGACAAAAAGAAACAATTAAAAGTAAAAGTTTAATGACATGTCCACCTTCAATGACATCATCCGCAAACACAACCTAATTGAACTATCAATTAAGGGAAGATTATATACCTGGAGCAACATGCAACAAGACCCGCTGCTTGAACAACTCGATTGGTTCTTTACCTCTCTCCACTGGACACATGTATACCCAAACACCCTAGTTAAACCTCTCTGCAAACCGGTTTCGGATCACACCCCATGTGTAGTGAGCATTGAGACAAAAATTCCACGTGCTAAACTATTCAGATTTGAATCCTAGTGGCTACTACACCCTGGTTTCATGGAGATGGTCAATAAGGTGTGGGATCGACCTGTCAACTCGGGTAATGTGGCAACTGTCCTCTGCCGCAAGTTTAAGCTTTTAAGATAGGAATTAAAAGCCTGGAGCAAGCGTATCTCTCTGTTATCGGTGGCAATTGAAAATACTAATAAACCCTGGCTGACATGGATGCTCTTGAGAACCTTCGACCGCTTACAACCCCTGAGAGTAATTTCTACAAGATCATAAAAAATCATCTCCTAAGACTACTAGATTACCAAAAACAATATTGGAAAAAGCGTTGCACTATACGCTGGGTCAAATTTGGCGATGAGAATACAAAGTTCTTCCAGGCCATTGCAACGGAAAGATATAGAAAGAACAACATTGTGAACCTCCAAACCCCTAATGGCCTCTTGGTGGAAGACCACACTGGTAAAGAAGCTCTTCTATTCTAGGCATACACTGAAAGACTTGGCACTTCCAACCCTACGCAGATGATGTTTGATCTACCAACCCTCATGCACCAGATTGAGAATCTTGACCATCTCACACTGCCCTTCACCAATGAGGAAATTGACTCGGTTGTCAAAGAAATGCCGGCTGATCGAGCGCCTGGCCCGGATGGTTTTAGTGGTCTCTTCCTCAAGGCTTTTTGGCCAATTATCAAGGAGGACATTTACACCCTATGTGCTCAATTTCACGCAGGCAATCTTAACCTCCAAAGCATCAATGATGGTCTAATCACTCTTATCCCAAAAAACATGTCTCCCTCCATAGTCAATGATTACCGTCCGATTACACTGCTTAACTGCTACCTCAAACTCATTATAAAGCTCCTTGCCAACCGACTCCAAAAAGTCATTTTGAAAATTATACACCGCAACCAATACGGTTTCATCCATGGGAGATCAATTCAAGATTGCCTTGCATGGACGTTCCAATATATCCACCAATGTCAGGCCTCCAAACGACAAATTGTTCTCCTAAAGTTGGACTTTGCTAAAGATTTCAATACAATTGAGCATGATCCAATGATCAACATCATGAAACACATGGGGATTGAATGACAAATGGTTGTCCTAGATTAAATCAATATTCTCTTCAGTAAGATCCTCCATTCTTCTCAATGGGGTACCGGGCCGCCAATTCCATTGCCGCCGTGGCGTCCGACAGGGCGATCCACTCTCACCCCTAATTTTTGTCCTCGCACCTGACCTCCTCCAATCGGCTATCAATGACGCCTACAGGAGAGGCTTGATACACCTCCCCTTTCCTTGCAACGGTCAAATCGACTACCTGATCGCCCAGTATGCGGATGACATGCTCCTGCTCATGCCTGCCTGTCCTCGTCAAGCCACGATCATTAAAGGTATCCTCACGGATTATGCCCAATCCATTGGTCTCAAGATCAACTTCCACAAATCAACACTCATTCCCATCAACTTGGAGGCTGAACTCACTGCCAACATCACGACCATTTTTGAATGCTCAATTGGCTCTATGCCATTTACCTATCTTGGCATCCCCTTGGGCACTTCCCGCCCCACAATCCAAGATTTCATGCCGCTCGTCAGCTCTGCAGAACGAAATCTATCTTCAACGCTATCCCTCAAGTCCTATGCTGGGAAACTGACTCTACTCAACTCCACAATCACTTCCCTACTCATATACGCCATGTGTACGCTCAAGTTTCCACCAAAATTGATTGAAATGTTGGACAAGATCAGAAGAAGATGTCTCTGGATCAAGAAAACTGACCAAGGGGACGAATGCAACTCTCTGGCAGCATGGGAGATGCTATGCAAACCAAAAAATAAGGGAGGTCTCGGCATCATCAACCTCAGGATTCAAAATGAAGCTCTACTTATGAAATTTTTACATAAATTCTACAACAAGATGGATATTCCTTGGGTGCAACTCACTTGGGACACTTACTATGGACAGAAAATCCCACATGCTACTGATCATGTTGGATCATTCTGGTGGCGTGATGTGCTCAAGCTTTCTCCTAACTACGAAGGGGTTTCACGTGTCAACATCGTCTGTGGCACCATGGCTCTTTTTTGGAAAGCTTACTCCAGGACTCACACCCGCGTGCCTTCTCCCATGCTACTAACGAGGATGTCTCTATTAAGGATTTCCTGGGGATCACATGTCTCGGGGAGGCCTTTCATCTCCCGCTGTCCCCATAAGCCCATGCAGAGGTTAGGCACATGCAGATAATAGCCGCATCCCTCCAACCCATGACTGCTACCTCGGACGTGTGGCATTATGTGTGGGGCAAAATGATCTTTAAATCCACCGACTACTATCACTTTTTCTTCAGGGAGATTCAATCGCACCAGGTCTTTGGATGGCTCTGCAAATCAAAGTGCACAATGAAACCAAAGGTTTTTGCATGGCTGCTATTCAATGATAGGCTCAACACTCGGAATATGCTCAAAAGGCGACACTACAACATAGGAGATGACCATGACTGCCTCCTCTGTGGGCTCAACATTGAAGAGACGGTGGAGCATATGATCTTCACTTGATCCTTCAGCAAACAATGCTGGAGGGTTCTGAGCATAAACTGGGATCCATTCCCTGGACGTCTACAAGCCATCGAAGACCAGAAAATAGGCCACCCCTCGCCGATGTTCTTAGAGAAATTCACTGTGGCGGCCTGGAGCCTTTGGAAGGAAAGGAATAATAAACACTTTAGGTCAATTGATTCTTCCGTACGGTCTTGGTTTGACAGGTTCAAAAAAGACTTTGAGCTCCTTCATCACATGGTCAAAGAGGCACATAGGCCTTTTGTGCTCAACTTTGTACACTCTTTACACTAGCCCCTTGTTTCTTTAGACCCCCCCCCCCCACCTGCCCCAAAGTGGATCACACCCCAAAGTGGACATGACACCAAGACCTCCACAAGGAGCGGCCTCCTCAGGCTAGCTCCCGAGGAGCGGAGATCTCTATGCAAGCCTCACCTCGTGAGGTCCGGATGACATGAGCCATGACGGCCAAGGCCAGGCGGGCGCCAGCGGGCGCAGTGTACTAGTTTCCTCTTCGGTGCTAAAGAGGCAAGTGCAGGCGCAGAGTCCCGAGGAACCAGCCAAAGGTTTCCACTCCCATGCAACAAGACCAAGACCGCCAGGACGGTAGGACGGAGGTCATCACCGAGCCCACCACGGCATCATGACCAGAGGCTTTTGCAGGCGAAGACTACTTTTGTCACGATAGCACGTACTAGTTGTCTCCCTTCGAATTTGGCCTTTGTGGGATCCCTTCCCGCCTTTCATTTGGGAAGAGGACCAAGGCCACTATAAATAGGACTTAGCCACCACCATAGATGGGATCAGACCCCATCGGATCGGATTGGATCGGACACCCGGACGGATCATTCAGATCACCCTCACTCCACCAGCTCACTCGAGCTAAAGAACACCTCTCCTCCTGAGGCTGTTCGCCACTGTACTAGTTCATCCTCAGCCCCTCGAGGCCAATCCACCACAAAGCAGGAGTAGGGTTTTACACCGCAAGGTGGCCCGAACCTGGGTAAACTGCAGTGTCTCTTTTCCTTACAGTTCGTCGAGCTAGGCTGTGAGATTAGCGAGTAGGCAGACTGGGGAGGACGAGTTCTTTGCACGCACCCCAGAGTTCGAACCTCTCATGGGTTTGCAGAACACGAAATCCGACATTTGGCTCGCCAGGTAGGGGTGCGTCGGAGCCTCTCCCCCGCCGGTCGATCCACCACCGCTCCACCGCTTCCATGGCTGATGCTCGTCGAGCTCGCGCTGAGCGCCGGGCCGCCCTCGTCGCCCGCGTCGCTCAGACATCGCCTGCGGGTGACGGCTGCCCTTGCCGCCCCCCGTCTCCAGTAGTGAACGCCGCCACCGGCCCCACGGGGCACAAGCAGAAAGCTTCATCACTGCACCCTTCTGTGCGGAGGGATGGGCGCACCGCCACCCTGTCGCTGACTCCGGCTGGTTCGTCGTCTCATGCTCGTCGCGGGCCGGCGAACGCGTAGGCTGCGTTGCTCATGGCGCGCGAGCTCCTGTGCTACCGCCCCGTCGACGACCTCTACAAAGACTGGCTGGACCACATCACCGAGCTTGCCAGCGCCGCTGGGGACTCTCCCGCACCGTCTCGCTCGCTGCCTCACCCGCCGCCTGCTGCGGGTGACGTAGCCCACGGAGCACCTCCTCCACCTCCCCGTCAAGATGTCACCCTCGGGCCAAGGCGCGAGGCCCCGCGGTGTGACCCGCTGCGCAGGGCGCCCGCGCGTGAAGAGGAAAGCTGCCAGGTGGTGCAGTGGCCGCAAGAAGATGCTCGTGCACTCCCAGCACCACCATGTCAAGACCGCGCGCCGCCTGCAGCGTTGGCGCGCGAGCGCCAAGACCAGGCTCCACCTCCACGACGGGCACCCGTAACCACAGCGGGTTGCCGCGCATTCACTCCGGAGCTACGCAGCGTCGTCTGGCCGGGGAAGTTCAAGCCCAACCTGTCTCCGCGCTACGAGGGCACCCCCGACCCTGTCGAGGTCCTGCAGCTCTACGAGCTGAGCATCGAGGCAGCCAACGGCGACGAGAAGGTTACGGCGAACTGGTTTCCCATGGCCCTCAAGGATGGTGCGTGCTCGTGGCTCCTGAACCTGCCCGTGGGATCGATCTCCTCCTGGGACGAAATATGAGAGCGTTTCGTCGCCAACTTCCAGGGCACTCGCGACCATCCACCGGCTGCGGGTGACCTGCGGCGCATCAAGCAGCAGCCAGGAGAGACCTTGCAGAAGTACATCCAGCACTTCAACAGCGTCCGCCTCAAGATCCCCAAGGTGTCGGACAAGGCCATCATCTCGGCGTTCACTGATGGCGTTCGCGACGTCAAGATGAAGGAGGAGCTCGCCATACATGAGCACCTGTGCACGGCTCTAGAGATGTTCAACATGGCAACCAAGTGTGCGAGAGCTGAGGAAGGTCACCTCTCTCTCTCCTGGAGCTCCCAGGGGCTGACCCAGAAGACAAGAAGGCCAAAGCCAAGGACGTGAAGTGAAAGGGACCGGCCGTGCTCGCGGCCGAACCAGAGATGAAGCGCGGCTGCGACCACCCAGAGTCATCCAAGGGCAGCCGCCCGTTCTGCGTCTTCCACAACATGCACAACCACAACACCAATGACTGCCAGGAGCTCAGGGCCATCCGCGACGGGTGCCTCGGTCGACGCCTCGAGCGCAGCGATCGAGGCTACGGCCATGGAGGAGGCCGAGGTGGAGGACGCTGGGACGGCAACGACCCCTGCCAAGAATGGCGCGATCAGCCTCGTGAGGACCGCTGGCAGGGCCAGCCTCGCAAGGGCCCCTGGAGGGACCAGCCTCGTGAGGACTGTCCTCAGGGCAACGCTGGCCTTCCTCCGTTGCCGCCACCACCAAGAAGAAATGACAACCACGACTAGGACGAGGGGGCTGGGGGCTTCCAGGAGCCTCGTGCCATCGCGTGCATCCTGGGCGGCGCTCAGGCCCCTGCCTCTCATCGCATCTTCAAGCAGTTTGCTCGTGAGGTGAACGCGGCCCTCCCCAAGCTCGAGGCAATGCATCCGCTCAGGTGGTCCAAGTGCACCATCACCTTCAGCCCATCCGATCAGCTCAAGTGCGCCGCGACTGCCGACGCTATCCCGATGCTCTGCTCGCCTACCATCAGCAACGTGCTCGTCACCAAGACTCTCGTCGATGGCGGTGCGGGGCTCAACGTTCTCTCCATCAAGACATTCGACTGACTCACGTGCCATATGACCAGCTATAGCCTACAAAGCCTTTCTCAGGAGTGACCAACGGCTCCACCACCCCGATAGGGCAGATCCGCCTCCATGTCACCTTCGGCAAGCGTGACAACTACCGCACTGAGCTCATCGACTTCGACGTCGCCCACATTCGCCTTCCATACAACACCATCCTTGGGTATCCGGCCCTGGCCAAGTTCATGGCAGTGACTCATCATGGTTACAATATCTTCAAGATGCCAGGGAGATGCGGCGTCATCACGGTCACCTGCGAGGAGAAGGACACGGTGTGCTCTCTCGAGCACGTCTACCAGGCTGCAGCGGTCGAGAACCGAGACGATGAAGGTACCGCCTACACTCCTGAGGCTGTCCCCAAGAAGAAGAAGAAGCTGCTCCGCCAAGGACCTCAGGAGAGCGGGGTGTCCAGCGGCACCACCTCAGGCCCTGCGCCCACTGACGGGGCGCCTCCCTCTCTCACATAGGAAGGCGCGCCCGGCGCCCCTCTCAGGCTGGGCTCGGGGGCTCTCCTCTGGAGGGCCTCTGACCTGGCCAACATCACGAGGGAGGCGCTCGGGCACCATGTGGAGGTGTGCTTCAGCGCGCGCTTCCGCCAGGAGGGTACAAGGTGCGAGGTGCCAGGTGCTCAGGAGTTCATCACCAAGGCAATCGAGGAGCTTCAGGAGGCAAGAGCTATGTGAGGCAACCATCGCCCACCACCCGACGCGGCTCCTTTTCCCAGCGAGGACAGCGAGCTGCGCATCTGCGTCAACATCCCAGGGCTCAACAGGGCCGCATCTCAGGAGCGCTTCTGGCCGTCCCGCGCTGGCCGGTGCGAGGGTCCCCCTCACAGCTATGTTCGCATGCCTTTGGGCTTGTCGAGCGTAGCTGCTGCATTCCAGCGCCACATGTCGGGTGTCCTGGCGGCTCATGAGGCCAGAAGCCAGGCGATCCTATCAGAGGAGGAGATGGATCCTCGCGAGCCCCCCGGGCCCCCAGAGCCTCCCGAGGTTCAGGGCCTGGGCGGCTCATGAGGAGCGACTTCTGCGGCACGCGTCTTCAGCTACTCCAACATCTCTTCAGCAACGGTGCCAGGTGACATTTTCTGGTTTGTTCAGTTGGGGGCGCCCCTCGGGCTGCATTATCCCCAAGCCGCGTGGGTCCGTCCCCGCGGCATGTATCGTTTTGCATCTATCAGAACTAGCTCTACCTTATCTATGTGTTGATTTATGTTATCTCCTGCTTGCCTGGTGTTCTATCGCCTCCGCGGCCTCCCGCATTGCTGACCAGCCTCTTGCTCATTCCGCAACGAGGGCTACACATGCTGGCACAACGCTTGTGCTCGGGTCCATCCCTGCAACGCTGACAAATCTGAGAGATCGACCTCTGGCTCACGGCCTGCCCCGCGCACGTCACCTCACCAGATCCTCAGTGCCTTCATCTTCTTGCGGAAAGATCAGCGGCAGGATAGCAAGCGCGATTATGAGTTATACTCTCCTCTCGGACTAACCCGCAGGAATCCATTGAGTTTAGCCATGGGTGGCCCCGCCGGCCGTCCCTTTTTCACGCAATTCGCTTGCACGTTAAAGGGGGGGCTCCTGAGCATCGCGCCTCAGGAGCTCTTACCGACTCTCTAGCCCTCACCCCCTGGCCTTGACCACGGCATCGTGACCTGGCATACCAGCGGCAGCTGAGCCTTGCTCGAGGGTCGGGACCCGAGGACGTAGAGCCCCTAGATGAGCGGGGAGAAGGGGAGGTCAGCGTGAGCCCTACCTGGAAGCATCACTGCCAAGGCACAATCAGGCGCTGCGCAAAGGAAACACTTCTGGCCTAGTAAGATAAGTGACCCATGCATATCAGAGTGAACCTCATCGTCTGGTATTTTGATTCTCGCAATCTCGCTTCGGCAATGTCGCTTCCCTTTTCGGCCACCAGGGAGCTGCTTGCACGCCAAAGGGGACCTCTTGAGCATCGCGCCTCAGGAGCTCTTACCGGACCTCGGGCCGCTCACCTCCTGGCCTTGACCACGGCATCATGACCTGGCATACCAGCGACTGTTGAAGCCTACCTGGGGACTGGGACCTGTCGGCGTAGAGCACTAAGCTACCGCGAGAATGAAAAGGGGGAACCATGCCGAAGCAAGATGCGCGGCTGCAACATCATACTAGGAATAATAAACATTGGAGCAAAAGCATTATAGTTTTTTACATACCCCCATGGGGTTTGTCACAATTCCGCGCAGGGAAACAAAAGAAGGAAACGTCAAGGGAACCCGGCTGCTGGGCATCACCGACGACGCTGACCGGACGCCGCTGCCGCGCTCCGGGCACGGCGAGAGCTCGGCGGCATGTAGCTGTCGTCACTGGACTCCGGAGAATCGCTGGGTTTGGGAGAGTCACTGGATTCCCAGGAGTCATCGCTGCTGCTGGAGGAGCTGCCGGTGAGGCCAGAGGTGGGCTCGATGTCCGCGGCCGCGCCACACGGACTGCTTCCCCCGGGGCAGCACTCCAAACGCCGGCCCTCCTCATCGAAGACCTTGAAGAACAACGTAGAGGCGCCATCGTACTCAAAGTGGATGGCGAGGGCCCCCTCTGGATGGCAGGCACGGGCGACCTCGCCCCATCCTCGGGTCATGAAGATGCCGCCCGGGGGGACGGCCTCGACCTCCGCCCCCGTGGCTAGGCCGCAGCACCCGGCGTGCTGCAGCCACAGCTCAAGTGGCACCCTCGGTGGCATCTCCTCGGCGAAGAACCTCGGGAGCCGGATCCACGTGCGTCGCGGCATTGCCGCCCACACCATGAACTCGCATGAGGTCCCCTCGCCATGGGTTCGCCGGCCTGCTGGCCGTGCAGCCTCGGTCAGTCCGCCGAGACCCCGGCCCGTGCGGCGCTGGGCATTACCGCCCTGTCCGGAGCCCTGGGCGTGGGCGTACAGAGGAAGCGGGAAGCCAGGTGGAGGCCGCTCGTACCAAGGCCGCGTCACCTCTTGCCTTTCGCCGGCATCGTAGGGGCGACCGAGCCTCTTCTTCGGCGGAAGTGGCCCCGGCTCCTCCTGAGGGGTTTTTCCCTTCTCTGCTGAAGAGAATCTCCTGATCGGTGCAATGGATGCTGCTGCAAGACGGCAAGACAAAGAAGAAGAAGGAGCGGGCCGCGAGAAGATGGAGATGAGTGAGGGGGGCTCTGCCCCTCCGCTCATTTATAGCTGAAGGGAGGCCAACCGCTGGCCTCCATGATCCCACGCAATGATGGTTTTTCTCTGCATGCAGCAGAGTCTCGTCAAGTTAAACGGTTGCCAAGGCAGCGTGGGGAAGCGGAGACACCCACGTCCCATCAATCGCCACGCGTCGACCAAGGCCGCAGGCGGTTAGTGCCCGCGGCACTCCGCACTTGCCCCTTGGCTTCACCTCGAAGCCAAGTTCGAGCACGCCTTGGGCCCGGGGGCTACTGTCGGCGTTCTGGGAATGGGGGTACCCAGACTTGCCTGCCTGCGGCCCATGGCGTGGCTCCATTGATGGCCTGGTACGGCCCAGCTTCAGCAACAGCAACTCAAGACCCTCGCGAGGGGCCAAGCCTCGCGAGGCGGACGACACCAAGACCTCCACGAGGTGCGGCCTCCTTAGGCTGGCTCCCGAGGAGCGGAGATCTCTATGCAAGCCTCACCTCATGAGGTCTAGATGACGTGAGCCATGACGACCAAGGCCAGGCGGGCGCCAGCGGGCGCAGTGTACCAGTTTCCTCTTCGGTGCTAAAGAGGCAAGTGCAGGCGCGGAGTCCCGAGGAATCAGCCAAAGATTTCCATTCCCGTGCAACAAGACAAAGACCGCCAGGACGGCAGGACGGTGTCATGACCAGAGGCTTTTGCAGGCGAAGAGTACTTTTGTCAGGATAGCACGTACTAGTTGTCTCCCTTCGAATTTGGCCGTTGTGGGATCCCTTCCCGCCTTTCATTTGGGAAGAGGACCAAGGCCACTATAAATAGGACTTAGCCACCACCATAGATGGGATCGGACCCCATCGGATCGGATCGGATCAGATCAGACCCCCAGACGGATCATTCAGATCACCCTCACTCCACCAGCTCACTCGAGCTCAAGAACACCTCTCCTCCTGAGGCTGTTCGCCACTATACTAGTTCATCCTTAGCCCCTCGATGCCAATCCACCACAAAGCAGGAGTAGGGTTTTACACCGCAAGGTAGCCCGAACCTGGGTAAACTGTTGTGTCTCTTTTCCTTACAGTTCGTCGAGCTAGGCTGTGAGATTAGCGAGTAGGCAGACTGGGGAGGATGAGTTCTTCGCACGCACCCTAGAGTTCGAACCTCTCAAGGGTTTGCAGAACCCGAAATCCGACACCTGTGTTCTGAGGCCATGTTTGTACATGCTGGGCTCGTCAAGTTTAACCCAAGTATTCCGCATGTGTAAAACTGGCTTACACCTGTTATATGTGAACATAGAGTCTATCACACCCGATCATCACGAGGTGTCTCAAAACGACGAACTGTCGCAACAATGCATACTTAGGGAGAACACTTTTATCTTGAAATTAAGTGAAGGGATCATCTTATAATGCTATTGTCGTCCTAAGCAAAATAAGATGCATAAAAGATAAACATCACATGCAATCAAAATATGTGACATGATATGGCCATTATCATCTTGTGCTTTTGATCTCCATCTCCAAAGCACTGTCATGATCTTCATCATCACCGGCATGACACCATGATCTCCATCATCATGATCTTCATCATCGTGTCATCACGTGGTTGTCTCGCCAACTATTGCTTCGACAACTATTGCTAACGCATAGCGATAAAGTAAAGCAATTACATGGCGTTATTTGTTAACACGCAGGTCATAAAATAAATTAAAGACAACCCTATGGCTCCTGCCGGTTGACGTACTCAGTGACATGCAAGTTGTGAACCTATTACAAAACATGATCATCTCATACATCAACATATATCACATCACATTTTGCCCATACCACATCACAACATGCCCTGCAAAAACTAGTTAGACGTCTTCTACTTTGTTGTTGCAATTTTTACATGGCTGCTAGGGCATACTATAAGAACCGTTCTTATCTATGCAAAACCACAACGGTGATATACAAGTTGCCTTTTAACCTTCTACAAGGACCGCCTTTGTCAAATCAGATTCAACTAAAGTGGGAGAGATAGACACCCGCAAAGCCACTTTTATGCAATACAAGTTGTATGTCAAACAGTGGAACCGGTCTCATGTGCGAGGACATGTAAGGTTGGTTCGAGCCGCTTCATCCCACAATACTGCCGAATCCAAATAATACAAGGGAAGTAAGCAATCTGAACATCAACGCCCACAACAACTTTGTGTTCTACTCGTGCAAATACATCTATGCATAGACCTAGCTCATGATGCCACTGTTGTGGAACGAAGCATGAAAATCAAAAAAAATCCTACAAACACCCAAGATCTAATCTAGGAGATGTATAGCAACGAGAGGAGAGTGGTGTCTACATACCCTTGTAGACCAAAAGCGTTAACGATCTAGAGATTGTGGTTGGCATAGTCGTACTCGCGTCGCGATCCAATCCGATCCAAGTACCGCACCTGCAGGACCTACGAGTTTAGCACACGTACGGCTCAGCGGAGTCCTCTCCTTCTTGATCCAGCAAGTGAGGGAGAGGAGGTAGATGAGATCTGAACCAACATGACGGCGTGGTTGTGGTGGTGGGAGCGGAACTCCGGCAGGGCTTCACCAAGCGCGTACCGGTGAAACATGGGAGGAGTTTGGAGAGGTAACGGGCAAGGGTCGAAGGGGGACTGCCCCCAACGCCTCCCCACCTTTATATAGGTGTGGAGGGGCTGGTGGCTTGCCCTCCAAGGCCCTAGGGTCGTTGGTAAAAGGGGGAGGAAGGAAATCCCTCCTTTCCTTCCCCATAGATTGCTATCCCCTTTTTAGGTATCCTGATCTTATCCCTTCGGGATATGATAGTATTCCTTTTAAGGGAGGATCTTGGTGCACCTAGACCAGGGTTGTGGGGACTTTCCCCACTACCCAAGTTCATGTGGGTCCCCCAAAGCAGGTGGGCCCCACTTTGGAACCATCTAGTACCTTCCCGGTACAATACCAAAAAAATTCAAACTTTTTCCGGAACCCCGATAACAACTTTCCATATATGAATCTTTACCTCCAGACCATTCCAGAGCTCTTCATGATGTCCCGGATCCCATCCGGGACTCCAAACAATGTTCGGACTTTCCACTATTAATATCTCAACACTACCCTAGCGCTACTGAACGTTAAGCGTGCGACCCTACGGGTTCGAGAATCATGCAGGCATGATGGAGACTTCTCTCCGGTCAATAACCAATAGCGGGACCTGGGTGCCCATATTGGTTCCTACATATTTAACGAAGATCTTTATTGGCTGAACCACGATTTCAAGGATTCAGTCAATCCCATATGCAATTCCCTTTGTCCAGCGATATGTTACTTGCCCGAGATTCGATCGTCGGTATATCCATACCTAGTTCAATCTTGTTACCGGCAAGTCTCTTTACTCATTCTGTAATACAAGATCCCGTGACTAAACTCATTAGGCACATGAAGCTTCTTATGATGTTGTATTACCGAGAGGGCCCAGAGATAAATCACCATCACACGGAGTGACAAATCCCAGTCTCGATCCACACAACCCAACAGACACCTTCGGAGATACCTATAGAGCACCTTTACGATCACCTAGTTATGAAGTGACATTTGATAGCACACAAGGCATTCCTCTGGTATCCGGGAGTAGCATGATCTCATGGTCGAAGGAACAGATACTTGACATGAAGAAAGCTATAGCAAATAAACTAAGTGATACGATCTGTTGCTAAGCTTATGGTTGGGTCTTGTCCATCACATCATTCTCCTAATGATGTGATCCATTATCAAATGGCAACTCATGTCCATGGTTAGGAAACCTTAACCATCTTTGATCAACGAGCTAGTCTAGTAGAGGCTTACTAGGGACACGATGTAGTTTATGTATTCACACATGTATTTAAGTGTAACGCCCCCGACTCGACCGTACACTAATCATACACGCAAATGTGTACGACCAAGATCAAGGACTCACGGGAAGATATCACAACACAACTCTAAACACAAATAAAATAATACAAGCTTTATATTACAAGCCAGGGGCCTCGAGGGCTCGAATACATAGCTCGATACACAAGAGTCAGAGGAAGCAACAATATCTGAGTACAAACATAAGTTAAACAAGGATGCCTTAAGAAGGCAAACACAAAAGAAACAACGATCGAAGAGGCAAGGCCTCCTGCCTGGGACCTCCTAACTACTCCTGGTCGTCGGCGGTCTCCACGTAGTAGTAGGCTCCCTCCAGGTAGTAGTAGTAGTCGACGGGGGTGGCATCTGGCTCCAGGGATCCACCATCTGGTTGCAACAACTGGAAAAGAAGAAGAAGGGGGGAAAAGTGGTAGCAAAGCAACCGTGAGTACTCATCCAAAGTACTCGCAAGCATCAGATCTATACTAAGTATGCATTGGTATCAAACGGAAGGGTTGTATCTGTGGAATGAACTGCAGAATCCCAGAATAGAGGGGAAGGCCTAGCCTATCGAAGACTAGCATCTTGAAGCAGCTCCAAGCATCTTGCAGCATTCAGAAGAGTACAGAATAGCATTTTATATTTAACAAACATGTTGTAGTATTAACGCCCAGAGATCCTTCCTCGACTCCCTGCGAGAAAGCAATCTCGGAGCCACATATCCATCACATGTCTCAAGTAACCAGTTCTAGTTGTAATAGATCAGGATACAAGTATGAACGTCTGTTACCGTGGACATGGCTATTCGAATAGATAATCTTCCCTGAACGGGTGCACCACATTTCCCAACACGCTCGATCACTCTGGCTGGACACACTTTTCTGAGTCAATGCCTGGCCTCGGAAGATCAACACGTCACAGCCCTACCTAGGCTCAGCAGAGAGGTCCCCGCCGGTCTACATCCTAATCACTCCGGGGTCTTGGGCCCGTCGCCCGTTGCACTCCGGGTCGTTGCGAGCAGGGCGGGTCCAGGCTCCACCTCTACATGGATGGTGCCGGCCCAGCTGTGCCGCAATGCTGAACTGGACGTCTGAAAAACCTTCGGCTGATACTACGACGCCGAGGCCCATAACTATTCCCGCGTGATGGTTAGTGCGTAAAGGCCAGTGGCCAACTCAGAACAAATACCCAAACTTGTTAGTGCATTATTAAAAGAAGTGACGGCTATCGGGACAAGTCTAGAGCTACCAGCCCTCCTGGGTGATACCCTAAATAGCCAGCCGCCACCATAACATCTTGCGGGTGCTCTCCGGGCCCGTCCGACTTTCACAAAGTTCTCAAGTAAAGTCAAGGTAACCGTGTGTCCAAACATCAAGGGGGAAACCCCAAGGAATCACCCTCGGTGGATTCCACTCGATGTAATCATAAAGGTGAACGTAGGAGGGATCACCCTCGAGGTTCACACTTGAGGGCTTGCACGACAGAGTTGTATCAGGAGTGGTGAAGGAGGAATCACCATCGATGACCATGACCGAATAGCTACACTATAGAGTTATCATCAGGAGTGCGTTACAAGGTATCACCCTCGACACTCGATAGTAGCTCTGCAGAGTCGAGCAACTAAGGGGGTGTGATGTGATGTGCCGGGCTCTGGTCGTCGATCACGTTGATCGAGTCATCGGTCATCAAGCCAGGGCAACTGGGACAAAGTGGGAGGCCACTGGTGAATCACCAACCAACCTATACTAAGTCGTTTAGGATAAGTAGGTAAGGTACAACAGTAGGTTACAAAAGCAGGCTATGCATCAGAATAGGAGCAATCAATAACAGTAGCAAAATCTAATGCAAGCATGAGAGAGAATGGAATGAGTGATATCAGAGTGATCAAGGGGGGGGCTTGCCTGGAAGCTTCGCTGAAAGGGAAGAAGGGTCGTCATCGACGTAGTCGATCACAACGGCATCGGCAACGGTCTCGGGGTCTACCGGAGAAGAAGAGGGGGAAGAAACAGTAAATACATAGCACACCGATGCATGACATGACAATAAGCGGTGCTAGGGGTGTTCTAACGTAGTGCTACACATTACCGGCGAAGGGGGATAACATCCGGGAAAGTTTTCCCGAAGTTTGGCATTTTCAGACAGATAAATCGGAGGGGGACAATTGCATGTTCGCTATGCTAGGGACGTGTGGCAGACGAACGGACTGCGTATTCAGATTCGTCTCACTTTTCTAAGCAACTTTCATGTACAAAGTATTTTCATCTGACATACGGTTTATTTTATATTAATTTCCAAAGTTTTAAATCATTTTTTTGGAATTAACAGATTTAATTTAAATGGAAAACAAGGTTATGACATCAAACTGACGTGTGGGGTCGTTCTGTCATAGACCAGTAACTAATTAACAGTTTTAATTAACTAATCAAGTTAATTAGGTAAACTAAACAAAGTTAATTAATTGGTTAATTATTTAATTAATTAATTTTTTTTTGAGAAGGGGCGTGGGGCCCTGTTGTCATAGGCCCAGGCCACAAACGGGCGCTGGGCGCTGGCGGGCAGCGGGCACGGGCGTAACGGGCGGCAGATGCGGCCGTGGGCACCGGGCGCCTATGCCCGGGCGCGGCCACGCTGACGGGGAGCGGCGGGGCACCGGCGCAGGGTGGTGGCGAGGCGCGCGAGGCACCGGGAAGCAGCGCGCGGCCCCGGCGCGGCCTCCGGCGGAGGTGGACGCGGCCTGGCCGAGGGGCGGTGCCCGAGCGAGGGCGCGGTGCAGCGAGCGAGCGGCGGAGGGCGTAGACTGGCACACGGCGGCGCAGCCGCGGGTGCGTGTGGGCAGAGACGGGCGCGCCAGACGGAAGCGGGGGCGCGAGGTGACAGAGAAAAAGGGGGGATGGAGTTGTCCTCACCCCCGATGCAGGTGTTCTCCGGCGAGGCTTGATGACGCCGGCGAGGAGGAGGCGAGGACGCGAGCAACAGGGGACGGTGATGAACGAGGTGGCAATGGCGACGTCGGTGACGGGGCTCGGGGCGTAGCATCCAGGGCGTCGCAGCGAGGAAGGGCTTCGGGGAGGATGGGCGAGGCAACGGCAGCGAGGCGGCGGCGAGGACGGGCGCCGGTGTCGGGGAGCGGGGCGGCGCGGTCGCCAGGGTCGCTGCACCTCGATCTGGATCGGGTCGTGGGGGGGGGGCGGTAGAGGACCGAGGGAAGCATGGGGGAAGTGGGGTGGATCGGGGCTAGGGTTCGGGGGGCGTGGGGCTTAAGGGGAGCTGGGAGGGCTGGTGGGCCGGCTGGCCGGGAGGCCTAGGGGGAAGGCCAGTGGCTCTCCCACCCCTTTTTCTTTTTGTATTTTTCTTTTGTTTGTTTTTCCTTTTTTCTTTTATTTACTTTTGCCGTTTGACTTAATTTTGAATTTTTAATTTGAAAGTGATTGAATCATCGCGAGGTTAACAACAGTAATCATGGTGACGTGGCATCATTAGCATGGGATTACTATAGCATAATTATCCGGGCGTTACAATTCTCCTCCACTACAAGAAATCTTGTCCCAAGATTTAGGAGGTAGAAGGAAACAGTTCGGGGTATTCATCACGCAGGCGATCCTCGCATTCCCAAGTGGCTTCGTCTTTAGAGTGATTCGACCACTGGACCTTGAGAAACTTGATCGCCTTCTGACGTGTGCAACGTTCATCTTGGTTGAGAATGCGGACCGGATGCTCTTTATAGGAGAGGTCTTGTTGCAATTCAAGCACTTCATGATCCACTGCTCGGATTGGGTCCTTGAAGCAGCGGCGGAGTTGTGACACGTGGAACACATCGTGAACCTGAGAAAGGTTCGGTGGTAGTTCCAACTGCTATGCCACTTTTCCACGCCTTTCGAGAATAGTGAAAGGACCAATATAGCAAGGAGCTAGCTTGCCCTTGATCCCGAAGCGGTGAGCACCCTTCATTGGTGTGACTCGAAGATAAGCCTCTTCGCCAGGTTGATAGACCATGTCTTTGTGATGACGGTCATACTGACTCTTTTGACGTGACTGAGCAGTCTTGAGATTCTCGCGAATAATGCGGACTTGTTCTTCAGCGTGTTGGATAATATCTGGACCGAAAAGTGGACGTTCCCCAGTTTCTAACTAGTTTAGAGGGGTTTGGCACTTTCGTCCATATAACACTTCGAAGGGAGCCATCTTCAGACTAGCTTGATATCTATTGTTGTAAGAGAACTCAGCATACAGGAGAGATTCCTCCTATTTCTTGCCGAAGTAGATAACACAAGCTTGAAGCATGTCTTCGAGAACTTGATTGACATGTTCAACTAGTCCCTGAGACTGAGGGTGAAAAGCGGTGCTGAAAGACAGATGAGTTCCCATAGCTTCTTGGAAACTAGCCCAGAATCTTGAAGTGAATAAGATGCAACAGTCTGAGCTGATTACCAGTGGAATACCGTGAAGTGAAACAATTCTAGACATATAGAGGGTTGCCAGCTGGCTAGCAGTTATGGCTTCTTTGACGGCCAGAAAATGTGAAACTTTGGAAAGTCGGTCAATGACGACAAGTATAGCATCATTACCTTTCTGCGATTTGGGAAATCCAGTGACGAAGTCCATTTCAACATGGTCCCATTTCCATTCAGGAATAGAGATAGGTTGCAGAGTTCCAGCAGGCCTTTGATGTTCTGCTTTGATACGATGACAAACGTCACATGCAGCAACATAGCGAGCAATGTCTTGCTTCATGTTTAACCACCAGAATCTCTGACGAATGTCTTGGTACATCTTGGTGCTACCCGGATGAATAGACAGAGGCATATCATGAGCTTCTTTCATAACTTCCTGAATCATATCCAGGTTGTCTTTTGAAGGAACCACTAGGCGACCTTTAAAGAACAAGGTGTCATCATCTTCAACAGTGAAGAACGAGGGCCTTCCTTCTGCGAGGTAGCGCTTAATCTTCTCAACTTGAGAGTCATACTTCTGCAGTCTCTTGATGCTCTCCACGAGATCTGGTTCGGCAACCAGGGAATTGAGGGAACCTCGGGGAACAACACGGAGGTTTTACGGAACTCCTTAGGAGGGGGAGCGAGTGCACCCGGAGGAACAATATGGAGGTTCAGCTTTCTGAATTCTTCAACAAGCGAGGGCTGAACTTTGCGAACCTCGAGATGGTTGCAATATGACTTGTGGCTCAAGGCATCAGCCATTACAGTAGCCTTGCCTGGTGTATAGGAAATACCCAAATCAAAGTCTGCTACGGTCTCCATCCATCTCTACTGACGGAGGTTCAGATCTGGCTGGGTAAACAGGTACTTCAGACTTTGGTGGTCGGTGAAGATGTCGCAATGATTACCGAGAAGGTAATGTTGCCACTGTTTTAGTGCATGTATAATAGCAGCAAGCTCGAGGTCATGAACTGGGTAGTTCTCTTCGTGTGGGCACAACTGACGAGAGGCATAAGCAATCAATCTACACTCTTGCATTAGGACACAGCCTAACTCTAGACGTGAAGCGTCATAGTAAATGACGAAGTCTTTCTTAGTATCAGGCAGAGCAAGCACTGGGGCAGAAGTCAGCTTGTCTTTGAGTGCTTGGAAACTTTCCTGACACTTTTATGTCAACTCGAACTTGACGCCTTTGTGAAGCAGACCAGTCAGGGGCTTAGCGATCTTGGAGAAGTTCTCGACAAATCGACGGCAATAGCTGGCGAGTTCGAGAAAAATTCTGACTTGTTTGACATTCTTCGGAGGAGTCCAATTGAGAATATCTTGAACTCGTTCGGGGTTGACGGCAATACCATCCTTGGAGATGACATGCCCAAGGTAGGTCACTTCGGGAAGCCAGAATTCACACTTAGAATACTTGGCATATAGTTGATGTTCTCGAAGCTTTTCCAGAACAAGTCGAAGGTGTTCAGCATGTTCTTCTTTGTTCTTGGAGTATACAAGGATATCATCCAGATAAACCATGACGAACTTGTCGAGGTATTTCATGAATATATAGTTCATCAGACGAGAGAAGGTGACTGGAGCATTGGTCAAGCCAAAGGACATGACGTTGTACTCGTATGAACCATAGCGAGTAACGAAGGCGGTCTTGGGAATATCCTCTTCACGAACCTGAATCTGGTGGTAACCCAACCTCAAATCAAGTTTAGAGAATACTGAAGAACCAACAAGTTGATCATACAAATCGTTGTTTCTGGGAAGCGGATACTTGTTCTGAATTGTTGCCTGGTTGATAGGATGGTAATCTTGGACCAAACGATTTGTACCATCCTTCTTCTTGACAAAAAGAGAAGGTGCTCCCCAAGCAGAGGAACTAGGACGAATGAATCCCTTGCAAAGAGATTTGTCGATTTCCTCCTTAAGTTTAAGGAGCTCATGTGGCGGCATCTTGTATGGCCGCTTGGTAATAGGAGTAGTGCCCGGCTTCGAGTCTATGATGAATTCAACAGCTCTAGCAGGGGGTATTCCTGGAAGTTCTTCTGGAAAGACATCTTCGAAATCACGAACGACTGGAATGTTCTCTATTCCCTCAAGAGGTGAAGCATTCAATGCATTCAGAACATATATCTGATTCTCGGCATCCTGAGCTGTTTGGGCTAAGTATTGGACTGTCTGGCTAGAAGGGTGAGTGAGCTAGACTGTCTTGGTAGCATAGTCAATCAAAGCATTATGGGCTGTCAACCAATCCATACCAAGAATGATGTCTATGTTGGAAGGTCCAAGTAGAATGAGAGAAGCCAGAAAAATTAGACCTCCAATCTCGATTAGGTTGCGAGTGCTTACCATTGTGGTTTGCCACTTGGACCCCGGGGATTAAACCGCTAGAGCAGTGGGTAATTCTTCCATGCCTAGCCCATGCAACTTAGCAAATTGTTGGGACACAAAAGCATGCGATGCTCCTGAATCAAAAAGAACGGAAGCTGGCACAGAATTAACGCGAAGGGTACCCATCACAATTTTTAGGGACTCAAGGGCTTCTTCAATCTTGACATGGGTGACTTGACCACCACTCATAGCAGGCGGTCCGGCACTACAACTACTGATATGATGGTTTCGATGGCCCTTCATATGACCCATAGTAGAACGTGGTGCCTTTTTAGGCCGATCCTGGCGACAGTTGAGAGCACGGTGTCCAGGCTATCCACATTTGTGGCATAAGCCATCATTACGGGGAGGAGCCACAACATTGGACTGTCCACCCTGAATCGTTAGCTGTCTCGGCGGGGGAGGTAGACGAGGTGCAACATAAGATGGCCTTGGTGTTGGAGCAGGTCGGTGCTGAACATTGTGTGGGATCCAGACTCGATGTTTCTGAGCAGGCTGACTCGAGGATGGGCCAAAATCTCGAGTATGCTTGAGCAACTCCTGGTACTTAGTCAAACCAATTTCAGTTCAGAAAGCTAGACTTACAAGCGTCGCAAAGTCTGCGCAATCATGAGCAACAAGTGTGAGCTTTATATCGGGATGCAGTCCTTCACAGAATTTCTCCTGCTTGCGAGCGTCAGTGCAGACGTCATCCGCAGCATAGCAGGATAATTTAAGGAATTTCCTTTGATATTCATCCACAGTCATCGTGCCTTGTGAGAGTTTGCGGAACTCCTTTTTCTTCTGGTCCATCAGACCTTGAGGAATGTGCCGTGCACGGAAGGCTAACTGAAATTCCTGCCATGTGGTTACAGTTTCTATGGGCAGCATACCCCTGTGGCTTTCCCACCATTGAGCAGCTAGACCCTTCAAGTGGAATGTCGCAAAGGTGACATAACTGGCAGGGGCAACATTAGCTGACTCCATCTCAAACAGGATGTCACGAAGCCAATCATCAGCATCCATAGGATTGGTGGAGTTGCGGAAAATGGACGGGTTGAGATGCACAAATTCTGGCAGTGTTATTGGGGCAGATTGTTGATGAGCATTCTGGTTCGGAAACTGGGCCATTACCCCAGTCATAAACTGACGATTCAGCTCAAACTGCTGCATCATTGCAGCAATATAGGGTGGAGGTGGAGGGTCATCAGCCATCCTGCTAAAAACATCAGGGAGCAGTTTAACAAGGGATGGAGCAGGTGTATTGAGTCATTCATGATGTAAATTGAACAATAAGCAAAGGCACAGTATGTACAAAATAGTAGTCATTAAAGACATACAGATACATACACAGAGCCAATTACACGTTGTTAGTACGAGTTCGGACAAGAGAATCATCCTAGACATACTAGGTGGCACGCATGCTCATGATGGAGGGATACAACAATGAGACATAGCAAAGGCTACATCAACGTCGGAGAAAACCACTAGAGCGAGGAATCTGCAGGGGACAACGAGGGTGCCCTCGATAAAAGGATCCTGCGGTCCGTGAACACTGTGAAGCAGATCCTGGACCTCAATTCAAGAAAGGCGTAATACAAATCTCCGGATGGATGTGATCACGAGAACCTAGGATAGAGTTAGCAAAATCATTTAACCCGAATAGAAGAGAGATTAGATTCCCAGAGTATAGACGAGGAGTAAAAGATCCTAATACCACCCAATGGCGACGTGGGCCCGTAAACCACACAGCCATGTTAGTAAAAGTTTTGCAATGACTACACTCAACTTCGGCCAAGGAGTTGGAAAGGGGGTTCCTATAGGCAGTCGGCTCCGATACCAACTTCTGACGCCCCCGACTCGACCGTACACTAATCATACACGCAAATGTGTACGACCAAGATCAAGGACTCATGGAAAGATATCACAACACAACTCTAGACACAAATAAAATAATACAAGCTTTATATTACAAGCCAGGGGCCTCGAGGGCTCAAATACATAGCTCGATACATAAGAGTCAGAGGTAGCAACAATATCTAAGTACAGACATAAGTTAAACAAGGATGCCTTAAGAAGGCAAACACAAAAGCAACAACGATCGAAGAGGCAAGGCCTGCTGCATGGGACCTTCTAACTACTCCTAGTCGTCGTCGGTCTCCACGTAGTAGTAGGCAACCTCCAGGTAGTAGTAGTAGTTGACGAGGGTGGCATCTGGCTCCAGGGATCCACCATCTGGTTGCAACAACCGGAAAAGAAGAAGAAGGGG
This sequence comes from Thinopyrum elongatum, assembly GCA_011799875.1. NCBI lineage: Eukaryota > Viridiplantae > Streptophyta > Magnoliopsida > Poales > Poaceae > Thinopyrum > Thinopyrum elongatum. Next base: position 423,567,525 of record CM022299.1, read on the forward strand.
GGAAAAGGGGGTAGCAAAGCAACCATGAGTACTCATCCAAAGTACTCGCAAGCATCAGATCTATACTAAGTATGCATTGGTATCAAATGGAAGGGGTGTATCTGTGGACTGAACTGCAGAATGCCAGAATAGAGGGGAAGGCCTAGCCTATCGAAGACTAGCATCTTCAAGCAGCTCCAAGCATCTTGCAGCATTCAGAAGAGTATAGAATAGCAGTTTATATTTAACAAACATGTTGTAGTATTAACGCCCAGAGATCCTTCCTCGACTCACTGCGAGAAAACAATCTCGGAGCCACATATACATCACATGTCTCAAGTAACCAATTCTAGTTGTAATAGATCAGGATACAAGTCTGAATGTCCGTTACCATGGACACGGCTATTCGAAAGATAATCTTCCCTCCAGGGGTGCACCACATTTCCCAACACGCTCGATCACTCTGGCAGGACACACTTTTCTGAGTCAATTCCCAGCCTTGGAAGATCAACACGTCGTAGCCCTACCTAGGCTCAGCAGAGAGGTCCCCGCCGGTCTACATCCTAAGCACTCCGGGATCTTGGGCCCATCGCCTGTTGCACTCCGGGTCGTTGCGAGCAGGGCGGGTCCAGGCTCCACCTCTACATGGATGGTGCCAGCCCATTCCTGCCGCAATGCTGAACTGGACGTCTGACAAAGCTTCGGATGATACTACGATGCCGAGGCCCATAACTATTCCCGCGTGGTGGTTAGTGCGTAAAGGCCAGTGGCCAACTCAGAACAAATACCCAAACCTGTTAGTGCATTATTAAAATAAGTGACGGCTGTCAGGACAAGTCTGGAGCAACCACCCAGGTACTTGTGATGCCCCAGACTCGACCGTACACTAATCATACACGCAAATGTGTACGACCAAGATCAAGGACTCACGAGAAGATATCACAACACAACTCTAGACATAAATAAAATAATACAAGCTTTATATTACAAGCCAGGGGCCGCGAGGGCTCGAATACATAGCTCGATACATAAGAGTCAGAGGAAGCAACAATATCTCAGTACAGATATAAGTTAAACAAGGATGCCTTAAGAAGGGAAACACAAAAGCAACAATGATCGAAGAGGCAAGGCCTCCTGCCTGGGACCTCCTAACTACTCCTGGTCATCAGCGGTCTCCACGTAGTAGTAGGCACCCTCCAGGTAGTAGTAGTAGTAGTCGACGGGGGTGGCATCTGGCTCCAGGGATCCACCATCTGGTTGCAACAACCAGAAAAGAAGAAGAAGGGGGAAAAGGGGGGTAGCAAAGCAACCGTGAGTACTCATCCAAAGTACTCGCAAGCATCAGATCAATACTAAGTATGCATTGGTATCAAATGGAAGGGTTGTATCTATGGACTGAACTGTAGAATGCCAGAATAGAGGGGAAGGCCTAGCCTATCAAAGACTAGCATCTTCAAGCAGCTCCAAGCATCTTCCAGCATTCAGAAGAGTATAGAATAGCAGTTTATATTTAACAAACATGTTGTAGTATTAACGCCCAGAGATCCTTCCTCGACTCCCTGCGAGAAAACAATCTCGGAGCCACATATACATCACATGTCTCAAGTAACCAGTTCTAGTTGTAATAGATCAGGATACAAGTCTGAACGTCCGTTACCATGGACACGGCTATTCGAAAGATAATCTTCCCTCCAGGGGTGCACCACATTTCCCAACACGCTCAATCACTCTGGCAGGACACACTTTTCTGAGTCAATGCCCGGCCTCGGAAGATCAACACGTCGTAGCCCTACCTAGGCTCAGCAGAGAGGTCCCCGCCGGTCTACATCCTAAGCACTCCGGGGTCTTGGGCCCATCGCCTGTTGCACTCCGGGTCGTTGCGAGCAGGGCGGGTCCAGGCTCCACCTCTACATGGATGGTGCCGGCCCAGCCGTTCTGTAATGCTGAACTGGACGTCTGACAAAGCTTCAGATGATACTACGACGCCAAAGCCCATAACTATTCCCGCGTGGTGGTTAGTGCGTAAAGGCCAGTGGCCAACTCAGAACAAATACCCAAACCTGTTAGTGCATTATTAAAATAAGTGACGGCTATCGGGACAAGTCCGGAGCAACCACCCAGGTACTTGTGATGCCCCCGACTCGACCGTACACTAATCATACACGCAAATGTGTACGACCAAGATCAAGGACTCACGGGAAGATATCACAACACAACTCTAGACACAAATAAAATAATACAAGCTTTATATTACAAGCCATGGGCCTCGAGGGCTCGAATACATAGCTCGATACACAAGAGTCAGAGGAAGCAACAATATCTCAGTATAGACATAAGTTAAACAAGGATGCCTTAAGAAGGGAAACACAAAAGCAACAATGATCGAAGAGGCAAGGCCTCCTACCTGGGACCTCCTAACTACTCCTGGTCGTCAGCGGTCTCCACGTAGTAGTAGGCACCCTCCAGGTAGTAGTATTAGTAGTCGACGGGGGTGGCATCTGGCTCCAGGGATCCACCATCTAGTTGCAACAACCGTTAAAGAAGAAGAAGGGGGGGGAAAGGGGTAAGAAAAGCAACCATGAGTACTCATCCAAAGTACTCGCAAGCATCAGATCTATACTAAGTATGCATTGGTATCAAATGGAAGGGTTGTATCTGTGGATTGAACTGCAGAATGCCAGAATAGAGGGGAAGGCCTAGCCTATCGAAGACTAGCATCTTCAAGCAGCTTCAAGCATCTTGCAGCATTCAGAAGAGTATAGAATAGCAGTTTATATTTAACAAACATGTTGTACTATTAATACCCAGAGATCCTTCCTCGACTCCCTGCGAGAAAGCAATCTCAGAGCCTCATATCCATCACATGTCTCAAGTAACCAGTTCTAGTTGTAATAGATTAGGATACAAGTCTGAACGTTCGTTACCGTGGACACGGCAATTCTAAAAGATAATCTTCCCTGCAGGGGTGCACCACATTTCCCAACACGCTCGATCACTCTGGCTGGACACACTTTTCTGAGTCAATGCCCGGCCTCGGAAGATCTACACGTCGCAGCCCTACCTAGGCTCAGCAGAGAGGTCCCCACCGATATACATCCTAAGCACTCCGGGGTCTTGGGCCATCGCCCGTTGCACTCTGGGTCATTGCGAGCAGGGCGGGTCCAGGCTCCACCTCTACATGGATGGTGCCGGCCCAGCCGTGCCGCAATGCTGAACTGGACGTCTGACAAAGCTTCGGCTGATACTATGACGCCGAGGCCCATAACTATTCCCGCGTGGTGGTTAGTGCGTAAAGGCCAGTGGCCAACTCAGAACAAATACCCAAACCTGTTAGTGCATTATCAAAAGAAGTGACGGCTGTCGGGACAAGTCCGGAGCTACCACCCCTCCTGGGTGATACCGCTAAACAGCCAGCCGTCACCATAACATCTTGCGGGTGCTCTCCGGGCCCGCCCGACTTTCACAAAGGTCTCAAGTAAAGTCAAGGTAACCGTGTATCCAAACATCAAGGGGGAAACCCCAAGGAATCACCCTCGGTGGATTCCACTCGATGTAATCATCAAGGTGAACGTAGGAGAAACCACCCTCGAGGTTCACACTTGAGGGCTTGCACGACAGAGTCGTATCGGGAGTGGTGAAGGAGGAATCACCCTCGATGACCATGACCGAATAGCTACACTACAGAGTTATCATCAGGAGTGCATTACGAGGTATCACCCTCGGCACTCGATAGTAGCTCTGCAGAGTCGAGCAACTAAGGGGGTGTGATGTGATGTGCCGGGCTCTAGTCGTCGATCAAGTTGATCGAGTCATCGGTCATTAAGCCGGGGCAACTGGGACAAAGTGGGAGGCCACTAGTGAATCACCAACCAACCTATACTAAGAAGTTTAGGATAAGCAGGTAAGGTACAACAGCAGGTTAAAAAAGTAGGCTATGCATCAGAATAGGAGCAATCAATAACAGTAGCAAAATCTAATGCAAGCATGAGAGAGAATGGAATGGGTGATATCAGAGTGATCAAGGGGGGGCTTGCCTGGAAGCCCCGTTGAAAGGGAAGAAGGGTCACAGCGGCATCGGGAGCGGTCTCGAGATCTACCGGAGAAGAAGAGGGGGAAGAAACAGTAAATACATAGCACACAGATGCATGACATGACAATAAGCGGTGCTAGGGGTGCTCTAACGCAGTGCTACACATTACCGGCGAAGGGGGATAATATCCGGGAAAGTTTTCCCGAAGTTTGGCATTTTTGGATAGATGAATCGGAGGGGGACGGTTGCATGTTCGCTACGCTAGGGACATGTGGCAGACGAACGGACTGCGTATTCGGATTCGTCTTGCTTTTCTGAGCAACTTTCATGTACAAAGTATTTTCATCTGACATACGGTTTATTTTATATTAATTTCCAAAGTTTTAAATCATTTTTTTTTGAATTAAAAGATTTAATTTAAATGGAAAAGAGGGTTATGACATCATCATGACATCAGCATGATGTCAACAGTCAACGGGGTGTTGACTGGGTCAAACTGACGTGTGGGGTCGTTCTGTCATAGACAAGTAACTAATTAATAGTTTTAATTAACTAATCAAGTTAATTAGGTAAACTAAACAAAGTTAATTAAGTTAATTAATTGGTTAATTAATTAATGTTATTTATTATTTTTATTATTTCTTTTTTTTGGAGAAGGGGCGTGGGGCCCCGTTGTTATAGGCCCAGGCCACAAACGGGCGCTGGGCGCTGGCGCGCAGCGGGCGCGGGCGTAACGGGCGGCGGATGCGAGCGTGGGCGCCAGGCGCCTGTCCCCGGGCACGGCCAGGACGACGGGGAGCGTTGGGGCGCCGCCACAGGGTGGTTGCGAGGCGCGCGAGGCCCCAGGAAGGAGCGCGCGGCCCCGGCGCGGCCTCTGCTGGAGGCGAACGCGGCCTGGCCCAGGGGCGGTGCCCGAGCGAGGGCGGGCGCGGTGCAGCGAGTGGGCGGCGGAGGGCGCGGACTGGTGCATGGGGGCGCAGCCGCGGGCGCCTGTGGGCGGAGACGGGCACGCCAGACGGAAGCGGGGGCACGAGGTGATAGAGAAAAAGGGGGGATGGAGTTGTCCTCACCCCTGATGTAGGGGTTCTCCGGCGAAGCTTGATGACGCCGGTGAGGAGGAGGCGTGGACGCGAGCGACGGGGACGGTGATGAACGAGGCGGCAGCGGCGACGTCGGTGACGGGGCTCGAGGCGCAGCGTCCGGGGCGTCACAGCGAGGAAGGGCTTCGGGGAGGATGGGCCAGGCAACGGCGGCGAGGCGGCGGCGAGGACGGGCGCCGGTGTCGGGGAGCGGGGCGGCGCGGTCGCCGGGGTCGCCGCCCCTCGATCTGGATCGGGTCGTGGGATGGGAGCAGAGGAGCGAGGGAAGCGTGGTGGAAGTGGGGTGGATCGGGGCTAGGGTTCGGGGGGCGTGGGGGTTAAGGGGAGCTGGGAGGGCCGATGGGCAGGCTGGCCGCGGTGGGCCGAGGCCTAGGGGGAAGGCCAGGGGCTCTCCCACCCCTTTTTCTTTACCTTTTTATTTTTGTATTTTTCTTTTGTTTGTTTTTCCTTTTTCTTTTATTTACTTTTGCCGTTTGACTTAATTTTGAAATTTTAATTCGAAAGTGGTTGAATCATCGCGAGGTTAACAACAGTAATCGCGGTGACATGGCATCATTAGCATGGGATTACTGTAGCATAATTTTCCAAGCGTTACATTAAGTTTCGGGTTAATATAATTCTAGCATGAATAATAAACATTTAGCATGAACGGGAAATATGATAATAACCATTTTATTATTGCCTCTAGGGCATGTTTTGAACATTGCACCCAGGTTTTCAGCAAAGATCATAACTAACCATGCAAACAATAACACTTAGAAATTATATTAGCTCATATCAATGGCATAATCAACTAGCGAGCAATAATAAAATATTTCAAATGCCAACACTTTGTCAAAAAAATCATGATAATAATAAAACATATTTACAAAAACAAAAACAAGTTGAGTTCATACCCGCTTTTCCCTACCAGAGTCACTTCATCAAATATCGTCATTATTGCCTTTCACTTGCACGACCGAATGATATGAAAATAATAATAGTGCAAGAGTGCCATGGACTAAGCTGGAATCTGCAACATTTTATTCAGAGGAGAAGACAAAATAATATGCGCTCTCTATTAGATCAACAATAATGCATATGAGAGTCACTCAACATTTTCATCGTGGTCTTCTCCTTGGTACGACTCAACAAAAGAAAAGGAAAAGAATTTCAGAGAAACACACTGAAATATTTTTGGAGTTTTCGATTTTTTCTTGAAGAAAGCAAATTAAAGAAAAAGGAAAACAAGAAAAACTATTGACACGGGAGAGCTCCCAACAAACAAAAGAAGAAATGAGAAATCTTTTTGGGTTTTATTTAATACTACAACTAAATTAAACTAGAATGAAAACCGAAAAGAAGCAAGAAATATTTTTGGATTTTCTCGAAGTTTTTCAAACACACAAGAAGAAAGCAAGAAAATAAATCTAGCATGGATAATACAATGAAAAAGTATTAACACCGACAACTGGAATGAAGTGTGTGAACATGAATGTAAGGTCGGTGGAAATATGTACTCCCCCAAGCTTAGGCTTTTGGCCTAGCTTGGTAATCACCATCCGTGGCCTGGATAATAGTTAGAGTGATAACTCACGGAGGCTCTTGGTGCGGCCTCCTCAGCCCATCGGGTAGCCTCGACCGCCGCTTGTACTCGCGGGCCTCGCTCTCAAGAATGTAATATATTCCTTTACTATGATAATCAAAGAGAGCAGGTGCAGGCAAAATAACATGCACAATGGTTTTTTTATTGAACATCAAGTTGTAATTATAATTAGTGGTTGTGGCCTTAATGAACTTATGGCGCTTCATGGCCTCAAAGTCTAAGTACTGAGTGGGTAGAATGGGATCATTAGTCCAAGGTGACACACCCAGCTCCTTAGCTACACAGGAGGCATAAATCCCACCATAAAAGTGGCCACTATCAGCATTCGTTGCAACCTTCGTGCAATGATTGCTCCAAGATTATAATGTTTAATTCCTGTCAGAGCAGTGTGTATGAGGCTCAAGTCAGGGACACACAGTGTGCTGCTATCTTGTTTGCCCACGATGCATTTGCCATTAAAGAGTGCAAAGTAATGAATTTATGGGTAATGTATACTTTTTATTCTTGCTTGTGTCACTCCTCTATCCTCACCGTAACAGAGACTAGTCAAAAGTGACTCATACTCAGATTTTGGTGGTTCGTCCAGTGAACTCCAATATGGAATTTTACAAGCAACACAGAACGCTTCTAGAGGCATGGTGAAAGCATTATCATAAAGGCTAAATGAAACTCTAGACTCAAGAGGATGATATTTAAATTTCTTAGTGAACGTCTGTGTAAGGTTGATATGTTGAATGCACTCATCTGCGACAAAGGGAGCAAGCTCGGTATTACAAACATACTGATCAAATTCTTCCTTTATGCCTGCACCCAACATGAATTCGTTATACACGGCCATAGGCACGATTTGGTGTCGGCGTCCCGCATCGAGCTTGCACTTGGCTCAACATAGGACTATCGTATCGAGCTCCCGCTCGATGATGCCTTCGAGGACCTCCTCTCGATGAACTCCTAAAGAGGTGCATTTTATTCATGAACAATTTTCTGAAATTTTTGGGTCACAAAATTTTGTCAACAAAACTTCACAAGATTGATAGCAACTACTCATATGGATGCCTAGAGGCCATATTAAGCATTCAAACTACTTAGAACTCTAAGAATTCATCATGCAAGCTCACCTACAGCAGCACCAAAAGTAGCTAAATACTCAAAATATAAACCACTAGAACAAAAACTAATTGGAGCAATGGAGGAGTCACATACCAAGTAGCAATCCCCCAAAACAGTTTAGGAAATGGAGCTTCGAGCAAAGAGATCGAAATCCGTAGGTTTGAGAGCAAGAACGCGCGCGAGAGAGAGAGAGAGAGAGAGAGAGCTGGAGTTAATTTTTTCTGGAGGTAGGTGATGACATGGGCTAAAGGGATAAGTGGGGGGCACGTGGGGCCCACTACCCACCAGGGCACGCCTGGGGTAGCTAGCACGCCCTGGTGCCTTGTGGGCACCACGGGCACCCCCTCGTAATGTTATTTGTACCAAAAATTCTTAAATATTCAGAAAAAAATCATGTAAAAATTTCAGGTCATTCTGAGCACTTTTATTTTTTGGCCATTTTTTATTGCACGGAACATTCAGAAAAATGGGATAAACTTGGGATTTTATTTTATTTAACTAAGAATAACAGAAAACAAAAAGTAGGGACAGAAGGTTGTGCTTACTAAATGCATTGACCACATGTTTCTCGAAAATAATCCATTAATAAGGTTGATCAAGTCTTATTAACAATCACTTTCGATTAACATGAACCTGAAGAACTTTCGTAAAACACTAAGTTACCTCAATGGGGATATGCATATCCCCAACAATAAGTGTTTCATATTTCTTTTTGGTAGTAGGTATAGGGAGTTGGAAACTTCCAATAGTGATTGTTAGAGATTTTTCAATAACATTAATACAATTCACTTGAAAATGTTTCTTCGAAAAATGCACCGTATGCTCATTACCATTGATATGAAAAGTGATTTTGCTTTTATTGCAATCAATAATAGCCCTTGGAGTATTCAAAAAGGGTCTACCAAGGATAATCGACATGTTGTCATCCTCGGGCATCTCAAGTATAACAAAGTATGTTAAGATAGTAACATTTGCAACAACAACGGGCACATCCTCACAAATACTGATAGGTATGGCAGTCGATTTGTCAGCCATTTGCAATGATATCTCAGTAGGTGTGAGTTTATCCCAATCAAGTCTTTTATATAAAGAGAAAGGCATAACACTAACACTAGCTCCTAAATCACATAAAGCAATTTTGACATAATTTCTTTTAATAGAGCATGGTATAGTTGGTATTCCTGGATCTCCTAGTTTTGTAGGTACTCCATCCTTAAAAGAATAATTAGCAAGCATGGTGGAGATTTCAGCTTCAGGTATTTTTCTTTTATTATTAACAATTTCTTCCATGTATTTAACATAAGGGGCCATCTTTAAAATATCAGTCAAATGAGTGCGCAAAAAGACTGGCCTAAGCATTTCAGCAAAGCGTTCAAATTCTTCATCATCCTTTTTCTTAGATGGTTTAGGTGGAAAGGGCATTGGTTTCTGAACCCATGGTTCTCTTTCTTTACCATGTTTTCCAGCAACAAAGTCTCTTTTATCATATTGTTTATTTTTAGGTTGTGGGTTATCAAGATCAATAGCAGGTTCAATCTCAAATTATCGGGTTGAGCATCTTCATGAACGTCATCATTATCATTTTCGTTATCACTAGGTGAATGTTCATTACCAAATTGAGTTTCAGCATCAGAAATAGAAACATCATTGTTATCTTTAGGAGGTTTTTCTATTTCAGGTTCACTAGAGGTATGCAAAGTCCTATCATTTTTCTTTTTCTTCTTCCTTTTAGAAGGACTAGGTGCATCAGTATTAATTCTTTGAGAGTCTTGTTCAATTCTTTTAGGGTGTCCCTCAGGATAAAGTGGTTCCTGAGACATTTTGCCTCCTCTAGTTGCTACTCTAACAACATAATCATTCATATTATTGTCCATTTGACTAAGCAATTCTCTTTGAGATTTAGCAACTTGTTCTAACTGAGTTTGAGCCATAGAGGCATGTTTTCCTACACCTCTAACATCATTAGTGATTCTAAATAACAAGTCACTCAAGCGAGCAATCATATCAGAATTTTGTTTCAATTGTTTCATAACATTTACATTAAAGTGATCTTGTTTCATAATTTAATTGTCAAATTCATATAAGCATTGACTAGGATGTTTATTATAAGGGATGTCACCTTCATCAAACTTTAATAAATAATTTACCTCTACCACCGGTGGTGGTGGCGTGTCAAGTCCATGTATTTCTTCAATGGGTGGTAAATTCTTAACATCTTCAGCTTTAATACCTTTTCCTTCATACATTTTTTTGCTTCTTGCATATCTTCAGGACTGAGAAATAAGATACCCCTCTTCTTCAGAGTGGGTTTAGGCGATGGTTCAGGAAGTGTCCAATCATCATAGTTCTTTAATATATTATTCAATAACTCCTCAGCTTGTTCAACAGTTCGTTCCCTAAAATCACAACCAGCACAACTATCTAGGAATTCCCTAGAAGCATCAGTTAGTCCATTGTAAAAGATATCAAGTATTTCATTTTTCTTAAGAGGATGATCAGGCAAAGCATTAAGTAATTGGATAAGCCTCCCCCAAGCTTGTGGGAGACTCTCTTCTTCAATTTGCACAAAGTTAAATATTTCCTGTAAGGTAGCTTGTTTCTTATGAGCAGGAAAATATTTTTTAGAGAAGTAATAAATCATATCCTGGGGACTACGCACACAACCAGGAGCAAGAGTATTGTACCATATCTTAGCATCACCCTTTAACGAGAAAGGAAATAACTTGAGAATATAGTAGTAGCGAATTTTTGCATCTTGAGCAAAAAGGGTGGCTATATCATTTAGTTTAGTAAGATGTGCCACAACAGTTTCAGTTTCATAGCCATGGAAAGAATCAGATTCAACCAAAGTAATTAACTCAGGGTCAATAGAGAATTCATAATCCTTATCAGTAAAAAAATAGATGAAGTAGGAAAGTTAGGATCACATTTCATTCTAGCATTCAAGGATTTTTCTTTCAACTTCCATAATAATTTCTAAAGATCATCTCTATCCTTACAAGCAAGAAAGTCTCTAGCTACCCCTCCATCCATTAGATAACCATCAGGTATCTTAGGCAATTCAAATCTAGTAGAGCTAGGTCTAATAGGTGTTTCATAATTACCAGTTTCAAAGACTACATAAGTTTCAGCATTCTCGATATATTTACCTCTAGCAAGTTGTTCATCAAGAAATTCACCTAGTGGCACATTATCATCAAGCAAGGTACTGGCATCATCATAAGCATCATTCATAGCAGAAGTAGCATAATCAATAACTTGTGACATATCAGGATTAATAGCATGTGGTGGTGTTGCAAGTTTACTCAAAATAGAAGGTGAATCAAGTGCAGAGCTAGATGGCAATTCCTTACCTCCCCTCGTCTTAGAGGGAACGACCTTGGTTCTAGTATCTTTCAGATTCTTCATAGTGATAAATAGATATAAATCCCAAGTGACTCAACAAATATAGCTATGCTCCCCAGCAACAGCGCCTGGAAAAGGTCTTGATAACCCACAAGTATAGGGGATCACAACAGTTTTCGAGGGTAGAGTATTCAACCCAAATTTATTGATTCGACACAAGGGGAGCCAAAGCATATTTGTAAGTATTAGCAATTGAGTTGTCAATTCAACCACACCTGGAGATTAAATATCTGCAGCAAAGTGATCAGTAGCACAGTAATATGATAGTTTGATAGTAGTAGTAACGATAGCAGTGGTAACGCTAACACCAGTAACAGTTTTGTAGCAGTTGTAACAGTAGCAATAGCAATAGTAACTTAGCAAGAACAATATGTGGGAAACTCGAAGGCATTGGATCGGTGATTTCATTGGATGATATTCATCATATATCAGTCATAACCTAGGGTGACACAGAACTAGCTCTATGCGACATCCTGGTTTTTGCTCTTTTTCTTTTTCTGGATTTCATTGCCATTTGATTTGAATTTGGAGTTTTGAATCAACTCAGTTGGACTTAATCACTTTGGCATGTCCTTGATTTTCACCCAAGTGACTCACCTGTCTCTCAAACACATCATTTCTTCTCTGATATATCCCTCAATGGCCATAGGAATATTTTTCATAAATGAAAAATATTCATTTCTTCTCTGAAAATCACTTCAGTCACATATGCTCCAAAGCAAACCTCATTTTTCTTGCCCAAAAAAATCTGAGAAAATTCCTGAATATTCTTTGGACCTTGGCACACCTCCCTGTGCAAAAATATTTCATAGTTATTTGGAATATTTTTGCTACAGAAAATCTTTTCTGTTCTGGCCAGAAAATGCAGTTTCTACAGGAAGTGCATTTTTCCTTGATCCAATGAAGCTGAAATTTTTAGGGCTTCATTACCCTCCTAAGAAAACCTTAACAACCAAAGATTAGCCCTAAACTCCTTCTAGATCTCTCCCTATTAACCTCACAAGTTTCTATCCAGAAACTTGCCAGGAAGATACACTCACGCACAGTCGACCAGTGAGCAACTCAAGACCTTGGATCAACCCAAACCATCAAGGACTACACGCCAGACATGAAATTAATGCACGGCGTGGCACGATGCCAAAGTTCACGCGGTGACCACACGTGTGCATGATGCCAGGATGCTTGTCGACGCCCTCTGGATGCCGCCGACGGCTCTGTTTCGCTCGTGCTCGCTTCCCCGCTCGCCGCACCTTGCCAAACCTCGCCACCATCCTCATCCCGAAGCCATTTACTTCCCCTAGCGCTCGCCGACGCCGGAGCTCGCCGCAGCGAGGACGGGCACGACGCGGCCAAGTGTATAGTGCGCCCGTGCCCATTGTGCTCGTCGCCACCCGAGCCCTGTGCTCGTCTCCTCCCTCCCACAGTGGCCGCGTGAGCCACGGCTTCTTCTCCCCCTCTCACTGACACCTCTCGTCGCCGGGCGCCGTCTCCAGAGAACTCCGGCGGAGCCCTGAGCCCCCTCCTCCCTCGCCTATAAATACAGCTCCTCCCCGACCTCTCCGAGCACCTCAACACACTCGCACAACCACCACGACACAGTAGATAGCCGCAGCCCGGCCGGGCAGGCCTCTGGTCGCCGTTCTCGACTGGAGTTCGCCGATGATCCCCTCTGCTACTTCCCACCTCTCCAGAGCCACTCGAGCTCGACCGACTTCTCCGGCATGTCTCTGGTGAACCACTAGTGCACACTGGTCCAGTTGGAGCCTCTGGAAACGCCCTGCCTCGCCGGAATCGCCACCTCCGATGAGCTCCCTCCACCGACATCTCTGGAGAAGACCACCGCGACCCGCTCCATCCACCCCTAGAAACATTTCGGGTACATACAGACTTGCCATAGTCTTTCGCATCCATTCCCGCCCTCCACGGCGACAGCCGACCTCTCCTCGCCGGAGAATCGCCGGCGAATCGCCGCCCCTCCTCTGTTTCCCTCCCTCTCCATCTAAACCTGACCGCGGGGGCCCACCGTTAGCCACTCAGCCGCGGCCGAAGCGGTATGAGTGGTGGCGCCCCGTGGGATTACGTCTTCGACGTCACCCCCCCTCTGTTTTCTTTTTATTTGAATTTAATTCAAATATTGACCGAAAACTTTGACCAACCATAACTTTTAAACCATAAGTCAAAATGAATTGATTCTTTTTGCATTGTGTTTGTATTGGAATATTCTAGCAGCACACAAAATTTGTTATTTTTCTCTGCTGCCTAGAATTTCTGGTGAATTTCAGAAGTGTTCTTGATGTTTTCTTTTTGCTTTTTTAATTATTTTTCAGAAGGAGAAGCTTGCCTAGAGGAGAACCAGGAGGAGTGTGAGCCTCCTCTGTGCTAAGGCAAGCCACACAAATATTTGCATGGCGTCATTTCAATACGTATGATTTTTCCAACTTGAATATGATTTATTTCACGCATTTAATCATTTAATGAATATTGCTTATATTAGTTTACTTTGTCATGATTGAAAAGCTTAGTTTATAGTAGTGTTTGAATGCATGGACTAGTATGAGGCAGTAGAAGTATTTTTGGAAGAATGGTTATGATTTGGTTATGATCGGTATCTATATGAGGTATTGATTTTAATATGTTAATGGCATAACTAACAATGATGTGATTGAAAGCCAGGGAAGTTGAAACCAGTGAGTTAAAGTGATTAGTAGTGCAAGTAGAATGATTCTATGATGTTGATCCGTTTACTTTAGAGCAACATGAATACAGTGCATGTCAGATAGTTGCATGTTCATGGCATACTATGACTCGAGTGCTTTTATTTCAAGTTAAACCTGATAATAGTTCAACTTGAATATAATGTTGATTGGGTCATGGTGCCACTGAATCGAGCTTCCCAGTGCAACCACATTTGCCTTTATGGGAAGGCCTTTATTCAGTCCGTTGTCATGCCTCTGGTCGGTGCCTCCAATGAGGGAAGGTTATGGGCGTGCGGTACCCTAGCCTGGTAAGCAGACATAACCTTGTGTGCCCGTTGTTGTGATGGTACCTTGTCCCCGTTTGGGACCGTTGATTTGTTTTGCCACGACGATGGCCGTTGGATGTCTTCGGTAGACATCGGGGCCACCCATGACTTAGCCCATAGGGGAGTTGGTCGGAGTGGCCGAGAGAGTATCATGGCAATGGGAGGGTTCTGTCGGAATGCCGTTTGTCCACCCGAATGGGAGTGCGAGGCCATGGGTTCCGTGGTGTGGGTACAGTGTACTAACCTCTACAGAGTGTTTATTAAATCTATCGATAGTCGCGTCCTCGGTTATGGACATAGCTCGTAAGTAGGTCACACAATGGATCAACATGATTAAGTTAATCTTGCACACTAAAGTTATATGGTTGGCACTGGTTATGTGATGAGATTGTTGAGACCATGAAGATGGTCGTTGGTGTGGGAACCAAAGTGTTGGTCTCGTTTATGATCAGGGAATGATCACCATTTTGATGATGTTGGTTACGAGGTAACCCGTTTAGTAAGAGAGTCCGAGGGACTCGGTGCACAAGTTTGATTCACTGCATGAGTAGTATGTTGAAGCATTGCATTTAACCTGCTTAATTGTCATAATATTGTTTGTCATTATGCTTATGCTTGTTGTGAGCTTGCAAGTACATTCAATGTACTGACCTGGCATGTCATGCCAGATTTCAGGAAAGTCTTATCGGATTGGAGTGCTTCCCGTGTCTAGATCATGTCCACATTGGTGTCCCTGTGCTATGGAGTTCCGCTTCATCGTCGTTCTGCTGCCGCGTAGTTGTCATGATCGAGGCCCCTTCATGTTCATTAAATAATGTGCATACTATTCAGCCACACCGTGTGTGCCGCTTGGCCTCGCTACTTGATGTAATATCGAACCTACGTTTCTGCTGGCATCAATAAAGCGGTTGTTTTCTGTACCAAGTTGTTGTGTGTTGCCAGAAGACTTGATCTCTGGGCTGGCAAGGCAAGGTAAACCGGTTGCTCTGAGCCGGTGTGCCACAACGCTTGGTATCAGAGCAACACTGACTGTAGGACACGCTAGACCGCCGACACGTTAGTTGACCGGTAGCTAGCCTAATTTGAGTGCCGGTAGTGTTTGCATCTGATTGTTGCATTGCATGCACTTGGTTTATTATTATTTCTAACCGACTAATGGTTGTGAGTGTAGATGGATCCAGTGCCGTATGCGTGCCAGTTGGAGCTGCCAACATACACT
Source organism: Thinopyrum elongatum (assembly GCA_011799875.1). Taxonomy (NCBI): domain Eukaryota; kingdom Viridiplantae; phylum Streptophyta; class Magnoliopsida; order Poales; family Poaceae; genus Thinopyrum; species Thinopyrum elongatum. Next base: position 423,582,975 of record CM022299.1, read on the forward strand.
TCGCCGCACCTTCTCCTGAGTGTATGGAGTCGACTCTACCCTCACGGTGATGACCCAGTGTATCGGGTGTACCGGGAGCGTCTAGCAGACTCAGTATACGAGTATCACGCAGTGGTTACCTTGTGCAGCAGTTTGGCATCAGGCTCTTACACTCGTTCTTCTAGGAGTGGTTTCGCTTCTACATCCGCTCAGGCTGTCCAGTTTGCTGTGTTTGAGATCCTCGTTGAGCTATGCTATAACGAGATCCAGATGCAGACCCACCCAGGCTTTTACTACTATCCATCCCTGCACGCTGATGGTCGTGTCCGCTTTCCTATCATTGATCCGGCGGCCGATAGTCCCACTAGCCACCTTTCTCGCTATATCACTGCTAGTTATCTTCTGATTCATGAGCTGGCTCGAGAGCTGACTCGTGCTCGCACTGCTTTAGTGGCCGCTAGGTCCCACTCCACTCCACCTTCCGTGGGATTTAACCCTTATATTTCGCCAGTTTCTAGCTCGCCCGTTACCCCGGTTACTCCTTCGAGTAGCTCGGGCACCTCGACTGTGAATCCCCACAGTGCCCCTGCCGAGTGGGCTTCCCTTCTCGCTACTCCTGCAGCCCCTATGCTCCAGCCTCATCCCGCACCTGCTCCTGAGGGAGAGCCCTCGAGGCAGCGTCGTCGTGTCACCTTTAACCCCGAGGTTTCCGTTAAAGTCGTCAGTTCAGGATCTGAGTCCGGCTCAGGAGAGGACCCAGCAGGACCGGCAGAGCACTAGATCGTCAGAGTATCCGCAGTTGTCATGATGTTGATCTACGGATGTAGTCATACGTGTCATGATGTTTCGTTTCATGTATGAGCGTAGTCGAACCCGTCATGATGTTTCCCTTTCATGTATGAGTCTATGTATAATTATGTTGGAACTTTTTATTATTCGCTTTGGTTTTTGCTGCTTTCTTTCGGGTTTGTCGCTTCCTTTTCTTCCCATTTTTGGATGTTGCTCATCTCGGTTGCTTTATATTGGGAAAAACAAACAATAGGATGACGCGGGGAGGCAGCAGCAGTCACGCTTGTGAGGATGTCCCTGCTCGTCACTCGACAAGACAGGCAGGACATTCCCCCGAGCCGTATCCTCCACCACCGCCTCCACCGCCACATCCGCCATCCACTGAACAAATCATGTGCATGTTCGAAGAAAGAAGGAACAACAATCCGATTGAGCTGTTGAAAAGTGTCCAAGCTATGGTTGGGCAGAATGGAAATCAGAATGGCCATCACTCCAAACTGTCAGACTTTCAGAGGACTAAGCCTCCCAGTTTCAGTCAAGTTATCGATACTTTAGAAGCTGATGATTGGTTGCGGACTATTGAGAAGAAGCTTGAGATTGCTCGCACTGAGGAAGCTGACAAAGTTCCGTTTGCTACACACTATCTTGAGGGAGCTGCCGCTATATGGTGGGATAATGTTAAAGCTATGTGGCCTGCGGACGATGAAATCACTTGGGCTAAATTCAAGGACCATTTCCACAAGTACCATATTCCCGCCGGTATTATGAAGGTCAAGCAGCATGAATTCCTCGCTCTCACCCAAGGAAGCCTGTCAGTAAGTGAGTATCTGCATAAGTTCAACCATTTGGCCCGTTATTCTCTCTATGATGTGGCTACAGAAGAAAGGAAGATCGACAGATTTCTTGGAGGACTGAATCAACACTCAGATGCACTCTCAGTATGTTCGATTTTCTGGATTTCCAGACTCTGGTAAACAAAGCCCTCATTGCAGAAAGAGAACACAAGCTCATGCACGACAATAAGCCCGCTAATAATGACCATAAGCGCAAATTCGAGCCTAAGAAGGATGGACCGCCAGTGCAGAAGGCTCGTACCTGGCAGCAGACTCAGGTTGAGTACAAGCCCAATTGGCAGCAGAACGTTAACAAGACCACTACCCAAGTCAAGAATGTCGTGACCAGCCCGGTACGCGAAGAGTGACAGCGTAACAATTCGTGTTTTAATTGTGGGCAAACCAGACATTATGCAAGGCAATGCCCCAAGAGCGGCAAGTCAAATGCTCCATTCAAGCCGCAAGTCAACCATATGGGACCATACCCTGGCCAGAAGACCATCCAAGGCAAGTTCACCACCTCTCCGCAGACGAAGCCCAAGAGGACCCAGAAGTCGTCATTGGTATGTTTCCTGTTAATAGCATACCTGCAATAATTTTGTTTGACTCTGGGGCTTCCCACTCTTTTATTTCGTGGAGTTTTGTTGCCCAAAACAAGTTTTCTTGCTTGATTTTGGGAAAGAGTATGATGGTACAATCCCCAGGATCCGTGCTCAAAAGCAATCTGGTCTGCCGCAATTTGGAGATTGACATCAAGGGGGTCATCTTCCCCGCTTCTTTGGTAGTCATCGAGTCTACCAAGTTGGATATTATTTTGGGAATGAACTGGTTGACCCAACATCAAGTATGCATCAACTGTGCGACCAGAGAAGTCACATTGACAAGTTGGGAAGGTCGGACTACAAAATTCTTTGCTTGAAGAAGCATACCCAAGAAAGACATGGTCTTCACAGCTGTAGCTGAAGAATTGGATCTAATTCCTATGGTTAGTGAGTTTCCAGATGTATTTCCTGAGGAATTACCAGGAATGCCGCCAGACCAAGAGCTTGAGTTTGCAATCGACCTTGTGCCCGGGACCGCACCGCTATACAAGAAGTATTATCGGATGCCTTCCTCAGAATTAGTGGAATTAAAGAAATAGCTTGATGAGATGCTTCAGAAAGGATACATCCGTCCAAGCTCTTCACCATGGGGATCACCCGCAATATTCGTGGACAAGAAAGACGGCAGTCTCTGAATGTGTGTGGATTACCGTCAGTTGAATGATGTCACTATCAAGAACAAATATCTGCTTCCAAGAATTGATGATTTGTTCGATCAGCTCAGCGGGCCAAAAGTATTCTCCAAAATTGACTTGAGGACCGGATATCACCAACTCAAAATCAAGAAGGAAGATATTCCTAAGACCGCATTCACCACTCGATACGGTCTTTACGAATATACGGTCATGTCATTCGGCCTCACCAACGCCCCCGCTTTCTTCATGCATATGATGAATAAAGTATTCATGGACTTCTTGGATAAGTTTGTGGTGGTCTTCATTGATGACATCCTCATATACACGAAAGGTGAATAAGAGCACAAGGGACATCTCAGAGCAGTCTTGCAAAGACTTCGTGGCCATTACCTATATGCAAAATTCAACAAATGTGAGTTTTGGCTCAAGCAAGTCGGATTTTTGGGGCATGTTCTTTCAGCAGAAGGCATAGCTGTGGACCCAAGCAAAGTGAAGGACATGCTTGATTGGACCGCACCCACGACTGTAACTGAGATCCAGAGTTTTCTTGGATTAGCCGGATACTACCGTCGATTCATCGAAGGTTTCTCCAAGATTGCCAAGCCAATGATAGAACTCCTCAAGAAAGATAAGAAATTTGCATGGACTGAGGACTGTGAGAAAAGCTTCAATGAGTTAAAGACCAGATTGACGACAGCACCTGTGTTGACCCTCCCAGACATCTACCGCAGCTTTGATGTATACTATGACGCATCCAGGAGAGGTATTTTATGTGTACTCATGCAAGATGGTAAGGTTGTAGCATACGCATCTCGACAGCTACGACCCCATGAAGGGAACTACCCACCCATGATTTGGAATTGGCAGCAGTTGTGCACGCATTAAAAATTTGGAGGCATTACCTCATTGGCAAGAGATGTCAGATATTTACCGACCACAAGAGTCTCAAGTATATAGTCACCCAACCGGACCTGAACCTCCGACAGCAAAGATGGCTCGAATTGGTCAAGGATTATGATCTTGGAATAAATTACCACCCCGGTAAGGCCAACGTGATTGCTGATGCCCTCAGTCGCAAGCCTGCCAACCTGAACGCCTTAATGGAGTCCTTGCCTCCCGAACTCCAAGAAGAGATCGCTCAACTTAACTTGGTTATTGTTGATGCTGGCCTTGCCAATATATTGGAAGTTACTCCTACCCTCGAGGAAGAGATCCGCATGGCCCAGCAAGATGACTCAGTCCTGCAACACCATCTCAAGCGTATGCAAGAAGGCAAGACCCTTGATTTCGCTAAGGATGAGCAAGGTACTCTAAGGTTTCGAGGACGGATTTGCGTACCTGAGCAAGCAGACCTGAGAAAGAAGATCTTGACAGAAGCGCATGAATCTTCATACTCGATCCATCTAGGATGTACCAAGATGTATGAAGACCTTCGTCAGGCATTTTGGTGGGATGGAATGAAGAAGGACATCACCTATTTTGTCGCTTGTTGCAATATATGCAACAAAGTGAAGGTAGAACATCAGAAACCCGCCGGACTTCTTCAACCATTGCCTGTTCCGCAATGGAAGTGGGACGATGTCTGCATGGATTTCGTCACAGGTCTACCAAGGACTCACCGAGGCAATGATGCAGTATGGGTTGTGGTGGACATGCTGACAAAGGTAGCTCACTTCATTCCCATCCGAACCACCTACCGAGCCGATCAACTCGCACAGCTATATGTGTCCAAAATCGTCAGTTTGCATGGAGTGCCAAGAACTATCACCTCCGACAGAGGTTCTCTCTTTACCACCGCATTCTGGTCACGTCTCCATCAAGCTTTGGGGACCACACTAAAGTACAGCACAGCCTATCATCCTCAGACAGACGGGCAGACTAAGCGAGTAAATCAAATACTTGAAGATATGCTCCGAGCATGTGCTTTGGCCCAAGGACCCAAGTGGGAAGATTGTCTGCCTTATGCTGAGTTCTCCTACAACAACAGTTTCCAAACCAGCCTGAAGATGTCACCATATGAAGCTCTATATGGCCGTAAGTGCCGCACTCCGCTAAACTGGTCTCAAACCGGAGATAGCCATATTTTCGGAACCGACTTGATGATGGAGGCTGAAAAGCAAGTCAAGGAGATCCGAGATAGACTGCAACTGGCTAAGTCCCGACAAAAGAGCTACTATGACTCAAAGCACCGTCAGATCAGTTTTGAACCTGGAGAGTATGTGTACCTCCGAGTCACACCCATGAAAGGAGTCAAGAGGTTTCAGACCTTAGGAAAACTTGCACCTCAATATATTGGTCCGTTCCCAGTTATGTCCAAAGTTGGTACAGTTGCTTATCAGTTGGAACTACCACCGGAATTGTCAGAAGTGCACAATGTGTTCCATGTCTCACAGCTGAGAAGGTGTATCTCGCCACCCGAGAGAAGGACTGATATGCCAGAGATAGAGCTTGCTAAGGATTTAACCTATCAGAAGAAACCGTTCTGAATATTGGATGAGACAGAAAGAGTCACTCGCAGTAAGGCGATAAAATTTAATAAGGTACAGTGGAAGCATCACACCGAGGAAGAAGCAACTTGGGAAAGAGAGGACTTTTTAAGAGCAGCCTATCCAGAATTGTTTTCCCGAGCAACCGAATCCCGAGGACGAGATTCATCCTAAGTGGGGGAGGTTTGTGACATCCTGGTTTTTGCTCTTTTTCTTTTTCTGGATTTCATTGCCATTTGATTTGAATTTGGAGTTTTGAATCAACTTAGTTGGACTTAATCACTTGGGCATGTCCTTGATTTTCACCCAAGTGACTCACCTCTCTCTCAAACACATCATTTCTTCTCTGATATATCCCTCAATGGCCATAGGAATATTTTTCATAAATGAAAAGTATTCATTTCTTCTCTGAAAATCACTTCAGTCACATATGCTCCAAAGCAACCCTTATTTTTCTTGCCCACAAAAATCTGAGAAAATTCCTGACTATTCTTTGGACCTTGGCACACCTCCCTGTGCAAAAATATTTCATAGTTATTTGGAATATTTTTGCTATAGAAAATCTTTTTTGTTCTGGCCAGAAAATGGAGTTTCTACAGGAAGTGCATTTTTCCTTGATCCAATGAAGCTGAAATTTTTAGGGCTTCATTACCCTCCTAAGAAAACCTTAACCACCAAAGATTAGCCCTAAACTCCTTCTAGATCTCTCCCTATTAACCTCACAAGTTTCTGTCCAGAAACTTGCCAGGAAGATACACTCACGCACAGTCGACCAGTGAGCAACTCAAGACCTTGGATCAACCCAAACCATCAAGGACTACACGCCAGACATGAAATTAATGCGCGGCGTGGCACGATGCCAAAGTTTACGTAGTGACCACGCGTGTGCATGATGCCAGGATGCTTGTCGACGCGCTCTGGACGCCGCCGACGGCTCTGTTTCGCTCGTGCTCGCTTCCCCGCTCACCGCACCTTGCCAAACCTCGCCACCATCCTCGTCCCGAAGACATTAACTTCCCCTCGCGCTCGCCGATGCCGGAGCTCGCCACAGTGAGCACGGGCACGATGCGGCCAAGTGTAAAGTGCGCCCGTGCCCACTGTGCTCGTCGCCACCCGAGCCCTGTGCTTGTCTCCTCCCTCCCACAGTGGCCGCGTGAGCCACGGCTTCTTCTCCCCCTCTCACTGACACCTCTTGTCGCTGGGCGCCGTCTCGAGAGAACTCCGGCGGAGCCCCGAGCCCCCTCTTCCCTCGCCTATAAATACAGCCCCTCCCCGACCTCTCCGAGCACCTCAACACACTCGCACAACCACCACGACACAGTAGATAGCCGCAGCCCGGCCAGGCAGGCCTCTGGCCGCCGTTCCCGATTGGAGTTCGCCGGCGATCCCCTCTGCTGCTTCCCACCTCTCCAGAGCCACTCGAGCTTGACTGACTTCTCCGGCGTGTCTCTGGTGAACCACTGGTGCGCGCTGGTGCAGTTGGAGCCTCTGGAAATGCCCTGCCTTGCCGGAATCGCCATCTCCGATGAGCTCCCTCCGCCGACGTCTCTGGAGAAGACCACCGCGACCCGCTCCGTCCACCCCTAGCCATGTTTCGGGTACGTACAGACTCGCAGTAGAGTTGTGCATCCATTACCCCCTCCACGGCGGCAGCCGACCTCTCCTCGCCGGAGAATCGCTGGCGAATCGCCGCCCCTCCTCTGTTTCCCTCCCTCTCCCTCTAAACCTGACCGCGGGGGCCCACTGTCAGCCACTCAGCCGCGGCCGAAGCGGTATGAGTGGTGGCGCCCCGCGGGATTATGTCTTCGACGTCACCCCCCCTATGTTTTCTTTTTATTTGAATTTAATTCAAATTTTGACCAGAAATTTTGACCAGCCATAACTTTTAAACCATAAGTCCAAATGAATTGATTCTTTTTGCATTGTGTTTGTATTGGAATATTCTAGCAGCACACAAAATTTGAGATGTTTCTCTACTACCTAGAATTTTTGGTGAATTTCAGAAGTGTTCTTGATGTTTTCTTTTTGCTGTTTTAATTATTTTTCAGAAGGAGAAGCTTGCCTAGAGGAGAACCAGGAGGAGTGTGACCCTCCTCTGTGCTAAGGCAAGCCACACAAATATTTGCATGGTGTCATTTCAATATATACGATTTTTCCAACTTGAATATGATTTATTTCATGCATATAATCATTTAATGAATATTGCTTATGTTAGTTTACTTTGTCATGATTGAAATGCTTAGTTTACAGTAGTGTTTGAATGCATGGACTAGTATGAGGCAGTAGAAGTATTTTTGGAAGAATGGTTAGGATTTGGTTATGATCGGTATCATTTTCATATATGAGGTATTGATTTTAATATGTTAATGGCACAACTAATAATGATGAGATTTAAAACCAGGGAAGTTGAAACCAGTGAGTTAAAGTGATTAGTAGTGCAAGTAGAATGATTCTATGATGTTGATCCATTTACTTTAGAGCAATATGGATACAGTGCATGTCAGATAGTTGCATGTTCATGGCATACTATGACTCGAGTGCTTTTATTTCAAGTTAAACCTGATAATAGTTCAACTTGAATATAATGTAGATCGTGTCATGGTGCCACTGAATCGAGCTTCCCAGTGCAACCACATTTGCCTTTATGGGAATGCCTTTATTCGGTCCGTTGTCATGCCTCTGGTTGGTGCCTCCAACGAGGGAAGGTTATGGGCGTGCGGTACCCTGGCCCGGTAAGCAGACATAACCTTGTGTGCCCGTTGTTGTTATGGTACCTTGTCCCTGTTTGGGACCGTTGATTTGTTTTGCCACGACGGTGGCCGTTGGATGTCTTTGGTAGACATCGGGGCCACCCATGACTTAGCCCAGAGGGGACTTGGTCGGAGTGGCCGAGAGAGTGTCATGGCAATGGGAGGGTTCTGTCGGAATGCCGTTGGTCCACCCGAATGGGAGTGCGAGGCCATGGGTTCCGTGGTGTGGGTACAGTGTACTAACCTCTGCAGAGTGTTTATTAAATCTATCGATAGCCGCGTCCTCGGTTACGGACACACCTTGTAAGTAGGTCACACCATGGATCAACATGATTAAGTTAATCTTGCACACTAAAGTTATATGGTTGGCACTAGTTATGTGATGAGATTGTTGAGACCATGAAGATGGTCGTTGGTGTGGGAACCAAAGTGTTGGTCTCGTTTGTGATCAGGGAATGATCACCGTTTTGATGATGTTGGTTACGAGGTGACCCATTTGGTAAGAGAGTCCGAGGGAATCGGTGCACAAGTTGGATTCACTGCATGAGTAGTATGTTGAAGCATTGCATTCAACCTGCTTAATTGTCATAATATTGTTTGTCATTATGCTTATGCTTGTTGTGAGCTTGCAAGTACATTCAATGTACTGACCTGGCGTGTCATGCCAGATTTCAGAAAAGTCTTATCGGATTGGAGTGCTTCCCGTGTCTAGATCATGTCCACGTCGGTGTCCCTGTGCTATGGAGTTCCGCTTCATCGTCGTTCCGCTGCCGCGTAGTTGTCGTGATCGAGGCCCCTTCATGTTCATTAAATAATGTACATACTGTTCAGCCGCACCGTGTGTGCCGCTTGGCCTCGCTACTTGATGTAATATCGAACCTATGTTTCCACTGGCATCAATAAAGCGGTTGTTTTCTGTACCAAGTTGTTGTGTGTTGCCAGAAAACTTGATCTCTGGGCTGGCAATGCAAGGTACACCGGTTGCTCTGAGCCGGGGTGCCACACTCTAGTTCATAAATGTAATGTAGGCATGTATTCCGTAAATAGTTATACGTGTTTATGGAAAAGAACTTGCATGACATCTTTTGTCCTACCCTCCCGTGGCAGCGGGGTCCATAAGGAAACTAAGGGATATTAAGGCCTCCTTTTCATAGAGAACCAGAACAAAGCATTAACACATAGTGAATACATGAAGTCCTCAAACTACGGTCATCACCGGAAAGTATCCCGATTATTGTCACCTTGGGGTTTACGGATCATAACATGTAATAGGTGCATATAACTTGCAAGATCGGATCAAGAACATAGATATGATGGTGAAAACATAAACGGTTCAGATCTGAAATCATGGCACTAGGGCCATAGTGACAAGCATTAAGCATAGCAAAGTCATAGAAACATCAATGTCAGAACATAGTGGATACTAGGGATCAAGCCCTAACAAAACTAACTCGATTACATGATGAATCTCATCCAACTCTTCACCGACCAGTGCGCCTACGAAGAAGTTACTCACTCCCGCCAGTGAGCATCATGAAATTGGTGATGAAGGATGGTTGGTGATGACGAAGACTGAAGTTCCCCCTCTCCGGAGCCCCGAACGGGCTCCAGATCTGGCCGCCCGATGAAGAACAGGAGGTGGCGGCGGCTCCGTATCGTAAAATGCAATTAAACTTCCTCTCCTATTTTTTCTGGAAAAATAGGATTTTATAGCATCGAAATTAGGGTCAGCGGAGCCTCGTGGGCCCTGCTACCCACCAGGGCATGCTAGAGGGGGGTGGCGCACCCTGGTGCCTAGTGGGCAGCTAGGGCCCCCCTCCAGTGGGTCTTGGTTCCAGTATTTTTTATTTATTCAAAAATAATTCTCCAAAAAGTTTCGTCCAAATCCAAGAACTTTTATTTTTGCAAAAAAATAACACCATGGTAGTTCTGTTGAAATCAGCATCAGACCGGGTTAGTTTCATTCAAATCATGCAAATTAGAGTCCAAAACAAGAGCAAAAGCGTTAGGAAAATAAGATATGATGGCGACGTATCATGTTCCATCTCCTCCATAAGGATTAGCTAGCAGTTTCTCTATCATACCCGAAGAAATTTCATAATAAATATTTTCAGTAGGTGCAGTAGGTTGAGGAGCAACTCTTTGTTCTTCTGGTTGGGATGAAGATACCCTGAACAAGCCCCTCAAAGTATTATTTTCCATAGTGACAAGTGACAATAAATTTCAGCACGTAATATAAATGTTTCCTTACCAAATTCCACTCACCAAAGGCGCTTCACTCCCCGGCAATGGCTCCAAAAAAGAGTCTTGATGACCCACAAGTATAGGGGATCAATCGTAGTCCTTTTGGTAAGTAAGAGTGTCAAACCCAACAAGGAGCAGAGGAAATGACAAGCGGTTTTCAGCAAGGTATTTTCTGCAGGAACTGAAATTATCGGTAACAGATAGTTTGGTAGTAAGATAATTCATAACGGGTAACAAGTAACAAGTTTAACAATGGTGCAGCAAGGTGGCCCAATCCTTTTTATAGCAAAGGATAAGCCTGGATGAACTCTTATATAAAGAAAAGCGCTCCTGAGGACACATGGGAATTATTGTCAAGCTAGCTTTCATCATGCTCATATGATTCGCGTTCGTTACTTTGATAATTTGATATGTGGGCGGACCGGTACTTGGGTATTGTCCTTACTTGGACAAGCCTCCCACTTATGATTAACCCCTCTCGCAAGCATCTGCAACTATGAAAGAAGAATTAAGATAAATCTAACCATAGCATGAAACATGTGGATCCAAATCAGCCCCTTACGAAGCAACGCATAAACTAGGGTTTAAGCTTCTGTCACTCTAGCAACCCATCATCTACTTATTACTTCCCAATGCCTTCCTCTAGGCCCAAATCATGGTGAAGTGTCATGTAGTTGAAGTTCACATCAAAATATCGAACGAATACCAAATTTACATGCTTACTTATAACAAGACTTCTCCCATGTCCTCGGGAACAAACGTAACTACTCACAAAGCATGCTCATGTTCAAGATCAGAGGGGTGTTGAATATCATTAAGGATCTGAACATATGACCTTCCACCAAATAAACCAACTAGCATCAACTACAAAGAGTAATCGACACTACTAGCAACCCACTGGTACCAATCTGAGGTTTTGGGACAAAGATTGAATACAAGAGATGAACTAGGGTTTGAGAGGAGATGGTGCTGGTGAAGATGTTGATGAAGATTGACCTTCCCATGATGAGAGGATCGATGGTGATGACGATGGCTTCGATTTCCCCCTCCCGGAGGGAAGTTTCCCCGGCAGAATCGCTCTGTCAGAGCCCTAGATTGCTTCTGCCCAAGTTCTGCCCCGAAACGGCGGTGCTTCGTCCTGAAAGCTTCCTTATGATTTTTCTAGGTCAAAACCCTCCATATAGCAGAAGATGGACATCGGGGGCTAGCCAGGGGGCCCACAAGCTCGGGAGGCGTGCTCTGGGGGGTAGGGCACGCCCCCCAGGCTTGTGACCACCTGGTGGGTCCCCTTCTGTTGTTTCTTCACCAATATTTTTTATATATTCCAAAACAATTCTACATAAAGTTTCAGGATATTTGGAGTTGTGCAGAATAGGTATCTCAGTTTTGCTCCTTTCCAGTCCAGAATTCCAACTGCCGGCATTCTCGCTCTTCATGTAAACCTTGTAAAATAAGAGAGAAAAGGCATAAGAATTGTATCATAAAGTGAAATAATAGCCCATAATGCAATAAATATCAACATAAAAACATGATGCAAAATATTGGCAGCCTCCATTATTGGGCTGCCGAGGTTCATCCTCGTCTTCACTACGAGGTTGGGCTTTATTTTGGCCCTCCGTCGCCTTCTTTCCAGCCTGCTTGAAGACCCAGCAGTTCCGATTGGTATGGTTTGTTGGTTTGGCCGAGGTGCCATGAATTTGGCACGGTCTATTAAGGATCTTGTCTAGCTGGCTGGGTCCATCTCTGTGCCCTTTAAAGGGCTTCTTTTTTTACCCGGATCTAGGTCCATTGAAACCTGCGTTTATTGCGGCATCCTCGGTGTCGCTCCCGCCTTTTTTATGCATGCGCTTGTTTTTGTTGTGCCTGGGCTTGCCATTGGCATCACGAGCCTCCGAGGTGCTAGCCTCGCCATTGTGAGTACTGCGGGCCAGCTACCTGTCTTCTCCCACGCAAAAGCGGGTCATAAGTGAGGTGAGGGCTGCCATGGTCCTCGGCTTATCCTGCCCGAGCTGGCGGGCAAGCCATTCATCTTGGATGTTCTGCTTGAATGTTGCAATGGCCTCGGCGTCGGGGCAGTCAATAATCTGGCTCTTTTTGGTCAGGTATCAATTCCAGAATTTCCAAGCTGACTCGCTAGGTTGCTGAATGACATGGCTGAGGTCGTTAGCGTCCGGAGGTCGTACATAAGTGCCCTGGAAATTTTCCCTAAAGGCATCCTTGAGTGCTTCCCAGCTCCTGATGGAATGAGGAGGCAGGCTATTCAGCCAATGCCTCGATGGCCCCTTTAACTTCAGTGACAAGTATTTGATAGCATGGAGGTCATCCCCATTGGCCATATGGATATGAAGAAGGAAATCTTCGTCCACACAGCTGGATCAGTCATGCCATCGTATGATTCTATGTTGATGGGTTTGAACCCATCCGGGAACTGATGTTATCACCCTGTCTATAAAATAGATCGGGTGAGAGGGGCCTCGGAACCGAGCAGTGTCACACCGGACATCGGGAGATATCCGTGTATAAGCTTGATCTCGAGCTCGGCCATTCCTGTCCAACCAGGCATCATAGACGTCGAGCCCAGCGGGCGCGCACCTTCTTGATCCGTAGATGGACGGAGGTGGCGCCCATTTTGCCTCTATCTGGCTTCCAGCATGATAAGGCTCAAAGTAATCAACAGGGTCCTTGCTGTGATGGTGTGGCGCTGTTCGGGTCTAAAAATCATCCCTCGGTGGCCTATCGCACCTTCTAGGGGGTTGATCAGGTTGAACACCCCGTCCGTGTGCTAAAGGCACGTCATCGGTTAATTCTTCATCGAACTCGGGCAGCAAACGCCTGCGCTGGTAAGATTTAGGTGCGCTACGGCGCCGTTCTTTGAGATACTGCTCGCCCGAGAGTATTTTGACCCACTTGTCGTTCAGTGTGTCCTGATTGACTTGCAACTGCTGCTCCTTCCGTTTCGTGCTTCTGGCAGTGGCCACAAGGCGCCGCCGAAAGCGCTCTTGCTCAAAGGGGTCCTCGGGGACTATAAAGTCCTCGGTGCTGAGGATCTCATCCTCCTCGGATTGTGGTAAGTAGTTGTCAGTAGCCCCTTCAAAGAGGTCATCGGGATCCACGTCCTTGGGGATTCCTTCAGGGCTGGCGTACCGTCTTGGGGAAGCTTGAAAATCCTCTCCCAGATTGTCGGTGTTGTCTACTGCCATGTCATTGTTGGCGGCGGTGGCGTCGTGCCTGCTAGGGTGCTCGTTTGTGCCCTTTCCACATCTTCGCCGACATCGTGACGGCTTTTTGGGAGTATCTACCATGTAGATGTCATAAGTAGAACTTGCGATCCACTTGCCGGTGTTGACTAGTTGCGTAGCGGTTTCTGCAAGGTAGTCGACATCTTCTTCCATGTCGGTACCTTCCTCGTAGTCTAACACGCCGCTTAAATCATCGATCACGGTGACTAGGTGGGTGGTGGGTCGGATATAAATTTCCGATCATCGGCTTTAAGTTCGATCTTATCGTAGACCGAGGTCTGATCGTCCGAGATTGATAAGCTCTGGATGCGATCGAGCATCTCGTTTAGGTGAGATAACTCCTCGGGATTTATGGCCTGGCAATAAGCCGAGCCGACTTGAAGTGTGATTGATGGGTCGCTTGATGCGCTCTTAGCCTTGTGAGGGGCCGAAGTTGATTCCGGACCTGGTACTGGGGTCGGTTCTAAACCCGACGTAGTATCCAGAGCCGAATCCAGACCAATGTCGAGGCTTGACGCTACGGCGTGGTCATTTGAGGCGGGCATGATTGGTTCCACGACGTGGTCTTGGGATACCAGGGGGCCTACGTCCATGAAGAAGATCGGCTCCGGGGTCGAGCCCCCGATGCCCGATGGGTCTTCGATCCAACCTAGCGTCCAACCCGAAAGAACGAGCTCACCGCGGGAATCAGCGATGTATTCCAAGCCTCCAAAAGTCACGATCTAACTGGGGGTGTAGTTCTCAACGGGGAACCAGGTGGCCCGCCGAGTTGGCGCAAAAGATCATGATGTCGGATACGAAAAGTTGGCCGGGGACGAAGATGTCCCTGTAGCCAGTGATTGCTTGTATCTGCGTTGGTATTTTCCTCGAAGAGGAGACGATGATGCAGCACAACAACGGTAAGTATTTACCTCGGTTATGAAACCCAGGTATCAATCCAGTAGGAGGATACACCAAACTATGTAAGCAATACCTTCACACAAATAACAAAAACTTGCAACCCAACGCGTAAGAGGGGTTGTCAATCCCTCCTCGGTATTGAGATAGATTAAATAGTATAAGATTGGATAAATAGATCTGATGAAAACACAAAATAAAATAAATAAAGAAAAAGTTAAGCATGCTATTTTTGCGTTTTTTGGATAAATAGATCTGAAGCAATATGATAGAAAATAGACCCGGGGGCCATAGGTTTCACTAGAGGCTTCTCTCGAGAAAATAGCATACGGTGGGTAAACAAATTACTGTTGGGCAATTGATAGAAAAGCAAATAATTATGACGATATCCAAGGCAATGATCATGTATATAGGCATCATGTCCAAGATTACTAGACTGACTCCTGCCTGCATCTACTACTATTACTCCACACATCGACCGTTATCCAGCATGCATCTAGTGTATTAAGTTCATGAAGAAACAGAGTAATGGAATAAGAACGATGACATGATGTAGACAAGATCTATTCATGTAGGAATAGACCCCATCTTTTTATCCTTAATGGCAATGATACATGTGTGTCATGTCTCTTTCTGTCACTGAGATTGAGCACCGCAAGATCGAACCCATCACAGAGCACCTCTTCCCATGGCAAGAAAAATCAATCTAGTTGGCCAAACCAAACCAAAGTTTCAGAGAAGAAATACGAGGTTATAACAATCATGCATATAAGAGTTCAACAAATACTCGAATAATATTCATAGATAGATCTGATCATAAACTCAAAATTCATCGGATCTCAACAAACACACCGCAAAAAGTCATTACATCAAATAGATCTCCAAGAACATCGAGGAGAACATTGTATTGAGAATCAAAAAGAGAGAAGAAGCCATCTAGCTACTACCTACGGACCCGTAGGTCTGTGGTAAACTACTCGCGCATCATCGGAGGAGCACCTATGAGAATGATGAACCCCTCCGTGATCGTTTCCCCCTCCCGCATGGTGCCGAAAAAGGGCTCTAGATTGGATCTCCTGGTTCTGGAACTTGCGGCGGTGGAAACTCTGATCTCTCGACTCCCCTAGGGTTTCTAGAATATTTGGGTCTTTATAGAGCTGAGAGGCGGTGGAGAGGGGGCATGTGGGCCCCACTACCCACCAGGGTGCGCCAGGGGCCTCTGGCATGCCCTGGTGCCTTGTGGGCCCCACGGGCCTCCAATCCGGTACTTCCTTCGCTCCCAAGTTGTCTTCTGGGTAGAAAAAATCTCCAAAAAGTTTCGTGGTATTTGGACTTCATTTGATACTGATATTCTGCAAAGTAAAAAACAGCAACTGGCACTAGGCACTATGTCAATAGGTTAGTCCCAAAAAATGATATAAAGTTGCTATAACTAATATAAAACATCCAAGATTGATAATATAACAACATGGAACAATCAAAAATTATAGATACGTTGGAGACGTATCAGCCAGTGCCACAGTTAATCTGCAGATGAGCCCTATATCTTTTTGTTGATCTCCCAGCGGAACTCTCAATGAAAGCACCAGTGCCGATGTCAAAAACCAGCAGACCTCGGGTAGGGGGTCCCGAGCTGTGGATCTCGGATCGGTGGTAACAGGAACCAAGGAGACGACGTTTGCCCATGTTCAGGCCCTCTCTATGGAGGTAAAACCCTACGTCCTGCTCTTGTTTATATTGATGATGGTGTATCAAGTACAAGCTTGATCTACCTCGAGATCGTTAATTGTGTTCTAACCCTAGGCCTAGGGTGAATGTAATTGTGATTAAATCCCCTCTACGGGCTAAATCCTTTGGCTTATATACACAGCAGGTAGGGTATCTAGAGTTACATGGTCGGTATCTAGGGGTAAGCATGGAGGCAACAGGAGATGTCTTGGAGTATACGTCAAGTCTTCGGCAGGCTCAGTCTTGAATAGGCGTGTAGCTTCAGGAGTCCACCTTAATGAGAATGATGGCCCACAAGCCCAACCCGAGGACTGTGGGCCGACTAGGTTAGTACCCCCTAGTCTAGGACACCGTCATAGAGTATAGGATATACAATGTTATATCTTCTAGGCATATCCAATGGAAGGGTTCAAAAGAGGACAACTTCACTAGATATGGTTTGACTAAATTCTACAACAAAAGCCTCAAAATAATAAAATGGAAGACTCTAAAAGGTTGTGGTGTGGTGTTTTGTCTGAGTGTCTGAGTGTATAGACATAGGACTAGATGCTATAAATGAGAGTAATGGGCCATACGAGTCAAACCCACATACTAGCACAAGTCTTTCTAACACACTTTGTCATCACTCATGAGTACACACTGGGAGTCTACCCAGTTGGTAACCTATCCCTATATTGCTTCTAACCAAGCACGCTTAACTAAGAGGCTCCTAGGAGACAAGCTTCCAAAAAAGAAGATGTGCCCTATTAGTGTGGGTGGTATTATCAATCTATTAAAGGAGGATATTACACACCCCACTCAAAGGACCAGGCGTCTTCGTTGATCCAACAAGAACGTTCCCTCTTAGTGCATGTACATGTGTCTACTTCCGACACATGTGCCATGATGCGCGCCTCGACGGGACAACACATGCAATGTGCCTCGACGGGCCAACACACACCATAAACCGCATGACTAGGCCCCTAACCCGCACACACCCATGTAACCACGACGGTAGACTCGGCTACCATTATGTAACACCCTAGCCACCCCTGAAGTACCAGTAGTTACTCATGGCTACCCTCTAGGCTATAGCATGATCCCACATGCTAACATAAGTCTTTCCAGGGTATCATAGCCATCCTAACTTTATAGGATTGATAGTTTTACCCGTACTAACAAGGTGCATCTTCTTTTGCGGAAGCTAATCTCCTAAGAACTGTCAGATTTCGGGTTCTGCAAACCCTTGAGAGGTTCGAACTCTGGGGTGCGTGCGAAGAACTCGTCCTCCCTAGTCTGCCTACTCGCTAATCTCATAGCCTAGCTCGACAAACTATAAGGAAAAGAGACACAACAGTTTACCCAGGTTCGGGCCACCTTGCGGTGTAAAACCCTACTCCTGCTTTGTGGTGGATTGGCCTCGAGGGGCTGAGGATGAACTAGTACAGTGGCGAACAGCCTCAGGAGGAGAGGTGTTCTTGAGCTCGAGTGAGCTGGTGAGTCTGTGGGTGATCTGGATGATCCGTCAATTCGATCCCCTCTACGGTGGTGGCTAAGTCCTATTTATAGTGGCCTTGGTCCTCTTCCCAAATGAAAGGCAGGAAGGGATCCCACAACGGCCAAATTCGAAGGGAGACAACTAGTACATGCTATCCTGACAAAAGTAGTCTTCGCCTGCAAAAGCCTCTGGTCATGACACCGTGGTGGGCTTGGTGATGACCTCTGTCCTGCCGTCCTGGCGGTCTTGGTCTTGTTGCATGGGAATGGAAACCTTTGGCTGATTCCTCGGGATTCCGCGCCTGTGCTTGCCTCTTTAGCACCGAAGAGGAAACTGGTACACTGCGCCCGCTGGCGCCCGCTTGGCCTTGGTCATCATGGCACACGTCATCCGGACCTCAAGAGGTGAGGCTTGCATAGAGATCTTCGCTCCTCGGGAGCCAGCCTGAGGAGGCCGCTCCTCGTGAAGGTCTTGGTGTCGTCCGCCTCGCGAGGCTTGGCCCCTCGTGAGGGTCTTGAGTCGTTGTCGCTGAAGCTGGGCCGTACCAGGCCGTCGATGGAGCCACGCCGTGGGCCGCAGGCAGGCAAGCCTGGGTACCCTGGATCCCAGGACGCCGACAGTAGCCCCCGGGCCCAAGGCGCGCTCGCAGTTGGCTTCGAGGCGAAGCCAAGGGGCAAGTGCAGAACGTCGCAGGCCCCCACCGCCTGCGGGCCCGGTCGACGCGTGGTGCTTGATGGGACGTGGGCGCCTCCACTTCCCCGCGTTGCCTCGATAACCGCCAGACTTGACGGCTGCCTGTTGTACGCACAGTTTCGCCATTGCCGCCCGCCGTGCTCATCCTTGACTCCCCCTCCTTTCTTTGAACTCGCGGCTCTTCTCCTGGATCCAGCGCCGCGCCAATCCTCCCTTGATGCCATGGCCCCGAGGACGAAGAAGAAGAGCAAGGCATGCGCTACCGCCGAATCCCGACCAGTCCTTGAGACTGCTCTCGATCGGTCGACGGTGGTCAATCAGGAGGTGTTGGATAAGGTCCGGCCGGCCCTTGCCACCGATTTCAATGAGTGGAAGGCGATGACGGTCTGGCCTGCTTCTCGAGCTTTGATTGACATGGAGGCTACCGAGATCCCCATCCATCTTCATGCTCTCTCGGCCGGCTTGGTCCCCCCCCTTCTTCGATTTCTTCAATGCCATACTCTCGCGTTACTAGATCCAAGTGCTGCATCTAGACCCTCGGTCCATCATCCTCCTTGCTATCTTCGCCTTCCTGTGCGAAGCCATGGTGGGCATTGCCCCATCTGTCGCCTTGTTCCGCCATTTCTTCTCACTCCAGATGGTCGATGACCGCCAGTGCTCGGGGTGCGTGGCCTTCCAGGTCGTGGCGGCGACAGCTGGATCGGGCACCGACTTCACACTCCGCCCGGACACGAGGGGATTCCGAAAGCAATGGGTGTTCGTGGATGTCGGCGTGCCCAACTCCTTGCTTCTGCTCCCGCGAGCGCCGGCGGTGCCCAGCTCCGGCTGGGGGCATGTGAGGCTCACCGACAGTCGGCTTGCCCATGTTTGGTCCAGGCTGACCAGGTTGAAGAAGGTCGGGATGACGGCACCGATGGTGGTGAGGGAGTTCGTTCGGTGGCGCATTGCCCCGCTCCAGCGCCATTCTCGCCCAATGTGGGCCTTCACCGGTGGGAACGACCACATGAGGCTCCAGGTGCCTTCGCTTCCTTCCAAGACGCTGCGCACGATGCTTGATCTCCTGACGGGCGACCCGGCGCCGGCCGCGCTTCCTGAGGAGGGCTGCCTCTTATACCAATGCTCGAACACGGAGGACTTCATGAGGCAGATGCCCCCCTTTGATGAGTGGGGGTTGCGCCCGAAGGGCCTTGAAGGGCCCCGTGAGAATCCCATCTTGGTGGCTCCCTTGCTTGTCGACCCTGCGGCGCACACCCCGGATGTCGATGCAGGAGGGCGAGCGCCACCGGGTACTGCTGGGGCGACTGCCGGGGAGCGGGTGTCGCCAGGTGCTCCCGAGGTGTTAGCTTCCGAGGTTTCGGTAAGCGCTCCTGAGGAGGTCACCGGAGAGCTGGTGTGACCCGACGCTTCTGAGGATGCTATCCCCGCAGCTTGGGCGAGCGGTCCTGAGGTAGCGGCTGGTGGGCAGGCGCGGCCTGGTGCCCCTGAGGCCACCGACCCAGTAGCCCCGCTGGGCCCCTCGGCTGCTGAGACTGGCGCCTCGAATCTCGGCCAGCTTCGCCTGAACCTTGAAGCGCTCTGCAAGAGGAAGGGGCCTTCGAGCTGCAGTTTTGACACCTACCGGCCGCTGAAGCAGAGGAAGTACATAGCTGTAGACGAGTAAGTACCTTATCTTCGTGATTTCCCGCGAATCGCATTCTTTCCTGACAATGGCTTCTCAGGATCCCTTCGGCTAAGGCGACGAAACCTCTTGAGAAGCGACCTCCAGAAGTCCTTGGCCCGCCCTCGCCTCCGAGCCCCCCACACCAGACCCCCACGCAAATTACGGGGCTTGTCCGAGAGGCGGATGCGCCACTGAGGGGCCATGAGCCGGTGCTTCCAGCATCCTTCCTTCGCTGTCTTGCTTGGGGCGCAGGAGGCGTGCCGAGGGCTCCTCCATTGGTCATCACCGGCGGCTGGGCGATCTCGGCGTCGGCTTCATCTTCGAGCAGCAAGACCGCTCCGCCCGGCACCTTCACGGAGGCCGGGAGAGCGGCCTGGAAGGAACCGGCCTCCAGCCCCCTGCCAAGGGCAGGCGAGCCGCTCCAAGCCCCTCCGACAACCCCCGGTGTGAAGGATGGGCTTGGCCGCGCGTTGGAGCTTGCGCGTGGGCGCAGCGTCGTCCATCATGGGCTCTTCCAGGAGGCGATGGGCACACTGAGCCAGCTCGGAGAAGAGCTTGCCGACGTCGACGCTCGCCTCGAGACGGAGGACCTTCGCTTGGCGCACGAGTGGCAATAGTTGAAGGTTGCCATCAACCTTGGGCATCTTCAGCATGAGCGTGCTAGCGCGAGTGCTGCGGCGTCCCTTGCAATTTCTCGCGAGGCCTGCGCACATGCCATGGAGGAGGCTAGAGCCGCCGAACGCCATCGTGAGGTGGCCGAGGAGCGGGAGCGGGAGCTCCAAGCTTCGAACGCCGCCCTTGAACAGCAGATCGAAGCACGCAGGGCCGCCCTAGCAGCATCACCAAGCGAGGCCCCTTCCGATGAGAAAGAGGTCCAGGAACATGAGGAGACGCTGGCGCTGGAGGTCTTGGAGCGCAGCCTCGAGCTTGAGCGGTTGGAGGTGAGGGAGCGCTAGGTAGCCACGGCTGAGGATGCCGTCGCCGCACGGGAGGCCTAGATCCAGGAGGAGGTTGACCAGAGGGTGAAAAAGGCCCGCGCGGCTCTCGCTGACGAGTACCGCCTGAAGTTGGAGCTCCTGAAGGCCGAGGTCGAGGGCAGGACCGTTGCCCTCAGGACAAAGATGGACGAGGCGGAGCAGCGCGAGAGGGCCGCCAAGGAAGCTCAGGCCTCCTCTCAAGCTGACCTCGCCTCCACCCACGCCGAGCTGTCCTTACTCCAGCAGCAAGTCGCGGCCGTCACGTCCCTTGCAGAGAAGACCGCGAATGAAGAAAACCGCCGTCGGAGATGCAGTGTGAGCGCTCCTCGATGCTCCAGGACCTCAGGGTGATGGCCAACCAGGCTTTGGGCATGATCTGCGAGGAGAGCGTTGCTCACCCGCACGAGGATGACAAAACCAGACACCTCCCCTTCTTCACCCTGATCGTGACCCGCCTGGAGGACCGGGCGGCGAGGGCTCGCGAGCTCATTGCAGAGAGAAGTCGGGGCCTCCTGGGGCACCCGTTCTCACGCGTCTTTAGTCACCTCCAGAACATTGATCCCCATTTCGATTTCGACGCCGCAATAGCCCCTGTGCCCCGGGACATCCAGAGCAATCTGGCGGAATGGGTGGACGTTCATGTCGACGACCTGGTCGTAGAGTTTGCTCCTGAGGATGACGCAGCCGTGATCGCGGCCGAAGAAGGCGATGCGGATGACGATGATGAAGACGACGCCAGTGACAGCGCAGGTGGCGCGGATGAAGGTGGCGAGGACGGCGCTGAAGGCAGCGCCTCTGGCTAGGCCTGCCTTTCCCTTTGCCGTCACTCGTATGCAAAAAACCTTTGGGCACAGCCCTGCGGGGCGTAAAAGCATTTTTGAAGGGGGGGGCCTTATGATGTATGAAATGATGATACGCCTTTTGAAAATAGGATTTGGAATGTGCCGTCGCGAGCCCGCGGGCTCCCGAGCGGGGTAGTTGTTGCAACTTATCTTGGCTCCGTAGGTCTTGAGCGAGTCCTGAGGTTGTGGGCACGCCTTCCTCCTTAGGCGAGCAAGCGGAGGCTCGCGAGGTTTTAAGTCTCCTGGGGAGCCTGCTGGCCCGCCCAAGAGGGCCTCACGAGGAGCCGCATGCCGGAGCACGGCAAGGTGTGTGCGCGACGATCATGTGGTGATCGCGCTCCAGCCCCTTGGGGGGTCCTTGGCATCTCTGCAGCCAGCCCAGGCGTGCTTGGACGCGCGCATACCACGCCCAACCCCCGCTCGCGTGGCGCTCGCGGGGAGGGGTAGCAGGCGCGAGCCTCATTCTTAAAACACCAAGCCACAAAGCAAGAAATTGCCACGAGACGAGAAAAATTCCCCCTGTTTTTCTTTTGATAAACACACGAAATTCCAAATCTCATTCCAAAAGGTCGCAAGGCGAGTTACAGAAAGAAAGGCGGAATCAAATGGCCGTGTCCGGCACCTAGCTACTCTTCTTGTCTTCTCACCAGCGCGGAGCATGGTGCTTCCACTTGGACGTGGGTGGGAGCCCCCATGAGGCCCGAGGGCGGCACTCAGGAGACTTTGGGGCGTGTACAGTCCCACTCGTTATTACGTGAGAGTGTCACGAGCGGAGACCTTCACAGGCGTGGGGCCTTGCTTCACGTTGCCTGATGAGGGCCCCACCTTGTGCCTCCGCCGACCACCGTTGGGGCATCCGGAAACCAGGATGAGACCAAGGGGCAAGGGAGACGCTAGCGGCACCCTCGGCGACCGCAAGCCCTCCGCCGGGGGGAAGGGCTCGCCGGCGCCTTCCCCGGTGGAGGACCTACCTCCGTGCGGTGCCTTTCTCCATGAGGTGCGGGGGAGGCCCTGGCCCCGGGCTCCCCCCACGCAGCCCCCAGCGTGCCTCGCCCGCCGGCGATGGGGCCATCGCCCTGGGGTCCCTGGCCGCCGCTGTGGCTTGGTTCACCTGCGGTCCATGGTTAGCGTAATCTTGCTCCTGAGATATCGGCTATACCCAGTGGCTGTTGTGGTTGAAGGTGTTGGTGAAGTTCCGGGGCGGCTCGCGGAGGGCCTCGGCTTCATGTGCCCCCGACGCCTAGCTTGATGAGGGGAACCTGCCGGGGCATTCTCTTGACGCGTACTGTAGATCCATCATGGGGGGTACGTAGGCATCTGGGACTGCCGCGCCAGGGTCGTTGTCTGGGTGCCCCGCGCTATTGGCCACCATGCTCGGTGCCAGGCGCTGACGGCCGCAGGGTGGCGCCCTGGTGCGGCCCCAGGAGGGACTGCCCGAGCTCGCCTCGCCCGAGGGTAGCGTGGTCGGGAAAGGACGATCAGCGCTGCGGGTCGGGTTGGCGCGCTAGGTCCTTTAGGTGCTCCAGGGAGGGGCGCGCGGGCGCGGCGGGGCCCCTGCGCGCCCCTGTCACAGCCTGCGATGTAGGCAGGGTGCAGAAAGGCGCCGCACCCCTACAGGCGGCGTCAAGCAGCTCGGCGACCCGCTCCAGCAGGGCATCACGGCCGCCTTCCACCAACCGGCACCGTAGGAGCTCCCGTGCCACGATGAGCGCGGCTCGCATGTTCGCCTGCTCCCGGCGAGAGTGTGGCACCATCGCCACGACGTAGCTCGAAGATCGCGTGTTGGCGCGGTTGCGGCATGGCACGAGGGCAGGCGATGACGGCCCCCGCCGCCCGCGATCGATAGCACCTGGCGGCGAGCGGGCGGCGAGGAGCGCGGAGTGGAGATCCTCTTGAGCTGACGTCACTGCTCGGGCAGGCCGAACAACCAGTGCTCAACATGCGCCCTCGAGGCGTTGACCATGAGAACTGCTGGGTGGTGGCGAATCTGCTGGCAGAAGAGAGTCTCCGACGCACCCCCTACCTGGCACGCCAAATGTCGGATTTCGGGTTCCGCAAACCCTTGAGAGGCTCGAACTCTGGGTTGCGTGCGAAGAACTCGTCCTCCCCAGTCCGCCTACTCGCTAATCTCACAGCCTAGCTTGACGAACTGTAAGAAAAAGAGACACAGCAGTTTACCCAGGTTCGGGCCACCTTGCGGTGTAAAACCCTACTCCTGCTTTGTGGTGGATTGGCCTTGAGGGGCTGAGGATGAACTAGTACAGTGGCGAACAGCCTCAGGAGGAGAGGTGTTCTTGAGCTCGAGTGAGCTGGTGAGTGTGTGGGTGATCTGGATGATCCATCGATTCGATCCCCTCTACGGTGGTGGCTAAGTCCTATTTATAGTGGCCTTGGTCCTCTTCCCAAATGAAAGGCGGGAAGGGATCCCACAACGGCCAAATTCAAAGGGAGACAACTAGTACATGCTATCCTGACAAAAGTAGTCTTCGCCTGCCAAAGCCTCTGGTCGTGACGCCGTGGTGGGCTCGATGATGACCTCTGTCCTGCCATCCTAGTGGTCTTGGTCTTGTTGCATGGGAATGGAAACCTTTTGCTGATTCCTCGGGACTCCGCGCCTGCGCTTGCCTCTTTAGCACCGAAGAGGAAACTGGTACACTGCGTCGGCTGGTGCCCGCCTGGCCTTGGTCGTCATGGCTCACGTCATCAAGACCTCACGAGGTGAGGCTTGCATAGAGATCTCCGCTCCTCGGGAGCCAGCCTGAGGAGGCCGCTCCTCGTGAAGGTCTTGGTGTCGTCCGCCTCGCGAGGCTTGGCCCCTCACGAGGATCTTGAGTCGTTGTCGCTGAAGCTGGGCCGTACCAGGCCGTCGATGGAGCCACGCCATGGGCCGTAGGCAGGCAAGCCTGGGTACCCTGGTTCCCAGGACGCCGACAAGGACCTCTCGGTTAAGTGTGCTTGGTCTGGAGCAATATCAATATGAGTTGTATGAGTCACCAACTAGGAAGTTTCGCGGGATGCACACGAGCGAGGACAAGAAATATGCTGGAAAGAATTGCGTTTGTTTGCGAGACCAATCTAGATTTGAAAGTGCAGTCGGGACTAACTACTGCCAACCAAGAAGTGATTGGGGTGTTAGACTTGCAAGTCTTTTGGGATGTGTACAAGTAATAGAGGCGAAGGTGTCCCATCTTTCGATGAGATGATAACTATCAATTTCGGCGGAAGTCGACTTTGACGATCTGATTATGAACGTGTGAAGATGTCGCAACTTAGCAATCGCTAAACCAACTTCAAGAGGCCATTGACCATGCAGGAGCACGATCAACCTAACCACGTGGGTCTATTTCCTACAAGCAAGCGAAGAACAAGCAAGTAGCTGAGATAACAATCTGGATATTGCGAATTGAAGAGGAAAGCTTTATTAAAAGTGGGGGGGGTCTAAAACGTCTTGGCCTGGTCGTTGGACACAAATGAAGTACACATTGCACAACAACGAGGTTTAATCTAAACAAAACCCAAGTCTAAAACGACGCCCTAAGGGCTATATTTATAGGGAGACAGAGGGGGATTTCATATACCCTTGGCAACGTGGGACTAAATTTTGTCCTAGGTCGTTTCCCTATTAATACGGACTAAAAATGCCTATTAAGCGTACTTCAAAATTACATGGTCCTGACCAAAAATAAGGTGGTGTGATACCTATAATAAGCTATGGCCGAGATTTGTGAGGCCATCTTGTATATTTCGTCCATGTCCTTGTATGTCACCGTGGTGGCTTCAAAGTGTTGAAACTCCACTAGAAACATCGTTCTTGTTCACTTCACGTGCGCCTTCATCTCCATGCTTGATCCTACTCCAAGGTTCATCCTTCTTGTCCATGTTAGGCCTTTCAATCATAAGCAAAACAAATGTATCCAATTTAGGCAACATCATATTCTCATGAAAGTACCTGGTATTTTAATTGGCGCGCGCGAGCTCTAGTAATTGGTCCAGTATGTGTAGCAGCATGGACTGTGGTTGTAACTGTCGTGGTTTTGTCACGACAGATGTCCTAGTGTGAGGACTTAGTCGTGAGGCCATCGCAACTAGGTGGTTAGCTTGTTGGGGTTGATCGGAACTGAGAGACAGGAGGTTACCCAGGTTCGGCCCCTCACGATCGAGCTAAAGGCCTACTCCTGCTTGATTGCTTATTGCTTTGGAATCAATTACAAGGGAGCAGATTGGCATGACCTAGCTATTGATCGATTGTAACTTAGTCCTATCTGCCCCTGAGACTCGCCTTTATATACAGGTCGAGACCCAGGGCTTACAAGAGTTCGGGTCGTACTACGATCCGTGACTTAGTACGTTTGTAACTTGTCTCCTAAGTAAGGAAACTCCTGGCGACTTGGACTTCAGGGCTATGAGCCGCTGTCGGTATTATATCTGACATATCTCGTAGTAGGGGTCCTAAGCTAGGCTTCTTGGAGCGATGGTAACACGGACACAGGTTTTACCCATGTTCGGGCCCTCTTGATGGAGGTAAAACCCTACGTCCTGCTTTTGATTGTATTCATATGGGGGATAGTACAGAGTATATGTGTCTACCACGAGATTCCTCTAATGAATATCGATCTATCTATTGACTAGCCTGGCCTTGGTTTATATAATGCATCAGAGGCCTAGGGTTTTGAAGAGCCCTTGTCTTGGGCGCCAAGTCTTGTGGAATATCCCTTGTATGCGGCATGGGCTGCCCGAACTGGCCCAATAGTGAACCGCTATGGGGGTCCTCGGCCCGATCCACCTGGTCGGGAGACGACGTGGTGAGTACCCCCTAGTCCAGGACACCGTCAGTAGCCCCCTGAACCGGTCTTCAAGTTGGGGACGCTCCTCGGTTCTTCCGAACTATTCTTCATCTTCGGTCGTCGGTCTTGAAAACTGGTTCAACAAATATTCCCATCTTCGATCTTAAGGATTGCCGAGCTAAATCTGAAGAGTTCACACGTCGGGCATCCGAGGAGCCTTTTAAGTCTTCGGCCTTTATCAATGCCTTGTTATTTTTACGCCACACCTTGGGTTTGAAGCGTTTCCCGTGCGGCGGTGTCCTCTCGCGTCCGAGCTCCAACGCTGGACTACATCCAAGCTCCAACGTCGGACTACATGTGAGTTGTCTTTTTGCAGCCAAGCTCCAACGCCGGACTGCGTCCAAGCTCCAACACCGAACTGTATCCAAGCTCCAACGCTGGACTATATCCGAGCTCCAACGCCGGACCGTATCCGAGCTCCAACGCCGGACAGTATCTGAGGTGTCATAGATCACCTTGGTTCAAAAAAGTTTGAAGGAGCTCAGCCGAGCTTAATGCCGGAAATGCCCTCTATGGAGCCAGCCAGTTGTATCCGAGCTTTATGTCGGACTGCATCCGAGGTGGTGCACTGATAACCCACAAGTATAGGGGATCGCAACAGCTTTTGAGGGTAGAGTATTCAACCCAAATTTATTGATTTGACACAAGGGGAGCCAAAGAATATTTGAGAGTATTAGCAACTGAGTTGTCAATTCAATCACACCTGGAGATTAATTATCTGCAGCAAAGTGATCAGTAGCAAAGTAGTATGATAGTTTTGATAATAGTAGCAGCAGCAACAGTAATAGTAACAGTGATAGCAGTAGTTTCGTAGCAAGTGCAATAGTAACAACAGCAGTAGTAACTTAGCAAGATCAATATGTAGGAAAATCATAGGCATTGGATCGGTAATTTGTTGGATGATATTCATCATGAGATAGTTATAACCTAGGGCGATACGGCACTAGCTCCATTTCATAAATATAATGTAGGCATGTATTCCGTAAATAGTCATACGTGCTTATGGAAAGAACTTGCATGACATCTTTTGTCCTACCCTCCCGTGGCAGCGGGGTCCATATTGGAAACTAAGGGATATTAAGGCCTCCTTTTAATAGAGAACCGGAACAAAGCATTACCACACGGTGAATACATGAACTCCTCAAACTACGGTCATCACCGGGAGTGGTCCCGACTATTGTCACTCCGGGGTTGCCGGATGATAACACGTAGTAGGTGACTATAACTTGCAAGATCGGATCTAGAACATGGATATAATGATGATAACATAAACGGTTCAGATCTGAAATCATGGCACCCGGGCCCAAAGTGACAAGCATTAAGCATGGCAAAGTCATAGCAACATCAATCTCAGAACATAATGGATACTAGGGATCAAGCCCTAACAAAACTAACTCGATTACATGATGAATCTCATCCAACTCCTCACCGACCAGCGAGCCTACGAAGGAATTACTCACTCCCGGTGGTGAGCATCATGGAATTGGTGATGGAGAAGGGTTGGTGATGACGAATACCAAAGATCCCCCTCTCCGGAGCCCCAAACGGACTCCAGATCTGGCCTCCCGATGAAGAACAGGAGGTGGCAGCGGCTCTGTCTGGCGGAACGCGATAATTCTTTCTCCCTGATTTTTTTCTGGAAAAATGTGATTTTATAGCGTCAGTTTTAGGGTCTGCGGGGCCACCAGGTGGGGACAACCCACCTAGGCACGCCTGGAGGGGGTGGCACGCCCTGGTGGGTTGTGCCCACCTAGGTGCTCCCCCTCCGGTGGTTCTTGGCTCCAGAAATTATTTTTATTGTATAAAAAATCCTCGCAAAGTTTCGTTCCATTCCGACAACTTTTATTTCTGCACAAAAACAACACCATGGTAGTTCTGCTGAAAACAGGGTCAGTCTGGGTTAGTTTCATTCAAATCATGCAAATTAGAGTCCAAAACAAGAGGAAAAGCATTAGGAAAAGTAGATACGACGGAGACATATCAACTCCCCCAAGCTTAAACCTTTGCTTGTCCTCAAGCAATTCAGTTGATAAACTGTAAGTGAAAAAGAAAAACTTTTACGAACTCTTTTGCTCTTGTTTGCATAAATAAGCTTAAACAGCACCCAGGTTTTCAGCAAAGATTATAACCAACCATGTTGACAATAACTCTTAAAAATTATATTAACTCGTAACAATGACATAATCAGCTAGAGAGCAATAATAAGATATCTCAAACAACAACACATTATTAAAACAACCATGATATAATATGACAATAGTGGTATCTCGCTAGCCCTTTCTGAGACCGCAAAACATAAATGCAGAGCACCTCCAAAGTCCGAGCAGCGACTAAACATTGTAATTCATGGTAGAAAAGATCCAGTCATGATGCATCCAACATTAGCTACACACAATGCATAAGCATGACAGCAGTGCTCTCAGGTTCTGGCGCTTATTTGAGAAGGTGATGACACAACATAAAAGTAAATAGATAGTCCCTTCGCAGAGGGAAGCAGTGATTTGCAGAGGTGCCAGAGCTCAAGTTTTAAAAATAGAGGTAAATGAAATTTTGAGAGATGCACCCTTATTGTTTACTTCGCGACCATCAGTTATCAATATCTTCCATGCTAAACACATTAGTGGTAGTTCCCAAGCGATAAAAGTAAAGGTTTACTCCCCCTCCACCAACATTCACACTCCACGGCTTGTCCGAAACAACGGGTGCCGTCCATACCAACAACAGTCCCAGGGGAGTTTTGTTTAATTATTTGCATTTTGAGTTCGGGACTGGGAATCCCTATTACCGCCCATCTCATGCAAGGAAGAGCGAATAAACACTCATCATGAGAATAATCCGCTTAGCATGGAAGATACCAACCACCTCCTGTCGCTCTATGAACAATCCAGGCACACAAAAAGGATATTTATTTGAAGTTTTTTTTAGAGGTGGCACATGCAAATTTACTTAGGACGGCAGGGTAATACCGCATATAGGTAGGTATGGTGGACTCATCTGGAATAACTTGGGTTCAAGGTTTTTGATGTACAAGCACAATTCCGACTTAGTACAGGTGAAGGCTAGCAAACAGGTTGAGAAGCGGCCAGCTAGAGAGCAACAACGGTCATGAACATGCATTATGCATAAGTAACATTGGACACTAGCATGAGTAGGATATGAACACCATGAACATAAATATCATAGAGGCTATGTTGGTTTTGATTCAACTACATGCATGAACATGTGCCAAGTCAAGCCACTCGAATATTCAGAGGAGGATACCATATCATCATACTACATCACAATCATTTTAACGCAATGTTGACATCCAAGATAAATCATTATCCACTCCTAGCTATTTATGCATGGCATGAGAAACTATAATCTCTAATTGTCATTGCAAACAAGTCGAGTTCATACCCATTTCTCTCTGCCACGGCCAGTTCATCAAATATCGTCATTATTGCCTTTCACTTGCACGACCAAACGATGTGAAAATAATAATAGTGCAATTGTGCCGTGGACTAAGCTGGAATCTGCAAAGATTTTATTCAAAAGGAGAAGACAAGGTAAATTGGGCTCTTTGTTAGATTAACAATAATGCATATGAGAGCCACTCAACATTTTCAGCGTGGTCTTCTCCTTGGTATGACTCAATAAAATAAAAGAAGTTCAGAGAAACACACTGAAATATTTTTGGAGTTTTTGGTTTTCTAAAGGAAAGCAAATAAAAGGGGGAAAACAAAAACGAGAAAACTATTTACACGGGAAAGCTCCCAACAAGCAAAAGGAAATCTTTTTGGTTTTTTTTTCTTTTTAGTGCTACAAGAATTTAAACTAGGAAGAAAAATAAAAAAGAAGCGAGAAATATTTTTGGATTTTCTCAAAGTTTTTCAAACACACAAGAAGAAAGCGAGAAAATAAATTAAGCATGGATAATATAATGAAAAAGTGTGGACACCGGCAACTGGAATGAAATGTGTGAACATAAATATAATGTCGGTGGAAATACGTACTCCCCCAAGCTTAGGCTTTTGGCCTAGCTTAGTAATAAGTCAGTAGCCTGCATAGTAGTCGGGGTGATAGTTCATGGAGGCTCTCGATGCGGATGCCTCAGCCTGCCGTGCTGCCACAACTGCCGCGTTATGAGATCGAGCCTCGCTCTCCAGAACAAAATATCTTCCCTTACTGTGAGCATCAAAGAGAGCAGGCACAGGCAAATACGTGTGTACAATGGAGTCTTGATTAAACAACAATTTATAGGTGAAATTAGTGGGATCGCCTCTAAGGATCTTATGACATTTCATAGCATCAAAGTCTAAATACTGCGTGGGTAAAATAGGGTCATATGGCAAAGGTGAAACACCCAGCTCTCTTGCTAAGCGTGTGGCATAAATTCCACCATAAAAATAACCACTATTAGCATTGTGTTGTAACCTGCGTGCAACAATCGCTCCAAGATTATAACTTTTGTCACCAGTGAGAGCGGTGTGTATGAGGCTCAAGTCTGAAGCACAAAGGGTACTACAATCTTGTTTACCTACAATACATTTCCCGTTGAATAATGCAAACTATTGAATTGCGGGAAAATGAATGCTCTTTATTCTACCTTGCGTCACTCCCCTATTCTCACTATAGCAAAGACTAGTCAAAAATGTTTGGAACTCGGATCTTGGTGGTTCGTCAAGCGAACCCCAAAATAGAATTTTGCAGTGGTGAGCAAATCTCTCTAAGGATATGGTAAATGGATTTTCATATAGTTTAAATGACACCCTAGACTCACATGTATGGAATTTAAATCCTTTGACAAATGATTCAGTGAGAGTGTGGTGTTGGTTGCACTTATCTGAAATGTAGGGACCGAGATCGGCATTGTGAACCTATTGCTCAAATTCCTCCTTAATGCCCACACTCACCATATAATTATCGCATGGCCATAAGCATGTTTTGGTGGCAGCATCTCGTATAGAACTTTCACTTGGCTCAACATAAGACCGACGAGCGGAGCTGCTACTAGAAGATGCCTCCGAGGATCTCCGCCTCGAAGAACTCCTTCCAAAGAAGTTCATAATATTCGCGTACAATTTTCTGAAAAAATTTATGTCACAAATTTTCGTCAACAAAACTTTGTAAGATTGAAAACAACTATTCATAGAGATGCATAGAGGCCATAACAAGCATTCAAACTACTTAGAACTCTAAGAATTCAACATGCAAGCACATCTACAGCAGCACTAAGAGTAGCTAATTATTCAAAATATAAACCACTAAAGCAAAAACTAATTGGACTAACGGAGGAGTCACATACCAAGCAACAATCCCCCGAAACAGTTTCAGAAACGGAGCTTCGAGCAAAGAGATCGAAATCCGCGGGTTTGAGAGCAAGAACATGAGAGAGAGAGAGAGAGCAAAGGTGATTTTTTTCTGGAGGTAGGTGGTGATGTGGGATGAAGAGATAAGTGAGGGGGCCCACGTGGGGACCACAACCCACCAGGGCGCGCCTGGGGGTCCTGGCGCGCCCAGGTGGGTTCTGCCCACCTGGTGCACCTCCCTCTGATATTATTTGCACCAAAAATTCCTAAATATTAAGAAAAAAAATCGTATTAAATTTTCAGAGCATTCTGAGAACTTTTATTTTTGGGTCATTTTTTTATTGCATGAAAAACTCAGAAAACAGACAAAACATGGCATTTTATTTTATTTAACTAATAAAAACAGAAAACTAAAGGTAGGGATAGAAGGTAGTGCTCACTAAATTCATCAACTTCATACCTCTAAAAAATGATCCATTAATAAGGTTGATCAACTCTTATTAACAACCACTTTCGATTAGCATGAAACCGAAGAAATTTCGTCAATAACTAAGTTACCTCAACAGGGATATGAATTTCCCCAACAATAAGCATTTCATATTTCTTTTTAACAATAGATAGAGGTAGTTGAAAACTTCCAATAGTGATTGTCGGAGATTTGTCAATAACATTAATACCATTCACTTGGAATTGTTTCTTCGGAAAGTGCACCGTATGCTCATTACCATTGATATGAAAAGTGAGCTTGCTTTTATTGCAATCAATAACAGCCCCTGCAGTATTCAAAAAGGGTCTACCAAGGATAATCGACATGTTGTCGTCCTCGGGCATCTCAAGTATAACAAAGTCAGTCAAAATAGTAACATTAGCAACAACAACGGGCACATCCTCACAAATACTGATAGGTATGGCAGTTGATTTGTCAGCCATTTGCAAAGATATTTCAGTAGGTGTGAGTTTATTCAAGTCAAGTCTTTTATATAAAGAGAAAGGCATAACACTAACACCAGCTCCTAAATCACACAAAGCAGTTTTCACATAATTTCTTTTGATGGAGCAAGGTATAGTTGGTATTCCCGGATCTCCAAGTTTTTTAGGTACTCCATCTTTAAAGGTATAATTAGCAAGCATAGTGGAGATTTCAGCTTCCGGTATTTTTCTCTTATTGGTGATGATGTCTTTCATGTACTTTGCATAAGGAGGCATTTTAAGGATATCAGTTAAGCGAGTAGGCAGAAATACTGGCCTCAGCATTTCAGCAAAGCGTTCAAATTCTTCATCATCTTTGTTTTTAGTTAACTTAGGTGGAAAGGGCATAGGTTTTTGAACCCATGGTTCTCTTTCCTTTCCATGTTTTCTAGCAACAAAGTCTCTTTTATCATATCTTTTATTCTTAGGTTGTGGGTTATCAAGATCAACTGCTGATTCTATCTCAACATCATTGTCTGGTTCTTTATTATTTGTTTGAGTTTCTTCATGAACCTCATCATTATCTTTTTCATTATCAGAAGGTGAGTGTTCACTACCAGATTGAGTTTCAGCATTAGAGATAGAAACTTCATTATCATTATCAGGAGGTTTTTCTACTTCAGGTTCACTAGAGGCATGCAAAGTCCTATCATTTTTCTTCTTCTTTTTCTTTTTAAAAGGACTACGTGCATCGGTGTCAACACTTTGAGATTCTTGTTCAATTCTTTTTGGGTGTCCCTCAGGATAAAGTGGTTCCTGAGTAATTCTACCTCCTCTAGTCATTACTCTAACAGCATGATCATTGATATTATTGTTCATTTCATCTAACAATTCTCTTTGAGATTTAGCAACTTGTTCTAACTGAGTTTGCACCATAGAAGCATGCTTCCCTACAGCTCTAACATCATTTGAGATTCTAAATAACAAGTCACTCAAGCAAGCAATCATATCAGAATTATATTTCAACTGTTTCATAACATTTGCATTGAAGTGATCTTGCTTTCTAATGTAGTTTTCAAAATCATAAAGGCATTGGCTAGGGTGCATATTGTGAGGATTATCATTATCATTGAATTTCATTAGAGAATTTACCTCTACCACCTTAGGTGGTGGTGTATCAACTCCATGTATTTCTTCAATAGGAGGTAAATTTTTGACATCCTCGGCCTTAATACCTTTTTCCTTCATAGATTTCTTTGCCTCTTGCATATCTTCAGGACTGAGATATAAAATACCCCTCTTCTTCGGAGTGGGTTTAGATGGTGTTTCAGGAAGAGTCCAATCATCATAATTTTTCAATATGTTATTCAATAATTCTTCAGCTTGCCCAATAGTTCGTTCCCTGAAAACACAACCAGCACAACTATCTAGGAAATCCCTAGAAGCATCTGTTAGTCCATTATAGAAGATATTAAGTATTTCATTTTTCTTAAGAGGATGATCAGGCAAAGCATTAAGCAAATGGAGAATCCTCCCCCAAGCTTGTGGGAGACTCTCTTCTTCAATTTGCACAAAGTTAAATATTTCCTGCAAGGCAGCTTGTTTCTTATGAGCAGGGAAATATTTTTCAGAGAAGTAATAAATCATGTCCTGGGGACTACGCACACAACCAGGAGCAAGAGTATTGTACCAAGCTTTAGCATAAACCTTTAATGAGAACGGAAATAATTTGAGAATATAATAATAGCAAATTTTATCATCATGAGCAAAAAGGGTGGCTATGTCATTCAACTTAGTAAGATGTGCCACAACAGTTTTAGTTTCATAACCATGGAAAGGATCAGATTCAACCAGAGTAATCAACTCTGGGTCGACAGAGAATTCATAATCCCTATCATCAACAAAGATAGGTGAAGTAGCAAACTTAGGATCACATTTCATTCTAGCATTCAAAGATCTTTCTTTATACTTGCTTAATAATTTTTCTAGATCATCTCTATCTTTGCAAGCAAGAATATCTCTAGTTGCCTCCACACCCATAACTAAGGGATATTAAGGCCTCCTTTTAATAGAGAACCGGAACAAAGCATTATCACACGGTGAATACATGAACTCCTCAAACTACGGTCATCACCGGGAGTGGTCCCGACTATTGTCACTCCGGGGTTGCCGGATCATAACACGTAGTAGGTGACTATAACTTGCAAGATCGGATCTAGAACATGGATATAATGATGATAACATAAACAGTTTAGATCTGAAATCATGGCACCCAGGCCCAAAGTGACAAGCATTAAGCATGGCAAAGTCATAGCAACATCAATCTCAGAACATAATGGAAACTAGGGATCAAGCCCTAACAAAACTAACTCGATTACATGATGAATCTCATCAAACTCCTCACCGACCAGCGAGCCTACGAAGGAATTACTCACTCCCGGTGGGGAGCATCATGGAATTGGTGATGGAGAAGGGTTGGTGATGATGAATACAGAAGATCCCCCTCTCCGGAGCCCCAAACGGACTCCAGATCTGGCCTCCTGATGAAGAACAGGAGGTGGTGGCGGCTCCGTCTCACGGAACGCGATAATTCTTTCTCCCTGAATTTTTTCTGGAAAAATGTGATTTTATAGCGTCGGTTTTAGGGTCTACAGGGCCACCAGGTGGGGACAACCCACCTGGGCGCGCCTGGAGAGGGTGGCGCGCCCTGGTGGGTTGTGCCCACCCAGGTGCCCCCCTCCGGTGGTTCGTTTGACTTGACTCCACAACGGCATAAGAATCTCTTTGCACCTGACATTGATCCATCTCCTATCTTGCACAACGAAGCCATCTTCCAAGCCTTAACGGATATCAACTGGAATCTAGACAACCTTCAGATCCAAGAAGTAGAAGAGTTGGCGCAGGATAACCCGGAAGCTTCAACTGCTGAAGGTCATCAAGGTGCTAACCTGGACGGCAGAGAGGCCGGCTTACAGGAGTAGTTGAAACTCCTTTTTTTTTAAACTTGAAGGAATATCTTGGGCTCAGCTAGAACCTTGTAATAGGTTTAGCTGAAATACTTGATTGTTCTTGTCGTACCTTCGTGCATGTTAACTTTGTGCAAACACTTATCTACCTATTAGTTGGAAATTTTTGGATCAATGCATGCTACTTGGCCCGCCTTGGGCATCTTATGTTTGAATATCATACAGTCATTACTTGTGCCTGTGTTTGATAAGTCACCTGTAGTAACCTGTAAATGCGGATACTTCTGACATCTGCAAAAAAATCCACCAAGTTTTAATTGGTGTAAAATAATCCGGCGAGTTATGTACTGGCGACTTATAGTTATTACAAACAATTGCTAAAAAGCAATGTTGAATTGATAATTTGGCGACTCATGGTCAAAAACTTAATACTCATCACAAGCAACCCGGAGTTCTTTTGACCCGGAGACGTATAGTCATTGCCATAATGTGATTAAGAGCAAAAGATTCCTGCAGATACAGAAACAATCATTGATATATATAAACATTGAATGAATTATAAGTCGGCTTTCGAGGCTCGACAAAAAGACTGGCTTTCGAGGCTCAAGTCTTGCTTCGATGAAGCTGGCATGATAGCCTTGGTTTATCCTCGTTTCCGTCAGCCGGCTCTCACATGACTTAAGCCGTTGTTTTAACTTTGACAAGTTCAGGGTCATAAAGATTGACTGTCAAGAGTATGGCGAGTCATCTTTTCGGAGTAGCATCAAGCATACAGGCATGTTTAACCAATAATGTGGCGCTTTTGCTGGGTCAAAACGGTGAGAAAGCTAAACTTGATGAGTTGGAAGCCCCCAAGTGCCCTATGATCAAATAAAAGACTCATGCACAATATATGAGATGAAACGACAGAGGCCCTGAGTTTCGGGGATGCCGGCTTTATTATATTTGATCATAAAATATATATACATGATATGTATGTACAATGAATGGAACCAGTGTGAAAGGATCATGAAGAGGGGTCTAGAGGGGGGTGATTAGACCTTTAACAAGCAAAAGTGGCATTTTTTAGTTTCTTCAAGTTAAGGTTGAGTTTAGCATATGTTAAAGCACTAACAATACTTTTCAAGCAAGTATGACAAGAGTATATGTAGCAGAAAGAGTAAACCATGCAAGTTGCAAGAAAGTAAAGGGATGGGATTGGAGTGTGCAAATGCAATGGAGACGCGGAGAATTTTTGGCGTGGTTCCCATAGGTGGTGCTATCGTAAGTCCACGTTGATGGAGACTTCAACCCATGAAGGGTAATGGCTGCGTGAGTCCACAGAGGGCTCCACCCACAAAGGGTCCACAAAGAAGCAACCTTGTCTATCCCACCATGGCCATTGCGCACGAAGGACTTGCCTCACTCGGGTAGATCTTCATGAAGTAGGCGATCTCCTTGCCCTTACAAACTTCTTGGTTCAACTCCACATCACGACGGAGGATCCCAAGCGACACCTAACCAATCTAGGAGACACCACTCTCCAAAAGGTAATAGACGGTGTGTTGATGATGAACTCCTTGCTCTTGTGCTTCAAATGATAGTCGCCCCAAGACTCAACTCTCTCTCTCTCTCTCTCAGATTTGGCTATGGTGGAAGAAAGATTTGAGTGGAAAGCAACTTGGGAAGGCTAGAAATCAAGGTTGAAATGGTAGGAATGGAATCTCTTGATCTCAACACATGAGTAGGTGGTTCTCTCTCAGAAAATGAATGGTGGAAGTGTAGGCACGTTCTGATGGCTCTCTCACAAATGGAGAAGGGGGAGGAGGGATATATATAACCTCCACACAAAATCAAACCGTTACACACATTTGACTCATCTCAGTGGGACCAAATGGTTAAACTCGATGGCACCGATCAGTTCAAAAATGTGAACGTTAGGAATCTCGGTGGGGCCGACTGGAACAACTCGGTGGGACCAATGTGCTAGGGCTTAAAGCAAACCTCGTCTCGGTGGCACCGCTTGCATCAACTCGGTGAGACCGAAGTGACGCAATAAGGCAACAGAGAGTTGGTCAAGCCATCTCGGTGAGACCGAAATAACTGCAACTGATATCAGGGAGTTGGCAAGGCCATCTCGGTGAGACTGAGATTCGTATCGATGAGACCGAACTATTAGGGTTTCTGGCTGTGGCTATGTCATATGAACTCGGTGGCTCCGGATAGGAAGTATCGGTGGGGCCAAGTTTGAGTTTAGGGTTTTGACATATTTGGATGGAGAAAGTGGCTGAGGGTTTTTGGAGCAATATCACTAAGCACTTGAGCAAGTAAGCCATTAAGCAACACCTCATCCCCTCTTAATAGTATTGGCTTTCCTATGGACTCAATGTAATCTTGGATCACTAAAATAGAAATGAAGAGTCTTGAGCTTTTGCCAATCTTTGTCCTTAGCATTTGAAGGGGTTCCACATCCTCTTGTCCTTGCCACACCATTGTTGAACTTGTCTGAGATACACTAGATAAAACTATTAGTCCAACAAGAAATATGTTGACATTAATTACCAAAATCACCCATGGAGCACTTGTGCTTTCAATCTCCCCCCTTTTGGTAATTGATGACAAGATACATCAAAGCTTTAAGTAAATGATATGAAGAGTAGTAAGCAAAGCTTTGGAGGAACATGTAACATGCAGAAGCTCCCCCTACATGTATGCAATCATGTGAAGATAGAATAGAAGAACATGTGAATGCATAGCATGATAGAGTAGGCAATGAGTTACATGTATCTTGGCTATATGCATCAGAGCAAACAATATAGTTGAAATATGTACCTTCATGTTTATGAAACCCTCTTGCAAAGAATACGTGCAAAAGTAATAGATCATCATGCACATGAGTGTGATGCATATACTTACCTTGTGGTCTTGAGCTGACTTTTGAAGGAGTAAACTTGAGAAAAACAGGGTTAGATAACACAAGAACACTCCAAACAAGAAAGATTCCAAGATCCATAGGATGACCAAGACTGTGATGACATGTAATAGGTGAGTACTACAGTGAGTACTTCATTTAGATATAGACATGTCCCCAAAGATTTAAAGATTTGCAATAAGTTCCAAGGATTTGTCTCCCCTTAAAACAAGGATTCTTTCTTCCCCTGAATCTAATATTG
Organism: Thinopyrum elongatum; assembly: GCA_011799875.1. NCBI lineage: Eukaryota > Viridiplantae > Streptophyta > Magnoliopsida > Poales > Poaceae > Thinopyrum > Thinopyrum elongatum. Next base: position 423,621,968 of record CM022299.1, read on the forward strand.
GATAATGGGAGAAGGTAGGGTGAGATAAACCAGAGCAAAGATAAATCAATTAAAACTAGAGCGAAAATAGATCAAATATACTAACATGTCTTTCCCCTCTTCAAGACATGTGACTTCTCTCCGCTTATTAACATGCATCTCCAGAAGAGCTTAGATGTGCTCTCTCTCTCTCTCTTGATAAGCTTTGATGTGCTCTCTCTCCACCTTTGACATCAATTTCCTAGAAGGGCAACTTCACGAATATGAGTCAGGTAGATGTGGTCCTTGAGAGTCACTACAAAGCAGCATGTGGCTAAAGATGGTGGTAGAGGGAAGAATCATTGAGTGGAGCTGAAGAAATAGGCAGAATAAGATGGCAAAATGTTATCTCAGCAGTGAAATCGGTTATGCCGATCCGTTTCAATCGGTGACTCTAGGATAACAGAGCCATAGAAGGTGCTCATCGGTGAGACCAAGTTAGTCCATGTCGGTTGTATCGATGAACTATGTACAAGGAAACCTTGTATTTCAGTCTGGCCGACGAGCTTGGATCGGTGAGACCGAGTTCAACGCAAAGAAATTTTTGTCAACTCGGATCACTTGGCAAATGAAATTTCACAAGGATTTGCAAGGAATTTTCATAAGGATTTGCAAAGAATTAACACTTAGGTACAGAGACACATGAAGTAGAAAACAAAAGAGATCTAGATGAAGTTTTTTTAAGATTAGAATGGGAAACACACTAGTAAGAAAACATGCAATGGAAATTCAACATACACAAGAACACTAGAGAACTTCATCTAGATTCTCAAAAAAAAAGAGAACTTCATCTAGAGGTGGTCGGCGACAAAGTCACCTATGTTAGAGTATATTGACTTAGGAGTCAAGTGAGATCACTTGATCATATGTCATACTCATCGTTAAGATCAAAATGGGGTTGCCATTTTTGTTCAAGCATTTTGATGTATTCACATCTTGTTGAGTTGCTTTAACTCATGTCTTGGAGCAAAGCTTCTCTAAGATGGAATGGCATACCTTGGGTCGTGGTGTTGATCTTGATCATGTAGTTGAACTTGTGTCGGATGCTCATGGTTGATGTAGTCCATCAAGAGTTGGGAGCACCCTTTGAAGTTGAAGTTCATCTTCCTACATGGGTTAGTTTTGCAAGGAATAGCACTTGTGTATCCAAATTGACAATCCTGAAATTTTGACATATTGAAATAGTCAAAGGATATGTTGAGTGAGTTCATGCTTCCTTGAATTCAACAACCAAACCATAGATACTTGGTGATGTAGAAACTGCTCAAGATGTGAGTGACTTGCAATCTCCTAGACTTAGGCTCATCCAAGTACCTACATGGGTTAGATAACATGCAAGGGGTGCAAATATATATCCAAGACAAAAGATCATCATCATAAGAGAGATATCAAGGATTAGTCATAAAGGCTCATGCCTTGCATGTATCCAAATGGAATCTCTATTCCAAGTTTGAGGCATCAATGATATTCAATTCACCTCTCAAACGGCAAAATACCTTTTCATCAAGCAATTTAGTGAATATATCCGCCAATTGCTTATCGATACGAACATGCTTAAGATTGATGTCTCCTTTAGCAACATGATCATGAATGAAATGATGACGAACTTCAATATGCTTAGTTCGAGAATGTTGCACAGGATTGTGAGCAATCTTAATAGCACTCTCATTGTCACAAAGCAATGGAACATGTTTCACATGTATCCCATAATCTTTAAGAGTTGGGGTCATCCAAAGTAATTGAGCACAACATGATCCGGCAACAATGTATTCCGCTTCGGCGGTGGATAAGGATACCGAGTTTTGTTTCTTGGAGGACCAAGAGACAAGGGATCTACCAAGAAATTGACAAGTACCCGAAGTGGACTTCCTATCAATCTTGTCACCGGCATAGTCCGAGTCGGAATAGCCAACAAGATCAAAAGATGACCTCTTAGGATACCAAATGCCAAAGTTTAGTGTATGAATTAAATATCTCACTATCCTTTTCATGGCCTTAAGATGACACTCTTTAGGGGCCGCTTGATATCGTGCACACATGCACACACTTAGCATAATATCGGGACGGGAGGCACATAGATATAACAATGAACCAATCATAGAATGGTAAACCTTTTGGTCAACTGGATTGACATCCTTAGTCAAGTCAAGATGTCCACTAGTAGGCATGGGTGTTTTCATACCTTTTCTTTCTTGCATGTTGAACTTCTTGAAAATATCCTTGGTATACATTGTTTGTGAGACAAAGGTATTGATGTCTACTACACAACTAGTTCTTGTAGACTCGTGTTGGGCCTCCAAGCGCAGAGTTTTGAAGGACAGTAGCAATTTTCCCTCAAGTGGATGACCTAAGGTTTATCAATCCATGGGAGGCGTAGGATGAAGATGGTCTCTCTCAAACAACCCTGCAACCAAATAATAAAAAGTCTCTTGTGTCCCCAACACACCAAATACAATGGTAATTTGTATAGGTGCACTAGTTCGGTGAAGAGATGGTAATAAAAGAGTAGTAATGATAGTAGATATTGATTTTTGTAATAGGAACAATAAAAAACAGCAAGGTAGCAATTGATAAAACGGAGCACAAACGGTATTGCAATGCTTGAAAATGAGGACTAGGGTTCGTACTTTCGCTAGTGCAATCTCTCAACAATGCTAATATAATTGGATCATATAACCATCCCTCAACGTGCGATGAAGAATCACTCAAAAGTTCCTATCTAGCGGAGAACATAAGAAGAAATTGTTTGTAGGGTACGAAACCACCTCAAAGCTATTTTTTCCGATCAATCTATCCTAGAGTTCGTACTAAAATAACACCAAGCTATTCTTTCCGATCGGTCTAACCAAGAGTTCGTACTAAAATAACACCATATGATACACATCAACCAACTCTAATGTCACCTAGATACTCCAATGTCACCACGAGTATCCGTGAGTTGATTATATGATATGCATCGAACAATTTCAGATTCATAATACTCAATCCAACACAAAGAACCTCAAAGAGTGCCCCAAGATTTCTACCGGAGGGGTAGAAATAAAAGACAAGAACGTGCATCAACCACTATGCATAGATTACCCCAATGTCACCTCGGGAATCCGCGAGTTGAGTGCCAAAACATATCTCAAGTGAATCAATATAATACCCCATTATCACCATGGGTATTCATATGCAAGACATATATCAAGTGCTCTCAAATCCATAAAAGTATTCAATCCGATAAAACAAAATCTCAAAGGGAAAACTCAATTCATCACAACAAGATAGAGAGGGAGAAACACCATATGATCCAACTATATTAACAAAGCCCACGATACATCAAGAGCGTGCCATCTCAAGAACACGAGAGAGAGAGAGAGAGATTAAACACATAGCTACTGGTACAAACCCTTAGCCCCGAGGGTGGACTACTCCCTCCTCATCATGGTGGCCGCCGGGATGATGAAGATGGCCATCGGTGATGATTTCCCCCTTCGGCGGAGTGCCGGAACGGGGTCTAGATTAGTTTTTCGTGGCTACAGAGGCTTGCGGCAGCGAAACTTCTTATCTAGGGTTACCCCTGATGGTTTCTCTATTTATAGGATTTTTCATTATTGGTTTCACGCGAAGATGGGCCTCGAGGTGAGCACAACCCACCAGGGCGCGCCTGGACCTCCTGGCGCGCACCGGTGTCTTGTGTCCTACTCCTTCACCTTCTGGTCCTTCCACGAAGCTTCGGGGGTCTCTTTTGTTCCAAAAAAAATCATCAAAAAGTTTCAGCTCATTTGGAGAACTTTCATTTCTGCACAAAAAACAACACCACGGTAGTTCTGCTGAAAACAGCGTCAATCCGGGTTAGTTCTATGCAAATCATACCAAAACCATATAAAATTGTTGTAAATATGGCATGAATACTTCATAAATTATAGATACGTTGGAGACATATCAGGTAACTTCCTTAGTTTGCTTGATTTGCAAACCAAGGAAAAATTTGAGTTCACTCATCATAGACATCTCAAACTTCTCTGACATTAGCCTTCCAAACTTTTCACTAAAATGGGGGTTAGTAGAACCAAATATGTTATCATCCACATAAATTTGGCACACAAATAATTCACCATTAACCCTTTTAGTAAATAGTGTAGAATTGATTTTCCCAATTTCAAAGCCTTTTTCAATAAGAAACTTGGTCAAGCATTTATACCAAGCTCTAGGAGCTTGTTTAAGACCATAAAGAGCTTTGTGAAGTTTGTAGACATGATTAGGTTTCTTGGGATTAACAAAGTTGGGAGGTTGTTTAATATATACTTCCTCCTCAATTTCACCATTTAGAAAAGCACTTTTAATGTCCATTTGGTATAAAGTGATATCATGGTGATTGGCATAAGCAAGTAAAATGCGAATGGACTCAAGTCTAGCAACGGGGGCATATGTCTCACCATAGTCCATACCTTCGACTTGAGTGTAGCCTTGAGCGACGAGAAGGGCCTTGTTGCATACAACTTGTCCATCTTCATCTTGCTTATTCTGAAACACCCACTTGGTTCCAATGACATTATGATCATCGTTGGGCTCTTCAACCAATGTCCACACTTGATTCCTCTCGAAGTTGTGTAGCTCTTCATGCATAGCATTTATCTAATCCGGATCCTCAAGGGCTTCTTCGACCTTCATAGGTTCAACACTAGAAATGAATGAGTAGTGTTCACAAAAGTTAGCCAAACGAGTTTTACAGCGAGTGATTCTCCTGATTTGAATATCATTGAAGATTTGTTCGACGGGACGATCTCTTGAGACTCTTGCTCTAACTCGTGAGAGATTTTTCTTGGGTTAGGGTGGAACATCCTCATCATCTTCTTCTTCATTGTTGGTGGCATTGTCGTTCGCTTGTGGAGGTGGAAAAGGAGGTCGAGGTTGTTCATCTTGTTGTACTTCCTCATTTCCTTCGTCTTGACGTGTTCCACTTGTGGATGCCTCCAAATCAACTTGTGGTTCACCTTGATGTGAAGTTGAGGCTTCCACTTGAATGGATGAAGTACTCTCCTTCACCTCCGTTTGGTGAATTTTGCCAATGGACAAATCTTGGATTGCTTACGATGGATCTTTGTCTCTGGTGAGTAGCTCGTATGCCGTTTTGCCGAGAAGCTTGAGAAGACATAGTCGATTCATAGCATGATAAGCTGTCTCAACCGCTTCCGCCCAAAAGTGTCTTGGAGTCTTGTATTCATCAAGCATCATTCTCACCATCTCGATAAGTGTCCGGTTCTTCCTCTCAACAACTCCATTTGGTTGAGGCGTGTATGTAGCCGAGAACTCATGTGAAATCCCTTCTTCGTCAAGAAAGGTATCCACATTGGCGTTCTTGAACTCCGTTCCGTTATCACTTAGAACCTTCTCGATCTTCACTTCAAATTGGTTTTGGGCCTTCTTGGCGAAGTTCTTGAAGATCTTTTGGACCTACGATTTGTCATCAAGAAAGAACACCCACGTAAATCTTGAAAAGTCATCAACAATGACCAAACCGAAAGAGTTACCACCAAGGCTCTTATAAGCATTGGGAACGAAGAGATCCATGTGAAGTAGCTCTAGTGGTCTTCTCGTGGTCATGATGTTCTTCATGGGATGACTTCCTCCAACTTTTTTCCCTGCTTGACAAGCATTGCAAAGTCTATCCTTGTCAAATATAACATCTTTAACACCAAGGATATGATCATCTTTAATAAGCTTATCAAGATTTCGCATGCCCACATGACCTAACCTTCTATGCCATAACCATCCTTTAGAAGATTTAGCAATTAAGCAAGTACGAGGTTGGGCTCTCTTAGTGAAATTAACAATGTATAGATCACCTCTACGAATACCGGTAAAGACCATATTATGTTTATCTCTACGAAACACTTGGCAATCTACTTCGGTAAATAGAACATTGAAACCAAAGTCGGCTAGTCTAGATACGGAAAGGAGATTGTAACCAAGAGATTCAACGAGCATAACATTTTGAATGGAGCTATCATTGGATATGGCCACCTTACCAAGGCCAAGTACCTTACCCTTGGAGTTATCTCCAAAAGTTACATACTTGTGTGGGCCGTCATTTTTAGCAAGCTCATGAAACATATCTTTATCTCCGGTCATATGATCAGTACATCCACTATCAAGAATCCACTCTTTTCCTCCGGCCATGTAGTCACGAAAGTTGGCCATGAGACTAAGATTTCTCATAGTCTCCTCAAAGTCAAAATCACTTTCTTCGTCTTCATCATAATAGCCATGCTCAATGTCATCATCATGTATGTGATCATCACCTAGAGCGAGTGATTCATTAGATTTATGACCATGACAATGTTCAAGTTTATGAATCCTAATTGTTTGTGAAATAATGCTACTAATGACTCCAACATTTCTAGCATGCATAAGATCACAGAGCTCAAATAGACATTCATCAAACTTGGGATCACTAGGCTTCATTTTATGGAAAGCAATAGACTTTTGAAGAATCTCATCTAGATTTTTCAAGGAGTAATTCAGAAAGTGTTCCTCAAGATAATTCCATATAGTATATGAGCATTCAAAAGTAGGCAAGCACACAAGCAAATTTCTTAGCAATCCTCTAATGATAAGATCAATAGTCCTAAGATTGAGAACCATGTCAAGATACTCATCAGGGGTAGGATGCATAGGATCAATAGGAGGCACATAAGGGCTAAGAATATACTTGTTCAAATTATATTCATTGAAAATCTCAAGCATTTCATTTTCCCATGAACCGTAATACTCCCCATCAAGAATAGGCACTCTACATCTAATACTCCTAAATGTAGACTCATCCAACTTCCTCCAATGGTGATTAAACCAAAGCAATGGAGACCAAAGCTCTGATACCAATTGAAAGGACCGTGAAGAGGGGTCTAGGGAGGTGATTAGACCCTTAACAAGCAAAAGTGGCAGTTTTTAGTTTCTTCAAGTTAAGGTTGAGTTTAGCATATGTTAAAGCACTCACAATACTTTTCAAGCAAGCATGACAAGAGTATATGCAGCGGAAATAGTAAACCATGCAAGTTGCAAGAAAGTAAAGGGATGGGATTGGAGTGTGCAAATCCAATGGAGACGCAGAGAATTTTTGGCGTGGTTCCGATAGGTGGTGCTATCGTACGTCCATGTTAATGGAGACTTCAACCCATGAAGGGTAACGGCTGCGTGAGTCCACGGAGGGCTCCACCCATGAAGGGTCCACGAAGAAGCAACCTTGTCTATCCCACCATGGCCATCGCCCATGAAGGACTTGCCTCACTCGGGTAGATCTTCACAAAGTAGGCGATCTCCTTGCCCTGACAAACTTCTTGGTTCAACTCCACATCACGATTGAGGCTCCCAAGCGACACCTAACCAATCTAGGAGACACCATTCTCCAAAAGGTAATAGACGGTGTGTTGATGATGAACTCCTTGCTCTTGTGCTTCAAATGATAGCCTCCCCAACACTCAACTCTCTCTCTCTCTCTCAGATTTGGCTATGGTGGAAGAAAGATTTGAGTGGAAAGCAACTTGGGGAAGGCTAGAAATCAAGGTTCAAATGGTAGGAATGGAATCTCTTGATCTCAACACATGAGTAGGTCGTCTCTCTCAGAAAATGAATGGTGGAATTGTAGGAACGTTCTGATGGCTTTCTCATGAATGGAGAAGGGGGAGGAGGGGTATATATAGCCTCCACACAAAATCCAACCATTACACACATTTGACTCATCTTGGTGGGACCGAATGGCTAAACTCGGTGGCACCGATCAGTTCAAAAATGTGAACGTTAGGAATCTCGGTGGGACCGACTGGAACAACTCGGTGGGACCAATGTGCTAGGGCTTCGGGCAAACCTCATCTCAGTGGCACCGCTTGCATCAACTCGGTGAGACCGAATTGAAGCAATAAGGCAATAGAGAGTTGGTCAAGCCATCTCGGTGAGACCGACTGCTATTTCGGTGAGACCAAAATATTTGCAACTGATATCAGGGAGTTGGCAAGGCCATCTTGGTGAGACCGAGATCCGTATCGGTGAGACCAAACTGTTAGGGTTTCTGGCTGTGGCTATTTCATATGAACTCGGTGGCTCCGGATAGGAAGTATCGGTGGGGCCGAGTTGGAGTTTAGGGTTTTGACATATTTGGATGGAGAAGGTGGCTGAGGGTTTTTGGAGCAATATCACTAAGCACTTGAGCAAGTAAGCCATTAAGCAACACATCATCCCCTCTTAATAGTATTGGCTTTCCTATGGACTCAATGTGATCTTGGATCACTAAAATAGAAATGAAGAGTCTTGAGCTTTTTCCTATCTTTGTCCTTAGCATTTGAAGGGGTTCCACATCCTCTTGTCCTTGCCACGCCATTGTTGAACTTGTCTGAGATACACTAGATAAAACTATTAGTCCAACAAGAAATATGTTGACATTAATTACCAAAATCACCCAGGGTGCACTTGTGCTTTCACAGTGACTCAGGTATAGTAAGGCCGGAGATGAGCAATATTCCAAGGCCTGTTGGTCTCCTCTTCAGAGGTACGTGACTTATTGTGTTCACAAATGTTGATGAGATAATATGATCCGTTATTGAGGTTTTTGCTAACCAAAATGGCCCTTCCCAAGGAGGTGTAAGCTTATGTATACCTGTCTGATCTTGAATCAAACAAAGCACTAAGTCACCCTCCTGGAAAGTGTGGCTTCGAATTCTGCAGCTATGATAGTGACGCAGGTCTTGCTGGTAAATCGTAGATCGAGCCGCCGCAAGGTCACGTTCTTCCTCCAAGGCATCCAAAGCATTCTGACGAGCCGTCTCATTATCTATTTCAATGTAAGCCGCCACCCTAGGCGAGTCATACCGGATGTCACTTGGGAGAACTGCCTTTGGTCCATAAACCATGAAGAATGGTGTGTAACCTGTTGATCTGTTGGGGGTAGTCCTTATGCTCCAAAGAACCGCAGGAAGCTCTTCGACCCAACAACCCGGAGTGCGCCAACCGAAGCATTGGAAAGACGACTCGCCAACCGAAGTAGTGAAGATTGACATGAACAAGTTCAAATCAATCTGGGGCCTAATGTTGGGGATATAACCCCGAGGTGTGACCCGCCCAGGAGGGGCCGGGTTACACCGTTGGCGACTCAGTATGAAGAAGGCCCAGGTAGGTCCAAGAAGATGAAACATGAAGACTGGTGGCAGCTTACAAGGTGGGCCTGTTGAAGGCCCAAGACCTGGTGGTAGAATTGTGACCCGGAAGGTGTGAGCCGCCATGATGGCGACTTGTCTGACAAGGCAGGGTGACTTAGAAACCGAGTTGGTCACGTTGTGTGATCCGGCTTGGACTCTTGTAAGCCCAAGGCCTTGACCTGTTTATATAAAGACGAGACCCTGCGGTGGGTTAATTTAGGAAACAATTAATCAAGAGTTAGGTGAGGTGATTCTGCTCCCTTGTAATCGATATTCAAGTTATAGTGAACAAAAGCAGGAGTAGGCTTTTACCTCATTGTGAGGGGCCGAACCTGGGTAAACCTTGTGTCCTTTGTCCGGTTCAACCCCTTCGAGCTAACCTACGTCGCGATGGCTCACCACCTAAGTCCTTTCACAAGGGCATCTGCCATGATAAAACCACGATAGTTGGCGCCCACCGTGGGGCCAGAGCATGGTGGTTTCAAGTTCTTGAAGAGCAATTTCCCAGGGATCAAAGGATACGTCGTGGGTCGGATGACTAAGAGTCATGGCAAGCTCTACATCGACAACGCTGGCTGGGGCCCCGAGGCCGACTCAATAGAGTACGGGTACCAGGTCCCCTTTGGCGGAATTCATGTCTTCATTGGCAAGATCGGTGAGTCAGAGCCTGAGCCGGACATCTGCATCGCCATCCTCAAGACGGCTTAGTGTGTGTGACCCGCAAGGGTTCAACCCGGCCGGAAGCACGTTTTTTTTGGTTTCACGCAAGGCATGGAACTTGCGGAAGGTTCCGAATCTGGAGGAGAGACGGCCATCTACTCAGGTGATGAGTCCTCAACCAGAGAGACGGAATCCATCTATCAGCTTCAAGACAGCGGGTTTGGGGGCTACTCCGATGGCAACAGCATTTCGGATCCCTATGAGCCGCCTTCCAGGGCTGCAATCTTCATGGCTGGCACTGGGCCGGCTCACAACTCATCAACGGCGGCGGCTACGACATCTGGATCGACTGCTGCTGCGACAGCTGGGGCCGGCGGCTCAGTTCATCTGCCAGCTCAAGTTTTATCTAAGCTCTTGGGCACTTTGATGACCCTGTTGGCAGTAGAGGTCACTACAGCAAATCAAGCACAGCATAATGCAGAAGTTGCAAAGGTACGTGATAAGGTGGCCAAGGCTCAGGAGTAGCTTAATGCAGAGAATGCCAGGATGGCAGAGGAACGAGCCCAGATGGATGCTGAGTCACAATGCATCAGGGCGGAGGCGTTTCGTTTAAGTTTGGATCAAAACACTTCTAATGCTGTTTTTCGAAGGAGGTACCAAACCCGTTTGCCTTTGCAGTATGAGGCGCGAAAACCTTTTGAACACACCTGGGGCAGGGCCAAGTAACCCGCCAGGCACAGCCCGGGCGGCTGAAGTCCCAGGGAGCGGGACGGCGGCTCAGCACTGACTACCAGACCCGCCCCATAGGGATCGAACCCCACCCCAGCGTCTTTCCACACCATCTGGCCATTATTCCAACCCAGTGGATAACATGATAGCAGCGGCTGCCCGGCTAAATGCAATCCCTATCACATATGAGACGCCTTTTGCAGCGGAGGCATGGAACGCCATTGAGCTCTTACAAACGTCGGTTGCACAGCAGGAGAAGTATACACATAGTCGTGAGAGGGTGCACTCAACCCCTCTCCCAAGCCGCAGTTACAGCTGACGCATTGAGTCGCCGGCGGTTTCCAGTAGTGAGCGACGACGTCGACCAAATCAAGATGACCCACCCCGTGGGAATAACCCGCCCCTTACTCATGCTCAGGCGATTGTGGATGATGCTAGAGCCCGTCAAGAGGCGGAGGCGGCGACGGCGGCTCAACTGGGGGCTTATCAACAGCCTCCGGTGACCCCTTCAGCATCGGTAGAGACTGGTATAATTTCCAGATCTGTTGGAGTGCCTTGTTTAGTACCAGCGTTACGTAATGAATGTTTGCCTAAGGATTTTAAGGGTCCTCTCAAGGTGGCTAACTATACAGCTGATCTCCCCCCTGAGGCCTAGATTGAGAGTTATGAGTTAGCCATGGAGATGCTGGATGTCAATGATGCTGTGTGTGCTAAGTACTTTACCATGATGTTGGATGGGCCAGCTCGGACCTGGTTAAAAGGATTACCCGCCAACTCCATCAATTCATGGGCAGAGTTGAAAGCAAGGTTCATTCAGAATTTTAAAGGAACGTGCAAGCAGCCTTTGACGATTATCGATCTTGATAACTGTGTGCAGCGTGAGGATGAGTCAGCTCATCATTGGGTCCGACGGGTCTCGGCTATTATGCATTCTTCAGACAGTATTGCGGCGGGTCAGGCGGTTCTGGTCTTGGAGAAGAACTGTCATTTTACCCCCCCCCTTAAGCAGAAGCTTGGGCGGCTTAAACGTCATTGTAATGACATGGGAGAGCTCATGGCGGCTCTCATCAAATATGCCGACTCTGATACCACCAAAGACCCTGGATCTGATGATGAAAAATCCAACAAGGGAAAGAAAAGTGGCAATGGCAAGGGTCAGCAGCAAAATGTGATAGGGCATAACGGCAATAACCAGGGTAACGGTGGTAAGCGCAGACAACCCGATGGCGGGTCAGATCTTGTAGCTAACATCAACACTGGATATAAAAGCCAGCGCTGTAATGGTAACGGTAAGCAGTCCTTTGCAAGGAAAAACTTTAATATTGAGGCGATGATGAATGAGCCTTGCCCAAAACACAGCCTCCCTAATAGGCCGGTGACTCATGCTTGGAAGGGTTGTTTCATCATGAGAGAATACAGGAATTCCAACTTTAACCAGAATCATGGCAACAATAATGGCCCGCCTGGCGGGTCAGGATCCGGCTCATAGGGGCCCGGCTTTGGTGGCGGCGGTTCAAGTTCTGGCTATCAACGACAGGGCAACCAGGGTCGTTATTACCAACAATCTGGTCAGGGTAACCAGCAGCATCAATCAGGGTATCAAAGTAATCCAAAGCAGCTCAATAGTGGCCAGTATCATGTTTTCACCACAAGTCTTTGCAAGCGAGGCCAGAAGGTTCATAAACGTGCGGTCAGTGCAATTGAGCCGGCGGTGCGTCAATACTTGCGGTGGTCAGAGTATCCAATCACATGGAGTCGAGAGGATCACCCGCCCCAGCTTGACAATCCGGGTCAACTAGCGTTGGTGGTCGCCCCTCAGATCGGGGGTTATAAATTCACTAAAGTGCTCATGGATGGTGGCAGAAGTATCAATATCCTTTATTATGACACATTTCGCCGGATGAACTTAACTGATAAAAATCTTAAGCCGTCCTCTACAGTTTTTCATGGTGTGGTACCTGGTAAGTCGGCATATCTTGTTGGAAAGATTGCCCTAGAAGTGGCTTTTGGCGATGACTATGACTACAGAACAGAGACGTTATGGTTTGAAGTGGTCAAGATCAAGAGTCCTTATCATGCCTTATTTGGACGGCTGGCTTATGCCAAGTTTATGGCTCAACCTTGTTATGTTTATTTACAGCTTAAGATGCCAAGGCGTAAGGGTACTATTACGATCCACGGTGATCGGAAAATTGCCTTGGAATGTGAAGAAGGAGATGCTGCTTATGCTGAGTCGGCCTGGGCCACGGAGGAGCTTAAGTTTTATAAGGATAATGTTGACCCGGCTGATATGACCCCTTTGAAGAAGCCCACCACTGAGCAAGACCCTTTATTGAAGTTTAAGTCGGCTGATGACACTAAGCAGGTTGACTTTTTCCCTGACGACTCATCTCAGCAGTTCACAGTGGGGGCCAATATGGATCCTAAATAGGAAAGCGCACTCATCAAGTTCATCCGTGAGAATCGGGACATCTTTGCATGGAAACCTTCTGACATATGCCGGGTGTACCAAGAGATCACAGAGCACACTCTTAATGTGGATCCTAAGTTTAAGCCGGTCAAGCAATTTCTTCGTCATTTCAATGAAGAACGACGTAAGGCTATTGGAGAGGAGGTAGCCCGGCTCTTAGTAGCTGGGTTTATTGTGGAAGTTTTCCACCCTGAGTGGTTGGCTAAAACGGCACTTGGCGTATGTGTGTTGACTACACAGATCTTAACAAAGCTTGTCCAGCTGATCTGTTTGCTCTCCCTTGTATCGACCAGATTATTGATGCCATGGCGGGTTGCGAGAGTTTATGTTTTCTAGATGCTTACTCTGGTTATCATCAGATCAAGATGGTAGTTAAGGACCAAGAGAAGACATCTTTTATCACCCCTTTTGGAGCCTTCTGCTATGTCTCTATGCCTTTTGGGCTTAAGAGTGCTCAGGTGACTTATCAATGCTGTGTTCAGAATTGCGTTCACAGTCAGATTGGGCGTAATGTGCATGCTTATGAGGATGATATTGTGGTCAAATCCAGAAAGAAGGAGACTCTCCTGGATGATCTAAGGGAGACTTTTGACAATCTCCGGGTCTATAAAATGATGCTTAACCCAGCCAAGTGTGTTTTTGGTGTGCCTGCAGGCAAGCTTTTTGGTTTTCTGGTCTCGGAGAGGGGTATTGCAGCTAACCCGGAGAAAATTAAAGCCATCACTTCATTGGCTAAGCCGGCATGTGTCAATGACGTTCAGCGCCTGGTGGGTCGCATCGCGGCTCTGAGCCAGTTCATAAGCCGCCTGGGAGAGAAGGCAATTCCTTTATACCAGATGATGAAGAAGACAAATCGCTTTGTTTGGAGTGATGCTGCTAATAAGGCGTTTGAGGCGCTCAAAAAACAGTTAGCTGAGCCGCCCATCCTTGCGGATCCCATTGAGAAAGAACCTTTGCTCCTATATGTGGTGGCTAATAGTAAGGCTGTCAGTGTGGCAATTGTGGTGGAGCGCAAGGAGGCGGGTAAGGAGTACCCAATCCAGAGGCCGGCTTATTATGTCAGTGAGGTGTTGATTGAGTCCAAGCAACGATATCTACATTGGCAGAAACTGGTATATGGGGTGTTCATGGCAAGTCACAAGCTGAAGCATTATTTTCTTGGTCATCCTGTTACTGTGGTCAGCTCTGCTCCCTTAGGAGACATTATTTAGAATAGAGAGGCCACGGGCCGGGTTGCTAAGTGGGCAATAGAACTTGGACCTCATGGTTTGAAATATGTGCCAGGCAATCAAATCTCAGGCTCTGGTGGATTTCATCAATGACTAGACAGAGTTGCAGATGCCTGAGGAGAAGCCTGATAACACATATTGGACGATTCACTTTGATGGGTCCAGGCAGTTGGAAGGCTCGGGGGCTGGAGTTATTTTGACTTCCCCACGAGGTGACAAATTCTGTTATGTTTTAAGGCTAATGTTTCCTTGTACTAACAATGTAGCTGAGTATGAGGCTTTACTCCATGGCCTTCGTATGGCCAAAGAGATGAATTTGAGCTGGGTCAGGTGCCTAGGCGACTCAGACCTTGTGGCTCAGCAAGTCTCAGGCACATGGGATTCCAAAGACCCGCTTATGGCGGCTTATCACCGGGCGGTTGACAATATTGCTGGTCACTTCAAGGGTTATCAGGTGGATCACCTTGATCGACGGAAGAACAAGGCGGCTGATGCCTTGAGCCGGCTTGGGTCTCAACGTAAGCCGGTGCCTCCTAATGTGTTTCTTGATGTATTGCATAATCCTTCAGTCAAGTTACCATCGGAAGAGGACCTTGCTGTTCCTGACCCGGAGGCGCAGTTGGTGGCGGCTCTCCATGCTATTCCTGATTGGACGCTTCCCTACTTGGCTTATATAACCCGGGGCGAGTTACCTGAGGATGAAACTTTGGCAAGACAAATAACCAGGAGGTCTAAGTCTATGACTATTGTCAATGGCGAGTTACATCGATGCAGTGTGATAGGCGTGTTTCAACATTGTGTCTCTCCTGAAGAGGGCCGTGAGATTTTACGAGAGGTTCATGAAGGTGATTGTGGTCATCATGTCGGCTCTAAGTCTTTGGTGGCTAAAGCCTTTAGTCATGGCTTTTACTGGTTAACGACTCATGCCGATGCAGAGGATATTGTTAGCAAATGTGAGAAGTTTGCAAGGCGAGCTCATGTGCCAGCTCAAGAGTTGCAGATGATTCCAATAACTTGGCCGTTTGCAGTCTGGGGGCTTGATATGGTTGGACCTTTCAAGAGGTCTAAGGATAAGAAGACCCATCTTTTGGTGGCTGTTGGCAAATTTACCAACTGGATTGAGGTAGAGTTAGTCAGCAAGTGCGATGTAGCGATGGCAGTTCAGTTTGTTAAAAAGTTGATCTTCCGCTTTGGTTATCCTCATAGTATCATCACTGACAATGGTACTAATATGTCCAAAGGATTTATGAAAGAGTTCTGTCAACAAGAGCATATTCGGCTCAATGTTTCCTCAGTTGCTCATCCACAGTCTAATGGTCAAGCTGAACGAGCTAATCAGGAAATCTTGCATGGTATTAAGCCCCGGCTTATGGTTCCCTTGGAGCGAACGCCGGGTTGTTGGGTAGAGGAATTACCTTCTGTGGTTTGGAGTATTAATACTACCCCCAATAGGCCAACAGGCTATACGCCTTTCTTTATGGTCTACGGTGCAGAGGCGGTCCTTCCAAGTGATATACGTCATGATTCGCCCAGAGTGGCGGCTTATGTTGAAGCTGATAATGAGACAGCACGTCAGAACGCGCTTGATGTTTTGGATGGAGAGCGTGACCATGCGGTGGCCCGGTCGGCGATTTATCAACAAGACCTGCGTCGCTATCATAGCCATAGAGTTAAGACTCGGGCGTTTCAAGAGGGTGACTTAGTGCTCCGGCTGATTCAAGATCAAACTAACATGCACAAGCTATCCCCGCCCTGGGAAGGACCTTTTGTGGTTAGTAAAAATCTCAACAATGGTTCATATTATCTTATTGATATACGTGAACGCAAGAAGTCACGCACCTCTGAGCAGGAGACCAACAGGCCTTGGAACATTGCTCATCTTCGGCCATATTACACCTGAGCCATTTTCTCTTATCATTGTACATACTTTTGATGATGTGTATATCTTTTTATGATCAAATATAATAAAGCCGGCATCCCTGAAAAAATTCGGGGCCTCTGTCGTTACATTTCTGTGTATGTAAGTCTTTATTAGTTGATCATAAGGTCACTTGGGGGCTTCCAACCCACCGGGTTTAGCTTTCATACCCATTTGACCAGGCATGAGACGCCAAATTATGGGTTATCCTGCCTATTTGCAACTTGCTACTCCACCAGGTGACCCGCCGAACTCTTAACAGTCAATCTTTTTTAAGACCCTAAACTTGTTAAGGTTAAAATGACGGCTTGTGTCATGTGAGGGCCGGCTTACAGTGAGCTAGGATAAACTCAACGGTTGTGCGGCCTTGAAAGCACAAGGACTGTGAGCCAACTTGTTCGGTCGCGTCAACCGGCCTAACAAAAATTTGGGATCTTTGTATTTCTCTTTTGGTTTTCTTTGGAGGTCTTTATGCTAAGTTTTTGCTTTTGTATAAATTTTGACTACCCGGGTCATCAGGCTCCGGGTTACTATTGCTCATGTTTGATTATTCTTGGGTTGTGACCCACCCTGGCTTTGGACTTTAAGTCACCAGTATGTTTTGATTTGAACAGTTACGGTTATGAAGCTACAAGACTTTGGGTTGTCACCCGCCTTGGCTTTTGGTTTTTAAGCCGCCAGCATGATCTGGCTCTACAGCCATGTCAAACATATTTTCAATAATTGTATGAGACTACAAGTCTTTGGGTTTGGTAACCCGCACTGGTTTCTAACTTTAAGTCTCCAGTACAGATGTTGATGAGTCTTCTGCAAAATATACAAGACCAAGGGTGAAGAGCATAGGCATTGCAAAAGCTCATATCTATATGGTAAGATCGAGCATGCCACAAGGTTCAACTACTGGATCGAACGTGGACATAAACATGCGCGAAGGCATGACAAGGTGGATAAATGTTTCCAACTACCCTATTACACGGCTTCAAACTGAGCCCAACAAAGTTTTTCAATCAAGAGTTCTTGGAGCTGCACTCCATAACCCGGCCTAAGAGCCGCCTGGTTCATCATTTCTATGATCAATTTTCTTCTTGACGCCTTGACGCCTCTAGGTCATCCTGCGCCGGCTCTTCCTCGTCGACCATCTGGAGGTCAGCCGATGTCCAGTCGATGCTGGTTAAGGCCTCGAATGTTGCTTCACCATTAATAATAACGGAAGGGTCAAGGTCACGGGCGAAGATGTGCTTACGCCTAGGAGGAACAAGATCCATCACTTCATGTGTGGGCGGCTTAATCTTGTTGTTGTTTTCATCGTAAGCCGGCGTGTAATGGTTCAAGTTCAGCTCCTCAATAAGCTTGCAAGCCACGGGACGCATCCCTCTGACACACTGGTTGAAATCTTGTTCTTCAAATGTTGACCCGTCGTCCTTGAACTCTGGACATCCGGTGGCTATCTCCTCCAAATCAACCTCTGATTGCCATGCTTTTGCACGGCCGAGACCAACAATGGCTCCGGCTCGGGTGGATGATAGCTTAATCTCTTCAATTTGAGCCGGCGCAGTTGACAGTTGCTCTAAGACTGTCTTGATCAGGGTTGGAGGTTTCTTTCCACCTGATAAAGCTGCAAGGCTGTGTTGCGTCCCAGTGTATAACTTCTCGGCCAATGAATACACTCCCTTCAGTTTGAGCAACATATTCTGGCAAAGATTGGCACTTCTTGGGCCCGTTCAAAAGTCGCCAGGCGGGTTAACTATTATCTATTTTGAATCGCCAGGCGGGTCAAAGAAGTAGTACAACAAGATGATGAAGTGCAAATGTTTAACGTACCGAAGATGGCGGTTGACATGTGGATTATGTGTTGCTTTAAGACGGCAAGCTCGTCAGTCACTGGCTTAAGCTCCGCTTCAGCATCTTCGGCTCTTTTCTGCAGGGCAGCCTTGTCAGCTTCCTAGGTGTTTCTCTCAATGTCAAACCCCGCCTTGATTTTTCCAATCTCTTCCAGCGCAGTCTTCAGCTTTAAGTCGGCCTTGGAAGTCTCTGTTTGCTGCAATTCTATATTTTTTCTTAAGACACCAAGCTGTGACTCCTGTTCTTTCAGCATTTCCTGAAATACAACATTGAGACAATGATTACAACACAAGGAGCAACTTTTTTGTGATACAGTTAATTAAAGTCCCAAGCACATTGCAAGCAATATACTTGGCACTTGGGGGCTAATGTAGGTCACTTCAATCTTTATTGAAGACCCGGCTTATCAAATTGGTAAGATAAGCCAGCTCTTGAGGGCTACATGTTTGGTTTTCATATGACTATAAGTCCCGGCTCACTTTGGTAAGTTAAGCCTGCCCTTGAGGGCCACATGTTTGGTTTTCATATGACTATAAGTCCCGGCTCACTTTGGTAAGTTAAGCCGGCCCTTGGGGGCTACATGTTTGGTTGTCAAATGAATAAAATTCCCAGTTTACTTTGCTAAGTTAAGCCGGCCCTCTGGGGGCTATTATGGATATAAGTATATCAGCAAGGCTAAAAGAGGAAAGGATGGTTTCATACATCATACTTCTGTTTCATGAGTTGAACTAGCCCAGCTTCCATGTCTCGACTTGTGTTGAGGCGGCTTAGATAGCCCGCATACACATTGCCTGCACTGAAAGAGGAGTAGCTCTCCAGGTCCAGCTTGGCCTTGCCTTTTTCTAAGGAAGGAGATTCTTCCTTAGTACTATGCTTGGCTAGCACAGTTGAGGCTCCTGGCGTTGTATAAGCCGTCCCCGTGATAGTCACATCATCAGAATTCTTGTTAAGGGGGATCTCCTCAGTCAGCTTGGTAGGGCTTGGCGGCTTTGGGCTTGGTGGGTCATGGCTAATGGTTGGGTTTATTTCAACGTCCATTGCCTCAAAGACGTTTGTGTCAGCAAGTGGCAGCGGGTCGCTGGCAAGAACCTCAAGGGTTTGAATTGACGCCTCTGGGGCCTCAGGCGCCTATTTCTCTGGCTCAGTGGTCTTCGGGTCTTTGGAAGAACCACCCACCTTTTGCTTTTTTCTCGCCTTGGCTACGCCTCTGTGACAAGGATGCAAGAGTTTGAGTATATCCTTACAAGGTTATTTATGAACAAATGAAAATACTTACCCCTGGGCAATCTTGAAGGTAGGCATTTGAGTCCCAGTAGAGTCGCCTGATGATGGAGGCGTGCCCTGATAATTTGAGTCGGAAGAATTAAGAGGGTGACGTATAAGGCCAGCTAATGGATAGAGAGGATCCGGGTTATGTGGCACCTCATTTCAACGCTTGCGAGGAGCAGGCGTGTTTGGTAAGCCGACCAGGAGATCTTCAGTGCCATCACTCTGGGTCTTCCGCCTTAATTCGTGTTGTTGTTTCTTCAAAAGAAAGTTGGGATCCAAATAAGCAAGAGGGTGAGAAAACCTTACTTTTCGGGTGACCCGCCAAGTTTTCTTTCTTGGCAAGGGTTCTGAGTCGGAGGAAATTGTAGTTACCTCTGTTGCGTCTGCATGACTGGTCTCTGCCTCTTCCTGAGATGAATCAGCGTCAATAAGTTGCATGAAAACAAAGCCAAGGGAATCAAGTTCTACCTCCGACTAGTCAAGATGGAGCAACTCGTCGGCTGATGGTTTCTTGTGATGACCCGAGCCGTTGGCCCGTATACATGTGAACAAATAGTTGAGATAAGGAAAAATTAAAAGAGATAAGTAAACAAGATGAAGCTTGGGCTGATTGCTTACAGGAGGAGCCGGGTTAAGTTTGCAGAAGGGATTCAGTCCCACTTTGCGGCAATTGTCCATGGGTTCCCCAAGCAGTGATTTGACTATATCAGTAATGTCCTTGTCACTCAAGGATGTCTAATTGAAGCGATGTTAATCTTTGGTATCTCCAGCATACTCACACATCAAACCGCTGCGCCGGCATAAAGGTAATATCCTCCAAGAGACCCAACAGCGGGTCAGATCTACTCCAGTTAAACCATTGGCCACCAATGCTCTTATTTTTGAGAAAGTAGGGGCATATTTAACGCGCTCTGTGGCGGTCAATCAGTCCGGAAGTTTGCTGTGGGTATTGAGCCGGAAGGAGCGGAAACCCGGCAAATAATTTTCGTCAACCGGAGAAGTATCTTTGCAGTAAAACCAAGTTAAATTCCAGTCTTTGGGATGGCTAGGCAGTCTGGCTTCAGGAAAAATTATATCTCTCTGCCGTTGGATGGAAACCCCTCCAAGCTCCAAGCTGTGTCCATCAGTCATTTCGGTTTGACGATTGATGTAAAAATACTCTCTGAAGAGGTCAACAGTGGGCTACTCTTCAAGATATACTTCGCAGAAGGTTTGAAAATTGCATAAGTTGGAGACAGAATTGAGGCCGATGTCTTGAGGATGAAGCTGACAAAAGTTCAGGGCATCACGAAAAAACTTTGACACGGGCGGTGAAAAACCACGAAGAAGGTGATCTGCAAAGATCACCACTTCACCCTCTTGGGGTTGTGGAGTTATCTCAGAGCTAGGGACCCGCCAGTGTATGATCTCCTTGGATGGTAAAATTCCCATGTATACATACTCCGTTAATGATAGTTCAGAGACTTGGGAGGCAACCCAGTCACAGGAAGTTGGAGTCTTAGTCATTGTTGGCGGGTTAAAAAAGTTGTAGTCTGAAAATTAAAAGTGCGGCGGGTCAATATTACGATGGTGAGCCGCCTAAATGGTTATAATGACAATTTAGTAGCTGCAGACAGGTTATGAACATAAAGTTAAACATTATTATGGAGCATGGATAAAGTGAACGTTGATCCGGTGAGAGGATAACACGACTCTCAGATTGATTGGTATATGAAGGGTCAAGTTTCGACAATTTAAACTGTTTGGATGCTGGTGGTTTGCAAATTCATGATTAAGCCGGCTGGAGGTTGGCGGGTTACAAAGGTATCATCTAAGCCGCCTAAATAACAGTGGCAAGGCAGTTATCTATAGATCTGGGATTGATGAAATTTTCCTAAGTATGGGACAAACAAGTTTCACAGTTTATGCCTATAATTTTGGATCTATGGTGATTCAAAAAATGAAGAATAATTGCTAAACCTAAAACATGGTAGTGGAACAACTGAGGAACAGGGTATTGATTTGTAGGAAGATGGGATCTATCCAGGATATGAGTAAAGGGTCAAAAATTGCCGTCATGCTACTTTTGCTTAGTTTTGGATTGAAATACACTTTTTAAGTGATGCATGGATGAACTTGGATGAACTACGATGAACTATGACAAACTCCATGAGCTAGGGCACCCTAATTTGGATCTGAGCCGAGGAAGGAGCATTACCTAAAGATTTGACTGAAGAGCGGAGGGGCGCCGCGATCTCTGGTCACAGTCAGGTTGATGCAGCGGCCTGGATGGGGCTGCTGGTGAAGATCGGCTGGGCGGCGGAGCTCTGGCAGCGGCGGACAATGTGAGGAGGAAGAAGAAGAGAGACGGGCGGGGGTAAAAGTGAAAAGAGGGGCCCCACGTCCCTATTTATAAGGAAACGGTAAATGGCATGCGCGAAAATCAAGGAGGCAACATGATTATCTCAACAGTGGAAGCGCCTCGATTCTCAGACGACCAGTTAATGCAAAAGATCCGTTGTGATGTCATGGTTTTTTTATGGATTTACTTCACATGACGTCATGGTGGGTTACAGTGATTTATTCAAGGTTCAGCATTGGAAAGACGACTCGCCAACCGAAGTAGTGAAGATTGACATGAACAAGTTCAAATCAATCTGGGGCCTAATGTTGGAGATATAACCCTGAGGTGTGACCCGCCCAGGAGGGGCCGGGTTACACCGTTGGCGACTCAGTATGAAGAAGGCCCAGGTAGGTCCAAGAAGATGAAACATGAAGACTGGTGGCGGCTTACAAGGTGGGCATGTTGAAGGCCCAAGACCTAGTGGTAGAATTGTGACCCGGAAGGTGTGAGCCGCCACGATGGTGACTTGTCTGAAAAGGCAGGGCCACTTAGAAACCGAGTTGGTCACGTTGTGTGATCCGGCTTGGACTCTTGTAAGCCCAGGGCCTCGACTTGTGTATATAAAGGCGAGACCCTGCGGCGGGTTAATTTAAAAAACAATTGATCGAGAGTTAGTTGAGGTGATTCTGCTCCCTTGTAATCGATATTCAAGTTATAGTCAACAAAAGCAGGAGTAGGCTTTTACCTCATTGTGAGGGGCCGAACCTGGGTAAACCTTGTGTCCTTTGTCCCGTTCAACCCCTTCGAGCTAACGTACGTCGCGATGGCTCCCCACCTAAGTCCTTTCACAAGGGCATCTGCCATGATAAAACCACGACAGAGCCCATGTAGCAAAGCCTCATACTCAGCTGCATTGTTAGTACAGGGAAACATCAGCCTTAAAACATAACAAAACTGGTCACCTCGCAGGGAAGATGTTGGGGATGTAACTACTGGGTATGACCCGCCGAGGAGGGGCCGGGTCACGCCACTAGCGGCTTAAAGATGAAGAGGCCCGATAAGGTCCAAGAAGATATGAAGATGGCGGTTCATAGAGCAAGCCAATTGAAGGCCCAATACCTGGAAACGACTTGAAGCCCACGGGTGTGAGCCGCCATATGTTTAAACTTGTCTTGTAAGGCAAGCTTAGTTAGAAACCGAGCCGATCATGTTTGTTTGAGCCGGCCGGGACTCTGTAAGCCGCCGGGCATTAACCTATATATAAAGGGGTGACCCAGCGGCGGGTTAACTCAAGGAACAATCGATCGAGAACTAGGTCAAGCGTATTCGCACCCTGGTAATCGAAACACAAGCAATACAACCTGAAGCAGGAGTAGGCTTTTACCTCATTGAGAGGGGCCGAACCTGGGTAAACTCTCTGTGTCCTTTGTCCCGTTTAACCCCTTCAAGCTAACCTAGTTGCGATGGCTCCACACCTAAGTCCTTTTGCTAGGCCATCTGCCGTGTTAAGTCCACGACAGTTGGCGCCCACCATGGGGCCAGCGCACGGTGGTTTCGATTTCTTGAAGGGCAGCTTCTCAGGGATCAAGGGATATGCCGTGGGCCGGATGACCAAGAGTCGCCGCGGCAAGATCTACATCGACGACGCAGGCTGGGTTCCCGAGGCCGATTCAATCGAATATGGGTACCGGGTCCCCTTCGGCGGAATCCACATCTTCATCGGCAAGATCGGTGAGTCGGAACCTGAGCCGGACACCTGCACTGACATCATCGAGACAGCTCGGCGCGCGCGACCCGCCAAGATTCAAGCCGCTGTGAAGCACACTTTTGTTGGGTTTGTTCATGGAGCGGATCTTGAGGAAGGATCTGCATCTGGCGGAGAGACGGTCATCCACTCTGATGATGAGTCCTCAACCAGTGAGACCAATTCAATGTATCAATTGCAAGATGGCGGGCTTGGGGGCTATTCCGATGGCAACAGTATTCCGGACCCCTATGAGCCGCCGAACAGAGTCGCGATCTTCATGGCCGGCACACAACCGGTGCTGAATTCATCAACTGCGGCGGCTATGACTTCCGGTTCAACGGCTGAGGTGACGGCCGGCGCGAGCGGTTCTGTGCGCCCACCGGCTCAAGTTTTGTCCGAACTCTTAGACGCCTTGGCAACTTTGTTAGAGGCAGAGGTGACTCCGGCGACTCAAGCCCAGCATAAGGTGGATGTGGCAAAACTGCGAGACGAGATAGCTCAAGCTAAAATTGAGCTTACCGCTGAGAATGCTAGGATGGCAACAAAATGAGCCGCCCTGGACGCTGAGTCACAATGGATTCAAGCAAAAAAATTCTAGTTAACCTTGGACCAGAATGCATCCAACACCGTTCTACGAAGAAGGCATCAGAGCCGTTTACCTTTGGAGTACGATGCGAGGAATCTTTTTCATACCCCTGGGGCAGGACCAAGTAACCCGCCCGAGGTGACCCGGGCTGTTGAAGCGCCCGCGGCCGGGGCAACGGCTCAACCGCATGTTGCGGATTCGCCCCGCTTAAATTTAATCCCGCCTCAGCAAGTGCCTACACCGTCGGGTCATTTTTCTAATCCTCTGGATAATATGCTTGCTGTGGCGTCACGACTGGCGGCTCTTCCAGTACAAGGTGAGTCTCCCACGGCGGTTGAAGCCCGGAAGGCTGTGGAGCTTCTTCAGACGGCGGTGGCTCAGCAGGCGGCTTATTCATACAACCGAGATCGGATTCATTCGACTCCACGCCACAGTCGGAGTTACAGTCGGCGTATTGAGTCGCCGGCAGTTTCGAGCAGTGAACGGCACCGTAACCAGCCCCGTGGACATGACCCGCCACGTGCTGATAATGAGGCTCAAGCTTTGGTGGATCAGGCCAGGGCACGTCGGGAGGCGGAGCTGGCGGCTCAGCAGCGGCCTCAGCATAACCCGTCGGTGTCTGTAGAAGCTGGGATGATTTCTAGGACCGTGGGCATGCCGTGCTTGGTGTCGGCTTTGCGTAATGAGCGCCTGCCCAAGGATTTTAAGGGCCCTCGCAAGGTGCCCAATTACACAGCTGATCAATCTCCGGAGGCATGGGTTGAGACCTATGAGATGGCCATGGAGATGTTAGACGTCAACGACGCTGTGTGCGCTAAGTATTTCACCATGATGTTGGATGGGCCGGCTCATACCTGGTTGAAAGGATTACCTGCCAACTCCATCAGTTCATGGGCACAGTTGAAAGCATGCTTTATTCAGAATTTCAGAGATACATGTAAGCAACCCATGTCGATCATCGACCTTGACGCCTGTGTCCAGCTTGAGGATGAGTCAACCAATCACTGGGTCCGCCGAGTCTCGGCTATTATTCACTCATTAGATAGCATCAATGCCAGTTCAGCCATCCTGATTTTGGAGAAAAATTGCCGTTTCCTTCCCCTCAAATAGAAGCTAGGGCAGCTTAAGCGCCACTGTAATGATATGGGAGAGCTCATGGCGGCTCTCACCAAATATGCCGACTCGGATAGTACTAAAGACCCAGCGTCTGATAAAGAGAAGGCTGGCAAGGGGAAGAAGGGCGGCAATGGAAAGGGACAGCAGCACAATACGGCGGGTCAAGGTAACAACGGTAAGCGCAAGCAAACCGATGGTGGTTCAGACTTTGTGGCTAACACCAGCACGCAGAATAGCAATCAGCGCCGTAAGGGGAAATCATCAGTGCCCCGGTTTGGCGGGCCAAAGTTTAACCTGGAGGCAATAATGAATCAACCTTGTCCGAAGCATGGCTCTCAGGATAAGCCGGCCACTCATTTGTGGAAAGATTGCTTCATCATGAGGGAGTATAGAAATTTCGGTTTTTATCAGAACCATCACGGCCCAAATGGCGGGTCAGGATCCGGCTCTCATGGGCCCGGCTTTGGAGGTGGCGGTGCAAACTCTAGTTTTCAAGGCCAAGGTAATCAAGGCGGTGTTAATCAGCAGCCCGGTCAGGGTAATCAGCAGCAGCAGTCTGGTTATCAGAGTAATCCAAAGCAGTTGAATAGTGGCCAATATCATGTTTTTACCACAAATTTGTGCAAGCGAGATCAGAAGGTTCATAAACGCGCGGTGAGCACGGTCGAGCCGACAGTCCCTCGATACTTGCGATGGTCAGAACAGCCCATTGTATGGAGCCGTGAGGATCACCCGCTCCGGGTCGACAACCCGGGACAACTGGCTTTGGTGGTGGCTCCTCAGATTGGAGGATACAAGTTCACAAAGGTACTTATGGATGGAGGCAACAGTATCAATATCATGTACTATGATACTTTTCGCCGTATGAATTTAACTGACAAAGATCTTAAGCCATCTTCTACTGTGTTTCACGGGGTGGTGCCTGGTAAGTCGGTGTATCCGGTGGGTAAGATAGCTTTGGAAGTGGCTTTTGGCAATGAGCAGGATTATAGAGCTGAAACGTTGGCTTTTGAGGTGGTCAAGATCAAGAGCCCTTATCACGCCCTGTTTGGACGACCGGCTTATGCCAAGTTTATGGCACGGCCTTGTTATGTTTATCTACAGCTTAAAATGCCGGGTTGTAAGGGTACCATTACGGTACATGGTGACAGGAAGATAGCTTTGGAGTGTGAAGAGGGTGATGTTGCCTACGCTGAGTCTGTTTGTGCAACAGAAGAGTTGAAGTTTTACAAAGATAATGTTGACCCGGTGGATATGATCCCTTTGAAGAAGCCGACCACAGAGCATGACCCCTTGTTGAAGTTTAAGTCGGCAGATGACACCAAGCAGGTCGATTTTGTCCCTGGCAATTCATCCCAACAGTTCATTATCAGTGCCAACCTGGCTCCAAAATAGGAAAGCGCGCTCATCGAGTTCATCCGTGAGAACCGGGACATCTTTGCATGGAAGCCTTCAGACATGCCAGGTGTACCGAGGGAACTCGCTGAGCACACTCTCAATATTGATCCGAAGTTTAAATCGGTCAAGCAATTTCTTCGTCGTTTTAATGAAGAGAGGCGCAAGACCATTGGTGAAGAGGTGGCCCGGCTCTTGGCGGCTGGTTTTATTGTTCAAGTTTTTCATCCTGAATGGTTGGCTAACCCGGTGCTGGTGCTTAAGAAAAACGGCACTTGGCGTATGTGTGTGGATTACACGGACCTTAACAAGGCCTGTCCGGCTGATCCTTTTGCTCTCCCTCGTATTGATCAGGTCATTGATGCTACGGCGGGTTGTGAGCGTTTGAGTTTTTTAGATGCTTATTCTGGTTATCATCAGATCAAGATGGCAGTTAAGGACCAGGAGAAGACATCTTTTATCACTCCTTTTGGAGCCTTCTGCTACGTGTCTATGCCTTTTGGGCTTAAGAGTGCCCAGGTGACTTATCAGCGTTGTGTTCAGAATTGCCTCCACAGCCAGATTGGACGCAATGTTCATGCTTATGTGGATGATATTATTGTGAAGTCTAGGAAGAAGGAGACCTTGTTAGATGATTTGAAGGAGACCTTTGACAACCTCCGGGTCTACAAGATGATGCTTAACCCGGCCAAGTGTGTCTTTGGCGTGCCCGCAGGCAAGCTCTTGGGTTTTTTGGTCTCTAGGAGAGGTATTGAAGCTAACTCGAAGAAAATCAAGGCTATCACTTCTTTGGCTAAGCCGGCATGTATTAACGATGTCCAGCGTTTGGCAGGTCGTATCGCGGCTTTAAGCCGGTTTATAAGCCGCCTGGGAGAAAAGGCTATTCCCCTCTACCAATTGATGAAGAAAACAGATCGCTTTGTTTGGAGTGATGCTGCTAATCAGGCGTTCGAGGCGCTTAAAAACAGTTGGTTGAGCCGCCGGTTCTTGCAGCTCCTATTGACAAGGAGCCCTTGCTGTTATATGTGGCTGCTAACAGCAGAGCCGTCAGCGTAGCAGTTGTGGTGGAAAGGAAGGAATCAGGCAAGGAATATCCGGTTCAAAGGCTGGTTTACTATGTCAGTGCGGTATTAATTGAATCTAAGCAAAGATACCCGCATTGGCAGAAGCTAGTGTATGGAGTGTTCATGGCCAGTTGCAAATTGAAGCATTATTTCCAAGGTCACCCTATTACTGTGGTCAGTTCTGCTCCTTTAGGGGATATTATTCAAAACAGAGAAGCTACAGGCCGGGTGGCCAAGTGGGCCATTGAGCTGGGACCTCATGGTTTGAAGTATATGCCTCGGACAGCCATCAAGTCTCAGGCACTTGTGGATTTCATCAATGACTGGACGGAGTTGCAGATGCCTAAGGAGAAGCCTGATAACACATATTGGACTATTCATTTTGATGGATCCAGACAGTTGGAAGGCTCGGGGGCTGGAGTTATTTTGACTTCCCCACGAGGTGATAAGTTTTGCTATGTCTTAAGGTTGATGTTCCCTTGTACTAACAATGCAGCTGAATATGAGGCCTTGCTCCATGGTCTTCGGATGGCCAAAGAGATGAATCTAAGCCGGGTCAGGTGTTTTGGTGACTCAGATCTGGTGGCTCAGCAAGTTTCAGGAACTTGGGGTTCTAAAGACCCGCTCATCGTGGCTTACTGCCGGGCGGTTGATGCTATTGCTGGGCATTTCAAAGGTTATCAAGTGGAACATGTTGATCGCAGGAAAAATGAGGCGGCTGATGCTTTGAGCCGACTGGGGTCTCAACGTAAGCCGGTACCACCTAATGTTTTTCTTGATATTCTGAACAATCCTTCAGTTAAACTGCCTACGGAAGAGGATCTTGCTATCCCTGACCCGGAGGCACAGCTGGTGGCGGCTCTTCATGATATTCCTGATTGGACAGTTCCGTATTTGGCTTATATGACCCGGGGTGAATTACCTGAGGATGAAACTTTGGCCAGGCAAATAACCCGGCGGTCTAAGTCAATGACCATTGTCAATGGCGAGTTACACCGATACAGTGTCACAGGGGTATTTCAGCGATGTATCTCTCCTGAAGAGGGCCGTGAAATTCTAAGAGAGATTCATGAAGGAGACTATGGCCATGATGCCGGTTCTAAGTCTCTTGTAGCTAAGGCTTTTCGTCATGGGTTTTATTCGCTGACGGCTCATGCTGATGCAGAGGATCTGGTTAGCAAGTGTGACGGTTGTCAGAAATTTTCCAGACGAGCTCATGTGCTGGCTCAAGAATTGAGGATGATTCCAATCACTTGGCCGTTTGCGGTCTGGGGGCTGGATATGGTTGGGCCTTTTAAGAGATCTAAGGACAAAAATACCCACCTATTGGTGGCGGTTGACAAATTCACAAAATGGGTTGAGGCAGAGCCAGTCAGCAAGTGTGATGCGGCAACGGCGGTTCAATTCCTTAAAAAGGTGATTTTCCGTTTTGGCTACCCTTATAGTATCATAACTGATAATGGTACTAATCTTTCCAAAGGTGCTATGAAAGAATTCTGTCCAAAGGTGCTATGTATCATCAGTGGCTCACCCCCAGTCCAATGGTCAAGACGAAAGGGCCAATCAAGAAATCTTGAGAGGCATAAAGCCCCGGCTTATGGTCCCTTTGCAGAGGACGCCGGGTTGTTGGGTTGAGGAATTACCCTCAGTACTTTGGAGTATCAATACTACACCCAACAGATCCACGGGTTATACGCCTTTCTTCATGGTGTACGGAGCAGAGGCGGTTCTTCCTAGTGACATCCGTCACGATTCGCCCCGTGTGGCGGCTTATGTTGAACCTGATAATGAAAAAGCACGTCAGGATGATCTTGACCTCCTGGATGAGGAGCGTGACCTTGCAGCGGCTCGTTCGGTGATTTACCAGCAAGATCTGCGTCGTTGTCATATCCGTCGGGTTAAAACCCGGACCTTTCAAGAAGGTGATTTGGTGCTCCGGCTCATCCAGGATCAAACAGATATGCACAAGTTATCCCCACCTTGGGAAGGGCCTTTTGTGGTCAGCAAGAATTTGAACAATGGGTCATACTACCTCATTGATATTCAAGATCACAAGGACTCACACACATCTGAGGAGGAGACCCGCCGGCCTTGGAACATTGCTCATCTTCGGCCTTATTACACTTGAGCTACTGGCTCTTGTGTTGTACATATTTTCATCCATGTATATATTATGATCAAGTATAATAAAGTCGGCATCCCTGATAATTCAGGGCCTCTGTCGTTTCATTTCTGAGTATCTGAGTCTTTATTGTCAGTTCATAAGATCACTTGGGGGCTTCCTGCTCACTAAGCATAGCTATGACTACCCTATTGATCCGGCTTATACGCCTTGTTGCAAATCACTTGGGGGCTTATTGCCCAAGTTAAAAGGTTACCAAAGAGAACTTGCTACAATGAGCAGTTCAAACATAGGCATCCTGCCTTGAGGGCTCATTATAGGTCACTTGGGGGCTTCCTGTTCAATGAACATAGCTATTCTTACTCTCTTGATTGGCTTGGATGCCAGGTGTGAAACACCAAATTCCGGGTTATCCTGCCTATATGTCTGCCACTCCGCCCAGGTTATCTGGAATGACCCGCCGTACTCTTGACAGTCAATCTTATAAAGACCCTGAACTTGTCAAAGTTAAAACGATGGTTGGTCATGTGAGGCCAGGCTTACAGGTTTGAATGAAGGATTAACTCAGCGGCTGTGCGGCCCATGAACAGCACTTGATATTGAGGCTTGGCAGCCTATGAAAGCCTTGCTTTTTCTGATTTGTTATTTTCTTTGAACATTGTTTGGGTTCATATCCTTGTACCATATTGATATATGGTTTAAAACGATTCAGGCCATGTAGCCTTAATCCTTATGACTCATATTTGAGCATATTTGGGGTTTTGATAACCCGGTCTGGCTTTGGATGATAAGTCGCCAGTATATTTTGATTGTGCACTTGGAGTTATGTGCTCTAAGTTTTGGGCTGTTACCCTTACTGCATATGGCGCTGTAAGCCGGCGGTATGAACCAATTTCAAAGGTATGTGTTTACTTGTTATATGAATATGCAAGGTTTGATAACCCGCCCTGGTTATGGACTATACAGTCACCAGCAAATTTTATATGGGACATCATGACCCGCCCTGGGATAAACCGCCAGGGCACATGTTATCTGCTTGTGTGCAAGGAATATGATAATATGACCTGCATGATTGATAATGTTATGAGTATGAATAGCAGATCTTCCAATATCAAGATCGGCGGTTTAAAGTATTATGCAGATAAACATGCACGATGGCATGGCAGATCACTGTTTTACACTAGCCTATTACAAGGCTTTCTGTGGCCCAATTGATTGAAAGTTTTTCCGAGCAAAATACGCCAGGTTGCCGTCTGAGAGCCGCCTCGTGATTCAGTTGCCCTGGTCGTGGCGAGTTGAAGCTTCCGGGTCATCCAGCGCTGGTTCTTCTTCTTCCTCCACTGGCTGGAACTCAAGCGATGTTCAATTGATGCCAGTTATGGCTTTGAATACAGCTTCATTATCTATGAGCACTGATGGATCAATATCAGGAGCAAAAGTGTGCTTATGTGTTGGTGGAATAAGGTCCATAACTTCGTAAACCGGCATTTTCACTTTTGCGTTTTTAGCAGTATAAGCTGCCTGATACTTGGAGAGATCGGTCACCTCAGCCAACTTGCTTGCCAAAGGATGCATTTCCTTTACAATTTTGGTGAAGTCGTCTGCATTGAAGGGAGACCCATCTTCTTTTAAGTCGGGACAGCCAGTGGCCAATTCCTCCGGGTCAAGCTCTGCTTGCCATGCCTTGGCCCGGCTCAGGGCAGTGATGGCACCAGCTCTGGCGGCTGACTGCTTTATCTCCTACACCCTTTGGGGTACGACGGATAGTTTGTCCAGTGTTTCTCTGATGAGTGAAGGTGGCTGTTTAGTATGGGAGACGGCAGCTATAGCTCGTTGAGCGCCGGTGTATAACTGCTCCACAAGGGTGTATGCAGCTTTAAGCTTCACGGGCATGTCTGGGCCAAGGTTGGAAATTCTGGAGCCTGCATTAGCAAAGATATTGATAAACCGGCTAATGATTGTTATACATTGATGGTGAAAGATTGAAGTACTATATTACTTACCAAAGATGGCAGCTGTCATGCTATTGATTTGATGTTTCAAGACGGATAACTCATCAGTCACCGGCTTTAGAGCAGCTTCGGCATCTTCCGCTCTTTTTAGCAGAGCCGCCTTCTCGGTGTCCCAGCCGGTTCTTTCAGCGCTGAAATCCTTTTTCAAATTCTCCATGTCTTCCAAAGTAGTTTTCAGTTCTGATTTGGCCTTGGAAGTTTCAGATTGCTGTGTTTGGATGTTCTGCCGCAGATCCACTACTTGGGATTCTTTCATATTTAATTCAGCCTGCAAGATAAGGAGATTAAGCAGCAGTATGTGGTTATGATGATCATCTTAAAGTCCCAAGCATAATACAAGTATTTTACTTGGCACTTGGGGGCTAATGTACATTGCGCTTTTTGAAGACAAATTTTTAATGACCCGGCTAAGTTTCTTCAACTACAGCCGGCTCATGGGGGCTACATATTTGGATTTGTTCATAAATATGGTGGTAAGTCCCGGCATAGCTAGGCAGCTTAAGCCGGCCCTTGGGGGCTATGTATGCGGGTTTTAGCACTACAATTGGAAGTCCCGGCTTAACCTTCCAGTTTAAGCCGGCCCTTGGGGACAACTTGTTCGGCAGTTACATAATGCTATGGCATAGTTACAAGATCAAAGAGGTTATCTAAGTCTACAGCATATTCAATTTTTTCATATTTAGTAGACTTGGCGGCTGGCAGATATATACTTATATGAGAAGGTTTTTGTTAGTGCTTACCTCAAAGCGCTCCTTCATGAGGTTAACCAGGCCGGCTTCAAAATCACGGCTGGTGTGAAGGCGGTTTAGATAACCCGCATGAATCTCGTGAGCATTGAACTGGGCATAACTCTCCAAATCTAGTTTCCACTTGCCCTTGTCAGCACCTGAGAATTCTTCTTTGGCGCTGTGTATAGATAAGACGGTGGGGTTGCCTGGTGTTGTATAAGCCGTCCCAGTAACTACTACGTCTTCAGCTTCTTGAGCCGGCTGAGCGGGACTGGACGGCTTAGCAGGAGCCGGGTTAACATCCATGGAGTCCATAGTGACATGGTGCTCTTCTGGCGGCGGATCATCAATGGCTGCTTCAGAGGTTTGACGCAAAGATTCAGATATTGTCTGCTTCTCCGGGTCAGCAGCTTTGGGATCTTCAGCCGGTTTATTCACTTTCGGCTTATTGCTGGGCTTGGCTATAGCACTGGAAATAAAGCACATGACGGGGTTAGTATATCAATTGAGTAAGTGTTAAAGCAAATAAGCTTAATGTTCTCACCTAGGTACGGTTTTGAAAAGAGGAATCTGAGTTCCAGTTGAGTCGCCGGAGGAAGAGTGAGGAGTTCCCTGGTAATTTGAGTCGGACGAATTAAGTGGTTGGCGAATAAGACCTGCTTTTGGGTAAAAAGAGATTGGATTCCGAGGCACCTCTTTCCGGCGTTTTCGAGGAGCCAGTATATTGGGTAAACCGGAGAAAAGTTCTCCACCTCCACTATTCCGGGTTGTGCGGCGAGCTTCATGCTGCTGTTTCTTCAAAATAAAGTTGGGATCCAAGTAAGCTAAAGGATGAGAAAATCTTACTTTCCGGCTCACTTTCCGAGTTCTCTGTCTTGATAAAGGCTCTGAGTCGGAGGAAATGATAGTTACCTCTTCGACATCCGCCTGACTTCCTTCCACGTCATCCTGAGAATTTTTGGCGTCAATGAGGTGTATAAAGAAAGAGCCAAGGGAGTCAAGTTTTACCTCCGACTCATCGTCATTCAAAGCAAATAGTTCGGAGGTGTTCGTTTTCTTCTTGGCGGGCTTTTTGGGAGCCTTATGCTTTGTCCTGGTCTTCTTGGCCGATTTTATCCTGAAGCTTCTTGCTCCAGAAGGGGGAATCAGCCTGCAGAAGTTTAAATAATAATGAGAAGGAAGATTGACAAATAATGATTTAGTGAAAGTTGTTTGAAAATGCTTACAGCTGGCGGCTTGTTGAGGGTGCAGAAGGGGTTTAGCCCCACTTTGCTGCAGGTCTCTAGACTCTCATTGAGCAGAGTCTTTGTTATATCATTGATTTGTTTGTCATCCAGACGGATGGGAGAGTAACGCAGCGGATCTTTAACATCGCCGGTATACTCACACATTAAGCCGGGGCGGCGGCTTAAGGGAAAGATTCTCCATGCGACCCAGCAACGAACCAGATCGACTCCAGTCAAACCGTTGGCCATCAAGGCTCTGATCTTTGAAAATATGGGCATATGTTTGGCCCGTTCTTCTGTACTGATCCGTTCTGGGAGAGGATGTATGTTGCTAAGCCGGCTTTCATGATAACCCGACAGAGGATTTTTGTCTTCTGGAGAGGTGTCTTTGCAATAGAACCAAGTTTGGTTCCAGTCCTTAGGATGGCTGGGAGGTGCGGCAGCAGGGAACATGGCTTCTTTTCGCCTCTGAATTGAAATGCCCCCTAGCTCTAAGTTGGGCCCGTCCGTGAACTCGGTCTGGCGGGTCAGGTAATAGAATTCCCTGAACAATTCGACAGTGGGCTCTTGTTGAAGGTACACTTCGCAAAAGACTTGGAAATTGCAGATGTTTGAAACAGAGTTGGGCCCGATATCTTGAGGATGGAGTTGGAAGAAATGCAGCATGTCACGAAAGAATTTTGAACCGGGTGGAGTGAACCCCCTGTTGGATTTCGGGTTCCGCAAATCCTTGAGAGGTTCGAACTCTGGGGTGCGTGCGAAGAACTCGTCCTCCCCAGTCTGCCTACTCGCTAATCTCACAGCCTAGCTCGACTAACTGTCAGAAAAAGAGACACAGCAGTTTACCCAGGTTCGAGCCACCTTGCGGTGTAAAACCCTACTCCTGCTTTCTGGTGGATTGGCCTCGAGGGGCTGAGGATGAACTAGTACAGTGGCGAACAGCCTCAGGAGGAGAGGTGTTCTTGAGCTCGAGTGAGCTGGTGTAGTGAGGGTGATCTCAATGATCCGTCCCCCTCTATGGTGGTGGCTAAGTCCTATTTATAGCGGCCTTGGTCCTCTTCCCAAATGAAAGGCGGGAAGGGATCCCACAACGGCCAAATTCAAAGGAAGACAACTAGTACATGCTATCCTGACAAAAGTAGTCTTCGCCTCCAAAAGCCTCTGGTCGTGATGCTGTGGTGGGCTCGGTGATGACCTCCGTCCTGCCATCCTGGCGGTCTTGGTCTTGTTGCACGGGAATGGAAACCTTTGGTTGATTCCTCGGGACTCCGCGCCTGTGCTTGCTTCCTTGGCGCCAAAGAGGAAACTGGTACACTGCGCCCACTGGCGCCTGCCTAGCCTTGGTCGTCATGGCTCATGTCATCCGGACCTCATGAGGTGAGGCTTGCATGGAACTCTCCGCTCCTCAGGAGCCAGCCTAAGGAGGCCGCTCCTCGGAGGGGGGGGGGGTCTTGGTGTCGTCCTCCTCGCGAGGCTTGGCCCCTCGTGAGGGTCTTGAGTTGTTGTCGCTGAAGCTGGGCCGTACCAGGGCCAGATGACCCGAAACATCAACCCAGGGTGGGTGATCCGCCCAGCTCCAAGTGATCGTATGCTCAGACCACCTCAAATATTGTGGTACAGCCGACTCAACTGCATTGACAGCCCATTTAAGGACCTTCCGATCATGCTTGCAAGTGCCCGTAGTGAAGACATGGTACTGGCCACTGTTAAGTTGCTTAGGATTACTCTGATAACCTGACTGGTTACTCTGCTGCTGATTACCTTGCCCAGACTGCTGATTATGACTACCATGGTTTGCATGGCTCTGATAACCAGAATTTGAGCCGCCGCCACCAAAGCCGGCTCCCCAGAAACCTCCTGAGCCTGATCCGCCTGGCGGCCCATTACCGTTGCCATGATGCTGTTGAAACGACTGGTTCCTGTACTCCTGCATGATATAACAATCCTTCCAAGTGTGACTAGACGGCTTGTTAGGATAACTGGGTTTAGGGCACGACCCATTAAGGGCTTCCTCATAATTCTTGGGCTTTCCCCCATTATAAGGCTGCTTGGCATTATGACGCTGATTTTTAAACCCTGTGTTAGTGTTAGCCACAAAGTCTGACCCGCCATCGGGGTGTTTGCGTTTTCCGCCATTACCATGGTTATTGTGATTACCATTCTGCGTCGAGGCATTCTGCTGCTGACCCTTGCACTGGTACAACGAGGTGCTATACAAACGGTTTTTAACCCCTTTCCGCGATGGCATTTTGAACCATCGCCAAGTGAGTGTCTACGATAGGGGGGTCCTTCCCACACGACCCAGAAACAGTCGGGGATAGGGAGCCTTGGTGCATACAGTTGTCCCTATAAAACTGTTTCTGATATCTCGAATATCCCAAACGCTCCATCCTTGCTACTCGTTTGTGCTCGCATTGCCATCGTAGTCGGTATTCTATGGTGCTACGTTTACCATGCGTGGCCCATCACAAACAGTTCACGATTATAGAACGTGTATGATAAGTAGACAATCACACATGTTCACTCTTCCCGAACCATATGCAATAACTAATTAAGAAGATTAGCTATTCATCGTATGAGTGTCAGATAGGATTACGAAATGTTGGACCATCATAACATCATCGTACATGATAACTATCGCACACGCTATTCTGTGGTGTAACATTTACGATGTGTACCACATCAGAAACAGTTCATGATTGCAAATCATGTACGATAAGGCAACTATCACAAACATTTAGTTTGCCCGCACCATTTGTGATATTGTCTGACATCACACACGCTTTGCAAATGGCAACTGTGTGCATGATCGCACACGTTTCCTCTCTGTGAACCATGTCTGATTATGGTGTATATCACAAACGTTTGTGTTTTACCGACCGTGTGCGCTGTAACAACTTGCAGAGCATAATTTCACCATAATTTAATTGCTGCTATTTAAAATTGTACCAGATTTGAATTTGAAAGTATGCTATAGCTTTATTCATATACATCATGTTCAAACAACCAATGCATTATTCGATTCACATGTACATATGTTCAAGAATTACATAAGCACCAAATAAAGAATGATGAACCATGGTTGTATACTTGTACTATTAAAGACAGTAAAGAAAGAGGCGAAATACATTCTAGTTGTTGAACAATGTGAAGCGGAATACCCATATTGTGCCCTCCTCCATGCAGAAGGCACGCACGACTCTAGTCCAACCCCTTGTGATGGCCGACCGCCCATCCTTCACTGTCTTCATGAACACATCTAGATAGTGATCATGTTCTGGTAGAAATACTTTAACCTTTGCATGCCCACCAATCATGTAGTTTGAGAGGTAATCTTGAGTAAACTGCTTTGGGAACCACTGCAAAGGAAAAAGATTTAGACATTGTCATCTAACACAACTCATTATGGGCAGTAAAAAGAAGGCTGCAGAGTTCTTACATACCATCCTGCAGTTCTCTGTTGTCTTGGATAAAGTGTAAACAAATAGTTTAATTGCCATCTTTTGACCCATTTTACTAACAATCTTTATCAGCTTCCTCACTTGATGTCGGTTCATCAATATCTCATTGCCCCATATGTAGAAAGGGTCAAAGCGCGGATCTTTACCAATGACATATGTACCTAAAAGCACCAAGTTAATATTACAAGCTAAACAGCAATTGCACAATGATGTTGTCCGGGGTTGGATGCGACATATGCCAAGGGATGGCTTATCATGGTGGGAGCTAGTAGAATGTCGCCGGTGCCTGGAAGCGGGATGAGGCGTAGACACGAACGCCGGCGTACTTTACCCAGGTTCGGGGCTCTCCTAGGAGATAACACCCCTAGTCCTGCTCTGCGGGGTCTTCGCATGATCACTAAGGCACTAGTGAGTACAAGGTGCTCCTTGAGCTGTATGCCAGAGGTAGAAGAGAGCAGGGCCGACTCTCTCCTCACTCTGAATGAGTCTAGGTTTCACAGGTTCGGGGCCCTTTGCATGGGTGCCCTGGGGGGTTTATATAGGCCTACCCCCCAGGGGTACAATAGTCATCTGGCCGGGTGTAGGGTACGGCGGTCAGCGTCTCTGGCCGCCGGCTTCTCTGTCAGCTGCTGGGGCCCGCCGCCTGGTGGGCCCCACCGACTGGTCTGGCTCGGAGCCGACAGGCCGCTCCCGCCACTTGCGGGTCTCATCGGCTGCTTGTTGCTATAGTCGTAATGCTGATGACGCATGCTTGGTCGGGGGGGCGTGGCTACAGTCCCGCCGTCGGGTGGGAGATCACTGTAGCCACATCGTGTCTTTTCTGGTTTAATGGCGCGCGGACTTCGAGGGAGGAGGGGCCGCTTGCTAGAGGCCGGCCTCCCACCGGTCTGACTGGTCAGGCTCTGCCGCCCTCCAGTCTCTCGCTTCCTGGTAGGGCCTGCCGCCTGCAGGCCGTACCGACAGGCCGTCGTGGGAACAGGGCTTCGCCTGATAGGAATGACGTCAAGGGTGGGGTGGCCACAGTGCCATGTCGTGAGGAGATCTCTGCCTGTACGGAGCACTGTAGCCGCACCGTGCCCTGGATATGGGGGGATGGACTATACTGTAGCCACATCCTGTCTTGTCTTCTTAATGGGGGCGTAGACTTTGAGGGCGTCGTGGGCCGCCTGTTCTAGGAGCCGGCCTCTTTGGAGGCCGCCTGCTAGGAGTCGGCCCGTCTTGGGGCCGTCTTCCGGTGCTTGGCCGTCCTCTGGCAGCCAGCCTCATGCGCCAGCCAGCCACCAGAAGGCGGCGCTTCATCCTTGATGCTTGAGGGGCGCAGCCGGCCCAATGTCTTGAAATGCTCAGGGACCCGGGTTAGGCTACCCGTGGCCCATTACTCCGACAGTAGTCCCCGAAGCTGGTGAGGCGTCGCGGCCGATAAGTCGAGAGGCCTCAGCAGCTTCCTTCTCTGAATGCTCTCGCTGAATGCTTCGTTCGCCTCCTGGTGTGCCGCCTGCTGGGAGTCGGTCGTGACCAGGCGGCTTCGTCTGATAACTTCGAAACGCTGAGGCGGGAACCAAGTGGCGGGCCGGTAGAGCCTCTAGGCGCGCCGCCCGCAACAAGCACGCCACGCGGCGCCAGCTAGCCGGGCCAGCCCGCCAGTCACGCGCGTGATGGGACGTGGCAGCAGGCCGGGCCCACCACTACTGGGCCTCGGCGCGCGGGCGGATCCACTGCGGCCGAGGTAGACGGTCGTGATTCCGTGCGGGGTCACTGCGCGCAGTAACCCGCGTGATAACCGCGGGGCCGTGGGGTCGTGGGTGCAGTTAATCCCACGATCCCACGCCCCGCCCCCTCGGCTTCGTAGCCTAGGGGCTATAAGTAGGGGGAGGAGGTGGAGCGGCAGAGCACTCATGCCCTCCTCTCCCTTCGCCATTTTTGTCCTTCTCCTTTCCTTGCTACCGCCGCACCTCCGCGCTCCGCCGAGGCGCCGCCGCAGCTCGCCGCCGTCGGTCCCCTTCGCCCCAAGCCTCTTGCTCCGCCATGGCCCTCGCCTCCGCCGCAGCGCCATTTCTCCGTCTAGCTCGGTCCCCATGGCGCGCGAGAAGGGAGGGGATAGGGATGGCTCGGTCGTGATCGAGGACCACCTTGCCTTCCTTCGTGCCACACGGCGGCTGCCCGGCGCGGGCTTCATCAAGGTGCGCGTGCCGCCGGAGAGGGAGATTTCGCCGGCGCCGCAAGGAGGCGAGCGGGTCATCTTCCGCTCGCACTTCCTCCGCGGCTTCGGCCTGCCGGCGAGTGGATTCCTCCGTTCCTTCCTCGACTTCTACCATCTTCAGCCGCATCATCTGATGCCCAACACCGTGACGCTGCTGTCCGCCTTCGTCACGATGTGCGAGGGCTATCTTGGCATCCTCCCCACCATCAAGTTGTGGGGAGCATTCTTCTACACCAAACTGGGCACCTCCGCCAGGGAGAAGGCGGCCCAGTGCGGTGCCTTCGTCACGGTGCGCCGTCCGTCGGGGAACAATGCCTTCCCCGCCATCAAGCTGTCACAGTCGGTCAAACTGTGGCAGAAATCATACTTTTACGTGGAGAACGTCGATCCGGCAATCGACTTCATCAACCTGCCGCCCTATGAAGCCGGCCCTCCGGCCGAGCCTCGGGCCAACTGGGGCTACAAGCCGAGACCCTTGTCGGCCGACGCCACCGCCACCATCAACCGGCTCCGGGTGCTGACGGGCGTAGAAGGCCTCAAGGTGTCCGACCTGCTGGTCACCTTTGTCGAGCGCCGGGTTCTCCCGCTCCAAGGTCGGCCTCATCTGATCTGTCGGATGAGCGGGCACCGTGACCCGAGCCGGATGTGCACGAGGGACATGCCGACTGCCGAAGTTGCCCGTATGGTGAACGAGATCTCCGACCTCAAGCTGTCGGAAGGGTCCTGGTGGTTCGACAAGCGGCCATACTCCTGCGCCGACCCGCCGCCTGCTCCGGCGGCGGTCGTTGTGGTGGGGCCGGGTGAAGGCTATCAGCCGGACCGGGAAGTGAGCGACGTGGACGACCCTGACTTGGGGGCGGCCGCCCTGGAAGACGACGCCGCGGGCGGCGGTGACGTAGCAGGCGGCTCCGAAGAAGGAGGCGGCCTTGAGACTTGGCCTGACGACGATGACAAGTAGGACGAGCCGCGCCATGCGCGAGGCGCTGACAAGGCGGACGTGGGCCCTTCTACCGGGCCGGCTGCTCGAGGCGGTACGCGCAAGCGCAAACAAGGCGTCGTCTTGTTCGG
This sequence comes from Thinopyrum elongatum, assembly GCA_011799875.1. Lineage (NCBI taxonomy): Eukaryota > Viridiplantae > Streptophyta > Magnoliopsida > Poales > Poaceae > Thinopyrum > Thinopyrum elongatum. The sequence goes on from CM022299.1 coordinate 423,662,324, forward strand.
TAGCGTGCCGAAGAGGGCCAAGAACCCGACCGCGGCGACTAAGCGGAAGGAGGCCGCTGCAAAGGCGACCAAGTTCCTGAAGCTTCTGAAGGTGCCTCCTATGGTGTCGGCGTAAGTGTCTTTTCCTTGTGCTTTCTTTTCTTGTTGGTTTCGTCTGAGCTTCTTTGCTTTATTTTCCTTGACTTAGGGCTCCGCTCTCCCTTGAGAAGTCAGCCGCCGCCTCCGTCATCGGGTCGGTGGAGACCTCTACCACCACCTGGCGAATCGACCCAGCAGCCGACCTCCAGGAGGCGCAGGAACGAAATGCGCGGGAGGCGCGCGAGGAGCAGGAAGCCGCCCGCATGAAGAAGGCGGAGGCAGACAGGGCGGAAGCCGCCGCGTTGAAGAGGCTGGCGGAGGCTGAAGCCGATGCCGCGGAGAAGAGGCTGGGTGAAGGAGCCGCGCGCTGTCAGGCACCACTACTCGTCACTCACTTGAACTTCGCGCTGCCACCACCAGAGTTTACGGCGCCGACTGGGGGAGCCGGCATCGAACAGCCGATCATGGGGAGAGAAGGCGGCGATGTCGTCATGCCGGAGGTAGTCGTGCCTTCGTCGCCGCCGTCTGGAGGAGCGCGGGACAAACAGCCGGCTGCCCCGCCGGTGCCGCCAGCCGGAAACAAGGTAGTGACGGGCCCAATTCCTGAGGCCCGCACACCATCGCGCCGCCGAGGCGCGAAGGCGGCTTCGGCACCGCGACCGCTAGAAGCCGGCGCTACGAGCTCGTCCGTCCCAGATGCCGAAGCAACCAGCCCTATGCCCGCCGAGTGGGTGCGTGGAGGTGGGACCGGCGCCTTAAACCAGGCGATCCTAGACGTCCAGGCCAAACTCCGAGCTGAGGCCACCGCTCTTCAACAGTGCAACAGTGCGTTTTTGGATTCGCAAGCGGCCATTCAGGTACGTCCTTTATTTCTTCGTCCTTGATTCTTGTATTCTCTCTGTGGGGGCGCGCCAGCGCACCCACTGGGTGTAGCCCCCAAGTTTCGGGCCGGCTGCTGAGCAGGCGGCTCGGAACTTTAATTGGCAAGCTCCGAGTGCTAACTTTATCTGCTATCTTCATTATAGGACTATCATAACCTTCACGCGATCACCTTCAACTCCAACGTCCAAGAGCTGGACCGGCGGACCGCCGACTTGTCGGAAAGCTGGAGTAAGTCTTTGTTTTCTTTCTCTGCGGGGGCGCGCCAGCGCACCCGCGGGCTGTAGCCCCCGAGATTCGGGCCGACTGCTGAGCAGTCGGCCGGATCTCCTTGGCAGCCGTACCTCTTTTTTGTTGATGGTTGATATTTTTTCCTTCCTCTGCTCTTGCAGAGGCCAACGCTACTTTGCAGCAGCAGCAGCAGCTGGGTGAGGCCAACACCGCGTTGCGCGCCAAGGAGGCAGAGTGCAACGAGCTGGCCCAAGAGCGTGACCGACTGGCCAAGCAACTGTCGGAGCAGGCGGAGCTTCTCCAGAAGGCCCAGAAGAAGGCGGAGGTAAAAGAGTCCAGTCTCCTCACCGAGTTCGAGACCGAATGCTCCGGCTGGACTGACAGGGAGGCGCTGCTGAAATCCGGTTTCGGCAGGATTGAAGACATAGTTGATGGTAAGCTTTCTTCTTTTTCTTTCTTTGAGCTGTCGGTTGCCGATCGAGTCGGCGTCTAGCTTCTGACTTCTGATTTCTGATTTCTTTGCTTTCTTCCTGAGCAGACTTCTTTCCTGGCCACTCTGACGCCGCCAACTAGGCTATTGAGGCTTATTGTAGAGAACGGAGAGCGGAAGGCGTGCAGATCGCTGCCAACGCCCCCCGGACTCTTAGCGAACAGCTCCTCAGCATCCAGGCCTGCCTTCGGCCGGCTCATCGGATGCCGCGCCGTCTTCAGCGTGTCGGGGCCCAAGCGATCTCCGCCCTTTGGCCGGACATGCCGGCTCCGCGCACTCCCAGTCGGACTGCCGACTGGCTGGAGGTGGCGCCCGGCCAACTTGAGGCTTGGAAGGGTTCCTCAGCCCGGGCTGGCGCGCGCCGGGCCTTGGAATTCATCAAGGCGTGGTACCCTGGGCTAAATCTAGCCCAGTTGACCACGTTTTGGTAGGAGGCCCAAGAGGAGCTGGTGGCGGTGGAGCACGATCTTGTCAGACGGGCAGCGGCGATTGTCGAGTACACCAACACCAACATCTTTGTTCCTGAGCTGGCTGAGGACGGTGCCGAGGCGCCACCGGAGTGGTTCGGGCTGAACCCGGAAGACGACGAAGACTCGGCCGAGATGATCGACTCCAGTGACGAGGGGGAAGGCGAGGAGGACGGGGAGAGCGAAGAAGATATGCCGGAGGTTGGGGCGGATGACCAGTCTCAGCTTGATCGTGCCTTAAACAATGAGCCGCGCTCGAGTGCGCCGACTACTGCTGGAGGCGACCAAGCGGAGACTGACCAGCCGTCCGCTCCACCAATCGGCACTACCGACTCCGCCATTCAGTCGGACCCCTCTGCTGCTCCCTAGGCCGCCGACTTGTCTTTTATTTTTCCTGTTTTATCAGTATCGACAAACTTTGTTAAATTCGCACAATTCCACCCACGGGGTGTATTTCAAACTCTGTTGAATGGTGGCCAAGGGCCTATTGACATGCAGATACACTTCTACATAAGTTGCGCTCTTGCCGAGCTCTGACTTTCCTTGCTTTCTACTCCTTGGCTTTTTTCCTTTGCCGCCCTCCCTTGGCTGCTGTCTTGCCAGCCAAACAGCCGCTCTGCGGACTGCGGCTGGGTCAAGTACTTAGCTACTTTCGGGAGAGCAAGTACTTAGCCGACCAGAGCATTAGTAAGATAAGTAGAAGCCGGCCGCCCGGCTGCTCCACAGCTGGTCAATGAGGCGGAAGCCAACCTGAACTATGTGCATGCTTTGGGTCCTTAGCCATTTTTCATGCGGACACCTTTTCTACCTTTAACCCCTGCCCACCGGACAGTCGCTCTATGAACTGTGGCTTTGGCAGGAGAAAATTGAGGCGCCAACGCATTACTTGTCCGGCTGCAGGAAGCACCACATAGTACAAGGCGGCGAGCCCCCGGGCCGACTGGTCGAACCCGGTGCCAGGCGGAATAATGAAATGACACATTTATAGGCGTAATACTCATCACGCAGATAAAAGAGGGTAGCCCCCGAGTTCTTCTCGAGGAACCCAAAGTCTTCGTACTTAATACAAAGGGTAGTGTGGTACGTACTGCATCAACTGTAAAATCTTCGAAGGAGGTTTGCGTTCCACGGCCGCTCTGTCTCCTTGCCGGAGTCGTCTCTCTTGTGTGCTCTGGGCTTCTGAGCATCGATCAGGTAGTAGGAGTCGTTGCCCAAAACTTTGCTGATGATGAAGGGGCCTTACCAAGGTGTCTAGAGCTTGTGTTGGCCGGCTGTTCGCTGGATCAGCCGGAGCACAAGGTCTCCCTCTTGGAAAGATCTTGGCTTGACCTTCCGATTGTAGTATCGGCGTAGATTCTGCTGGTAGATGGCGGACCGGCTGAGTGCCAATAGCCGGCCCTCTTCCAGCAGATCGACGCCGTCTTCTCGTGCTTCTTTTGCCTCCTCCTCAGTGTACATGGTGACTCGAGGGGAGTCGAATTCTATGTCCGTCGGGATGACGGCTTCGGCACCGTAGACGAGGAAGAAGGGCGTGAAGCTGGTTGACTTGTTTGGAGTTGTATGCAGGCTCAAGAGGACGGCCGGCAGCTCATCGAGCCAACAGCCGGCCGAACGCTCCAGAGGCTCGATCAGTCGGGGCTTGATGCCGGACAAAATGAGGCTGTTTGTCGGGGTACGACACCTATGGGATCCCGAGAGACCCCTTTACGATTCGGTGAGGGGAGAGGTATACGCAAAGAGCAGAACCAGTGATCGACGCGGGAAGTTTTTACCCAGGTTCGGGCCGCTGATCAGCGTAAAACCCTACTCCTGCTTTGTGTTCTTATTGATGTTCTTGAGCCCAGCCTTCAGGAGCGCTCACAATGAACAGTACGTTCAAAGAGCAGCTACGCATGCAGAATGGGCCAGAAGTCCTCCTCCTCTGTAGCAGTTGCCTTGGGCCTCCTTTTATATGCTCAAAGGGGTCTCCACAGTGGCAAAATGTACATACATTGAGGTGTAAAGTAGCTACAGGGTATCATACCTAACCCCTGACGGATTAGGACAAGCGCATTTAATACACCGTGAGGTGTCCGTTTAGGTGTCCTCACTTTCTTGGGGATGGAAAAAGGGGCCATCCCATCAGCACCGCTTAAGCTCTCCTCCACTGGCGCGTTGCCACGCATCCTGAGAAGGACCCAAAATGTCAGGTTTGTTACTGTGCCAAAGCGGTGGCACAGTGGCAGAATCCCGCCGGGCGCTGAACCTTGCCGGGCGCCAAGCCTTGCCGGGCTCCGCAGGCCATCCCGGCAAGGATCTTGCCGGGGAAGCTGGCCTTCGGATCCCAGCTTTGTTTATCTGCTGATCCTCAGATCTCTGACTTGATGATTTCCTTGATGGCTTGAATCGACCTCGAGCTGTTCCCGGCAAGCCTTGCCGTGAGGATGGCTACAACTGCCCGTGCACAAGTACGGGGTACTAGTGGCCCAATACTTAGTACATCGACAGGAGCCCCCGGGCCTAGGCCATACACGAGTGTGAGGCGTTGTTGGGCTAGGCCCAAACAGTGCACGGGCACGCGTGGAAGGGGATTAACTGCTCGTAAATATCTCATTTTACTGTGCCCCCCACTACGCGCACGAAGCGCGCGACATGGGAAGCGTGCCAAAAAGGCTGCAACTGCCACGCGCCTATAGAGGCGCATTCACATTGGGGAATAAAAGAGGCGGCCCCGCTCCTTCCCCATAAAAAGGAGAAGTTGCAGAGGCACAAACCTATTTACCCCCCTCTTCTTCTCAATCTGGCCATCGCCATCGCCTTCCTCCTCTCGAGCTCAGAGTGAAGCCTTTTCCTCTTCCGCCCGCTGCTCCCACGCTCGCCCCACTCCCAGCTTCCGTCCTCACAGTCGCCATGCCACCCAAGGCTAGCAAAGGCAAGGGAAAGGAGGCGAAAGCCGACGTTCCAGAGAGCGAACTGGCGAAGATGCGGAAGAGGCTCGTCGTCTTCCCTCCGACGCTCGATGCTGAAGCTCTGAAGGGGCGATACCAATGCATGTGGGCGGAGGAGACGCAAGCTCACCCCGCCACATGCATAATCCCAGGTGCTTGCTCCAAAGGTGGATCGGACAGATACCCTTTCTTCACTGCATATTTCTATTGCGGGCTCTGTCCCCCCTTTTCCGACTTCTTCAATGACATCATGTACACATACGGCTTCCGTCTTCTCGATTTCACGCCGAATGCGGTACTTTGCATGTCTATCTTCGCCCATCTCTGTGAAAACTTCGTTGACGTGATCCCCAATTCTGCCCTTTTTCACCATTATTTCTTCCCTCGCATCCAAGAAGGAGAGGCCCTCTCTGGTTCTATTGCCTGGATTCCAAGGGCTTGGAATAAGGAAATATACCCAGAGGGAGTTTACCGCGAAAAGTGGGACGAGTGGCGGGCTGAATGGTGCTGGATCCAGGAAGCAGATCCCCATCTTTTTTGTCATCCCCGCAACAGAAGGTGGTCCGCGGCAAGGATTGGAGCGACCCCGCAGTGGAGGACGAGAGGCTCACAATCGCCACCACCAGGATCCTTCGCTTGAAGGCTGTTGGACTGACGATGGAGATGATCGGCTTCGACTTTCTCCGCCGCCGCATCGCCCCTCTGCAGAATAGGGGAAGGCCATCTTGGGAATACAAGAACGCGGCAGATATCATGAGATTGCGCCCTGGGCTAAACAACAATCTGACCGCTATGCAGCTTGGCGCTCTCCGTCAAAAGTTATTCCAGCGCGAAGACAAGCACCGGCTGCCGGCAAGGATTGTCCCCTTGTGCAACAATTCTACCTTGGGGTCAATCATTGCCTTCCTGCCGATGTTCAACGCCCACGGCCTTGACCCGACCTGGGCCGAGCCAAGCGAGGAGGAAGTGCAGAAGTTCTTTGACAGCTTGACGGAGAGGCCTGTCCGGCAAGAGTCAGATTTCATCCGAGCCACCACCGACCAAGAAGTAGCTTACATTGCTACTAGAGTGGAGGAGGCAAATCTTGCCGCGGAGGCCGGCAGCGTCGGCTTCACAGAGTGGGAAGCCAGCGACGCAGAGGTGGTAGTGGAGGTAAAGCCTGCCGGGGAGGGCAAGGTTGCCGGGGAGGAGAGCAGCGCAGCCGCTGAGAGCTCGTCCGGCGAGGACACGGCCGAAGAAGAGATGTGAGAAGAGCCCCCGCCTCCGAAGAAGACGAAGCGTGTTCTTCGGAAGGCTGCATCTGGCATCCCGGCAAGCTAGCCTTCTTCGAGCGGTGAAGCCCCCGGCAAGAAAGTGGCCGGCAAGACTGGACCGCGGCAAGGGGCTCGTCAACAGCCTGCGCGGCACACGAGACCCACACCAGCGGCCACTGCTGGGGCGGTAGGAGGGTCTCGTACTACCGCACCGGAAGCTGCCCCGGCGCCTGCCACAGCCACGCGGCCTAGGACTCCTCCTCCGCCTCCCCACTCAGACAACGCAACAGAGGTCGACTTCGACATCTCCGGCTTTAGTCCGGAGCGAGAGGAAGAAGAGTGAGTACTTTGCCACAGCTTTTACCTTCCAATCTTGGGTCGATCTTACTAAGTTGCTCGTATTGTCTCTGTAGTGACACAGAAACATTGCTGGAGAGGATGACGAAGAGGTCAAGGACTTCTACGGGTGACGAGCTCCCGGCAGGCTCCACTAGCGTGCCAGAAACCGTCGTTGTCAGCCCGGAGCCCAGTCCTCAACGCAGCCCCCAGCACAGCCCCCAGCGTAAGTTCACTGTTCTTTTTCCGCTGGCGGGTGCCGAGGCTTTCATTCTTGCCTGCTGATATCTTTGGGTTCGCAGGAGAAGAACGGCAACAAGGAGAAGACATCCCCATTGTGCCTCCTTCATCGACCGCTCCGCCCACAAGCACGTCCCCGGCAAGAGATCCTGCCGACGAGCCCGTCCTAATTGAGGAGGAACCGGCAAGCGCGGACTCCGGCAACACGCCCCCGGCAACCGGAGTTGCCAGGAGGGGCGAAGCCACCTCCCGACAGCCTGACAAAGGTACTCGATTGCCTCAGAGTGCTTGTTACTCTTTTTCTCTTATCTCTTTGTCTTTAGTCACTTCAAACTTCAACCTCGATCTTATTCTGTTTTCCTCCTTCGCCCTTCAGAGTTCCCTGTGATGGAACACATGGACGTCGACGTTGTCATCGAGGAGACCGCCAGGGATGCCGCCGCTAAAGCAGACAGGATCGCTGCCAGCGAGGCCACCAAGGATGACACTGTCGAGGCTGGTGGTGCTTTTGACGGGGAGGCCGCCAAGACAGCACAAGAGGAAACCGCCGAAGAACCTGCTGAAGGGGGCGACAGGGAGGCTGAGGACCGCACTGACAGCATTCCTGCCGCAGGAGCGCCAGGCGCTGCACCGGCCACAGGGCCCCCTGCCACTGGTGAGGCGGCCACTGAAGACCAGCCATCAACATCTGAAGGCCCCTCATCCAGCAAATACCTCAAGGTTGGCGAGAACCTGTTCGTCAACTTGCCGGGGACGGCAAGCACTGAGGCACCAGCCAAAGGAGAAGTTTTTGAAGAAATCATTGCTGCTGCCGGGCTCGAAGTTGTTGACGACCCCAGCACTAGCAGCAGCAAATCTGAAGAGGATCAGCTCCTTCAGGCCATGGGCGAAAATTTCCGCAAGCTCCAGGCTCTCCATCGCGCCCGGAAAAACAAAGCGGACTCCAGAATGGCAGTTGTCGAGGCGGCCGAAGCAGATTTTCAAAGGCGCGTCGCACAAATGCAGATCTGGCACACCGAGGCCCTCCAAGAGTTGGTTGCCGGCCGGGAACAAGTGAGCCAGCAGTGGAATGAGATCCTCCTGAAGCAATCTGATATGGAGAAGGCGCATGATGAAGCTGCTCAAAGGATTGCTGCCGAAGATGCCCTCCTGACGGGGCGCCGCATTGCTCTTGATGCTCATGAGGAAGATCTCACCGCACGTGAGCAGGCGCTCGCCGCCAAGCTTCGTAGCAAGGATGAGGATATCGAGAATCTTGTCGCACGGCGGACCCAGGAGCTGGAGCAAAAACATAAGGATGCGCTCGAAGCTCTGACTGCAAGTCACGCCGGCAAGCTCAAGGAGGCTGTCGATGCTGCCGAAGCTGCAGAGGCCGCCAAGAATGAGCTGAGCGACAAAGTGAAAAGGCTAGAAACAGATCTCGAAGAGCACGGCAAGGAGCTCTCGACGCTCAAGGGGGACAGGGAAAAAACCCTCCACTCCTTGGCGGAGATGCAAGTTGCCCTGTCCGACAAGACCAAGCAGCTCTCCCCTGCGGCTGATAATATTGCGGTTCTGGAGCTGAAGCTGACCACGCTGCAGAAGTCTCTCGAGACCAGCAGGGCTCGTGAGAAGGCTCTACTCAAGGATCTACAAGGAGAGAGGAACCTGCTCAAGAGTGCCGCCGCCGCCCAAACCGAGTACGAGAAGGGAGTGGAGATCTGGACTGGACGTCTCATCGCCACCGCGGAGAAGCTTACCGCAGAACTGTCAACCATGGGCCTGTCGAACTTCAAGTATTCTTCCGAGGAAAGAATATCTCCAAGTGCCATGTTGACGATGTTCTTTGAAAGCATCATCAACGCATTGAGGGTGCTCCAGTCTAGCCGGGCGACCCAACTGGCGAACGAGACTCGCCGGCTTTGCCGGGCCATCCTTCGCAAGGTGCTTATCAAGGTGGTGCACAGCAACCCCAGCATCGACCTCTCCAACGCGCTCGGCCATCTGCCAAGGGATGCAAATGTTGAGGCGCTTGAAGAGCGCATCGCACCTATCCTTGAGAAGGTGGACTCCATCAAAAGGATCGAAGGCCAGCGCAGGGATTGAGTGCTTCCCCCTTTTCTTGCCGTCATTATTCCATGTAAAAGACAATTAAGTCTCAAGTTAGAATTGTGGCAACTCATGGATGTAATACAGTTTGCCTATGTTTAGGTTCATGCTTGCTATTTTCCTTGTCTGATTCCTTTATGTATGGAGTTCATCCTATGCTTATTGAAAAACTTGCCGCGCGCAACCTACCGCGAGCGCTGGGTGCGGGACTTCAGCAGCCTGCTGGAGGCGCAGCGGCCGGCAAGACTCCTTAGTGTTCTTAGTGCAGCCACTTAAATCACTGAGCGGGCTCGAAACAAAATAAGGGCGCGACTGATTACAACAAGGGTTCCTTCGCGTGCAGATTTTCCATACAAGAGTCGAAATCGTCCAAGGAAATAACTTTGTAATAAAAGAAAAACTTGCTCTGAGTTTTTAGGACTTAGCTTTCTGTCTTTGTCCTTCCTCCGGCAAGCGTCGATTCCGAACGTCGCCAACTGGTATTCATATCTCCTCCCCCCCCCCCCCCCCGGCAAATGTGCACGCGAGGAATCCTTCTGTCTTTGAGAAAAGGGAAAGAAGAGAAAATAAAGACATGAAACCTTGGCGGTTCGTTAGAACTTACCGGGATTAGGTGTCATACAACATCTTAGACAAACATGCATATATATAAATATGAACATGGGAATCAATAAGGGAATGTACAACACTTAAATTTATTCATCTGTGCTCAGGGTCTGCGCCTGGCTTTGTACAAAGGATCACATGCCTTGCCGGTAAGACTTGTACAAAAGGGTGGTTGCCAGGAGCCCCCGGCAACCGTGCCTTATGGGTAGAACTTGCGAAGATGTTCAATATTCCAGGAATTACTTAGTGGAACGCCATCTTCGGTCTCCAGGCGGACAGCACCAGGCCTGGTGACTCGTACTACCCGATAAGGGCCTTCCCACTTTGGCGTCAACTTGTTTGAATTCTTGGCGGACTGAATCCGCCGAAGAACAAGGTCGCCTTCCTCAAGGCTTCGGGCATGAACTTTGCGGCTATGATAGCGGCGCAAAGCTTGCTGGTAGCGTGCAGCTCGCACAGCAGCCTGAAGACGATTCTCCTCAAGGAGCGCAGCGTCATCTTGCCGCAGTTGCTCTTGCTCGAGCTCATCATAAGCGAGCACTCGAGGAGATCCGTATATGAGTTCTGTGGGGAGAACTGCTTCCGCTTCGTAGACCAGAGCGAATGGTGTCTGTCCGGTGGCTTGATTTGGTGTCGTTCTGATTGACCAAAGAACCGCCGGCAACTCATCAATCCAGCGTCTTCCGCACTTTTTCAGCCTGTCAAAGGTTCTGGTCCTGAGACCGCGCAGCACTTCAGCATTGGCCCTCTCCACTTGGCCGTTGCTTCTTGGGTGAGCAACAGAGGCAAAACAAATCTTGCCGCCAAGGTCTTGGACGTACTGCATGAAGGTGCGACTTGTGAACTGCGTGCCATTGTCGGTGATGATCCTGTTGGGCACACCGAAATGGCAAATAATTCCCTTGAAGAACTTGACAGCTGATTGCGATGTCACTTTCCTCACTGCCTCCACCTCCGGCCACTTTGTGAACTTGTCGATAGCAACGTACAAGTATTCAAAGCCCCCGGTAGCATGGGGGAAAGGGCCCAGTATGTCGAGCCCCCAGACCGAAAATGGCCAGGAGAGAGGGATTGTCTGAAGAGCTTGAGCTGGTTGATGTAATTTCTTCGAATGAAACTGGCACGCTTCACACTTGGTTACTAGTGAAGTCGCATCCTGGAGGGCGGTAGGCCAAAAGAAACCTTGCCGGAATGCTTTCCCGGCAAGCGCTCTTGACCCTATGTGAGAACCACATATGCCCCCATGTATCTCCGCCAACAACTCTAGTCCATCCTCCCGAGGAATGCACTTCAATTTCACACCGTTTGGTCTCTTTCTGTACAGGACGTCATCGACGAACTTGTACATAACAGACCGACGGGCTACTCTCTCTGCTTCTTCCTGTTCCTCAGGGAGTTCACCTGTCTGAAGGAAATGGACAATGTGTTGCGCCCATGCTGGAGCCTGAGGCTCGACAGCTAGGACTAAAGGCGTCTCCTCTGCCGGGGGAACATTCGTCTCGACAGCAAGGGCCTGAGGCCCTGCCGGAGCCTGTTGTTCCCCGGCAGGCATGTCGACCCCGGCAACTTCCTTGCCAGCGGCTCTGGGAAGCTCTGCCGGGAAGTACTGGCCAGAGTTCAACTTTCTTCTCTTTTCTTGCCGCATCGATGGCGCCACGGATGGTTGAGTCAATTGGAGCACAAAAGTTCCTGGTTCCACAGGCAACTTGAGGGCGGCACGCTTTGACAGGTCATTAGCTATATTGTTCTCGGCACGAGGAACATGCTCCATCTGTAGACCGTCAAAGCGCTCTTCCAATTTCCTCACTTCATCCCCCCAGGAGTCCCAGCGGCAGGAGCAGATGCCTTGACGGCAGGTGCTGCAACTGCTTCCCGGTAAAGTTGGTCGGCACAGATGAGCGCATCCTTCTTATCGGAATGGATAGTGATGACGCCCAACGACCCAGGCATCTTCAAGACGTTGTACGCGTAGTGTGATGCCACCATAAACTTAGCCAGCGCTGGCCGACCAAGGATCCCATTGTACGACATGGGGATCTTGGTGACATCAAACACCACCTTCTCAGTCCTGAAGTTGAGCTCGCTGCCAAATGTTACTGGCAGCCTAATCTTGCCCTTAGGCTGGGTTCTTCCCGGATTGACCCCCTGAAATGTACCCGTTTCCTCGAGGTCCTCGTCAGGAATCTGGAGCTTTCTGAGCACATCCGGTGAGATTAAGTTTAGGCCGGCCCCGCCGTCAACTAACATCTTTGTCACCTTGAGGTTACGAATCGTTGGCGAGACCAACAATGGCAAGCACCCAACCGCAATTGTGCGATCAGGGTGATCCTCGGCGTCGAAAATGATAGGCGTGCTGGACCACTTCAGGGGCCTACACGCATCTCGGGATGGCTCTGTCGCATTGACCTCCCGCACCCACTGTTTGAGTTGGCGGTGGGAGGAATGTAGCAAGGCACCCCCATCAATGCACATGGCCTCCGTAGCCTTCTGGAATTCTTGCTCACTGGATTCATCATCTTCCTCATCATCATCTCCTTCTTTGTCTCGGCCCCGTGCGGGCCGATCCTTTTGCTGCTTGGCCTTGCCACGGCGACCCCCTCGGCCACCGCGCTTCTTGCCGGACCCCTCAGCACCATCTTGGGCCTTCTCCTTATCTCGCCTCTCATATTCGGCCCTCTGCTTCTCGGCAAGCTGCTCGACTTGCCGGCAGTTCTGGAGATCGTGGCCCTTGGTGCGATGGATCTTGCAATACTGCTTGCCGGAGTTCTCCGACTTGTCGGCAGCCGCCAAGGCCTGACAGGAAGGGCACCCGGCAAGATCCTTGCCGGGGTCGCCAACCTTGGCCTTCTTGGCGGCGCCGGGGTTGTCGGATTCCTCGACAGCAAGCACGGCCTTGCCTCCGCACTTCTTGTTCCGCCGCCGGCATTTCCTTGACGGGGCCGCGGTGTCTTCATCTTCGGACTCGCCCGCCGCGCCAACAGCCTCACTAGGGAGTTTCCTCCCCTCGTCAGCTCGAGCGCACTTATCGGCCAAAGCGTAAAGCTCGGCAATACTCCTGACTTTGTTCATTGCCAGCTCTTCCCGCATTTTGCGGTTACGCACGTTTTGGTGGAACGCGCTAACGACAGCGGCAGGATGAACGTCAGGAATATTGTACTGCACCCGGCTAAATCTCTGGATAAACTTGCGCAGGGACTCGCCCTCCTTCTGAGGGATGATGTGCAAATCGCTCTCTTGGCCAGGAGCTTGGTGGCCTCCAACAAAGGCGCCAACAAACTAATGGCACAGATCTGACCAGGAAGAAATAGAATTCTCCGGCAGATGCATCACCACGACCTGATGTTGGGTTTGAGCACCACCGGGAAGTAGTTGGCAAGTATCTTGTCATCTTGGCCCCCGGCAGCCTGCACCGCAATGGTGTAGATGCTCAGGAATTCCAAGGGATGGGTCTTACCGTCATATTTCTCCGGGACCTCCGGCTTAAAGGTTCGGGAATTGGGCCACCGGACTTGCCGCAGCTCACGGGTAAACGCCGGAGTCCCTACCTCATAAGGCAAGTCTCCTACGTCCCCTGGCGCAGGCTCGTCAACAGCTGGCCCCACGCGCTTATCAGACTGATAGTGCGCTTCCCGTCGCCGCTCGATGGTAGTTCGAGCGTCCTCCTTGCCTCGCTCCTGGAGAACTTGACGCTGATCGCGGCGCATTCGTGGATCGGACGACGCCGTGGAAAATTCTTCATGGCGGTCGACTTGCTGAGTTGTCGGCCGCCGCTGGTGCCGCGGAGGGGAGTGCACTGTGGTTGCACCACCTTCGGTTTTCTCTACATCGGCTCGCGCCGGATCGATGGGCCTCCGCTGCGAGGGCCCTGCCTCTTGCGGTCCATCTTTGTTGGCGAAGCCGATGAGGCTCTGGATGGTAGCTCGCCACTCCTCCATCTTCTCCGGGGCAGGAGGAAAATCGAGGAGCAGCTGCGCATGTGCCAAGGCTTCCGCTAGCGTAGGTGGCGGCGACAAGTGCGAGGTACGTGAGGTGCTCTGACTCCTAACCATGTTAGAAGGAGCACCACCACGGTCACGCGACCGTGCGCCACCTCCGCCGGCAGCTCGGTGTGCATGCTGGTCCCGTGCATCTTGGGATCTATGCGCAGAAACCTTTTCATGGGGACACCCTGAACCACCAGCGCCATGACGTCGCTCATCATGCACGACCTGGGTAGGTCGTGAGGCTTGGGCCGGCGCGGGAGCTCCAGCAGGCGCCCTTTGATCTCTCGAGTTCGTTGTGCCACCCGTAGGCAACACAGCGCCATCTCTAGATCCAGCGGCGTGGAGGTTACCACTGCCACTGCGAACGATACCGCTCGCTTGGCTCGGATCACCAGAACGCCGCGGGGGTTCTAGTCCTCTTCCTTCTGCACCCACGCCGTCGCCTGTACGCGAAGGTGTAGGCAAAACGGACGTGGACGGTTGCGCCGTCGCAGCGCTCTTCTTCTTGGGTGGCATGATGATGAAGATGATGAAGAAACTAAGGTGCCGAGCACTAGATCAGGTTCACGCAACCTTCAACTCCCCTACCTGGCGCGCCAAAGATGTCGGGGTACGACACCTATGGGATCCCGAGAGACCCCTTTACGATTCGGCGGGGGGAGAGGTATACGCAAAGAGCAGAACCAATGATCGACGCGGGAAGTTTTTACCCAGGTTCGGGCCGCTGATCAGCGTAAAACCCTACTCCTGCTTTGTGTTCTTATTGATGTTCTTGAGCCCAGCCTTCAGGAGCGCTCACAATGAACAGTACGTTCAAAGAGCAGCTACGCATGCAGAATGGGCCAGAAGTCCTCCTCCTCTGTAGCAGTTGCCTTGGGCCTCCTTTTATATGCTCAAAGGGGTCTCCACAGTGGCAAAATGTACATACATTGAGGTGTAAAGTAGCTACAGGGTATCATACCTAACCCCTGACGGATTAGGACAAGCGCATTTAATGCACCGTGAGGTGTCCGTTTAGGTGTCCTCACTTTCTTGGGGATGGAAAAAGGGGCCATCCCATCAGCACCGCTTAAGCTCTCCTCCACTGGCGCGTTGCCACGCATCCAGAGAAGGACCCAAAATGTCAGGTTTGTTACTGTGCCGAAGCAGTGGCACAGTGGCAGAATCCCGCCGGGCGCTGAACCTTGCCGGGCGCCAAGCCTTGCCGGGCTCCGCAGGCCATCCCGGCAAGGATCTTGCCGGGGAAGCTGGCCTTCGGATCCCAGCTTTGTTTATCTGCTGATCCTCAGATCTCTGACTTGATGATTTCCTTGATGGCTTGAATCGACCTCGAGCTGTTCCCGGCAAGCCTTGCCACGAGGATGGCTACAACTACCCGTGCACAAGTACGGGGTACTACTGGCCCAATACTTAGTACACCGACACCGTTTGCTCGCTCCACCTGGCCGTTTGACTGCGGATGGGCAACGGACGCTAAGTCCAGTCGGATGCCCTGCGTCACGCAAAAACGAGCCAAGGCGCCCTTGGCGAAGTTTGTGCCGTTGTCGGTGATGATGCTGTGTGGTATGCCATACCGGGTGGTGATGTCTGCGATGAAAGTCACAGCGGTCGGACCATTCAACTTCTTGATTGGTTTGGCTTCTATCCACTTGGTGAACTTGTCCACGGCGACAAGTAGATGAGTCATGCCGCCGCGCGCTGTCTTGAATGGTCCCACCATGTCCAGCCCCCAGACGGCAAAGGGCCAGGCAATGGGGATGGTCTTGAGTGTAGAAGCCAGCGAATGTGGCTTGGAGCGGAACTTCTGACACCCCTTACATTTCTGGACCAAGTCTTTGGCATCTTCTAGAGCAGTTGGCCAGAAAAAACCATGGCGGAAAGCTTTGGCAACAAGTGATCTTGAAGCCGCGTGGTGACCACACTCGCCTTGGTGGATATCTTTGAGGATTGCTTGGCCTTTCTTCGGCTCCATGCAGCACTGGTACACGCCAGTGACACTATGCCTCACAAGTTCTCTGTTAACAATGGTGTATGCTACTGCCCAACGTTGCACTTGTTGGGCCGAGATTTCATCAGTCGGCAGCTCCTTGTTCACCAGAAAGTTGAGGATGGGCTGTGCCCATGAAGGTGTCGCTATTTCTTCGACTGCCAAAACTGCTATTTGCATGAGGGCGGTTGGGAGGGGAGGCGGCGGGGTGGAGCCAACGGCGTCTTGCTGTGTTGTTGAAGTCCCCGGGCCGACTGCTGCGGCCCCCGGGCCGGGTGCGACTGCTGCAGTCCCCGGGCCGCTTGGTGAAGTCCCCGAGAAGGCTGCTGCAGCCCCCGGGCCGGGTTGTGGAGTCCCCAGGCCGGGTGCGACTGCTGCAGTCCCCAGGGCACTTGGTGAAGTCCCCGAGACGGCTGCCTCGGGGGGAGTCAGCATGAAGATGGAGTCTAATTCTGGTGACGGCTTGATAGACGGCTTGAGGAGGCGTTGCAGGGCGACGCCGGCTGGTATTGCTTGCCGGGCGGAGCCGATCCGTGCCAAGGCGTCGGCTTGCTCATTGTTGTTTCTCGGCACATGGAGGAACTCGCACCCTTCAAAGTATCCACTGAGTTGCTGGGCGAGGAAGCGGTAGCTTGCCATGTTTGCATCCTTAGCGTCCCAGACGCCTGACGACTGCTGGACCACTAAGTCGGAGTCACCGTAGCACAAGATCCGGCGAATGCCGAGTTCCTTGGCAAGCCGGAGCCCGTGTAAGAGTGCTTCGTACTTGGCCACGTTGTTGGAGGCGGCAAAGTGGATTTGCAGCGTGTATCTGAGCTTGTCGTCTTTGGGAGAGGTGAGGACGATGCCGGCTCCCAGACCGGTGCGCATCTTCGAGCCATCGAAGTGCATCCGCCAATGAGTGGAGTCTGGAGCTGGCGGCAGGTACTGGGTCTCGGCCCAGTCGACGAGGAAGTCGGCCAGCGCCTGGGATTTGATGGCGGTGCGAGGTTGGTAGAAGATGGTGTAGGGGGCCAGCTCGATGGCCCACTTGGCCACTCGGCCCGATGCATCTCTGCTGCCTATGATCACCGCAAGCGGGGCGGTGCAAACAACCGTGATTGGATGCTCTTGGAAGTATGGCTTCAGCTTCTTGGCAGCGAAATGCATGCCATAACACAACTTTTGATAGTGGGGGTAGTTCTGCTTGGAGGCTGATAACACCTCGCTCAAGTAGTACACCGGTCTCTGGACCGGCTGAGTCTTGCCGTCTTCTTTGCGTTCCACAACTATGACTGTGCTGACCACCCGGCTGGTGGCGGCGATGTAGAGAAGCATCGGCTCCTTAGCAGTCGGAGCCGCTAGGACAGGCGGAGTGGTCAACACCTTTTTGAGCAGGAGAAAAGCTTCATCCGCCTTGTCATTCCACTCGAAAAAAGTGGTTTTCTTCATAAGCTGGTACAGAGGAAGAGCCTTCTCGCCCAGCCGACTGATGAAACGGCTGATGGATGCCAAGCAGCCGGTGAATTTTTGCACATCCAGCAGTCGGTTGGGCACCTCCATCCTCTCGATGGCCTTGATCTTCACAGGATTGCACTCTATGCCGCACTCTGAGACCAGGAATCCAAGAAGCTGGCCGGCTGGTACTCCAAAGACACATTTCTCCGGGTTGAGCTTGATTTGAAAACGACGCAAGTTTTCAAAGGTTTCCTTAAGGTCCTCTAGCAGGGTGCCACGCTTCTCCGTCTTCACCACGATATCGTCCACATAGACATGGGCGTTCTTGCCGAGTTGCTTGAGGAGACACTTCTGCATGCAACGCTGAAACGTGGCGCCGGCATTCCTCAAGCCGAACGTCATGGTCAGGTAGCAGAAGGCTCTGAATGGTGTGATGAAGGCGGTCTTCAGCCGGCCGGCTGGGTTCAGTTTGATCTGGTGGTACCCTGAGTATGCATCCAAAAAACTCAACAGCTCGCATCCGGCTGTGGAGTCTATCACTTGGTCAATTCTTGGCAAAGCAAATGGATCTTTGGGGCAAGCTTTGTTGAGGTTGGTATAATCAATACACATGCGCCACTTCTTATTCTTTTTCAGCACAAGGACTGGGTTGGCTAACCACTCTGGGAAGAATACTTCCATAATGAAGCCCGCTACTAGAAGCTGGGCTATTTCTTCTCCAATGACTCCTCTCTTTTCTTCCGACAGGCGGCGCATGGGCTGCCTGACTGGCTTGACACCAGGTCGGACATGTAACTTGTGCTCGGCGAAATCCGTCGGAACACCCGGCATGTCTTTAGGAGACCATGCAAAGATGTCCCGATTCTCACGGAGGAAATCGACGAGCTCGCTTTCCTATTTGCTGTCAAGGTTTGCACCAACGACAGCGTACCTCTCCGGGTGCTCCGGGTCCAGGGGTATCTTCTTTGTTTCTTTCGCCGGCTTGAACGAGCCCTCAGCTTCTGACTCCTTAGGTTTTGGCAACATTTCTGGCTGCTTGCCTATCATTGACACAACCCGGTCAAGGAGCCTCCTCTCGGCAGCAATCACAAGGGATTCGGCCAGCTGACTGCTGGCAGTGGCACAGGCGACAGACTTCTGGTAGTCGCCAGCGACGGTGATAATGCCCTTGGTGCTCGGCATCTTCATCTTGACATAGGCGTAGTGGGGGACCGCCATGAACTTGGCCAGGGCGGGCCGGCCAAGCAACGCGTGGTAGGGGCTTTCAAGATCAACCACCTCGAACCAGATTGGCTCTCGGCGGAAGTGATCCTTCTCTCCGAAAAGGACATCTATCTTGATCTTGCCGATCGGCGAGCAGGACAGGCCAGGCACAATGCCATGGAAGACAGTCCGGCTGGGCTGGAGCTGTTTCTCTTTGATGTCCAACTTCTCCATTGTTGGAAATATGCCCTAGAGGCAATAATAAAGTGGTTATTATTATATTTCCTTGTTCATGATAATTGTCTATTGTTCATGCTATAATTGTGTTATCCGGAAATTGTAATGCATGTGTGAATACATAGACCACAACATGTCCCTAGTGAGCCTCTAGTTGACTAGCTCGTTGATCAATAGATGGTTACGGTTTCCTGACCATGGACATTGGATGTCGTTGATAACGGGATCACATCATTAGGAGAATGATGTGATGGACAAGACCCAATCCTAAGCATAGCACTAGATCGTGTAGTTCGTCTGCTAAAGCTTTTCTAATGTCAAGTATCATTTCCTTAGACCATGAAATTGTGCAACTCCCGGATACCGTAGGAATGCTTTGGGTGTATCAAACATCACAACGTAACTGGGTGACCATAAAGGTGCACTACAGGTATCTCCGAAAGTGTCTGTTGGGTTGGCACGAATCGAGACTGGGATTTGTCACTCCGTATGACGGAGAGGTATCTCTGGGCCCACTCGGTAATGCATCATCATAATGAGCTCAATGTGACTAAAGAGTTAGCCACGAGATCATGCGTTACGGAACGAGTAAAGAGACTTGCCGGTAACGAGATTGAACAAGGTATAGGGATACCGACGATCGAATCTCGGGCAAGTATCATACCGGTAGACAAAGGGAATTGTATACGGGATTGATTGAATCCTCGACATCGTGGTTCATCCGATGAGATCATCGTGGAACATGTGGGAGCCAACATGGGTATCCAGATCCCGCTGTTGGTTATTGACCGAAGAGATGTCTCGGTCATGTCTGCATGGTTCCCGAACCCGTAGGGTCTACACACTTAAGGTTCGGTGACTCTAGGGTTGTTAAGGGAAATAGTATGTGAATACCAAATGTTGTTCAGAGTCCCGAATGAGATCCCGGACGTCACGAGGAGTTCCGGAATGGTCTGGAGGTAAAGATTTATATATGGGAAGTTGTTATTGGGGTTCCGGAAAAAGTTCGGTTTTTTTGGTATTGTACCGGGAAGCTTTCGAAAGGTTCCGGAGGATTCCGAAGGGGTCCGGAAGTCCGGAAAGGGTTCCACCACGTCCAATACAGCAGCATGGGATGTAAGGGGGCGCCCTAGCCTTAATGGGCTAGGGGCACCAGCCCCCCTAAGGCCCATGCGCATGGGAAAGGGGAAACCCTAAAGGGGGAGGGCCTCCACTTGACTTGGGAGGCACTCCTCCCCCCCTTGGCCGCCGCCCCAACCCTATATGGGATCTAGGGGGGCCGCCCCCCTCTCCCCCCCAGCCTATAAATAGTGGAGGGGTGGGAGGGAGGACACAACCTCTCCCCTGGCACAGCCCTCCCCCTCTCCAACACCTCCTCCTCCTCCGTTTGAGCTTGGCGAAGCCCTGCCGGAGAACTGCAAGTTCCACCACCATGCCATCGTGCTGCTGGAGCTGTCTTCCCCAAAATCTCCCTCCTCCTTGCTAGATCAAGGCGCAGGAGACGTCACCAGGCTGCACGTGTGTTGAATGCGGAGGCACCGTTGTTCGGTGCTTAGATCGGAATCGACCATGATCTGAATCGCTGCGTGTACGACTCCTCCAACCGCGTTCTTGCAACGCTTCCGCATCACGATCTTCAAGGGTATGAAGATGCACTCCTCTCTCTCTCATTGCTAGTCTCTCCATAGATTGATCTTGGTGATGCGTAGGAAAATTTTTGATTTACTACTACGTTCCCCAATAGTGGTATCAGAGCTAGGTCTATGCGTAGTTTCTTGCACGAGTAGAACACAAGTTGTTTTGGGCGTCGATTTTGTCAATTTTCTTGCCATTACTAGTCTTATCTTGATTCGGCGGCATCGTGGGATGAAGCGGCCCAGACCGACCTTACACGTACGCTTACGTGAGACAGGTTCCACCGACTGACATGCACTAGTTGCATAAGGTGGCTAGCGGGTGTCTGTCTCTCCCACTTTAGTCGGATCGGATTCGATGAAAAGGGTCCTTATGAAGGGTAAATAGAAATTGGCATATCACGTTGTGGTTGTGGCGTAGGTAAGAAACGTTCTTGCTAGAAACCTATAGCACCCACGTAAAAAAAATTGCAACAACAATTAGAGGACGTCTAACTTGTTCTTGCAGCATATGCCGTGTGATGTGATATGGCCAAAAGGATGTGATGAATGATATATGTGATGTATGAGATTGATCATGTTCTTGTAATAGGAATCACGACTTGCATGTCGATGAGTATGACAACCGGCAGGAGCCATAGGAGTTGTCTTAATTTATTGTATGACCTGTGTGTCAATGAAAAACGCCATGTAATTACTTTACTTTATTGCTAATCGTTAGCCATAGTAGTAGAAGTAATAGTTGGCGAGGCAACTTCATGAAGACACGATGATGGAGATCATGGTGTCATGCCGGTGACGATGATGATCATGGTGCCCCGAAGATGGAGATCAAAAGGAGCAAAATTATATTGGCCATATCATGTCACTATTTGATTGCATGTGATGTTTATCATGTTTACATCTTATTTGCTTAGAACTACGGTAGCATAAATAAGATGATCCCTCGCTAAAATTTCAATAAAGTGTTCCCCCTAACTGTGCACCGTTGTGAAGGTTCGTTGTTTCGAAGCACCACATGATGATCGGGTGTGATAGATTCTAACGTTCGAATACAATGGGTGTAAGCCAGATTTACACATGCAAAACACTTAGGTTGACTTGACGAGCCTAGCATGTACAGACATGGCCTCGGAACACGGAAGACCGAAAGGTCGAACATGAGTCGTATAGAAGATACGATCAACATAGAGATGTTCACCGTTGATGACTAGTCCGTCTCACGTGATGATCGGACATGGCCTAGTCGATTCGGATCATGTAACACTTAGATGACTAGAGGGATGTCTATCTGAGTGGGAGTTCATCGAATAATTTGATTAGATGAACTTAATTATCATGAACTTAGTCTAAAATCTTTACAATATGTCTTGTAGATCAAATGGCCCACGCTAACGTTGCCCTCAACTTCAACGCGTTCCTAGAGAAAACCAAGCTGAAAGACGATGGTAGCAACTACACGGACTGGGTCCGTAACCTGAGGATTATCCTCATAGCTGCCAAGAAAGCATATGTCCTTGAAGCACCGCTAGGTGACGCACCTGTTTTCCCAGCAACTCAAGACGTTATGAACGCCTGGCAGTCGCGTAGTGATGATTACTCCCTGGTTCAGTGCGGCATGCTTTACAGCTTAGAACCGGGGCTCCAAAAGCGTTTTGAGCAACACGGAGCATATGAGATGTTCCAAGAGCTGAAAATGGTTTTCCAAGCTCATGCCCGGGTCGAGAGATATGAAGTCTCCGACAAGTTCTACAGTTGTAAGATGGAGGAGAATAGTTCTGTCAGCGAGAATATACTCAAAATGTCTGGGTTGCACAACCGCTTGTCTCAGCTGGGAGTTAATCTCTCGGATGACGCGGTCGTTGACAGAGTCCTTCAGTCGCTTCCACCTAGCTACAAGAGCTTTGTGATGAACTTCAATATGCAGGGGATGGAGAAAACCATTCCTGAGATATATTCAATGCTGAAATCAGCGGAGGTGGAGATCAAAAAGGAACATCAAGTGTTGATGGTGAATAAAACCACTAAGTTCAAGAAAGGCAAGGGTAAAAAGAACTTCAAGAAGGACGGCAAGGGAGTTGCCGCGCCCGGTAAGCAAGCTACCGGGAAGAAGCCAAAGAATGGACCCAAGCCTGAGACTGAATGCTTTTATTGTAAGGGAAACGGTCACTGGAAGCGGAACTGCCCCAAGTACTTAGCGGATAAGAAGGCCGGCAATACCAAAGGTATATGTGATATACATGTTATTGATGTGTACCTTACCAGCGCTCGTAGTAGCTCCTGGGTATTTGATACCGGTGCGGTTGCTCATATTTGTAACTCAAAACAGGAGCTGCGGAATAAGTGGAGACTGGTGAAGGACGAGGTGACGATGCGCATCGGGAATGGTTCCAAGGTCGATGTGATCGCCGTCGGCACGCTACCTCTACATCTACCTTCGGGATTAGTTTTAAACCTCAATAATTGTTATTTAGTACCAGCTTTGAGCATGAACATTGTATCAGGATCTCGTTTGGTGCGAGATGGCTACTCATTTAAATCCGAGAATAAGGGTTGTTCTATTTATATGAGAGATATGTTTTATGGTCATGCCCCGCTGGTCAATGGTTTATTCTTATTGAATCTCGAACGTGATGTTACACATATTCATAGTGTGAATGCCAAAAGATGTAAGGTTGATAATGATAGTCCCACATACTTGTGGCACTGCCGCCTTGGTCACATTGGTGTCAAACACATGAAGAAACTCCATGCAGATGGACTTTTGGAGTCTCTTGATTATGAATCATTTGACACGTGCGAACCATGCCTCATGGGCAAAATGACCAAGACTCTGTTCTCCGGGACAATGGAGCGAGCAACCAACTTATTGGAAATCATACATACTGATGTGTGCGGTCCAATGAGCGTTGAGGCTCGCGGTGGTTATCGTTATGTTCTCACCCTCACTGATGACTTAAGTAGATATGGGTATGTCTACTTAATGAAACACAAGTCTGAGACCTTCGAAAAGTTCAAGGAATTTCAGAGTGAGGTAGAGAATCAACGTGACAGGAAAATAAAGTTCTTACGATCAGATCGTGGAGGGGAATATTTGAGTCACGAGTTTGGCACGCACTTAAGGAAATGTGGAATTGTTTCACAACTCACGCCGCCTGGAACACCTCAGCGTAATGGTGTGTCCGAACATCGTAATCGCACTCTATTGGATATGGTGCGATCTATGATGTCTCTTACCGATCTACTGCTATCATTTTGGGGTTATGCTTTAGAGACTGCCGCATTCACTTTAAATAGGGCTCCGTCGAAATCCGTTGAGACGACACCGTATGAATTATGGTTTGGGAAGAAACCTAAGCTGTCGTTTCTGAAAGTTTGTGGATGCGATGCTTATGTCAAGAAACTTCAACCTGAAAAGCTCGAACCCAAATCGGAAAAATGCGTCTTCATAGGATACCCTAAAGAAACTATTGGGTATACCTTCTACCTTAGATCCGAAGGCAAGATCTTTGTTGCCAAGAATGGATCCTTTCTGGAGAAAGAGTTTCTCTCGAAAGAAGTAAGTGGGAGGAAAGTAGAACTTGATGAGGTATCCCCTCTTGAACCGGAGAGTAGCGCAGCTCAGGAAGATGTTTCTGTGGTGCCTGCACCGACTAGAGAGGAAGTTAATGATGATGATCATGAAACTTCGGATCAAGTTGCTACTGAACTTCGTAGGTCCACGAGGACACGTTCCGCACCAGAGTGGTACGGCAACCCTGTCTTGGAAGTCATGTTGTTAGACAACGGTGAACCTTCGAACTATGAAGAAGCGATGGCGGGCCCGGATTCCAACAAATGGCTAGAAGCCATGAAATCCGAGATAGGATCCATGTATGAAAACGAAGTATGGACTTTGACAGACTTGCCCGATGATCGGCAAGCCATAGAGAACAAATGGATCTTTAAGAAGAAGACAGACGCGGATGGTAATGTGACCATCTATAAGGCTCGACTTGTCGCTAAGGGTTATCGACAAGTTCAAGGGGTTGACTACGATGAGACCTTCTCACCCGTAGCGAAGCTGAAGTCTGTCAGAATCATGTTAGCAATTGCCGCATACTATGATTATGAGATATGGCAAATGGACGTCAAAATGGCATTCCTTAATGGTTTCCTTAAGGAAGAGTTGTATATGATGCAGCCGAAAGGTTTTGTCGATCCTAATAATGCTGACAAGGTATGCAAGCTCCAGCGCTCAATCTATGGGCTGGTGCAAGCATCTCGGAGTTGGAACATTCGCTTTGATGAGATGATCAAAGCGTTTGGGTTTACACAGACTTATGGAGAAGCCTGTGTTTACAAGAAAGTGAGTGGGAGCTCTGTAGCATTTCTCATATTATATGTAGATGACATACTATTAATGGGAAATGACATAGAATTCTTGGAAAGCATAAAGGCCTACTTGAACAAGTGTTTTTCAATGAAGGACCTTGGAGAAGCTGCTTACATATTAGGCATCAAGATCTATAGAGATAGATCGAGACGCCTCTTTGGTCTTTCGCAAAGCACATACCTTGACAAGATATTGAAGAAGTTCAATATGGATCAGTCCAAGAAGGGGTTCTTTCCTGTATTACAAGGTGTGAGATTGAGCATGGCTCAATGCCCGACCTCGGCAGAAGATAGAGAAAAGATGAGCATCATCCCCTATGCCTCAGCCATAGGGTCTATTATGTATGCCATGCTGTGTACCAGACCTGATGTGAACCTCGCCGTAAGTTTGGTAGGAAGGTACCAAAGTAATCCCGGCATGGAACACTGGACAGCGGTCAAGAACATCCTGAAGTACCTGAAAAGGACTAAGGATATGTTTCTCATTTATGGAGGTGACGAAGAGCTCGTCGTAAAGGGTTACGTCGATGCTAGCTTCGACACAGATCTGGATGACTCCAAGTCACAAACCGGATACGTGTATATTTTGAATGGTGGGGCAGTCAGCTGGTGCAGTTGCAAGCAAAGCGTCGTGGCGGGATCTACATGTGAAGCGGAGTACATAGCAGCCTCGGAGGCAGCACAGGAAGCAGTCTGGATGAAGGAGTTCATCACCGACCTAGGAGTTATTGCCAATGCGTCAGGCCCAATGACTCTCTTCTGTGACAACACTGGAGCTATTGCCCTTGCCAAGGAGCCCAGGTTTCACAAGAAGACCAGGCATATCAAGCGTCGCTTCAACTCCATTCATGAACATGTTCAAGATGGAGACATAGATATTTGTAAAGTGCATACGGATCTGAATGTCGCAGATCCGTTGACTAAACCTCTTCCACGAGCAAAACATGATCAACACCAGAACTCTATGGGTGTTCGATTCATCACAATGTAACTAGATTATTGACTCTAGTGCAAGTGGGAGACTGTTGGAAATATGCCCTAGAGGCAATAATAAAGTGGTTATTATTATATTTCCTTGTTCATGATAATTGTCTATTGTTCATGCTATAATTGTGTTATCCGGAAATCGTAATGCATGTGTGAATACATAGACCACAACATGTCCCTAGTGAGTCTCTAGTTGACTAGCTCGTTGATCAATAGATGGTTACGGTTTCCTGACCATGGACATTGGATGTCATTGATAACGGGATCACATCATTAGGAGAATGATGTGATGGACAAGACCCAATCCTAAGCATAGCACTAGATCGTGTAGTTCGTCTGCTAAAGCTTTTCTAATGTCAAGTATCATTTCCTTAGACCATGAGATTGTGCAACTCCCGGATACCGTAGGAACGCTTTGGGTGTATCAAACGTCACAACATAACTGGGTGACCATAAAGGTGCACTACAGGTATCTCCGAAAGTGTCTGTTGGGTTGGCACGAATCGAGACTGGGATTTGTCACTCCGTATGACGGAGAGGTATCTCTGGGCCCACTCGGTAATGCATCATCATAATGAGCTCAATGTGACTAAAGAGTTAGCCACGGGATCATGCGTTACGGAACAAGTAAAGATACTTGCCGGTAACGAGATTGAACAAGGTATAGGGATACCGACGATCGAATCTCGGGCAAGTATCATACCGGTAGGCAAAGGGAATTGTATACGGGATTGATTGAATCCTCGACATCGTGGTTCATCCGATGAGATCATCATGGAACATGTGGGAGCCAACATGGGTATCCAGATCCCGCTGTTGGTTATTGACCAGAGAGATGTCTCGGTCATGTCTGCATGGTTCCCGAACCCATAGGGTCTACACACTTAAGGTTCGGTGACTCTAGGGTTGTTATGGGAAATAGTATGTGAATACCAAATGTTGTTCGGAGTCCCGGATGAGATCCCGGACGTCATGAGGAGTTCCGGAATGGTCCGGAGGTAAAGATTTATATATGGGAAGTTGTTATTGGGGTTCCGGAAAAAGTTCGGTTTTTTCGGTATTGTACCGGGAAGCTTTCGAAAGGTTCCGGAGGATTCCGAAGGGGTCCGGAAGTCCGAAAAGGGTTCCACCACGTCCAATACAGCAGCATGGGCTGTAAGGGGGTGCCCTAGCCTTAATGGGCTAGGGGCACCAGCCCCCCTAAGGCCCATGCGCATGGGAAAGGGGAAACCCTAAAGGGGGAGGGCCTCCACTTGACTTGGGAGGCACTCCTCCCCCCCTTGGCCGCCGCCCCAACCCTAGATGGGATCTAGGGGGGCCAGCCCCCTCTCCCCCCCAGCCTATAAATAGTGGAGGGGTGGGAGGGAGGACACAACCTCTCCCCTGGCGCAGCCCTCCCCCTCTCCAACACCTCCTCCTCCTCCGTTTGAGCTTGGCGAAGCCCTGCCGGAGAACTGCAAGTTCCACCACCACGCCGTCGTGCTGCTGGAGCTGTCTTCCCCAACCTCTCCCTCCTCCTTGCTGGATCAAGGCGCGGGAGACGTCACCAGGCTGCACGTGTGTTGAATGCGGAGGCACCGTTGTTCGGTGCTTAGATCGGAATCGACCGCGATCTGAATCGCTGCGTGTACGACTCCTCCAACCGCGTTCTTGCAACGCTTCCGCATCGCGATCTTCAAGGGTATGAAGATGCACTCCTCTCTCTCTCGTTGCTAGTCTCTCCATAGATTGATCTTGGTGATGCGTAGGAAAATTTTTGATTTACTACTACGTTCCCCAACATCCATGGTGTCACGGTAGAGGATGTTGATGCTGCTGCCGCCATCTATCAGAACTCGGGAGAAACGAGCAGCCCGCCTCTCCGTAGCGAAGGTGGCATCTAGCACCAGGGCATAAGAACCCGGAGCAGGCATCACCTCCGGGTGGTCAGATCGGCTCCAACTGATCGGCCTCTCCGACCAGTGCATGAATTCCGGAGCTTTAGAAGCGACAACGTTCACTTCCCGGTGCTGTTGACGCTGGCTGTGCCTGTCGTCAGTCACGCTGGTGAAGACGACATAAGCTCCGTGCTCTTCAGGGAACTCGTCTAGGATCGCTCCGACTGGCCGAACCGCCGGCTGCTGGGGCGGCGGAGGCGGCGGGCCAGCAGGTGGAGGAGGCAGGAGTCCGTCGCCCTTGGCGATCCTGGTGAGCCAGTGGCACTTCCGAGTGGTGTGGTTGGACGGCTTCGCGCCGCTGTGAAACTTGCAGGGTGCATCGAGAGTCTGCTCGTATGAGAAGGCGGGCAACCAATTGGGCTTGCCGCCCTTCTGGCGCTTGGGAGGAGGCTGCCCTTCCGGCTGCTGGTCTTCGACTGTCGCCACCTGCCGGCTTGTAGAAGCCGGTTGTGGCGCCTTGCGCTTGTTGTCATTTTGCTGCTGCCGCCGCCTGGCGTCACCAGCCGGCGTCCGAGGAGCTTGAGGAGCCACTTTGCCGGATGCATCAACTTGAATCTCCGCCTTCATGGAGGAGTCGGCCGTGGCGTACTTGTTCGCTATGATCAGCAACTCGTCGAGGGTGGCCGGCTCGTCGCAGAGGAGTTTGTGCTTGAGCAGAGTGCCTTCTCTGCACCCAGCTATGAAATACTCAATGGCCTGCACCTTGTGCATGCCTTCGCAGGAGTTGCGCAGCTCGGCCCAACGCGTGAGGTAGTCGTGAGTCGACTCGTCGGGGCCTTGGACGCACAAGGAGAGCTGGCGAGGCTTGGGTGGCCGCTTGTACGTGCTGGTGAAGTTGCGGTTGAAGGCTTCGGTGAAATCAACCCAGTTGTTGATGCTGCGGGGCTTCAGGCTATTCAGCCATGTCCGGGCGGTGCCTTGGAGCATGAGCGGAACATACTTCACGGCAACGCGCTTGTTGCCGTTTGCGATGCTGACGGTCGTGGAGTAGTCGACCAGCCAGTCTTCCGGCTTCACGGAGCCGGTGTACTTGGGCTTATCTCTTGGGAGAGTGAACCCTTTGGGGAAGGGCTCGTCACGGATGCGGGGGCCAAAGCAAGGCGGACCCAATGCGTCTTCTTCTTCTAGCGCCAGGGACTGGTTGAGGCGGTCGATCCGGTGGCGGGCATCGTTCTCCCCGACTCCTTCTCGGCGGCCAAGGCGGTCGCCGAGTGTTGGGTGGTCAACAGGCGGCGGGGAAGCGCGCCTCTCCCTGCGCGAGGGAGGCGGACGACCGTCCCGCCGTTCCACTGCTCGTGGGCGGCCGTCTTGGTCGCGCTCGATGGAGATGCGGGCGTGGCTGCGGCTTGCAACCGGCTCTGGGTCTCTTCCGTCGCGGGCGCCGTCTGTTGGCGTCCGGGAGGTCGCGCCGTGCTCTCGGCGAGGGGGAAGGTTCCCGGCCTGTAAGCCGGGTTCCATCATGTGGCAGCCGGCTTCTTGCTGCACGGCGGTCGCGTCAATGAGCTGTTGGACGCGCTCCGTCATGCAGCGACGCTCGTCGCCCTCCAGGCGGTCCAGTTCTTCTGCCGCCGCCTGGGCGGCACGCAAGTTCTCCATCAGCGTGGCGTAGACTGGGCGGTCGGCCCCCAACATGCTGGCGATGGCCGCGCCACGCTGTTGGACTGTGCCCGCGCGGCTGGGCTCGCCAGCAGCCGGCGTGCCGCAGACGACGTAGTCGATCTCGCGGTGGTAAGCCTCGGTGAGGCGTCTCATGGCCGCCAACTTGTTGGCGCTGTCGAGAAGCGCGATATGGCATGCTTCCAGCGTTTCACCGTTCGCATCGGGTGCTACGGGCGTGGACAGGTCCCCCATTGCCGCCTGCAGCGGATCCTGGCCACCTCCGCCAGAGTGCTCGCCATGCTCGATGACAAGCACCTCCGTGATGGTGCCTCCGCCACTGTTCGCGCGAGGGAGCGGTTCGTCGTAGACCACCACGCTGGTGGGGAATGTGTCGAGCGACGCCGTGTCGGAATCGACAAGCATTAGGTCGGTGGAGCCAACCGACTCCAAGTCTGCAGCAGGCTCGCTGCCGACGTGGAGCTGGTCGAGGAGGCCGACGAGGCGGCTCTCGGGGTCATCTGTGCCCGCGTCAGATGCGGGCTCGTCGGGAAGGCGAATCTCGCCAACAAGATCGGCGAGGCAACCTGCCACGCAGACGACCTCCATGCCACGCAGCGCGTCGGCGCAGGCGCCGTCTGGTGTGCCGGGCTGGCTGCGCTCGCCAGGAAGGAACAAGGTTCCCATCCAGAACAGGTCTCCGGACGGCGGTGCACCTAGCCCCACGGTGGGCGCCAAATGTCGGGGGTTGGATGCGACATATGCCAAGGGATGGCTTATCATGGTGGGAGCTAGTAGAACGTCGCCGGTGCCTGGAAGCGGGATGAGGCGTAGACACGAACACCGGCGTACTTTACCCAGGTTCGGGGCTCTCCTAGGAGATAACACCCCTAGTCCTGCTCTGCGGGGTTTCCGCATGATCACTAAGGCAGTGAGTACAAGGTGCTCCTTGAGCTATATGCCAGAGGTAGAAGAGAGCAGGGCCGACTCTCTCCTCACTCTGAATGAGTCTAGGTTTCACAGGTTCGGGGCCCTTTGCATGGGTGCCCTGGGGGGTTTATATAGGCCTACACCCCAGGGGTACAATAATCATCTGGCCGGGTGTAGGGTCCGGCGGGCAGCGTCTCTGGCCGCCGGCTTCTCTGTCAGCTGCTGGGGCCCGCCGCCTGGTGGGCCCCGCCGACTGGTCTGGCTCGGAGCCGATAGGCCGCTCCCGCCACTTGCGGGTCTCATCGGCTGCTTGTTGCTATAGCCATAATGCTGATGACGCATGCTTGGTCGGGGGGGCGTGGCTACAGTCTCGCCGTCGGGTGGGAGGTCACTGTAGCCACATCGTGTCTTTTCTGGTTTAATGGCGCGCGGACTTCGAGGGAGGAGGGGCCGCTTGCTAGAGGCCGGCCTCCCACCGGTCCGACTGGTCTGGCTCTGCCGCCCTCCAGTCTCTCGCTGCCTGGTAGGGCCTGCCGCCTGCAGGCCGTACCGACAGGCCGTCGTGGGAATAGGGCTTCGCCTGATAGGAATGACGTCAAGGGTGGGGTGGCCACAGTGCCATGTCATGAGGAGATCTCTGCCTATACGGAGCACTGTGGCCACGCCGTGCCCTGGATATGGGGGGATGGGCTATACTGTAGCCACATCCTGTCTTGTCTTCTTAATGGGGGCGTAGACTTTGAGGGCGTCGTGGGCCGCCTATTCTAGGAGCCGGCCTCTCTGGAGGCCGCCTGCTAGGAGTCGGCCCGTCTTGGGGCCGTCTTCCGGTGATTGGCCATCCTCTGGCAGCCGGCCTCATGCGTCAGCCGGCCACCAGAAGGCGGCGCTTCATCCTTGATGCTTGAGGGGCGCAGCCGGCCCAATGTCTTGAAATGCTCAGGGACCCGGGTTAGGCTACCCGTGGCCCATTACTCTGACAGATGTAGCAACACTCCCTTCGTCCCACTATATAATATCTTATAACATCCCATATACTCACATATTGGATGAATTAACATCTTATATTATGGGCCGGAGGGAGTTTATTGCATTTTTACAAATTATCAGCTGATTAACTGATGTTGTCTTGTTGTTGTGGCTGCTCTTCTACATATATCTAGACATCATCAGAACATTAAGGTAACACTCTTCCTTGTTGCTATGCATCCTATGATTGCATATTTAGACATTCAGTACAGTGCATGTTGCTATGTAGCCTCAGATATATTAGATATGGCCCTAGTTAACCTACCGATAAATGGGTTACAGATATATTCAGTTAAAAGTCTGATTCACCGATTAGTCCTTTATCAAACCCCGGCCTATATGGTACCAGCTACCGATATCCTGAACAGTGAGTATATATAAGCCATGGTGAAAGGATCGATACGATCGACTAGAGGGGGGTGAATAGGAGACTACAAATTTTAATCTTTCTTGTCAATTTTAAGGTTTAGCGGATAAATAGGGTTCACTAGATATGCAACTAGGTGAACACAACCTATATGACAAGCAAGCTTAAAGCAAAGTATGCTAGGCTACAATCTAATTAGCAAACCAACAAGCATACAAGGCAAAGTAAAGTGCGGGAAAGGATTAACCACAAGTGAGGCGAGGACGCGGATTTTATCCCGAAGTTCACTCTTCCTTAGGGAAGAGCTACTCTCCGTTTAGAGCGATGCCAGAGCCAAAGCTTGCGGAACGCCACGAAGGCTCACCGTAGTCTCTTTCGAGTCACCCCCAATGGATGAGCCTCGAACCACTCGGGGTTGGTCTTGAAGGCGACCACCACAGCTTTACAAACTTCTCCGGAGCACACCACAAGAAAGGAAGCTTCCGGAGGAACCTCTAACCGCCTAGGAGCCCAAGCTCCAAGAGTAACAAGTCAATGGGGAAGAAATGTTGCGGGGAACGCGATTTGGTTTGGTCAAGATGTAGATCGGGTCTTGCTCTCCCAATCCCCAAAGTTTCAACAAGTTTGGGTGGAGGGGTTGAGAGTATTGAGCAAAATGGAGTGTCGCAATGGTGGAGCTCAACAAGACATTAGGGTTAGGGATGGAGGAGGAAGAAGGGGGCTTTTATAGTGTTTATGCCCGGGTGGCCGTTTCTGCCCGTTGGACCCCGTGCGCACGGGGTACTCAGAGACTTTCACACCACCCCGTGCGCATGGGGGTCAAAAGACCCCGTGTGCATGGGGGTCAAAAGACCCCCTGCGCACGGGGTACTCAGAGAGTTATGCAGTACCCCGTGCGCACGGGGATCAAAAGACCCCGGGCGCACGGGGCACCCAGAGAGTTACGCAGTACCCCGTGCGCACGAGGTTCAAAAGACCCCGTGCGCACGGGGTACCCAGAAACTTTCTGTCGCTAGCTTTCTGAGTACCTCAAGCACACACACTATGGATTTAAGTGGTAGGAATGGGTAGGCTGGTGTTTATTTTTGGCAATGACATTCCCACACAACAAAAATCCACACCGACCCCTCTTAGTAGTGCGGTCTTTCCTACGACTCGAAGTGAACCAAAAATAAAACCTTCAAATCATCGGAAGACCATGCCTTTGATCTTTTTGAATTGGGGGGGTCGCACATCTCCATCAAATGCAATATGGAACCAATATCCTGAGATGGACTTTAGCAACCAATATTAGTTCCACTAACCACATTGTCATCACACCAAAATATATTTTAAGTGCCACTTGCACTTTCAATCTCCCCTTTTTTGGTGCATTGATGACAACGTGGTTAGAGCATGGCATAAAGGATATGAAAATATTAAATAGCCATGAGACAATGATTGATCATAGAAGCTCCCCCTATATGTGTGCCCGGATAAAAAATGCTTGAGAATGCATCAAGTACACACATAGGAGGCTCCCCCAAGATCAACATTGTCAAGACATGAGATCAACATAATAAACCTATAACGGTGCCTAGATCTCATGAAATGGTGTGGTGAGCAATAATCGTGAGACACATAATAAACAACATAATAATCACAATATAACCATTGCATATAAGGTTCAAGATAAATGCTAGAGTCTCACGAGAAAATACCACGAGTAGCTCACAACCACACCAAGACAAGCAAATAAGAGTACCTCAAGCCAACTAAAAACAGCCAACAAAGCAGAGAAACACGAGGCTTGAGATCTCAACACACACTAAAAGAGCACCAACACACCACACCAACACACCACTTCTCCCCCTTTGTCATCAAGACAACAAAAAGGAGAAAAGGCGACACACAGACACACTAGACAAGAGGAGGAGTGCTCGAAGCATCATCATCATCATCAAAGCGCCATCCTGCCATCGGAAAGGAACGAGCAGTGGCTTCACTGTCGTTGTCCTCTGACCCTGGTCCAACCTCCTCACCAGCTGCAGCCCTCACTTCCTTTTGCTGATGTCTCACAAGCTTCTCCTTGTTGATCTCCTTAACCTATCGGCGCTGAATAGACTGGCACATCTTGAACAAGTTGCTCATAGTCTTGAACAATGACTTCTTCTCCCCTCTGGCAAAAACAGCCTCAGAACCTATCTTCTTGGCCTTACCACGAGGGATCCGTGCAGTGAAGGACATACCAGGAGAGTATGTAGCACGATCCTCGGGCCTCGGATTGCGCCCCTTCTTGGGAGCCTCATATGGAGCAGGAGCAGCAGGGGTCTAGTTGGAGTTGCGCTTGGGAATGGAGGTCTTGTACTGGGAGATGTACTTAGCTGGGCAGACAGACTCAATCAACACCTAGATGAAAGGAGCATAGATCAAAGACTTGTCCTCTTGCACACACTGACGAAGCTCATAGAACATGAAGTCCAGAACATCCACTCTCTTCTTCTTTTGCAGATACACAAAGACATCCAACATGGAACTCCGAATGTTGTGAGAATCACCGGCCTTTGGAGTGAGAGTATACCTCAGAATGTGGTGCATTGTATCATAGAGAGGCACAAGGTCTTTGATGGAGCCGGTGACAAAAGACTTCTCTTGTTTGTAGGCAAAAGCAATTTCATCCTTGGTGCGTTGCCCACTTTCACGAACCCTGAAAACTCATCAGATGCCTCTTCTTCATTAATGAACAGATAGGGAATGATCTCAGAAAACTTGGCCATAGGACCAGAGCACCGATGCGTCCCGAACATCCATGTGAGGGTGCGAGCAGAATCATTGGAAAAGAACAAGGTTGCAAAGAACTGCATCACCAGATCCTCATTGGACGGATGGTTGAATGTGACAAAAGGAATGAGGCCCAACCTCCCAAGAGTTGAATATACACCGGGATCTAGCTGATCATTGTCGCGCAGACTCTCAGTATTAACCTACTTGTGCGGAGCTAACTTCTTCGCCTTGGTCAAGAGCAGCTCATGGTACACTCTTTGCTGAAAATCATTCTTGAACCGGGGATCCACTCCCAAACCTGTAGCAGCAGCATATGGATGGCTCTGTCTCTCAGCCCAAAGCTCTGGCTTGGTCCATTTGGCAAGGGGAAGGTTCCTGAGATCTCGCCCATCGGGGATGGCTTGCTCGGGACTAGACATCTCTTCTTCATCTTCATCTTCATCACCTCCATCAACAAGATCATCCTCAGCCTCTATCTCGCATCATCTTCTGGGTTGGCATAGTGAGCATCATCTAGAGAGTCATACTCTTCCTCTGACTCATCGGAGGCCTCAACAATGGGCTGCTAGGTGGCAGCACGGCGAGCACGGCCCTGCCCTGACCCCTGCCCAATGCCCTCTGACGACTGGCGACGAGCAACAGTGAACTCCTTAGAACTTGCCTTGGGGCGCTTGCGACGGAGCTCGGCCCTCTTGTCAGCGGAGTCTGAAACACACACAAACACCCAACAACACAATGCAAATAACACAAATGAGTACAAGTGCTTGAGATAGTGGCAGAGGAGTAGAACAAAACCTAGGCAGAAAGTTCCTGTGTACCCCGTGTGCACGGGGGGTTAGACCCCGTGGACACGGGGGTCCCGTGCGCACGGGGGTCAAACACCCCATGGACACGGGGTTTCCCCAGCGGTAGCCACTTCCAGATCGAGATCTGGGAGTGGGTGCGGCAGAGGAACCCTAAGAACTAAGCACCTAGACTAGTCCTACACAAGGGGAGCAACTTCCCTAATCTAGTGAAAACCTAGAAACCCTAAAAGCTAGAGAGGCATCCATGGAGGAAGGGAATGAACAAGGGAAGGGGAAATACCAGAGGAGGACCCCATCCCGCACGATTTCCATGGAGCAACGAAGCCCGACGATGCCCGGAGGAGCACCGGCGAGGGGACGCGATGGCGGCGGTCCTGGAGGCGTCCTGGGGAGTGGAGGGGGCAACTGGGTGGGAATGAACCCAAACACCCCCGCCCCCACGCCCCACCTCTTCAGGGCCTGGAACCGTAGACCCCGTGCACACGGGCTAAGTGAGTCCCATGCGCACGAGGGTCCCGTGCGCACGGTATAGAGCCCGTGGGCACGGGGGCCCCATGCGCACGGTACATGCCCGTGGACACGGGGTACTTAGGAATTTCGACCAAAAGTGCTTTTTGAAGGTATGGTTGAGTGATAACTCTTACCAAGCATTTTCGAAGCATCTCGGTCTAGGTTTCTGAATACGTCACGAGAGAATACCTATCACTAAGATAAGGGAATATATGGAGCACTTGTACAAGAAGGGAAAGGACACAAAACAAACAAAACACAAAGAAAAACAGAAGAAGGCCAAAAACACCACACACGATAAAACGGACACAAACCTCAAAGGAGGGCGGTGGCCGAGGCCACCATGTTTGAGTTTGTTTGGTATGGCACCGCGAAGATATGAACCTTGGGCCCAAGACCAACACTCATCTTTGAAGCACAAGTGCCACCTACAAGTGGCTAATGTGAAAGATTTTGTTCGATTTATGCACTTCTATGATAAGATAACTCATGAGTTGAGCTAGCTCCCCCTAGACATGTGCCTACATCTAAGCAAGATATTATATGCGTATGTGTGCATGAGCAAGAATTTCAACCCAATTTACTTATATCCACGATATTTAGCTCATGCCTTAACTCGCGGAATCTTGCTTCATCAAGTGGATTGGTGAAAATATCGGCTAGTTGATTCTCTGTGTTGACATGGAGTAGTTCAATGTTTCCCTTGGCCACATGATCCCTAACGAAATGATGACAAATCTCAATATGCTTGGTCTTGCTGTGTTGAACTGGATTCTCGGCGATCTTGATTGCACTTTCATTGTCGCACCAAAGAGGCACTTTGTCACATTTGACACCATAATTCATCAAAGTTTCCCTCATCCATAATAACTGAGCACAACAACTTCCGGCGGCAATGTACTCGGCTTCGGCCGTTGAGAGAGATATACAATTTTGCTTCTTTGAAGACCAACTTACCAAAGATCTCCCTAGGAATTGACATGAACCGGAAGTGGACTTGTGATCAACCTTGTCTCCGGCCCAATCCGAATCCGAGTACCCCATTAACTCGAAAGTTGATCCTTTGGGATACCAGAGGCCCAAGTTTGGGGTATGAACCAAATACCGAAGGATTCTTTTCACTGCCAAATAGTGGCTCTCCTTAGGAGCGGATTGAAATCTTGCACACATACACACACTCAACATAATATCCGGTCTAGATGCACAAAGGTAAAGCAAGGAACCGATCATGGAGCGATATACCTTTTGATCCACTTCTATACCATTGGGATCAAGATGAAGTTGGCCATTTGTGGGCATGGGTGTCTTCATTGGCTTGACATCTTGCATTTTGAACCTCTTGAGCATGTCTTGAATATAAAGAGATTGGTTGATGAAGGTTCCTCCTCTCAGTTGCTTCACTTGAAAACCGAGGAAGAACTTCAACTCTCCCATCATGCTCATAGCAAATTCCTTAGTCATAAGATTCTCAAACTCAACGTTAATAGCATGGTTAGTGGACCCAAAGATTATATCATCAACATATATTTGGCACACAAACAATTCTCCTTTTACCCTCTTTGTGAAGAGAGTGGAATCTATTACCCCAATCTGGAACCCTTTCTCGCTTAGGAATGCTGTAAGGTGATCATACCAAGCACGAGGAGCTTGTTTAAGTCCATAGAGTGCCTTATGGAGTTCATAAACATGAGAGGGGTGATCGGGGTCTTTGAAACCGGGAGGTTGCTTTACATACACCAACTCCTTAAGAGGACCATTAAGAAATGCACTCTTTACATCCATTTGATATAATTTAAAATCATGATGAGAGGCATATGCAAGCAAGATACGAATGGATTCAAGACGGGCAACGGGGGCAAAAGTTTCACCAAAGTCCAAACCTTCAACTTGGGTGAAACCTTGTGCCACTAACCTTACCTTGTTCCTTATTACTTGTCCATGTTCATATTGTTTGTTCTTGAAGATCCACTTTGTTCCAATTACATTATGATGCTCTTTGGGTCTCTCCACAAGGGTCCATACTTTGTTGCGGGTGAAGTTGTTGAGTTCTTCATGCATGGCATCTATCCAATCCGAATCGTCAAATGCATCTTCTACCTTAAGGGGCTCAACACAAGAGACAAACGAGTGATGCTCACAAAAGTTTGCCAAACATCTACAAGTAGTTACCCCCTCTTTGATGCTTCCATAGATGTTCTCGGTGAGATGTTGAAGATGCTTTAGCTTGGCGGCCACTTTTGCTCTTTGATTGCAAGCTCTTCTTCACTTGGTTTTGGACTTGATGAAGAAGCTTGTCCTTGAGATTGTTTTAGCCTTGGAGACACCATTCTCTTTGCAACCATAAGTTCTTGTTCATTGGGAAGTGACGATGATGAAGAACCTTGTGGTTGGGTTTGATCTTGATCTTGATCATGAACTTGAGCTTGATCTTGAGCCTCAATAATTGGTTCTTCACCATTTGACTGAGCTTGCCCTTGATCTTGCTCAGGAATATGAGGGACTTGATCTTGTTCTTGGATAGGTTCATGATCTCCCGTAGCATCTTGTACAAGTGGTGCCGGTGATGACTTCCCTTGTGGAGACTCCACAAGAGGGGCTCTTACTCCTTCTTCTTCTACTTGGACTTGGGGTGTTTCTTGTGGAAGAATGTGGCCTATCCCCATTGTCCTTATAGCTTGTGAAGGAGCCTCATCACCTACAACACTAGGAACAATTTGCTCCACACGGGAGCCGTTATCTTCATCAAACTCCACATTTATCGTTTCCTCAATGCATCTGGTGGATTTATTGGGAACTCGGTAAGCATGAGAGTTTGATGCATATCCAACAGATATGCCCTCATAAGTTCTAGGCTCAAACTTAGCTAACCGGGATTTCTTGTTTAGAATGAAACACTTACAACCGAATACCCGAAAGTATTTGACATTAGGCTTTCTCCCGATTAGGAGTTCATATGGGGTCTTGTTCTTGAGCTTGCGAAGATAAAGCTGGTTTGAAGCATGACACGCAGTGTTGATGGCTTCGGCCCAAAGCTTGTCTGGAGACTTGTACTCGTCAAGCTTGGTCCTAGCCATCTCAATAAGATTCCGATTCTTCCTCTCCGCAACACCATTTTGTTGGGGAGTATATGGCGTGGCATATTGATGCTTTATCCCCTCTTCACTCAAGAATTCATCCATCGTGTAGTTCTTGAACTCGGTGCCATTGTCACTTCGAATTGCCTTGATCTCACAATTATGTTGACGTTGAGCTTCTTTGGCAAAGTTGATGAAGGTTTCTTGAGTTTCATCTTTGGTCTTGAGAAAGAACACCCAAGTATATCTTGGTAAGTCATCGACAATGACAATGCAATACCTCCTCCCTCCCAAACTATCATAAGTTGGAGGCCCAAAAAGATCCAAGTGAATAAGCTCAAGGGGCCTCAAGGTGGTGATGATAGTCTTCACTTTATGAGCTTTTTCATGTAGTTTTCCGGCAATGCAAGCACTACAAGGATGATCTTTGGCAAAAGACACATTGGTTAGTCCAAGGATGTGCTCCCCCTTTAAGAGAGCTTGTAAATTTCTCATGCCAAAGTGGGCTAGCCGTCGGTGCCATAGCCACCCCACGTCGGCCTTGGCCATTAGGCATGTTGCAAGATGAGTTTTCTCTTTTGAGAAATCAACCACGTAAAGGTTGTCTTCAACATGCCTAACAAAGACCACTTTGAGATTGCTTCTCTTAAAGACGGTCACATGGAATTCACCAAAATGAGAATCATAACCGGCACGTGCCAATTGAATAGTTGAAAGTAAATTGTAGTGAAGGGATTGGACAAGCATGACATTTGAAAGTGAGGAATCATTAGAGATTACCACCTTGCCCAAACCCAATACCTTGCCCTTGCTACTGTCACCAAAAGAGATGTTCGAAGAGGCCTTGAGTGAATCAACGAACTCCACAAGTATCTCCCTTTCTCTAGTCATATGATTGGTGCATCCACTATCGATCACCCATTTTTTCCACCGGAGATATAGTCCTACAAGAATCAAGCTTTGGTTATAGGTACCCATTTTGCAATGGGTCCTAGAGAGTTAGCAACAAGGGTCTTAGGAACCCAAATAGTCCAAGCATAATCATCATAGTTAGTGCCAACAAATTTTGCAAATGTATAGCCATTATCTCCTCTAATGAGGACATAAGATGGATTGTTCTTGCCGGCAAACTCTTTGGGAATGGCCTTGTCCCTAGTGACCTTGCCACTCACAACAACCCCTTTTTCCTTCTCCTTCTCCTTGTGCCCTTCTTGCACAAATACTACCTTTTGGGGAGGAGGAGGAGTCGGACCGATCTTCTTCTTGTTGCTCTTCTTCTTGTTCTTACCATTCTTGGATGCGGGATCAAACCCAATTCCCTCCTTGGCAACACACTACTTTTGGTTACTCA
The DNA here is from genome assembly GCA_011799875.1 of Thinopyrum elongatum. Taxonomy (NCBI): domain Eukaryota; kingdom Viridiplantae; phylum Streptophyta; class Magnoliopsida; order Poales; family Poaceae; genus Thinopyrum; species Thinopyrum elongatum. The sequence goes on from CM022299.1 coordinate 423,702,121, forward strand.
AGAGGTCATTAAGGTTTTTCTCCCCTTGAATGCATGATACAAGCCCTTTCTCAAATTGATCCTTCAACTTCTTATTCTCCTCTTGGAGCGAGGTGCAATCATGAACAAAGTTAGCCGTACACGAATCATCATTTAAATCCACATGAGGTACGGAAGTGAGTGCCTTAATGGTTGTAGCTTTAAGTTGAGCATAAGACTCGGTGAGGGCAATGATGTCACCTTTGACAACCTTGGAACTAGTCACAAGGAACTCATGTTCCTCAACAAGAATCTCGTGTGATCAACTAGAAGCTTTTCAACCCTAACATTAAGGGCATCTTTGTTCTCAAGAGCAAGTTGCAAAGCATCATTGGTTTTAACAACGTCAATTTGATGAGTCAACAAGGCTTCCTCAAGTGATGCTCTCATGACACTCTCTTCATGTAGTTCATGCTCGAGGAGTTCGACTCTCTCTTTTTCCTCTATGAGGAGGTTTTCAGCATTCTTAATAAAGTAATCACGTTCGGCGAGTGACTTAAGGAGATCGCCAAAATGAGCACGAGCTTCACCATGAAGAGTTTTCATGAAAGCCATCAAGAATTCCTCATCATTATCCACGCCCTCGTCACACTCATCCTCCACTATCTCACATGAGACATTGGGAGTGTAGATGGCGGGTTTTTTAGATTTGGAATTTGCTTTTACCTCTTTGGCCATAAGGCACCGATGAGTGAAAGGCTTTTCCTCGTTTGGAGAGTCGAAGGGGCCACTGGTGGAGGAGGAGGTAGTGGCAAGCATGGTAATGGCGATCATGCCCACTTGATCATCATCACCGTCATGTTCATCTCCGGACATGTATTCTTCATGAACAAGAGCCTTGTCATCTTTCCTCTTTGCAAACTTGGTGAACTTCTTCTTCTTGAGCACAAGCTTCTTGGATTTGTCTTCATGTCTCTCATACGGACAATCATGCAAAAAGTGTCTTGGGCTATCACAATTGTAGCATTTCCTTCGTCCAAATGATCTTCCTTGAAGATTCTTCCCTTTGTTTGCCATGGTCCCGGAGTACTTTTTGACTAAGAGAGCCAAGTCTTCCGCAAAGTCATTTGCCGAGCATGAGGTGTCAACATCTTCCTCACATGTCTCCTCACTCACTTCTTCATCCCTTGAGGGTTGGCCAATCACTTTCTTGGCCTTCAAGGCAAGATTGGAGTTCTTGGTTGCTTGAGCAATTGCAAAGGTCTTTTGGGACTTGCTCTCCAAAAGAACATGTGTAGAGAAAGTGGAGACAACTTGAGCCGCGGTCAACTTGTGATAGTCCGGACATTGATGTATCATCATGACCATGGTATGTTCCGTGAGAACCATAGCATCTATGAACTTGTCCTTTATGAAGTCATCATTTGCCCAAGTCCACCCAAAGGTTCTCAAATTGAGCACAAGGGACTTTAACCTTCGGTAAACCTCTTCTGCGGGCTCGCCCTCATTCCTCACAAAGAGTTTGACTTCTTGCTTGAGCAAGGCCAATCGAGATCTCCAAATTGCTTCATCTCCTTAGAGAGCCTCCTCAAGGCAATCCCAGATTTCCTTGGCGGTCTTGAGGAGAGCAATGGAGTCACTATAGTCTTCAGTCACCACAGTGCGCAACATGTTGTGGGTGGTTGCATTAAGTTGATCATCAATCGCTTCTCTTGGAGTGAGATTCATTGGGTCCTTGGGGTTGAATCCATTGACCACAATCCACCAAAGTTGTGTTGAAGCACTGCGAATATGAGACTCCATATCTAGCTTCCATTTAGCAAACGCATTAGCTTTCAAAGGGGGCGGCGGCCCAATAGGATTAATGCGAGGATGTTGCAAGGGTTGTGGTGAGTAAAAGGGTTCCACGGCATTGTACTTGGGAACTTGAGTACGAGTCGGAGATGCAAGAGGTTCTCTCGAGTCATCCGCATCATGAATGGCATTTGGATCAAATGAGTTTGATGCAGATGTCGAGGGCTTTAAGCGAGCATCAATTTCCTCCTTGACCGAGGAACGAACTTCTTTCAACATAGAGGCTTTGAGGTCCGCAAACATTGAAAGAATATCGGCCGCGGTCAAAGGGGCACCCGGGTTAATAGGAGCGGCGGGAGCAACGACCGGGGCACCAAGTGCATCGGGCGTGGCGGGGGGTAGGTTTTCACCATCCTCCGCAACGGGTGCGCTACCTCCCACATTCCCTAGATCGACCATATCCTCTAAGGTTGTAAAACCTTATATTAGAGCACGAGGCTCTGATACCAATTGAAAGGATCGATACGGTCGACTAGAGAGGGGTGAATAGGAGACTAGAAATTTTAATATTTCTTGTCAATTTTAAGGTTTAGCGGATAAATAGGGTTCACTAGATATGCAACTAGGTGAACACAACCTATATGACAAGCAAGCTTAAAGCAAAGTATGCTAGGCTACAATCTAATTAGCAAGCCAACAAGCATACAAGACAAAGTAAAGTGCGGGAAAGGATTAACCACAAGTGAGGCGAGGACGCGGATTTTATCCCGAAGTTCACTCTTCCTTGGGGAAGAGCTACTCTCCGTTTAGAGCGGTGCCAGAGCCAAAGCTTGCAGAATGCCACGAAGGCTCACCGTAGTCTCTTTCGAGTCACCCCCAACGGATGAGCCTCGAATCACTCGGGGTTGGTCTTGAAGGCGACCACCACAGCTTTACAAACTTCTCCAGAGCACACCACAAGCAAGGAAGCTTCCGGAGGAACCTCTAACCGCCTAGGAGCCCAAGCTCCAAGAGTAACAAGTCAATGGGGAAGAAATGTTGCAGGGAACGCGATTTGGTTTGGTCAAGATGTAGATCGGGTCTTGCTCTCCCAATCCCCAAAGTTTCAACAAGTTTGGGTGGAGGGATTGAGAGTATTGAGCAAAATGGAGTGTAGCAATGGTGGAGCTCAACAAGACATTAGGGTTAGGGATGGAGGAAGAAGAAGGGGGGCTTTTATAGTGTTTATGCCCGGGTGCCCGTTTCTGCCTGTTGGACCCCGTGCGCACGGGCTAAGTCAGCCCCGTGCGCATGGGGTACTCAGAGACTTTCACACCACCCCGTGCGCACGGGGGTCAAAAGACCCCATGCGCTTGGGGTACTCAGAGAGTTACGCAGTACCCCGTGCGCACGGGGGTCAAAAGACCCCGGGCACACGGGGTACCTAGAGAGTTACGCAGTACCCCGTGCGCACGGGGGTACCCAGAAACTTTCTGTTGCTAGCTTTCTGAGTACCTCAAGCACACACACACACACTATGGATTTAAGTGGTAGGAATGGGTAGGCTGGTGTTTATGTTTTGGCAATCACATTCCCACACAATACAAATCCACACCGACCCCTCTTAATAGTGCGGTCTTTCCTACGACTCGAAGTGAACCAAAAATAAAACCTTCGAATCACCGGAAGACCATGCCTTTGATCTTTTTGAATTGGGGGGGTCGCACATCTCCATCAAACGCAATATGGAACCAATATCCTGAGATAGACTTTAGCAACCAATATTAGTTCCACTAACCACATTGTCATCACACCAAAATATATTTTAAGTGCCACTTGCACTTTCACATGGGATGAAACTAACCTCGATGGAAAACAATAGTCGTTCCCAAAATTGTCTTGTGTAAGTACATCAAGAGGCATGTTAAGCACAACAGGCTAAACATCAACCAAATATATCCATGGTAGACAAAATAATCTCCAAACGATAGCTTCAGTGTGCAGGTTTAAGCACGCTAGTTAAGCAAAACAAGAAGTGGAAAGGTATGTTAACTACAACAGGCCTAACATTTAACAACAAGCAAATATAGTCATTCAAACTGGTATTGTGCCAGTCTAAGTACACTGGTTATTGTTAAATAAAATTGGAAAGGCATGTTAACTACAACATGCTTAACAGCAACCAAATGTAGTCATTCATAGTGGTATTGTTGAAACTAGTATTGATGAAATTGAACTGCACAGTTCATGCTTACACATATAGAACATCACGTTGTGAATAACTAGAATAAACAAGGCATACTACGAACAACCAAAGATAGCATTTGAAACTAGACATATGCTAACTACAAACAACCGAACAACCAAAAAACTTTAAAAGAGCCATATGCTAGCTATAACAGGCTTAACAGCAAGCAAATATATGCATTCCTATCGGTATGTTTAAAACAGGTATTGATGAAAATGTACTGCACAGTAAATAGTTGCACATATAGAGCATCATATTGTGAATAACTAAAATAAACAAGGCATACTACAAACAACCAAATATAGCAATTAAAACTGGACATATTCTCACGACACTACAAAAGGGACTCGACAAAACAAATCATGGGTTCCCCCCTGTGAAGAGGCACGGCAAAAAAAATCGTGGGTTTCCTCACTTCTCACAGATGGGATCGTTTCTATGGGAAGAGCACGGACCCTGGGTGTGCTACATGTTGTCGCAGATGGGCTCCTTCCCCTTGGAAGAGCACGGCTGTAGAGTGCCCTCCCTGATGTCGCAGATGGGCTCTTTCCCCTTGGAAGAGCCAGAGAGGGTGCCCTCCTCGTGGTCGCCATCGATGAGGTCTGACTTGGAAGCTATGGATCCCAAGCCAGCATCGTAGAACGTGTCCTTCAGAAATGACAAAAGGGGCTTGATGGCGATGTAGGATGGCAAATTCTTGACAGCGAGCCAAAGGAGATCAGCGGCGGGGCCATGGATGAGATCGACAGCGGTTGAACCCGAGGGGTTGGGGGTGGGCCACTTAACCTGTGACACAGCCCGCGCCAGGCCATCGCTGTCGACGACCTCGATGTCATAGCCGGCATCTACGACATACCCGCATACTCTAGCCCGCTGATTGAGAGCCTGCGGCCAGTAATTGTTGTCACCTTCCTCGGCGGCCACCTCGGTGACGTCAGGCGAAGAGGCCGTGATACACCTCTTTTGGGCCAGTCGCTCCTCGAGCTCCACAGTAAGCGTAGCTGGGCTTAGGCTACGACGCTCTGGAGTGGGGGATGGGGATGGGGATGGGGATCTGTGGGAAAGGGCGCGTTTGGCGGGCGTCATTTAAGAAACTCAGGGCGGCTAGGGTATGGAGATCGGTGGGTAAGCTGCACAGGCAAACGGGCTGATGTTGACAATGGAGGCCTTGCGGCGGCGGTGGCGACCTTGCTATGGTTTCGAGCGAGGGAGGGGTTGTGGTGGGTGTGGGTGTGGGTGTGTGTGGGTGTGTGTGTCTGTGCACGCGCGCGCTTGAGGAGTTTTTGGGGTGTGTGTGTGGAGGGGGGTTGTTTGAGGAAATGACGCGGCTACTGAAAATTTTACTACGCGAGAGTCAAACACGGGAGTAAAATGCCGGGGCTATTGAAAATTTGGATGATGGTGCATCGCACACGGTCCCGAAATAACAACCGTGTGTTATGAAACAGAAAAACCCTCGAGTCGGGCAAATATTTTCGAGGGATGCAGGCGGGAGCGGGAACAACAAACATCACACATGGTCGAAACATAACAATCATGTGTTATCAAACAGAAAAACCCTGCAGGCGAGTAGATATTTTTGAGAGGGGAAGCCTCGTGGAGCCCAATGTACTGTGCTGATGTGCGTGACAAGGGCACCGGCATGGCACACGGTTAGTGTGAGTGAACCGTGTCTGTTGCATCATCCGACTAGTCTAATGTTCATAAAGTTGGTGAAAATGACGCGGGAAAGGGTCAGAACATGAACACACTTGCATGTGGACCAAATATATGTATGAAGGGTGGTTTGATGTTCAAATACCAAATGCACAACTTTGATGTGGCACCTATCTCACAAAGCGCACGGTATTGCTTGTCCCCCCCTTCGTGTCGGCAGGAGGGGAATCCTAAGCTATGAACGCATGCCCGCCCCCACGGAGGTTCACCTAGCAAAGTGCAACGTAGCAGTCCCCCCCCCCCCATCACACACACACACACAAACTTTTAGTCGGCGGGAGAGGGCACTGATACGTCTCCAACGTATCTATAATTTTTTATTGTTCCATGCTGTTATATTATCAATCTTGGATGTCTTACAATCATTTTATAACAACTTTATATCATTTTTTGGGACTAACCTATTGACATAGTGCCCAGTGACAGTTGCTGTTTTTTGCTTTTTTTTACTTCGCAGAAAATCAATACCAAATGGAGTCCAAACGCAGCGAAACTTTTTGGTGATTTTTTCTGGACCAGAGGACACAAGATGGGCCAAAGAAGTACCAGAGGGGTGCCCCGAGGGGGGCACAACCCACCTGGGCATGCCCTGGTGGGTTGTGCTCACCTCGGTAGCCTCCTGCACCGCCTCTTTGCTCTGTAAATACCCCGAAAATCCAAAAACCTTAGGGGAGCCGACAAAACACAATTCCAGCCGCTGCAAGTTCCAGAAACCACATATCCAATCTAGACACCATCACGGAGGGGTTCATCATCCTCATTGGTGCCTCTTCGATGATGCATAAGTAGTTCATTGTAGAACTTTGGGTCCGTAATTAGTAGCTAGATGGCTTCCTCTCTCTCTTTTGATTCTCAATACAATGGTCTCTTGGAGATCTATTTGATGTAACTCTTTTTGCGGTGTGTTTGTTGGAATCCGATGAACTTTGTGTTTATGATCAGATCTATCTTTTTAACCATGAAAGTTATTTGAGTCTCTTTGATCTCTTATATGCATGATTACTTATAGCCTCGTATTTCTTCTTCGAATCTTTGGTTTAGTTAGGCCAACTAGATCGATTTTGCTTGCCATGGAAAGAGGTGCTTTGTGATGGGTTCGATCTTACGGTGCTCAATCCCAGTGACAGAAGGGGAAATGACACATATGTATCGTTGCCATTAAGGATAACGATGGGGTCTATTCCTACATGAATAGATCTTGTCTACATCATGTCATTGTTCTTATTGCATTACTCCGTTTCTCCATGAACTTAATACACTAGATGCATGCTGGATAGCGGTCGATGTGTGGAGTAATAGTAGTAGATGCAGGCAGGAGTCGGTCTACTAATCTTGGACGTGATGCCTATATAATGATCATTGCCTGGATATCATCATAATTATTTGAAGTTCTATCAATTGCCCAATAGTAATTTGTTTACCCACCTTATGTTATTTTCTCGAGAGAAGCCACTAGTGAAATCAACGGCCCCCGGGTCTATTTTTCCATCATATATTTTCAGATCTATATTGCTATTTGCCTTTTTATTTATTTGCATCTTTTATTTTCAGATCTATATTTCCAAAAACCCAAAAATACCTTGCTGCACTTTATTTTATTCGTGTTTCATCAAGATCTATTTATCCAATCTATCACATTTAGTCTTGTCGGATTTAGGGCTTCGCAGACCCAAGGAAGGTTCGAACTCTGGGGCGTGTGCGAAGAACTCAACCTATCCAACCAACCGAACGCGTCGCCCTGCAGCCTAGCTCGAAGAACGGGGAAGAAGAAGGACATGGCAGTTTACCCAGGTTCGGGCCACCTTGCGGTGTAATACCCTACTCCTGCTTTGGGGTGGATTTGCCTCACGAGGGGCTGAGGAGGAACTAGTACAAGGATGAACAAGCTCGCGAGGCTTGCTCTGGTGAGGATGTGAACTCTGGGTCCGATCCCCTTTCTATGGTGGTCGCTAACCTATATATAGCGGCCTCGATCCTCTTCCCCCGTAATGAAGGCAGGAAGGGATCCCACAACGGCCAAATTTGAAGGGGACAGGTAGTACATCTTATCCTGATGAAAGGTGGTCTTCGCCTGCAAAGCTTCTGGTCGTGACATCGCGATGGGCTCGGCGATGACATCCATCCTGCCGTCCTGGCGGTCTTGGTCTCGTTGCACGGAAATGGAAACCTTTGGCCGATTCCTCGGGACCCCACGCCTGCTCTTGCCTCCTTAGCACCAAAGAGGAAACCTGCTGCTCTGCGCCCGCTAGCGCACGCCTGGCCTTGGTCGTCATGGCTTGCGTCACCTCCACCTCATGAGATGGGTACCTACATAGAAATCTCCGCTCCTCGGGAGCCAGCCTAGGGAGGCCGCTCCCTCCGGATGTCTTGGCGTCGCCCGCCTCGCGAGGCTTGGCCCCTCGCGAGGGTCTTGTCCTGAAGGTGTTGTAGATGGGCCATACCAGGCCATCGATGGAGCCACGCCGTGGTCCGCAGGCAGGCAAGTTTGGGTACCTTGCTTCCCAGAATGCCGACAGTAGCCCCCGGGCCCAAGGCGCGCTCGGACTTGGCTTCGAGGCGAAGCCAAAGGGCAAGGGCGAAGCGCCGTGGGCCCCAATCGCCTGCGGACCAAGCCGACGCGTGGCGCTTGATGGGACATGGGTGTCTCCACTTCCCCACGCCGCCTCGGCAACTGCGCGACTTGACAACTACCTAAAGCATGCAGAAGAACCATCATTGCTCGGAACATGAGAGGCCGGTGGTTGGCCTCCCTCTGCCTATAAATGGGGCGGGGGGCGGAGCCCCCAGCCCATCTTCATCTCCTCGCCACCTGCTCCTCCTTCTCCTTCTTCTTCAACCCGCCATCTTGCCAGAGCATCCATGGCGCCGGTGAGGAGGTTCTCCGCCAGGGAGAAGGGAAAAACCCCCAAGGAGGGACCAGACTCACCGCCGCCCAAGAGAGGCCACGGCCACCCTCGTAAGTATGCCGCGACGCTAGCGGTGGCCTCCCGTGGGCGTGGGCACACGCCTTCGAAGGCCAGCGCTGCCTCCGGCAGTCATGGGGGTTCTCCTACCCGCGGCGGAAGCTGCCGCGGCCGGGGCAGCCACGGCGAAGGGGAAAAGCACGCAGCGGCCATCCGGCCACTGCGACCGCGACTCCAGTCGGCTGACGCGTCCTCGGAGTTCTTTGGTGTGGGCGGAGAGGCCCGCCAGTGCCTGGCTCCATCTCCCGCGCTTCTTTGTGGGTGTGCTGCCGACTGGGAGGCCTGGCGGCCTCTGGCTGCAGGCCAACGGCTGCTGCAGCAAGGCCTCCTGGGTGGCAGTCGAGGTCACCCCCGTCAGCAACGTGTTCCTGAACCGCGGGTGGAAGCCGTTCGCCCTCGCACGCGGCCTCCAGGGGAGGTGCGCCCTTCCCTTCAGGTATGACGGCGCCACGACCCTCTACGTCAGGGTCTTCAGGGAAGATTGCCAGCGGCTGGGGTGCTGCCCGGAGGACGACAGCGATGACGATGGCGGCAGTGAGCTTGCCCTTGGCGATGGTCGCGCCGCCTCCAGCAGCGGCGACCCCTCCTCTGGGGAGAGCGCCAGCGACGATGACTACGACGAGCCGCCCCGCCACCAGGCTCGGACCGGGGAGGGTGACGAGCCGCCTCGCCGCCGCGCCCCGGTGAAGCAGGAGGGAGACTCCGACTGAGCGCGGCATTGCTGGAGTCGGACCTCGGAGCTGCTATAGCCGTGCGGCTGCTTCTGCTTCTTTCTTTTTCCTGCACCAGAAAAGTAGAAGGCCCCATCGGGGCGTGTAATGAACCAGGCGTTTGCGCCATTATGCTATTGCTTTTGTATCATGTCGTAACGTCCGTGCTACTGTTGATTGCGATCGGGATGACTTAGCTCGGCGTGTTTGCGGTAGACTCTCATGTCGCGAGGACGTGCCTTTTGAGTTTCCTTCTTGAAGATCTAGAAGTCGTCGAGCCTCAGGAGGCACCCTGTGACTGCCGGGTTCAGTGGACCTCCGGAGGTACCACACCTTGCGCGATCCCCCGAGGGTGAGCTGGTCACCCACTAGTACGTCACGTCGTGATGCCCGGAGGCACGGACTCAAAAAAAAGGGGGGGCGTGCATGCCCGTAAGCTCGTTTGAGAGTGTCGCGCGAGGATTAAGACGCCAAGGACCGAGGCAACAATGCCTTGGTGAGGTGTGCTTACACACCGTGCCCAGCCCCCACACGCGCGATGCGCGAGGAAGAGCAATGGGCAACTGTCACTCTCCCAAAGGCAAAAGCTAAAAAAGCGGACACTGCGAGAAAAAGAAAAAATTCCCAACCCTTCAAGTAAGACGCGAAGCTCCAAATTTCATTTCAAGAAGTTGCAAGTCGGCTACAGAAAGCAAGCAAAAGAAAAGCCGCGTCCGGCACCTACACTAGTCTTCTGTCTTCCCACCAGCGCGGAGCATGGGGCCTCCACTTGGACGTGGGTGGGAGCCCCCGTGAGGCCCAAGGGCGGCGCTCAGGAGACTCCGGGGCGTGTACAGCCCCACTCATTATTACGTGAGAGTGTCACGGGCGGAGATCTTGAGAGGCGCATGGCCTTGTTCATGGGTAGAACCTCCGGAGGTGCTGGATGTTCCAGGCATTCTGGATGGGGACCCCATCATGTGTCTCCAGGCGTGCGGCGCCAGGCCTGGAGACACGGGCAATCCTGAACGGGCCCTCCCACATGGGTGAGAGCTTATGAAGCCCTTCCCTAGAGAGCACCCGCCTTAGGACGAGGTCACCCACCTCGAGGGTCCTGGAGCGAACGCTGCGGCAGTGATACCGCCGCAGCACCTACTGGTACCTCATGGCGCGGAGCGAGGCTTGGCGGCGGCCCTCCTCCCCCAGCATGAGGTCCATCCCCCGTGAGGCGTCCTGGCGTGCCTCGTCAAATGCCGAGACCCGCGGGGAGCGATGTTTGACCTCATGAGGGAGAACCGCCTCAGCCCCGTAGACGAGGAAGAACATGGTCTCACCCGTGGGCTTGGTCGCGGTGGTGCGGATGGACCACAGCACAGACTGGAGCTCATCGAGCCAGCCCCTGCCGCAGGCCTCAAGTTTCTTCTTGAAGCTCCTCGCCTTGAGGCCCCTCAGGACCTCCGCATTGGCACGCTCGGCTTGGCCGTTGCTCCGTGGGTGTGCCACCGACGCGTAACATATCTGCGTTCTAAGGTTAGCACAATACATTTTGAAAAGGTTGCTCATGAACTGAGAGCCATTGTCGGTGATGATACGGTTGGGGACCCCAAAGTGGCTCACGAGACCCTTGATGAACTTGATGGCCGAACCAGCCGGGATGGTGCGCACGGGCTCCACCTCTGCCCACTTGGTGAACTTGTCGATGGCGACGTAGAGGTAGCGGTAGCCCCCAGCTGCACGAGGGAATGGTCCCAGGATATCCAGCCCCCATACCGTGAACGGCCAAGAGAGCGGTATGGTCTGGAGGCCTTGAGCGGGCTGGTGGATTTGCTTGGCGTGGAATTGGCACGCCTCGCAGGACCTCACCAGCTCGGTGGCGTCATTAAGCGCTGTGGGCCAGTAGAACCCGCTGCGGAACACCTTGCCCACGAGGGTGCGCGACGAAGAGTGATGCCCACAGTCCCCACTGTGGATGTCAGCCAGCAGCTCGCACCCCTGCTCCTTGGAGATGCACCAGAGAGAGACATCGTTTGGGCGCCTTCGGTAGAGCTCGCCATCCTGCAAGCAGTAGGCGGTGCCCTGGCGGGCCACGCGTTCTCCTTCTTCCTGCTTCTCCGGCAAGGTGCCCTAGAGTAGGTACGCCTTGAACTCCTCGGTCCAGCACCCCTCCTGAGGTTTGAGGGCCAAAAGCAGGTGGGCTCCGGAGGTCGGACCACAGGCCGGGGCGCCCGAAGCGGGGGCCTGGGGCAGTTCCTCCCGGAGCAGCACCGTGCTCGCGGTGGAGGGGACCGTCGGTGGCTTAAAAAGCCTCTCCTTGAACACGCCAGGCTTCTGGGGGTCGCGCCGTGACGCCCTCTTGGCGATGTCGTCTGCCTCCTTGTTCGTGCCGCGCGGGACATGCTGCAATTCCAGACCCAGGAACTGTTTTCCAATTTTGCGTACCTCTTCCAAATATGCCTCCATGTGCTCGTCCTTGGGCGTGTATTCCTTGTTGGAGAAGTTGACGAGGAGCTGAGAATTGCCCTTGATGGTGAGGCACTTGATCCCCAGGCCCGCCGCGGCCCGGAGGCCTGCGATCAGGCCTTCGTACTCCGCGATGTTGTTGGAGACCTTCTCGCCGTGCTGGAAGCAGAGCGGCACAGCGTAGTAGAGCTTGTCCTGAGTAGGCGAGACAAGCATGGCTCCAGCCCCCGCGCCCCGGCATGCGAATGCAACATCGAAGTACATGACCCAGCCATCGGGCGCCTCGTCTCCGGGCACGAGGGAGCGGTTTCCACCGACCCCTCAGTCGGGGGCGTCAGTCCATTCCGCCACAAAGTCAGTGAGGGTCGCGCCTTTGATGACCCTGGTGGTGCTGAACTCCAGCTGGAATGCCTGCAGCTCGATGTTCCATTCAGCAACCCTGCCTGCAGTGTTTGGGCTCTGGAGCACCCTCTCCAGGGGGAACGCAGACACAACCCTGATGGGGTGGCCTTGGAAGTAGTGGCACAGCTTCCTGGAGGCGATGAGGAGCGCGAGTAGAAGCTTATGTGGCATGGGGTAGCGCGTGCGCGTCGCGCAACACCGTGCTAACGAAATACACATGGTGCTCAACCAAAGAGGGGGCACCGACGGCGTCCAGCCCCTCGCGAGGCGTGGGGGCCTCAGGAGCCCCGCCCTCTGCCGGGGTGACCAATGCCTCAGGAGCGCTGCCCTCTGCCGGGGCGACCAATGCCTCGGGAGCGCCACCCTGAGGTGGCGATGTCGTGGCCGAACATGGTGTATTGCGCCACGCACCTGCGCCCGCGTGCTCTTCCCGGACTGCCACGAGTGCCACGCTCGCCGAGTGGGGTGTAGCGGCCAGGTAAAGCACCAAGGGCTCAAGGGGTCGAGGTGCCACAATCACCGGAGGGCTGGTGAGATACCTCTTGAGGTCTTGGAAGGCCTCCTCGGCCTCCGGAGTCCATTCGAACGGGCCCTTCTTCTTCATCAGCTTGAAAAACGGGAGGGCGCACTCGCCGAGCTTGGAGATGAAACGCCCCAGCGAGGGCACGCAACCCGCGAGCTTCTGCATTTCTTTGAGGGTCTGCGGTGGGCTCATCCTCTCTATCGCCTTGATCGTCTCTGGGTTAGCCTCGATCCCTCTGTGCGACACCAAGAAACCCAACAACTTGCCAGACAGAACACCGAACACACACTTCTCCGGGTTGAGGCGCAGGTTTTACTGCGCATAAGTTGGAAAATGTTTCTTCCAGGTCTTCGATGAGGGTTTTTGCTTCCCGCGACTTGACCACTATGTTGTCGACGTACGCCTCGGCGTTCCTCCCGAGCTGCTTGCCCAAGGCGATGTGCATCAGTCACTGGAAAGTCACACCGGTGTTGCGCAAACCGAACGGCATGCAGGTGTAATAGTACACCCCGCACGGGGAGAGGAAGGCCGTCTTCTCGACGTCTTGCACCGCCATCTTGACCTGGTGGTAGCCCGAGAAGGCGTCCAGAAAACACAGCAGGTCGCACTCAGCGGTGGAGTCAACGATCTGGTCGATGCGCGGAAGAGGGAAAGGGTCTCGAGGGCAAGCTTTGTTGAGGCTCGTGAAGTCGACGCACATGCGCTCCTTTCCCCCTTCTTGGGGACAATGACTGGGTTGGCCAGCCAATCCGGGTGCCGTACTTCCCGGATGACGCCAGCTTCTTGCAGCTTGCGGACCTCCTAGACGATGAACGATTGCTTCTCCGGGGCTTGCCGCCGCGCCTTTTGCTTCACCGGGTGCGCGCCGGGGCACACCATCAAGTGGTGCTCAATTACGTCCCGCGGGACGCCAACCAGGTCTGTTGCCTCCCATGCAAACACATCCTTATTCGCGCGGAGGAAACCGACCAGCGCTTCTTCCTGGTCCGGTGGGAGACCAGCACCTATGATGAAGATGAGGCTTGAGTCCCCATCATCGACCCGCACCTGCTTCGTCTCAGCCCGGTCCTGAGAGAACAGAGGCTTCTTCTTCACGGGTGCGGCCTCCGGGACCTCCAGAGCGCTCTCCGCCTCCGGTCGCACGGCCGCCGTGGCCTTGAAAGCAAGCTTAAGGGCCAGGAGGGCATCCTTGGTGTCTCCCACCACAGTAAGAACGCCGCTGCTCCCCGGCATTTTGATGACGTTGTAGCCAGGGTGCGTCACCGCCATGAACTTGGCGAGGGCCGGGTACCCGAAGACGGCATTGTATGGGAGGCTGATTCGGGCGATGTCGAAGTCGATGAGCTCGGTGCGGTAGTTGTTGCGTGTGCCGAAGGTGATGGGGAGGCGAATCTGCCCCAGGGGGGCGACGGAGCCGCCGAGCACCCCTGAAAAGGTCCTGGTGGGGAGGAGCCGATCTTATGGCACCTGAAGCAGGTTGAAGGCCTCCACGGAGAGGATGTTCAGGCCAGCGCCGCCATCAATGAGGGTTCAGGTGACTGCGCCGCCGCCGATGGTGGGCGTGCACAACAAGAGAAGCGCGCTCGCGCCGACTGTAGTCCTGGGGTGTTCCCTGGAGTCGAAGGTGATGTCGGTCTCGGGCGCCGCCCGGCCCAAGGAAGCCCCCGAGCGCGGCTGGGCAGCCCCCATCTACCGGAGGAACTATTTGATGTGGCGGCTAGAGGCCGGCGCCTGCGACCCACCGAGGATAGCCGCAATGGCATGGGGCGCCGGTGCTGCGAAATGCACGACGAACAGGTCGCGCAGCTCCTGCCAGGAGGCCATCGAAGATTCTAGCAGGCTGAGCAGCCAGGCGCGTGGCACGCCCGTGAGGGCCATGGGGAGCCAATTCTCCATGACCTTGTCGTTACCGCCTGCCGCCCAGATGGCCTCCGCGTATACCCGGAGGAACTCCGTGGGGTCCGCCGTGCCGTCGTACTGCGACAGCAACTCCGGCCTGAACTTCAACGGCCACCGTACTTGCCGCAAGGCAGGGGAGAAAGCCCCGAAGGCCCGCGATGCCCCCGAATGCGCCTGGCGGCCCGACGGGTGGAGCGGCGCCTGCCATGGGAGACGCGTGACATGGGCGGAGCGCGGTCGATGGAGAAGCGGATCTTCGACACGCCCCTACCTGGCATGCCAAATGTCGGATTCAGGGCTCCGCAGACCCAAGGAAGGTTCAAACTCTAGGGTGTGTGTGAAGAACTCAACCTATCCAACCAACCGAACGCGTCGCCCTGCAGCCTAGCTCGAAGAACAGGGAAGAAGAAGGACATGGCAGTTTACCTAGGTTCGGGCCACCTTGCGGTGTAATACCCTACTCCTGCTTTGGGGTGGATTTGCCTCACGAGGGGCTGAGGAGGAACCAGTACAAGGATGAACAAGCTCGCGAGGCTTGCTCTGGTGAGGATGTGAACTCTAGGTCCGATCCCCTTTCTATGGTGGTGGCTAACCTATATATAGCGGCCTCGGTCCTCTTCCCCCGTAATGAAGGCAGGAAGGGATCCCACAACGGCCAAATTTGACGGGGGACAAGTAGTACATCTTATCCTGACGAAAGGTGGTCTTCGCCTGCAAAGCTTCTGGTCGTGATGTCGCGGTGGGCTCGGCGATGACATCCGTCCTGCCGTCCTGGCGGTCTTGGTCTCGTTGCACGGAAATGGAAACCTTTGGCTGATTCCTCAGGACCCCGCGCCTGCGCTTTCCTCCTTAGCACCAAAGAGGAAACCTGCTGCTCTACGCCCACTGGCGCCCGCCTGGCCTTGGTCGTCATGGCTTGCATCATCTCCACCTCATGAGATGGGTACCTGCATAGAAATCTCCGCTCCTCGGGAGCCAGCCTAGGGAGGCCGCTCCCTCCGAAGGTCTTGGCATCGCCCGCCTCGCGAGGGTCTTGTCTTGAAGGTGCTGTAGATGGGCCATACCAGGCCATCGATGGAGCCACGCCGTGGGCCGCAGGCAGGCAAGTCTGGGTACCCTGGTTCCCAGAACACCGACAAGTCTCCTGTCCACGTGACAATTTCTAGCATCGTTACCCGAAAGGGATTGACAACCCCTTTAACACGTCGGGTTGCAAGTATTTGTTCTTTGTGTGCAGGTACCGTTTACATAGTGTTGCTTGGTTCTCCTACTGGTTCGATAACCTTGGTTTCATCACTGAGGGAAATACCTACCGTAGCTATGCTGCATAATCCCTTCCTATTTGGGGAAATACCGACGTAGTTCAAGCCGCATCAAAAGGAATTTCTGGCGCCGTTGCCAGGGAGACATCATCAACATCTATCAGGTTCCTAATCACAAATCTCATCTCCTTGCAATTTACATTATTTGCCATTTGCCTCTCATTTTCATCTCCCCCACTTCACAAAAATTTGCCGTTTTATTCACCCTCTTTTTCGTTCGCCATTTTCTCGTCAGATCTGTTTTTCGTGTGCAATTTTGTTTGTCATTTTTGTCATTATGGATAGTTCTTCCTCTATTGCGTGCGCCCCCGAGAATGAGATTCTTAACTTTAAACAAAGGGGAGGGGAGAATCTAAAAGATGCTTGGTATAGGATTTGCAATGCTCATAATAGATCTATTCGTAAGCAATCTACCATTGTTCTTCTTCGCTGTTTTTATGTGGGCATCACCACTTGGTATAGATTCATCCTTGATATGATTACCGGTGGGAATTTCTTGATGTTTCCTTCCTTAGATGATTTTAATGCCATGGGGAATTTAGTGGGTTCACCACCTCTTATGATTAATGAAACAACTTTAACTCTCGAGCATGTTATGGAAAGGCTTGATGCTATTGAAAAGAAAATGCTCACTGAAGAAAATATTGAAAAATTAGATAAAAGGATTCACAATCTTGCTAATAGAATCGGGTCAAAAGCGGGAGATGCTCTTAAAGTACTAAAAGAAAAAGAACCCGCATTCAACGAAAGAATAGAGGAGAGCCCCGCTAGAATTGATAAGTTGGAAGAAATTTTTAGTAATTTAAGCACAGCTTTTTCTTCCGCTAAACTATTGAAAAAACTCCCGTAAAAATGGGTAAGAGTACTCAAGTCACTAAAAACAAGAGTACAACTTCTAACAAAGAAGATCTTAAAATGATTAGTATTTACCCTAATTTTGTTGAAGTGATAAAAGACCCTACTTGCAAAAATGAATTCTTCAAACTTGTTCCTAGGAGTATTGTTATTGAAAATTTGTATGCCAAATCCTTGAATAATTCTAAGTGTTTGATTGAGGAGTTGGAAACTAAAGATGACAATACTTGAACCTTTGCTTTATGCCTAGCTAGGGGCATAAAACGATAGCGCTTGTTGGGAGGCAACCCAATGAATAAAATTTATTTTTTTCTTTTTCTTTCTATTATTGAGTGTTTAAACAATTATGCTACTATTATGATTGTGTTTTAATTAGTGTTTGGGCCAAGCAAAGCCTTTGGGATCATGTTGGGTGATAGTTGATTTGATCTTGTTGGAAAACAGAAACTTTTATGTCCAGTAAAACAATTTTAGAAATTCACAGAAGCAACAAAAAATTCTGAAATTTTAACACAAGATTGATATACAAATTTCCCACATTGTCCTAATGTTTCAGAATTTTTGGAGGTACACAAGTATTCAAAGTTTTCAGATTGCTACAGACTGTTCTGTTTTTGACAGATTCTGTTTTCTTTGCGTTGTGTGCTTATTTTAATGAATCTATGGTTTGTATTGGGGGTATGAGCCATAGTAAAGTTGGAATACAATAGATATAATGCAAAAATAAAATATGAATGGGTTTGCAACAGTACTTAGAGTAGCAATTTGCTTTGTTATACTAACGGATCTCACGAAGGTTTTGTTGAGTTTTGTGTGATTGAAGTTTTCAAGTTTTGGGTGAGATCACGATGGATGAAGGAATAAGGAGTAAGAAGAGCCTAAGCTTGGGGATGCCCATGGCACCCCAAGTTATTATCCAAATAGAACAAGCAACTAAGCTTAGGGATGCCCCGAGTGGCATCCCCTCTTTCTTCTAATGACCATCGGTATTTTACTTGGAACTATATTTTTATTCGTCACATATCATGAGTTTTGCTTGGAGCGTCTTGTATGATATGAGTCTTTGCTTGTTTTGCTTGTTAGTTTAAGTCAAGTATCCTTGCTGAACACACCTATTTGAGAGAGCCAAAATTATGATATGATTTGTTAGAATTGCTCTATTTGCTTCACTTAAATTTTTTTGAGCTATGGAATTGCTCTTGTGCTTCACTTATATCTTTTTGAGCACGGTGTGCTTTATTATTTTTGAAGAAATGCTCTCATGCTTCACTTAGATTTATTTGAGAGTTATTAATTTTTTTAGAAATTCTCTCATGCTTCACTTATATTATTTTGAGAGGAGGAAATTTTTATGCTCATGTTCTTCACTTAGATTTGTTTGAGCTATCAAAAGAAACATATTAAACTAGTCCCAAAGTGATAGATATTCAAGAGGGATATAATAAAAACTTTCATGAAGATCATTGGACAAAATAAACTTGATTCTTTGTAATAGTTTTGCGATATGTTGATAATGATATGTGAGTCATGCTAATGAGTAATTATGGCTTAGTAAGAATATTGATGTTAAGGTTTGTGATTCCCTATGCAAGCATGAAAGTCAATAGTTATGCAATGAAATTACATCCTACTTGTGGTGCATTATTCGGTGTTAGTTATGCTTAATGCTCGCTTATGTGATTTTTTGTTTCTTGGTTGGATGCTTCTCAATCTTTTGCTAGCCTTCACTTGTACTAAGTATGATTACTACTTGTGCATCCAAAATCCTTAAACCCAGTTTTGCCACATGAGTCCACTATACCTACCTATATGCGGTATTTCAGTGCCGTTCTAAGCAAATTTGTATGTACCATCTCTAATCTTCAAAATAAATTTCCTTTTTGTGTGCTCGTACCGCTCATGAAACGGTAGGGGGTGGCTGATATTTCCATGCTAGATGTGTTATTCTCAAGATGAGTGTTTATTCACTTGTCATTGCACGAGAGTGTCAAATAATAAATTCATTGGAAAGTGTTAGTTTGGATGGCACCCGTGGATTCGGTTAGCCGTGGAATGTGAAAGTATGGTGGAAAAGGGAATAAACTTTATTTTCTGTTTGGGAACTGCCTATGATATATCTAGCATGGAAAGTATTGGGAACTACTCGATTGTTTTCGTTGACAGGAAAAGCATGCCACCCAAAATGTTTTATCTCTATCCTTTTCACTATGAGCTCTGGCACCTCTACAAATCCCTACTTCCCTCTGCGAAGGGCCTTTCTATTTACTTTATGCAATTTTTTTACTTGAGTCTCCATCTTCTCTTATAAAGCACCAACTAAGGGGCACTATGATTGTACTTGAGCATTGGGTGTAGCTAATATGCGAGTGTGTTTCATGAATGGATCAATGATTGAGCATAATGGGCTAGGGATAACTTGCTTTAGTGTTGCTATTTTGAAAAGACATGGTTGCTTGTTGATATGCTTGAGTATTGAAATCTTCATGTCAAAACTAGACTATTGCTTTGAATCATATAAAAGTCCAAATGTCCATGCTATAAAAGAAAAGAATATGTGATGAACATGTTAGGCAGCATTCCACATCAAATTTTTTTTTATCATTTACCTACTCGAGGACGAGCAGGAATTAAGCTTGGGGATGCTGATACGTCTCCAACGTATCTATAATTTTTGATTGTTCCATGCTGTTATATTATCAATCTTGGATGTTTTACAATCATTTTATAGCAACTTTATATCATTTTTTGGGACTAACCTATTGACATAGTGCCCAGTGCCAGTTGTTTTTTGCTTGTTTTTTACTTTGCAGAAAATCAATACCAAACGGAGTCCAAACGCAGCGAAACTTTTTGGTGATTTTTTCTGGACCAGAGGACACAAGATGGGCCAAAGAAGTACCAGAGGGGTGCCCCAAGGGAGGCACAACCCACCTGGGCGCGCCCTGGTGGGTTGTGCCCACCTCGGTGGCCTCCCGCACCGCCTCTTTGCTCTATAAATACCCCAAAAATCCAAAAACCCTAGGGGAGTCGACGAAACACAATTCCAGCCGCCGCAAGTTCCAGAAACCACAGATCCAATCTAGACACCATCACGGAGGGGTTCATCATCCTCATTGGTGCCTCTCCGATGAAGTGCGAGTAGTTCATTGTAGACCTTCAGGTCCGTAGTTAGTAGCTAGATGGCTTCCTCTCTCTCTTTTGATTCTCAATACAATGGTCTCTTGGAGATCTATTTGATGTAACTCTTTTTGCGGTGTGTTTGTTGGTATCCGATGAACTTTGAGTTTATGATCAGATCTATCTTTTTATCCATGAAAGTTATTTGAGTCTCTTTGATCTCTTATATGCATGATTACTTATAGCCTCGTATTTCTTCTTCGAATCTTTGGTTTACTTAGGCCGACTAGATCGATTTTTCTTGCCATGGGAAGAGGTGCTTTGTGATGGGTTCGATCTTACGGTGCTCAATCCCAATGACAGAAGGGGAAATGACACATATGTATCGTTGCCATTAAGGATAACAAGATGGGGTCTATTCCTACATGAATAGATCTTGTCTACATCATGTCATCATTCTTATTGCATTACTCCGTTTCTCCATGAACTTAATACACTAGATGCATGCTGGATAGCGGTCGATGTGTGGCGTAATAGTAGTAGATGCAGGCAGGAGTCGGTCTACTAATCTTGGACGTGATGCCTATATAATGATCATTGCCTGGATATCGTCAGAATTATTTGAAGTTCTATCAATTGCCCAACAGTAATTTGTTTACCCACCTTATGCTATTTTCTCGAGAGAAGCCACTAGTGAAATCTACGGCCCTCGGGTCTATTTTTTTCCATCATATATTTTCAGATCTATATTGCTATTTGCCTTTTTATTTATTTGCATCTTTTATTTCAGATCTATATTTCCAAAAACCCAAAAATACCTTACTGCACTTTATTTTATTCATGTTTCATCAAGATCTATTTATCCAATCTATCACATTTAGTCTCCCGTCCATGTGACAATTTCTGGCACCGTTACCCGAAAGGGATTGACAACCCCTTTAACACGTCGGGTTGCAAGTATTTGTTCTTTGTGTGCAGGTACCGTTTACATAGTGTTGCTTGGTTCTCCTACTGGTTCGATAACCTTGGTTTCATCACTGAGGGAAATACCTACCGTAGCTGTGCTGCATCATCCCTTCCTCTTTGGAGAAATACTAACGTAGTTCAAGCCGCATCAGGCACCTTACCAAGATGTATCGTAAAATGGACCAAGAAGAATCCACCTTGGTCGTACAACCTCTTTCTTGTTGTTGGTCAAAGTGATGGACGTCCATGCGACCCCGGAGATGGGCTAGCTCGCCAATAATCACGCAAGTACCTAGTCCCCGAAGACAACCACTGCATGCATGTGGCCCAAACATATGTATGGAGTGTTTATGTTTGAATACGCAATGGAACGACTTTGTTGTGGCACCGTGCTTTGGAACCAGAAATCCCCACACGGAGCGAGGGTTAGTTAACAACGCATTGTATGCATGTATGTCACACCACACTTTGAGCCGATGACGGGGATTCATGCATGCATGCATGCATAGTATGCGCTCAAACTTAGGTCTGAATCTCACCATGACCTACTATGATAACACAAACCAAAGGAAGAATCCACCATGGTAACCTATCTCGTTGTCGGTCAAAGTGATCATGGATATCCACGCGGCCCTCGAATATATAGGCTTGTCGCCAATACCCACGTGAGGGAGTGTACCGTTCGAAGACAACCACTGCATGCATATGTATGTATGGAGGTGATGCGTGCATGTTTGAATACCATGCACATTGATGTGGCGCGTGCGTCAAAAATTATATAGCCCCCACACAGAGCGAGATCGGTTCATGACGTGTCGTGGTACTGCCCACTTTGACTCGGTGGGAGGGACTCATGCGTACACATGCATGTGTGCTCAATCTATATCATGTCATCCCAGAGCATGACCTATATATATACCGTAATACAAACAAAAAAATAATCCCCTGCTAAGTCAAATTAACCTCTCTCGTTGTCGAGCAAAGTAGTGATGGACCAAGCGGGCCCACAGATGGAAAGCATCGATATCGCTGATAACCACATGAGTGGGTGCCAGAGGACAACCGCCATCACTTTGCATGTGGCCAAAAATATGTATGGATAGGTGTGTGTGGTTGTGATGTTTGAATACCCAAAATGCACAACTTAGATGTGGCACATGCCTCAAAAACCGTAAAGTCCCCACACAGAGCGAGGTTCATGAAGTGTACTACATATGTTGGTCCCCTTCCCCCTCTTCGACGCATACTATATATATGCTCCTACTGTAATACAAACCAAAATGAATCCTCCTTGATGGTGAAATTAATTAACCTCTCCCGATGTAGGTCAAAGTGATGCATGCATGGACGATGACCTCGCGCGCCCACAGATGGAAGCATCACACGTGAGTGTCCTAGGATAACCACCGTCTGCATATATATGCATGTGGCCTAAAGAGGTGTTGTGTGATGTTTGAATAGCCAATGCACAACTTTGATGTGTCACGTGCCTCGGAAACCGAAAAGTCCCGACACTGAGTGAGGTGTGTTCACAGACGCGTATGTAGTATATATGCTGGTCCCCTCCCATCTCTTCGACACGTACTATATACTCCCACCGTAACACAAACTAAAAAGAATCAACCTTGCTGGTCAAATTAACCTCTCTGTCGGCTGTTGGTTGAAGTGATGGACGACGACCTCGCGGGCCAACAGAAAGCGTCACACGCGAGTGAGTGTCGTGTAGGACAACCACCGACTACTTGTGGCCCAAACATGTATGTATGAAAGGGTTGTGTAATGTTTTAAATAATGAATTCACGATTTTGATGTGGGACTTGCCTTACAAAACGGCCAACCCACACGGTGGCTCATGACTCGTAGTGTACTGCCAGCCCCCCCACCCCAGACACACACACACACCACACATCCACCGCAACTACGATGCATGTTAAATTTTCCCGCGGTGAAAATATGTTACCAAAGGAGGGACGTTTTAATTTTGAAAGAAAAAACAGAGATCATTAAGACATTTTAGTACATTGATTGATTTTCTAGGGGTATAATGTGCAAAAATCAAATTTGAGCTACATGCACACGTGACAGTGCACCTAAATGGATTGAAAAAACACATGTGTCTCATTGGGTGCATGTTTACTCCCCGTGTAAGAAATTTCAAACATTGAGAATCTTGATTTTTAAAATCTAGTACATCCAAAACTTATTTGAAATTCATGAAACTTATCGTGTTGTCATATGGACACCAATACACTGTGGTATTGTACTTTTTTGTCAAATTTGAGACAAGTTTTGATGTAATTTTTATCTTCTTACAAACGGGAGATTATTAATTATTGGGAACCAATATCGCAAACGGATTATTTATTCGAACCGTGGGTGTTAGACCAATAATGGATACATGCCATGCTTCGGTTAAGCAATAAAGCGACAGCTTTAATCATCAAAATAGAAAAACAATATACGTGCCGTGACGCGACCCCTGTGCCGTGCGAGCAGGCATGAGTTGATGGGACGCATGCAACCAGTCTGCCGTGCAGGCAGACCGGGAGGCGTGCGTGCAGGTGTGTGAATTGATGGGAGGCGTGCTCGCAGCGCAGTGTCATCGAGAGGCGTGCGAGTAGCTGTGTGAAATGACGGTAGGTATGCCAGTAGTCCGGTGCGCAGGCTCACCGGGATACAAGCCAGCGGTTTGACCGCCTCCCGCCTCTCTCCCACTACTCCATATTAATCGCACGCCCGAGCGGCCACACCCCCCATCTTCGCCGCACACATAATCCTCTCTCTCTCTGCCTGCATCCTCGACGCTGCTCTCAGTCCTCACCGCCGTCTGTGTATGAGGATGCCGCCGAAGCGCCCCATCGGAGGGAGTGCTGACGCCGGTGCTGCGGAAGCACCGGAGCACGGTGTGAAGATGGAGACAGAGGTTGCCGTCACCGCCGCCGAGGTCTCGCTGCACCTTGACGTCGTCGATGGCGTCGTGCTTCCACAGCCAGAGCCGGAGGTCCACACCGACTCCGGCGACGACCCCGGTGACGACTCCGACGACCACTCCGGCGACGACTCCGACGATGACGGACAACCGGTTAGTCATCTATACCCATTTATGTGTCAAATATATCCTAGGGTTTCTCTGGTTACTCCTGCCTCCCCCTTTTTGAAATAGAAATCCTATGGTTATGTTCTCTCAATCCATGAAATCTGAGTAAGTTTCGTTAGATCCGTGTAGTGTATTGATTGTTTGAATGGTAGAAATGATAAGTGATTAGTTGTTTCATCTGTACAAATGATTTCTGTTAATAATCCGACTAGGGTTAGTGTTTCGTGCTAATAATTCCTAGCCAAGGCTTGACAATTGATTTTTGAATGACCTAAATATATGTTTGTGCCATTTTTTTCAAGATTAGTCTGTACATAGACGATTGTGCTTAAAAATCGAACCATAATCTTTGGATATGTCCAAAAAAATAGCCATAAATTCCTAATCCTACTTTACGGCATGTAAAAATTGATTTGATGCCAAATTTTGGCAACTTCCAAATGTTCGCTAGAGATCAGTTTGTATTCCAAATTTGACGCCACATTATTTTTACTATATGTATAGGTGCTATCTGACGATGTCGACAACGAGGATGAAGATGTTCAGAGGAGGTACAAGAGGCAAATCCTCATGGAGCTTTATGCGGGAATTCATAACAAGCGTATTAGGACCTGGAACTGGGGCTTTCGATGCCCATTTTGCAACCAAAAGTTTCATGACGCGTATGAAAGTGTCCTGGCGCATGCAAGAGGACGAGCCTTTGGCTCCTTCAGGCAGAAGTATTCTCGCAGGGTGGCGCACGCCGCGTATGTGGAGTACCTGGAGAAGCTTCACGATCGTACCGGCAGATGAGATTGAACTATGTATGGCTATGTAGTGTCTTAATTATAAATGTGCTTGAGTATGCTTAATGACGGTTGAACTATGCTTGTGTACGTTTATTATCTATGCCTAAGTATGTTTAATCTATGTTTACTTATGTCTAAATGTGGGATATGGATGCAATCAGTTCGGTTGATGGAATCTACCTCCGTCCTGGTTTATTGGTCCCCTTTGTAATTTGTGGTAAATTTTGACCAAAGATTTAACTGACAAAATGTTAGTGCATGTCAGCAAAAAATATATCGTTGGATTCGTATTTGAACATAGTGTTCAATGATATAATTTTTTGGTGACATGCATAAACATTTGTTAGTTAAATCTTGGGTCAAAATTTGGCACAAATTACAAAGGGGACCAATAAACCAGGACAGAGGTAGTACGTCAATCACACACGGTTCCCAAATTTGAACCATGTGCAATGACTTTCATTTTCCCAGTTATGTCAATCACACGGTTGGCTCTAGCAAACCGTTGCCTTTGAAACTCTTTGTGGGACAGAAAACCCTCACCACCCAATTCAAAAAAGAAAAAGAAAACCCTCACCATCCCCACGTCACAAAAACCCTCACCCCGCCCGCCACCCCCTCCAGTCCCCATTCACACCTGCACAAGCTCCTCCGCGACTCTGCATGGCACCGCCTATCACTGCGGCAACCACTTAGCTCGATGCCTGTCGCCGCCGCCAGGCTACCGGCAAACCCCACCGCATTTCGCCACTTCCGCTTGCCGCCGCCTATCGCCATTGACTTTCTCGATGATGCTCGTGGTCGACCCAGCTCCGCCCGATTGGGGAATCTGCCGTATTGAGGGTTTTTTCTCATGGACAACAAGGTAACTAATTTAATGAGATATTATCTCATCTCTTATCCCAGGTCATCTGCCTCCTTTAATCACCCGGCCGAAATCGCCGTGAATTCATTTTTATTCGAGCTAATTTGAGGGTTTTCTTTCATTCATAGAGTGTACAGTGCACGGACACATCAGGACTTTGCGGCCTCGGCCAAACATCCATGGAGTTCCATCTCACTGTACCAGATGACTTGAGGATACGCGTAGTATGTTCAATCTCACCCTAAATCGGTTGGCATGGCCTACTTTCCTGAACATATACTATATATTGCTACATTTGGATAAAAGGTGACACATGCAGCATATACGTCAAAGGGGATTTTTTCCTCTTCTTTCTATATTAGGCAAATTAATGATGTATTGTTCTTTCGATTACTCTCATATTTCCATGACATCATGGTTACCCTATCTGTTTAATTATAGATTTTTGTCCTTTGATTTCAACCGCTGTATAGTTCTTTCAATTTCGTCCATATTTGCATGTTACCATATTCTTTAACAATCCTACCATTTTCTGCAACGCGTCCCTTGCTATGCAACAACATCTGTAGTACACAATCTTGCCCTTTACATAAATCAAGACTGCAGGGATGTCATACTGAACACAAACCATGGATTTACAATCGTTGCTTCTGTAAGACTTGATGAATGTGGTCACTCCTATTTTGCCGCGGGCCTTTGGACAGAAATTTCTAAGTTTTATGTACTGAAAGCTGGCACTAAAATTGCACTGCACATAAAAGAGCCTGGTCATGAGATATATGCTAACTTCCCCGACGATATCATCCGTCCAGACTTTGTTCGAAGTAAGTGTTCTTTTCAAGTATCTGCATGTTGACTTACCCAGCAATATCAAAGGAATTGTGTAGTATTGAAGCAAGCAACCAATTATTATTCCAATTTCTTACTCTATTCCTACCTACTAACTTCTAGTTACCAATACACTTTTCCATTGCCCTGTTTTAACTAAATATTCCCTGTACTCCCACTTCTATCAGAAAGCGCCGCTGACGAGGAGACTCCGGAGGTGGAGAACGGGGCTGCCAACAAGCGGAGGTGGGTCGAGCAAGAACCGCAAGCGACTCCAGCAGGCCTAGACTTCATCAGCAGCCTCCCCGGTGATATGTTGATAGTCATCATCTCCCTCCTCCCAATCAAATATGGGGCGCAGACAACCGTCCTTTCCCGGCGGTGGCACCCCCTATGGCACTTCACCCCTGTCGACCTCATCGACACCAGGAGCTCTACCATGGCTATCGCAAAAGCTTGGATGCGTTCTCTCAGATCCTCGGCAGTCACCATGGCCCAACTAGAGGCCATATCATGGGCAAGTTCCATTCCAACGGCAAGGACCGGGCCAAGCTTGACGAGTGGTTCCGATCCCCTACCCTAGATCAGCTCGAGGAGCTCACTTTTAATGATGGGCATATGTGCTCGCTGCCAACGTCCGCGCTCCGCCTCGCGCCCACGCTACGTGTCACCAAGTTCATGAACTGCCATCCCCCCTTAATGACGCGCCCGCTCTTATTCTACCACAACTGAAGCACCTCGAGCTCGTCGCCGTCTGCCTCCCAAACGGTGACATGGAGCGCCTGCTCCGCGGCTGTACTGCACTCGAGTACCTTCGTCTTCAGGCGATCAATGGGTTGAGTAGCTTCCACATCACCTCCATGACTCTCTGAACTATTTATGTGTGTTGTTGGTGCTGCAACAAGACATCACAAAATGGGTACCACGGTATGGTCATTGAGGACACACCTTCACTTGAGAGATTACTTGTAGTTGATCAAGAAGGTCCAACAAGAATCAATGTCATTTCTGCGCCGAAATTGACAGTGGTGGGCTACTCGTCTGACAAATACTCCGAACTTGTTATTGGATCCACACCCGTTCAGGTACAACAGTCGCCTTCTACCTCTCCTTCTTGAAATTGACATTATTTCTAATTTTGAAGATGTATGTTCGTCTGTCATCCAGAAAATGATTCCGATAAGCTTGACCCCGAATCTGCGCACAATGAAGGTCTTGGCACTAGAATCTATCGGCCCCAACCTGGACCAAGTTATCAGTTTTCTGAGATGCTTTCCATGCCTGGAGAAGCTATATATCGAGGTGATGTTCCTTTCCTATTAAACCATAAGGGAGTTCAATTTTTTACACCTTTTCCCAAGTTTACAATGACAATGTACTATGATTTCTGAAGGAATTTTGGAGGATTTCAGTACATACATGTTTTTCCCCCATATTGGTTGCTTGATCCATATGGTTACAATCCATAAGCATTTCTCCTTTGGATTCATCTGTACTAGTTTTCTTAGGGAATTTTTCATCCACTCCAACCTCTTGTGAAGAAGGCTATATTTTTCTAGATTGTAATCAAATGCCCATGTTAATCATGTCGGATCAAAGATGGCACGTTAGTGCATTTTACAAATCCTGCAAACCAAATAGGCCTGTAGTAGTGTTCAAAACTGCATGTAGGCACTAACACATTTTCTTCTTTTGCAGATAAGATTAGGCCCGGTGGTGGATAATGTGATACAATATAACAATCACATCGAATGCCTAGATCTGCATATCTCAAAAATTACTTTGAACTCATGCCGAGGGACCTTACCGGAGATTATATTCACCAGGTTCTTTGTTGTCAGAGCAAGGGTGCTGAAGGTAATGAGGTTTGCCCTACATTTATTTCGTAAAAGTGAATGGTTTGTTGATCAGCGCCGGCGGCTGCGGCAGAATGGAAAAGGCTTCAAAAAAGCTGAATTTCATTTTGGAACTTTAGATGACATAGTAATAGGAAGTCATTGTGTCAACCCCATACATGACTTATCAGTGGCTGATCCCTTTGCAAAAATGATGAGGTTTCGAAACCAGCCTTACAAGTGGTAATATTAATTTGAACCTCCCTTATATCCATGTTCAGCGGGTCAGCGCGGGCATTTGCAGCTGAATGAGCTGAATTTCATTTCTAATATCAGTTTGAACCTTGTAATATTCGAATTTGAGCCATGTAACTCTGGAATTTGAACCTTGTAATATTTCGAGCTTTTGTGGTACAATCGTTGAAATGGCATCATATGAGACTCGTATATTGGTAGTACTATTTTGACCTTAATATGCAATGGACTTAGATTTTATTAACCATTCGCGAATGTGTTTCCCTTGTCGATCCATCGCAAACAATCTGTATAGCTAACTCGACTGTGATCTTCGACATTATTGCACACAGTTGGTTTCTTCAACCGTGTGCCCTATAGAGCGCAGAATTAATTATCGCACTCGAGTGCCCATCATCACCCTTCTGTGTAACTTTGACCTCATCAGCCACGGGTAAACTTATGACTGAAGTCATTCCACACACTTCGTTTTTACAAAGCTTTTTGCCAATAAACGCCCATGATTTGCCCCTCTTCTAGCCGACGTGTGGCCAAACTAGCCGGGTGGGAAGCTTGCGCGGTTGCGCAGGAACAGGCTCACCAACGAGATATTTGGTGCCTCTTCGAGCCCACGTGTGGTCAAACGAAATGCGTGTTGGGTGCTCAAGCGTGCATTGGAATCCTCTACTATGAACGCGGTGACAAGACGTGACGATTACAGGCCGGCCGGCACCCATTTATTACAGTGGCCATTTAACCCTTGTGCCTCTTCAACCTTTCGATCGTGCCCCAGTATTGCAAGAAGCACACCCACCATGACAAATTCTTAGAGGGCCGGGTATTCTGCGCGGCTCCCATGGCGCTCCGAGCGGCTGACGACGACGAGCAGCAGTTCACCATGCATGCCGTGGTGGACACCCACAGAAGGTTCACGGAGCTCTCGGTGGTGTACACCAACAACCCAGTCTGGGTGGAGCACTCCATCCACATCATGGAGCTGTTGCTTGCTGAGGAGAAGTACAAGGTGGTCAGGTTCAACCTCGAGTACACCCGCGCTCGTGCCAGGTCTCGTCCCAAGGTCGCCGTCGCCCAGATGTGCGTGCGCAATCACGTCCTCGTCTACCACTACTGCCTGGCCACAAGGCCTTGCGAGCATTTCGCCAGGTTTGTCGACAACCCCCACTACATGTTTGCTACGGTGGACATCACCAACGATGTAAAGGTGCTCAAGAATTCGGGCATTGCCTGCCAGAATCTTGTCGACATCCAGGGCTAATGCAAGATCTGGGGCAGCAAGGAGGATGAGAAGGACTCACTGGTTCACCTCGCCGAGGCCATGATCGACCCCTACTACAGAGACATGAAGGATTCCTGCAACAAGGACAAGCGTGCCTGGCACTCGCCCTGGATGGAGAAACTCGACAAAGCTCACGTCGTGTACGCGGCCAAGGAGGTGTACACGAGCTACGAGATGTACAGGCAGATCGTTGACATGAGGAAGTGCCTCCTTCCCCAAAACGGCCAGGGATCCAGCCGGAAGCAGAGCAATGGCAAGCGTCGTCGCAACAAGATGTAGATGATTAGATGCTCGTTTCTCCTAGTTTAGTATGCATGTAATTGCTTTGGTGTGTGGAAATGTTATGTGTGTAGTCACTTATGTAATTGTATGCTTAATTTGGTTATGCAATGTTGTTCTTATAAGTATATATGTTGATGTTCTGTAGACAGAGCAAATCACATCACACACGGACTAAACAATGGAACCCGTCGGTGATGATTTCATCAATCACTCACAATTGTATGCCAGCAATCGTTTGCTCACAACACACACGGCTTGGTAATAGGAATCATCTGTGTTGTTATCGGTCTTCCCACACATTTCCGATTACAGACCTGTTTGCCGCGTATCACACACATCTTATTAAGTTGAACCATTTATGTTCTCTTGGCTCAACGCAAACAGTTCATCCGAGTGAACTGTATGTCGTATATCGCACACACCTTCATCTAGCTGACCGTTTCTTTTGTGTTGCCTATTCACAAACAGTTCATCCGAGTGAACTGTATGCCGTATATCGCACATACCTTCATCTGGCTGCCCGTTTCTGTTGTTCCGCCTCATCACAAACAGTTTATCGGGGTGAACTGTATGCCGTATATCGCACTCACCTTAATCTGGCTGCCTGTTTATGTTGTTCTGTCTCATTGCAAACAGTTCGTATGGATCAACCGTATGCCCCGCATCGCACATGCATCTAAAATCTGAACCGTGTTTGATGTATCCACCATCGCAAATGTTTTGCATCTTTTTTGACGGTTTTTTATGTCACCGTTTGCGATTAATGCATCACACACAGTTTCGTCGAAGGGTCTCTGATTGTAGTATCGCGTTAGCAGCATCCTGCAGTAGTGTTGCCACCACCATTTTTCTTGCCCTTGCCAGATTTATCATCATCAGAATTGGGATCCTTCGTTCCATCAGAGTCGGCATATCTGGTAAGTACGTCCATGAGATTGCCCATATCCGTGCACTTGCGTTTAAGCCGCCCAAGCTTCTACACAAGAGGCTGAAAGTGACAGTTCTTCTCCAAGATCAACATAGCTTGAGCCGCCTGAATGCTATCGGAAGAGTGGATAATACTCGCAACCTGGCGAGCCCAGTGATGGGCCGACTCATCCTCACGCTGCACACAGTGCTGCAAATCAACAATTGTCATCGGCTGCTTGCAAGTTCCCTGAAAATTCTTGATGAAATGCTCCTTGAACTCCGCCCAGGTGTTGATAGAATTGGGGGGCAGGTTCTTCAACCACGTGCGAGCTGGTCCTTCCAACATCATAGTGAAGTATTTGGCGCATACCGCATCACTGACGTCCAACATATCCATAGCCAGCTCGTAGCTCTCAATCCAAGCCTCCGGAGGGAGATCCGCCGTGTAATTGGGCACCTTGCGAGGACCCTTAAAATCTTTAGGCATGCGCTCGTTACGTAAAGTCGGCACTAGGCATGGCACCCCGATGGTTCTGGCACTTGATCCGGCTCCTACCGAAGCTGAAGGAATTACCGGGGGCGGCTGATAAGCCCCCTGGTTCACTGCCTCTGCCTTGCGACGGGCCCTTGCATCATCCACAATCGCTTGAGCATCAGTCCTCGGGTTACGGGGCGAGTTATCATTGGGCGGGTTACGGCGTCGTTCACTGCTTGAAATCGCCGGTGACTCGGCATGATGGCTATAGCTACGACTCGGTAGCGGTGTCGAATGTATGCGATGCCGGCTGTAAGAGTAATTAGCCTGTTGAGCAATTGCGGTCTATAAAAGTCCAATGGCGTTTCGAGCCTCCACCACAATCGGCGACTCGCTAGTAATAGGAAGCGCAGTAAGCCGGGTTGCCGCTGCCACCATGTTATCCACCGGGTTGGAGAAGTGACCCGGCGGTGTCAGAAAACGCTGCGGTGGCGTCTGAACAATAGGCGGGTTTGGAACTGGCTCCTCCCTACGGACCGGTTCTGGTTGATGAGGTTGAGCCGCCGCCCTGTTTCCGGGCACATCAGAGGTTAATTGGGGTATAACTGGTGCTCCTAGAGTACCTGGGCCTGCCCCTGGCGTGTTGAACAGACGCGTGGGCTCATAAACTAGAGGTAGATGGCTCTGGTGTCTCCTCCAATGAACCGCATCTGAGGCGTTCTGCTCCAGGTTCAGGCGCCAAGCCTCTGCCTTCAGGCGTTCCGACTCAGCATTAATATTAGCTTGCAATGTGGCCGTCCGGGCGTTTTCAGCGTTGATATCCTCCTGGGCCTTGGTCATCTGCCCCCGGATCTTTGCAATCTCCGCATTGCGTTCCGCTTGGTTTTCCGCTGTGATCTCGGTCCCTAGTAAGGTTGTCAGGGTGTCCATCAGCTCTGACAGAACTTGAGCCGGGGGCCGGACTGAGCCGGACGCAAAAGGGTCAGTCGTTGCTGTAGCTCCAGCCACCGTGGTGTTGAGAGCCGGCGCCGTCCCCGCCATGAAGATGGCGGCTCGGCACGGTGGCTCGTAGGGGTCCGGAATAGTGTTGCCATCGGAACAACCCCCAAGCCCTCCGTCATGAAGCTGGTAGATTGACTCAGTCTCCCCGGTCGAGGACTCAACATCTGAATAGACAAGAGTCTCTCCTCCAGACGCGGAATTTTCCGCAAGTTCCACGCCTTGCGTGAAACCAACAAAGACGTGCTTCCGGCCGGCTTGGATCCGGGCGGGTTGCGTGCGCCGAGCCGGCTCGACGTGGTCGGTGCAGGTGTCCGGCTCAGGCTCAGATCCGCCGATCTTGCCGATGAAAACGTGGATTCCGCTGAAGGGGACCCGGTACCCGTACTCGATTGAGTCGGCCTCGGGGCCCTAGCCGGCGTCGTCGATGTAGAGCTTGCCGTGACGACTCTTGGTCATCCTTCCAATGGCGTATGCCTCGATCCCTGGGAAAGAGCCCTTCAAGAACTCGAAACCACCGTGCGATGGCCCCATGGTGGGCGCCAACTGTCGTGGTTTTGCCACGACAGATGTCCTAGTGTGAGGACTTAGTCGTGAGGCCATCGCAACTAGGAGGTCAGCTTGTCGGGGTTGATCGGGACCGAGAGACACGAGGTTACCCAGGTTCGGCCCCTCACGATCGAGGTAATGGCCTACTCCTGCTTGATTGCTTATTGCTTTGAGATCAATTACAAGGGAGCGGATTCGCTTGACCTAGCTATTGATCAATTGTAACTTAGTCCTATCTGCCCCTGAGACTTGCCTTTATATACAGGTCGAGACCCAGGGCTTACAAGAGTCCGGGTCGTACTACGTTCCGTGACTTAGTACGTTTGTAACTTGTCTCCTAAGTAAGGAAACTCTTGGCGACTTGGACTTCGGGGCTATGAGCCGCCGTCTTCGGATGCTGGACTCTAAGCCGACCCATTCTATGAGCCGCCCAACTGGTCTTGCACCTGTGCGCCTTGGCCCGTCTTGAACCTTGCTCCTCAGCCGCCACTTGGATGACCCGACCCAATATGGCGGGTTATATCGTGGGGTTATATCCCCAACAGTAACTGTAGTAGTGATGTCCTCATCAACAAGGCATTGATCGCCACACCTTGATTATCATCTCACCACTCTCAATAGTACAACCTTCCTATGATTCAAACAAACACAAACGAGCATAAGAATTTAAATATGTCGTCTACGAGGGGGTTCTCCAACCACATTTCCCACATTTATGATGACTGAACACATGTCATACACTTGACCACTAGTCCCCGATCACTTGTTATTCCAAACCCACTCTTGGACAAAGATGTACTTTCAACAACAAAAGAGATAATCAAAGATGAAATCTCTAGAATACCAAGATTAAAGTTAAGAAATCAGTGAAACCAGTGAGTATGAAATACAATCATCAAGTCTTCAAAATGTTGAAAGAAGATTCTCATATTTGTGAAATGTCCATCTCATTTTTTCGGATTTATAGGATAAGGCGGGTATGCTTGTATGGTGGTGGTTGGTGATTGGGAAGGAGGTGGATTTGAACACAAAGTCATCGTTCAACGCGCTTGGAATAGACCGCAAAGAAAAAAAAAGAGGGGCATTGACCAATTAAATACTTAATGCCATATTCCGTTACCGCTAGTGTTCCGGTGTCGTTGAAACAAAGAGGAGCATTGAGTAATAATTAGTAGCGCCCCTCCTTTAAAACTTAATGCCATATTCCGTTACCGCTAGTGTTCCGGTGTCGTTGAAAAAAGAGGAGCATTGAGTAATAGTTAGTAGCGCCCCTCCTTTGAAAACTTAATGCCATATTCCGTTACCGCTAGTGTTCGGATGCCGCTTTATCTTTTTGGAGTAAAGGTTGATGATATGCTATATAAAAAATTAAACGGTGTGTATCGAGGATATTGGCTTCCAGATCATCGCAAACGCTACAATGACGACAAAAGTTCAAAAGTCAAGCAACACATGACCTCAACAACACCAATCTTCGCTTTATAAGGAAAGGCTAAAGTAGACTAGACGGCCACCATCGACACTAGTATGCAAAACGTCAATATCTTGAAACAACATATCAAGTGCAACGTAGACATATACACTCACACAATATACACCAAGGGCGGCCCCAGAGGTATTCTTTGGTATTCACATGAATACCGCGGGTTTTGCTGATCTGTGGGTATATTGTCGCTAGCTTGATGTATATCTGGTGTACATTGTTATTGCCCCTCCACTGATGATGAAATAAAAAAAGAGGAAATTTCTATATATATTTATATAAATAATCTCATCACTACAAACTATATAGTTACAGAGGTTCGAGATGTTGTGACCCTGTTGCAAACACACTGTCTCCACTATAAAAAAATCATCACGGCGAGGACTGTAATGTTCAGTTCCTTGTAGGCAAAGCCTTAACGGAAAATGGCAATTTCCTGCTCTGAGCACGAACCAAATACGGTGCCCATCTCACGGACTCCACAGTACTACTCCACTAAACCCTAGTATGAATGGAACTTTCTCAAAAGCCCTCACCAGATGCTCACCGTAATACATGGTGTACGCTACAACTACCTAACTACAGTAGCTGACATGTGGGGCACAGACCCGCGCGACTCCATGTGTCATAGAGCCAGACCAGCGCACGGCGCGTCCAAGCGTCTCCCCGGAGTGCAACTCCCCGTAAACGACTGGACGGTTCCACACCAAGGCGATGGCGACGGCACCGCCGTCCGCCGCAAGCCAGCCCGGCATCCACCCACGTCACTCCGCCCACTGACTGCCCCGCCCCACCGGAAACGGCCCACACGTCGGGCGCGCGGGGGGCGGCGCAGGACGCGTGCGCGACGAGCCGGATTCCCGCAGCCCCGTCCAATCGAACGGCGAGCGGCCCAACAACCTCACGCCTATGAATTCGAGCCGCAGGATGCTCGCACGCGCCCCCCCCGCCGTCCGATCCGGCCCCGCCGCGGGGATCCGGCCGTAGAATATGAATTTGATTTCGAAAGCTAAGAGTGGGAGACAAAGAAAGGACGAGGACGGGGAAGGGAAGGGAAGAGAGAGAAAGGGCGGAAGCAGCAGCTGCAAGAGGGAAAATCCTCTAATCCCCCCACCCCGGCCCTCCCGAAATCCGCCATTCGCCGCCCCTCCCGCCGCACGCACGCACCGGAGCGCGCGGCAATCCGGGCCCCGCCTCGGCGCCCCCGCCCCCACCTGATCCGGAGCCGCCGGCCGCGATCTCGCCGCGGCCGCGCCGGATTGGGCGGCCGTTTCCAGCGGAGGCCGGGCCGTTTTTGATCTGCTAGCTCCCCGGGCTGAGCGGATAGATGGCGGGGAAGGAGCAGGCCGGCGCGAGCGCGGGCGGGGCCGGGAGCGGACCCCCGCCGCGAGTGCCAGTGCCCGCGGTTTCCACGCAGCCGCCGATTAAGAAGCTGGTCAGGCAGCTCGACTTCAACTACGGGAACCCCGCCATGGCGGCGGCGGCCGCCGCCGCTTCCCGGACGGTGCAGCCGAGGGCGCTGCAGGTCGGGTACCCGCAGCCGCACCAGCTCAGGGCCGCGTTGCCCATGGGGGTGCCACATCAGCTGCAGCCGCGGGGGCTGCCCGTGATGCGGCCGCATCAGATGGTGCATGCGCCGCTGCCGCGGCCGGCACTGCCGATGGCGATGCCCGTGCCCGTGCCGCAGGCTCGGTCGGCCCTGCCGCAGCCAGTACAGCGCCCGCCGGTCGCCGTTCCCTTGTGAGTGCCCCCGTTTTCAAGATTTATTACGTCTTGCGTCAAGTTTTGAAATTTTTGCTTCTCGGTCTTGCACTTCCTGGGCTCTGTTGTATCGAGGGTATGGAGGGGCACGACAGGCTATTGGCTGCGATGAATTCATTTGTTTTCTCTTGATTCACATCCTTGGGTGTCCTGTAGTCCTTTTTTAAGCATGTAACCCAAGTTTGAAAACTTGGTTCCCAAATTTTACTTTGCACTTGTGTTTCCTTGTAACAAAGATACCTGCTTGTATTAGATGGATGCTTTTTAACTGCCATTTATTATAGTTAATTGTAGCATACATCCTAATGGCCTCTGACAATCCTAATTGATATAATTTTAGAATTTTCATTTTTGTAATTTTCCATCTCGCTGTTCTTTTGTTTTTAGGAAGCCAGAGTCACCAAAACCACGTGGGCGGCTGTATGATGGGAAAGATGGCACACCTACGAAGAAGAAGTGCTGCAATTGTCGGCACTCCAAATGTTTGAAGCTGTAAGTCAAGACTTGTTGTGTCTTAGCTTGACAGGAGGTCAATATTATGATGTGATTCTTGCCAATGAAGACATTACTTTCTTTCTTAGGAATGTAACAATTCCTTCACGTACTTCTTCTAGAAGTCACCAAATGTTTGAAATT
Source organism: Thinopyrum elongatum (assembly GCA_011799875.1). Classification (NCBI taxonomy): domain Eukaryota; kingdom Viridiplantae; phylum Streptophyta; class Magnoliopsida; order Poales; family Poaceae; genus Thinopyrum; species Thinopyrum elongatum. Next base: position 423,739,050 of record CM022299.1, read on the forward strand.
CCCTCCAGAATGACCCTTTTATGGATAGAGTTGGATCCAGTAAAATGTATCTGATTCTGTAGATATACAAGGAAATACACACAAGGCCATTGTCTTGCCTATTGACTGTTTTTATTTTACTTTTTGCCCATAGAAATCTTATAAGAACTAATGTAAGGATTGTGGAACTTTTTGAAAAAAATGCTGGATGATAATGGCATATTGTTGCTAAGCTTGGCAAATAACGTCAGTGATGAGACAGAATATCTGATTTTATGGTGTGAGTAAGGTTTTGTATTAAGTAGTCAACTTGTAGCTAGTGAAATAATGTTCTTACTTTAAAGGAGCTGACATAACAACTTCGTGACTAGTCAAGACAATTATGAAGCATTATACATCTTGAGTTGGATCACTTATGCTTCAGGGGTGGCTGTGTCATTTAAAGTTTCTTTATGAGCTTTGTCAAAATAAGATTAGTGTCTGAAATGAGTATTTGTGTAATTTGTTGAAAATGAAACCTATTTTTTTATGTTATCCATTCTGTTCGAATCATGTACATGTAGTTTAGATGGATTGTGACAATGAAGAGCAATTGAAAGAGTATCCTACTAACATTCATAAGTTTTGTAAAACCCTAAAGTTTCTGCTTCTACCTACATTTTCTAAAAAAGCACAAATGATATGCTTTGATGGTTCACTATTTTTGTTTCCATTTCCATTTCAGTTTTAAGTCTTTGCATACTGCTATTTGATCCTATCAATCTGAATTTTATGGTTTTCTATGCTTAGGTACTGTGAATGTTTTGCGTCTGGTATTTATTGTGATGGATGCAACTGCACCAATTGTTTTAATAATGTTGAGAATGAGGTGGCTAGGCGTGAAGCTATAGAGGCTACACTGGAGCGCAATCCAGATGCGTTCAGACCTAAGATTGGGAGTAGCCCACACACAAATCGGAATAATATGGTATGTTTTGATGTCCACGTCTCTTATTAAATACTAAATAGTTAGTTTTACTTGATAAAAATGATGTCCATTGCTTCTACATATCAATGACTTGTTCTAGTTTTTTTTCTCATCTAAACTGATAGAACACCCTAACTGATGGCAAATGTTAAATAGGAGAAGTCTTTGGAAGTTACACATGTTCTCTGAAGAACTATTTTTTTACTGTATATATAAATATAAGAAATTTACAGCTTATTTTTCCTATTCTCAGTTTATTTACTCTGATCATTTCTCAGAATGTTGTATTGCCTCATACTATAAGCCTTCCTCAGTTTCAGTCAAAAACATTACAACAACAACAACAACAAAGCCTTCAGTCCCAAACAAGTTGGGGTAGGCTAGAGGTGAAACCCATAAGATCTCGCGACCAACTCATGGCTCTGGCACATGGATAGCAAGCTTCCACGCACCCCTGTCCATAGCTAGTTCTTTGGTGATACTCCAATCCTTCAGGTCTCTCTTAACGGACTCCTCCCATGTCAAATTCGGTCTACCCCGACCTCTCTTGACATTCTCCGCACGCTTTAGCCGTCCGCTATGCACTGGAGCTTCTGGAGGCCTGCGCTGAATATGCCCAAACCATCTCAGACGATGTTCGACAAGCTTCTCTTCAGTCAAAAACATTACTTTGTAAAAACATATGTCCATGCACTTCCCTGTTTGGCTGTTCGGATATTGTTAAGGATTCAAAAGCTGACAACTGTGAGTTGTAATTCTCAAATAGCATTGAAGCATCTTTGCGATTGATTACAATGGAAACTGCCGCCGGTTGAACTCTAATTTCTTGTATTTTTTTCTTGAATACGCACGAGTGTGCGTATCATATATTAGGGCCTCTTTGATTCGCAGGGTTTGTAAAATGCAGGAATAGGAAAAATAGAGGAATAGAGTGGCATGTCATCCTCAATCCTACAGGATTTGTATGAGCGTTTGATTATGCGCAGGAAAAACGTAGTATTTTTAACATGAGGTAGGGGTGGATGGAAATTTTCCTATGAAAACTAGTACAAGTGAATCCTATGGATTGCAATCCTATGCATCAAACAATCCACTGAGGAAAAAAAATCCTAAGGATTAGAATCCTTCAAAATTCCTTTAGAAATCCTTTAAATCAAAGAGGGCCTAAAGAAGAGAGCGGGGAAAGAGCCCCTCCACCCACATTGTTACAACATATTTACAAACCACACCACCGGTCCACGTCCACCGAAGTTAAACTAGGCCTACTCTCTCAAATACACCCACTCTGCTAACATGCCGAAGGAGTCGAGGCCCCCCTTCAGGATGCCTGCCTGCCGCCAGTGCCTGCCTTCCCTGTCGACAGCAGTGACTACCTGTAGCTGCGATGGTGTAGCCCCATCGAAGACTATTGCATTTCGATGCTTCCAAAGCGTCCAGAAGGTAAGCACAATGATAGCCCGTACGTCCTTCACATGATGCCCAGCCCCGAGCCTAGAGATGCACCACTCACCGAGCCTGTCCTCGACCGATGGCGCCCAATCCGGTCTGCCCAGCGCCTGGCAGATAGTAGCCCACACATCTCTGGCAAAAACGCAGTTGAGGAGGATGTGGTTGATGGATTCCTCCTGTTGATCGCAGAACGGACAAGAATCATGGTGCGGGAGCCCCCTTCTTGCAAGCCTGTCGGACGTCCAACACCGATTCCGCAACGCAAGCCAAGTGAGGAAACGTCACTGGAGTGGTGCCTTAGACTTCCACCGTCCACGTGAAATCAGCCGTTGGGACCACCTCCTGGTCCCAGAACTTTGCCGTGTTGCTGAACGTGCGGAGAACTCGCCATCATACTCCCAAGACCACACCACCTTGTCAGTAGAGTCTTGGTCTAGCTGCACAGTATCCACGGCAGTCCATAGCTCGAAGAATTGATGCAGCACATCAGCGGTAAGGTCCGGCCCGAGGTCAGTAGCCCAAGTGCGAAGCCGCACCGCCTCCTGAACTGTGTGTGCTCTCCTGGTGTGCCTCGACACCCAATCATACAGGAGCGGAGCCAATTCCTGAACTCGAAAACCATTGAGCCATCTGTCTTAAGGATTCATTGGCCAGTAGTACATATGTTATTTCTATTTATTACTAGACCTGTAAACCACGACACTATTGACAGCCATTTTGTCAAAATTTTAATCTGACAAAGTGTAGATCTAGTATCTCCAGTTAAAATATTTGTCACTTACAGTTGTTTCACCACTGAGACGGAGCTGCCAGTTTCCTTCCTTCCACCTAAAATTTGCATTATTGCTTATCTGAAACAATAATTATGTTTCCCAGAGAAGTCAGAGGCTCAGCATGATTATTATTTTTGGTTTGTAAAAAGCTAAAGTCTTATTCAATAAATGTTGGCTTAGACTATCATTAAAATTTTTGCTGTCCCCACAGGGGACGTCTTCATTATTGTATTTTCTCATCTAGGCCATTTATCTGATTTGTGCTTCAGTGATATGTGTAATTAATACTAGTCCCTTTGCTAGGAGGTAGCTGGTGATCTCCCATTAATAGGGAAGCATAATAAAGGGTGCCACTGCAAGAAGTCAGGATGCCTCAAGAAATACTGCGAATGCTTCCAAGCTAATATACTATGCTCTGAAAATTGCAAGTGTATGGATTGCAAGAACTTCGACGGGAGTGAAGATAGAAAACATCTTAATTTTGATCACAAAAATGTCATTCACATGCAACAAGCAGCAAATGCAGCAGTAAATGGTGCTATTGGAGCAACTGCATTGTCGTCGCCTTCCACATCTAGGAAGAGAAAGCACATCGATTCTTCACTTGACCTTTCGACCAAGGAACATTTAGCTATCAGGAATGGTCAACTATCTCAGGTAACGACCATTTCTACTATTTAAGATTGCTCTGCAGTGTTTGTACTCTAACTGTGCATAGTGTGCTTTCAACTATTGACTTAAGAGGTAAGGTGAAGTGATCCATTCCATCACTAGGAAATTCCATATTATGATGTGCTTACCATGAAGTGAGTTGATAATTCGTGCATGTGCACTTGTGACCTACTAATTGGCTTACATTGTCACTACATGGCCGGAAAAGTTTATTTTCGTTATTGACATCCCAAGCAGAGTGCACATTACCTTTATTATTGGCATCCCATGCTTTGCTACTTAAGTAAATCAACCTCATGCTTGTGTGTCTGTGTTGACTACCTCGCCGATTTTATGCCCTGAGATATCTGAAAGGGGTAACTATGGAAGTATAATAATTCAGTAGCTGAGCACCTGTGCTTTCTGTGAATAAAAGAAATCATGTCACCTCATTCTCTGCCTGCTCCAGGCTATGGCTGTGCTACTAGTCGTGCTTGGCGAACAGCTCCACAGCCATGCCCTGTCAAGCGCTCCATTTTTAGAGAATTTTGGGAGGTGATTAAGTAATTTGTTAAGTTAGTTTCTTTCGATGATGAGTTTTAGGGATGGGTGAGGTGGGATGGGTTTGAAGCACCACCACTACCATGAACTCAGGCTTTAATAACTGTGAAGAAAAAATAGCAGAAGGTGCATATTGGATGATATCGTCACCTTTCTGACTCATCTAGAATAGATTTCAGAATAAAACCTGACTAACCAAAGAGACAGTCAAATGCTACTTACAGCAAGAGTTATTATGGGATTTTGAGAAGGTTGCTGTATATAATTTATACTTTAATCAGGTTATTTATCAGAAGAACGCAATGGCCTCCGATGGTTCACTTCCAATAGGCCAGTCTGCGCATCCTCATATGATGGGGCCCTTTAAAGTCACCTACAGGTAACTGTCAACTCTGAATTTCTACCTGCAGAAATTTTGGTTTTCCTCGAGTAGGACAACCTATCTGTTTTGTATTGATTGGTTTGTCATCCTTATAGGCCTCTTTTAGCGGATATTATTCAGCCAGGGGATGTAAAGGAGCTATGTAAACTTTTGGTGACAGTATCGGGACAGGCTGCTAAGGCATATACTGGTATTGCTCCTGCATCGTATTTAGTTTCCCCTTTTCCAGTGTGTTACAGGAAATATTCCTGATGATCTTGAACTGTGCATGACATACATTTGTGATAGATATTCAATCAACTCCAACAGATCAGAGCCTCTTCATTTTAAATTTTACCTGTTGCACGACTGCATCCAATTCCAAGTGTCCTTCTGTTGAGCCCTGGATTTGGATGCTGCTAGTGTTATGCAACTTCTTGGAACATCATATGTATATGCAGCTGTCATGTACTTGATTCAGTGCATCTCATCTCCAGCATATAGTTATATAGTTTGCTAACACTGCACAGTGTGGTCAGGATCACTGTCTTGTTCCCGTCGAAATCTTACAGTACATGGGGTCCACTTGTGAGTGATGGTCGCTATAATGACACCTGGCACTTCTAAAATTAAACACTAAGTCTTTGCAGCTGTTCTATGATTGTCTTCAGTTTGCTACTTTTTTATTTTGCAATTTAAGCTAACCAAATTAATGTGTAGCATAAATTTGACGATGATGCTGCCTCATTGGAAAACATTGAAAATTAGGTCGGAAAATCCAGGAAGAGAAGGTTGCAGAGAAGGAAGATGGAGTGGGAGGTCCCCTAGCATCTACAAACCATGATAGAGAAGGCAAAAATAAAGATCAAAATCATCGAAAAATATCAATTGATGATCATTCAAGTGGAGGAACTGATATGGGCAAGGCATCTCTAGATGATTCCAGACCTGATTGCACTGATGACCAGAAGTCCAGCAGACCAATGTCTCCTGGAACACTAGCGTTGATGTGTGATGAACAAGATGCTATGTTTGCAACTTCTCAAAATGCTGTTGCTCCGCCAGCAATAGATGTCGATCAGAACCGGTCGGAACTGTATGCAGAGCAGGAAAGGTGTGTGTTGACAGAATTCCGCGATTGCCTGCGTAAGCTTGTGCAATACGGTAGAATGAAAGGTATATCAAACATCCTAGCGTTATGCTTTGCAAAACTTGGATAGGTTTGGTCCTGACCATTTCCAACCTGCAGAGGAGAAGTATTCCATGGCAATCAGATCCGAAGTGACCGGGCATCCAGGGCAGGTAAATGGTGCCCCGCGGATACCGTACCCAAAAGTAGATGTACCTGTTGTAAAAACATTTCCTCAGAGTTCCAGCAAACATCTTGTTGCTGGGAACCCTTCGAGTGGGCATTTAGACAAAAGACTGAAGCCTGAGAACACATAGTTCGCCTCAGGTCTGTATTTGGGGTACAAGAATCATCATGTTTGTGCACCTTCTAACAGGTTGACCGGGGGACATGTGTCTTGATGATTTAATTTAGGTGAAAGAAGTTCCTATTTATTCTCCTTGGTCAGAATAAGTGTAATCTTGGATAGTTTAGTCCTAGAGCCGCCTTTAGCCTCATGTTGTTGTGTACCATTTTAGTTCCTTATTCTTTTTTAGTGTTTTGATGGTGAAGTTCTTCTCTCCAATCGTCATACTAATATAAGCTTGGATGAAACCGTGCCTTGTAACATCATATGTTTCCTTTCCCCGTTAGCAAGACATGCTACACTTATGAGTGATCAATTTTCATCTGGGATCTTGAAACACTTGTGCCACAAGAGGCTAGTTTGTCGTGGGGTCACTTATTTTCTCGCTTTTCTGCGAAATTTAAATGCGAAAATGCACGAGCCAGGGGTGTCTGACTTTACCCTTCACTGTTGTCTCAAACATGCCGTTGAAAAATTAATGAGGGGAAAACAAACACTCAAGTTTTGCCACCAGAAGAATGCTTGATTTAACCTGTACAGGAGATAGTGTATTACATCTAGAACGGACAACGGTGACGCAGATGCCTAACATGAGCGCACAGCTAAATGTTTTCTGACAGGCCCAAAGAAAATGTATGTTGTATGCAGGATGTACTTCATCTTCGCGGCGAAGTTACTGCCCCAAGATTCGAGATAGTGAGCTTTTGATGTTCTCCAGAAACTTTTCCCTGCAAAGAATCAATATACATGTTAGTAAATCCACAAAGTACAATAGTATCTTGAGCTGTAATAATGGTGCATAGAATCACAATTACACGTATGCCAAGCTGTTCGTTCAAAAGTAAGTGCCATCCTGTGCATTAAAAGTTATCGAATATGCAGATGTGACACAAGCCAGAATGAGAGTGTTACGCTAGTGGTGGAAATACAGCATGAAACTTTCTCTGAAAATGTCATAGAACAACATGGTGAAGTAGCTATCAGTTTCTTCTCATCAGTTATTCAAAATAGACGGTATTTTCAGACAGAACTCCGGTTGGTTTTGCCATCTTCTATGCACTATTTTCTCAAACAGATAGATATATGTTTTCACAACTTTGGCACAAGTGTTCAAGAAAGAACAACTGAGGTTTACCTGTCTGGCTTGAAGAGGAGGTTCCCGTAGATAAACCACTGAAAATGTCAGCATGAGCTATAGAGTGAGGCCAGGGACATGTGTGGACTTGTGGCAATACAAAGATAACAACTTCATTTAAAAATGGCAATGTTACAGTTGAGGGTCTTGGGTAAACTCACCCATGCAACTGCTATTCCGATTAGTTCGAAGAAAAGAGGGAGAACAGGGAGCTTGTCGATGACCTGAAGTTGACATAATAGATTATCAGATTGATTTTGTTTATCTCGTTGCATAGTTGAAGATTGGGCATCTGCAATTTACCCCAATAAGCATCATGGAAGCCCAGAATGCCGCAATTGCTGCAAAGCCGATACCCGCTAGAGCAAATATGTCTTCAGTAGTGTTGAACTGTTTCAGTTCGCATGTTTGTCAGTTTCCTTCATTTTATAAGAAAGAAACCTAAATGGAAATACAATTCAAAATAACTATTTGATTTGTAATTTTGTATATCTTCCATTCGACATAAAAACAACAAAAGTAGTTCATAGAAACACTGCTGACAGTCTTTTTGTTCCCACAAGACTTGCAACAATTTCTCAGGAAATTTAAAATATAGAAAACAAGGCCATGAGCTATGACCTCGCAGTATATTGTCCTAACCTTTTGGTGATTTAATATGGTATCGTTACTAAAAGATTCGAAGTTAAAAACCTAAGAAGGCCAATATTGTAACGCAAATAATTGCGGTCCACTTCAAGCCCAAACCTTAGACCAGTGGAGTTTGGATGGAGCAACAGGGCTATATTGCCGACATTTCCTCGTTGCTAAACTTCGTTGGTGTGTGAAACTCACATTTAACTTTTAGGAACTCACTTCTATGCCTGTATCTCGGTATCCCAATCCATCACCGCAAGCTCCTGGATAAGGGGTAGAAGTGCATTGAGGACCGATTCATGAAAAAATGAAAAAACAATTGGAAGGGCACGTCACTATCCTATCTTATGAGGGTAGTCCTGTCATTATCAACGCTATTCTCACAAGCGTACCAATGCTCTATGACACATTTCCGTCGCTTTGGTTTTAGGCGAGGTCCAACTGAAATATTACATTTCGGTGAGCTCGCACCGGAGACAAATGGACATGATGACATGGCTTCATTTGGTTAATAGATTGATGGTGTTTAACTTATCTCAAGACCATGATTCTTTCCATCAGAAATCACATACTATGGGTGTCTAATCTGTTAACTATATGTACGCGGATCTCATCAATAATGATCATGTCTTCCATAGGAAATGCATTTGGAAACTAACACTCCTGTTTAAAATCAAAGAATTTATGCGGTACTTGGACAAAGGAGTGATCTTAATTAAAAAAAAAAACTAGCCAAACGCAGCTCACAAAGGCCTAAAAAGTGTTGTTTTGTAACAAACTAGCAATGATAAAACAATACACCACCTTTTCTTTTCTTATCTGTTTGCTACTCTTCTCTGTTGTGCTCTTCATGTAGCGTATAATTTACCCCAGCTACGGCTATAACGAATAGGTACCTAGTTCGTGCGGATTCATCCTAAGCTAAATGCTCTAATCCGTGTGGGGGTATGCGCTTTAGTTTGAGCAATCTGAAATTGATAGAATGATTGTGTTTTTAACAGCAAGAAAGTTTCATCTTCTTTTTGCAGGTTATCTTCGGAGCTACCAATTGGATTTGTGCGTGGTCCTACCTATAGCGTGTGAAGGTGCAGGGGCCCTGATCCCTGCCAATGGGAGACAGTAGCATAACACGTGATATATTAATCGATATGGATGGCGGTCCACTAATAGGATCAGTGCACCATGAGGACATCACATACAAAACCAAGCATTCCGGGCTGATGCACTGGGACTCGGGAAGTAACAATGTCGCTCTACAACAGAGTTACAACGTTTATTTCCTTTCTCAACGGGGGTATATAGAATTTAGGACCCCATTGGCCAGCGAACGTTCGCCAGGAGGGATGACATTTGCGAACGTTTTTGTGGAAAATTCTTCAGAGCACGCATGGCAATTTCTTCAGAAACACATGGCAATTTCTGGCAACAAAGGATTTTGCTGTAAAAATTGTCGTTAGTTTGAAGGAATTGCCATGTTCCCGCAACATAAACAGCCGCGAAAACCGTTCGTTTTGCCATGCACCTACAGCGAACGTTCATGGATAGCATTTTATAAATCATTGATGCGAAATCAAAATTTTCCTAGGGAACCTACTGGCAAATTGCAACATCATATATAGTGAGAGATGGGAGGAGACTCACCGAACTCTTGACGTATTTGACGACGCTCCCGGTGGAGGCTTCTGAACTGTCCTGCGCAGCCCTGGCAACGACACCGCGACTTCTAATCCTGTCTGCGCGGGACACATTGCAGAGCACGCAGTGAACCACGACGACTCGATGAATTCTGCATCCGGGGCACGGTAGTTGCTACAGATGAATTACCTGAAACCATGCGTCTTGGCAGCTTCGGGAGATTCCTGGGGACGCTCTTGCTGCCGCCGCCGCACGGCGCGAGGGCGGCAGGCTGGGCGATGGAGAGGGCGCATGCCATCATGGCTAGGATCCCCCGCCTGGGGATTGTCGCAGGGTGGGTAGCTACTACGATGGAACTGGGAGGCGTGTCCGGAGGATGGTGCGTGGAGGAACCGGGGAAACTGCCGTTTGGCCGTCGTCTGCAGCAGGCAGCAGCGGATGTGAGCGCGAGCACCCTAGTCCACTAACACTCCATCAGATGGCAGGTTTGCAGATTGCCCCTTTTTGTTCTGTGCTCTTTTCATGGTCAGAAGTGCTGCTGTACTGTTTGTTGTACTACTCATTTCCCCGTTCACAGAGGAGCTGTACTGCTCAAAGTCTTTGCGGGAAGTTGTTCTACTACCTCTATATTAAAACATATTAAAATCCTGTCCTCGGTTAAATTTTGCTAAAGTTGATCAAGTTTACAAAACATATTAACATTTATGATATACTGCATCTGTCCAAAATATAAGAACATTTAGATCACTAAAGCAGTGATCTAAATGCTTTTATATTTCTTTACAGAGGGAGTACTACTCATATAGCAATACTAGTAGATGAGGGGCCACTAGAAATCTTCACTCTATCTAATTGCTCATTCTACTCATAGAGCACGAGGATCTGATACTGGTTGAAAGAATTGAAATGCACATAGAGAGGGTGAATGGATACAATTATTATTATTTTCTTAACTATTAGTAAGTTTAGGCAAATGTGAAATATAAATTGGCCTAAACAATTGCAACAGTGAGATAACAAGTGTACTAAATGTGTTCGCAATGATATGAGTAAAACAAACACAATATATATAGCAAGTGCAAGGTCAAGTGACCAAAATAAACCACAAGTAAGAGCTAGGGCTAGGGATAAATGGAACTCTGAAAATGAGGATGAATCCTAATGTTCACTTTCTTGAAGGGAAGCTAATCAATGTTGAAGAAGTGGGTGTTATCACGACGGCACACCAACATCATGAAGGCTGACAAGGAATGTGATTCCCAACAACTTGTGATAGACTTTGAGGCGGCCTCCAAACTTTGACAAATTTTCTGGGGTAAATCACAAGTCGATTTCTCACTCGAGCGCTCCTACCGCTGCTACTTGTGAGCTGCGTTGGGATTTTTCCCAAAGAGAAGAGGAGATGCAGCACAGTAGAGATAAGTATTTTCCTCAGTGAGAACCAAAAGGAGAGTTACGCAAAGCCTCGTGAACATCACCTGCACACACAAAAACAAATACTTGCATCCAACACGAACAAGAGGGTTGTCAATCCCCTTGGCCGTTACTTGCAAGGATTAAATCTTGTAGTGATAGATAGATAAATTGCAAAATAAAATAAAAAGAAATAAAAATTGCAGGAAGGATATTTTTGTTTTTTATATATGATAAAACTAGACCCCGGGGCCATAGTTTTCACTAGAGGCTTCTCTCTCGAACACATAGCATATGGTGGGTGAACAAATTACTGTTGGACAATTGATAGAAAAGTGCATAGTTATGATGATATTCAAGGCAATGATCATGTATATATTCAGCATGCATCTAGGATATTAAGCTAATAAAAACAGAGTAACACCTTAAGCAAAATGAGATGATGTAGACAAAATAAACTCAACTAATATGAATAAACCCCATCGTTTTATCCTTAATGACAACAATACAAATACGTGTCTTGTTCCTTTCTGTCACTGGGATAGAGCACCTCAAGATTGAACCCATCACAAAGCACCTCTCCCACTAAAGATAAATCAATCTAGTTGGCCAAACCAAACGGATAGATCGAAGAGAAATACAAAGTTATAAAAATCATGCATAATAAAGTTCAGAAAATACTCAATTACTTCTCATGAATATTCAGATCATAAACCCATAATTCATCGGATCCCAACAAACACACCGCAAAAGAAGGTTACATCAGATAGAACTCCAAGAACATCGAGGAGAACATGGTATTGAAGATCAAAGAGAGAGAAGAAGCCATCTAGCTACTAGCTATGGACCTATAGGTCTGTGGTAAACTACTCACGCATCATTAAAGTCAGCAAGGATGATGTAGAAGCCCTCTGTGATCGATTCCCCCTCCGGCAGAGTATCGAAAAAGGCCTCCACATGGGATCGCGGAAGAACAGAAGCTTGCAGCGGCGAAAATAGTGTTTCAGGTGGCTCTCTGGTATATTGAGAATATTTGAGAATTTATAGAGGCGGAATTAGGCCAAGAGGTGCCACGAGGGGCCCACAAGCTCAGTGATAACCCACAAGTATAGGGAATCACAACAGTTTTCGAGGGTATAGTATTTAACCCAAATTTATTGATTCGACACAAGAGAAGCCAAAGAATATTTGAGAGTATTAGCAGTTGAATTTTCAATTCAACCACACCTGGAGAACTAAATATCTGCAGCAAGGTGATCAGTAGCACAAAAGTATGATAGCAGTAGTAATAGTAGCAATAGCAACGGTAACAGTAACAGTAGCAGTTTTGGTAGTGATTGTAACAACAGCAGCAACGAAATTAACTTAGCAAATATCAATATATGAAAAGCGCAGTCATTGGATCAGTGATGGATAATTGTGTTGGATGACATTCATCATATAACAGTCACAACCTAGAGCGATGCACAGTAGCTCCAATTCGTCAATGTAATGTAGGCATGTATTTCGTATATAGTCATACGTCACTGGTACAGCGAGGTGCTATACACACGGTTTTTAACCCCTTTCCGTGATGGCATTTTGAACCGTCGCCAAGTGAGTGACTGCGATAGGGGGGGTCCTTCGCACATGACCCAGAAACCGTCGGGGATATGGAGCCATGATGCAGAGGCCTTGCCAAATGTAATCGTATGCGATGCAGCACACACTAAATTCATTCGCACGTGTGGGATCGGTGATTAAACGTTTCTAATGACGTAGTGAAACCAAACGGTGTGTCGTAATGAACCGTTTGGGAAACAGTATGTAAGGCACACGGGCCAACATATGAACTGTGTGCGATATGTGCCCCATCGCAGACGAGTTTTCTGCGGAACCCGTCTGCCATGCAAGACTCCATCGCACACGTTTCCCAACAATTACCATGCACGATAATGTGCTATCACAAACGGTTCAGGAGCCCCTTCACACACATACAAGTGCTGCAGACCGTTTGTGATTTGTTGTGTATCACCGATAGTTGCGGCAAGAGAGACGTGTGCTTTTCGTTTGGGATCCCACACGTTTCCTGAAAAATTTACGACTGGGATTGTATTTTACATTGGGCACGGTTTACTCCGAGCTCTCGTGTGCGATAATGTGATATCACAAACGGTTCCGGAGCCCCTACGCACACGTAGTAGTGCTGCAAATCGTTTGCGATCTGCTGTGTATCACCGACGGTTCCGCTGTGATTGACGTATGCTTTTCGATGTGGATCACACACACTCATTTAGTTGAACCGTGTGCGGAGCAATTGCCAGGTTAAAACAAAAACATCGCATTTGAATCGGCATGCAAAAAGCAAATTCGCCACAATATTCAATTGAACAAATAGTGTCCACAGGAAGAACATTCATCAGATTTCGCAACAATTGCAATTGAACAAATGGTAGCTAAATTCCAATGATTTGTCAACACATATATGCATTACATAATTAATCATAGTGTACGAAATACGAAGACCTCATCAGATGGAAAACAATGGATCCATGCGTATATGTTTAGCAGCTAACTCTTACTCAATGTTTCAGGAGAACGCATGCTAAAATCTTCATTATCAGCCGTGGGATTGATGTAGTGATTCAGGAAGAAGTCGCTGATAAATCTCTGAACCATCAGCAATTCACCAGCGGGGAGCGGTTCAGGGGTCCTCGGTTCTAAGATGAGCTGCAGTATTTTTAAGATCAGAATGTGCCATATGAGTGGAGTAGAAGATATTAATTAAGATAGACTTACTGGTACTAATTCGCGAGCATCTTCACAACTATCAGCAGATTTGCAGATGAAGATCATGTGTCTGCAAACATAGTATCCACAAAGGTTGGTCCCTGCTTGTTGCTGAGGACACTGAATTTTTTTGTACAAAATTAGTCATGTATTTGTCCTGTTAGGAACAACCTAACCGGTGTTAGATGTATTTTTTTCTTTGGACAAAAATAGAAAGAGGTTTATTTAGAAGCTTGAACATTTGACTAGCGTAAGAAAAGGTATTTGCAGACTATTGGATACATTTTCCGAAAATAACGGATTTCGGTGTGTTACCGGAGAAACGATCTCGTGCTGCAGAGGTAGTTCCCTCTTGAACAAGTTCCCTGGTTTAGTTTTCCACAATGCGAGCACACTGCAAATGAAGATGAATTTTGACAACATCAATTATTGAACCAGATATGAATGCAAATTAATTTCAACATCATAGAATTCAATACCTATCCATGAATTGCTGAAGATGCGTCAGATCCTGAGCGTTTGTTGACTCTCTGAGAGAATCCATGTAGTAAACTGTGTTCTTGTTTGGAACAATGAATACCAATATCTAGTGATTGCTACATATTAAGAAAGCCATGAACTTACGAATTATGTAGAAATCTGAAAGACAATCAGTGTATGTGTGGTTGTTTACTTGACTTACCGTTCATGATATGGCCAGAGAAATGATTCTGCATGGGACGTGTTTTCGAAGATACGGACGACCGTGTTAATGGCCCACTCCCATTCATCCTTACCATGTAATGTTGTGCCATTTGCTAATGCAGGATCTATGAAATACACACTCTCCCTTTTTCTTCTCTGCGCGTTCAATCCCCTGAGAGGAATAAAATGCAGTTAGCTGTTTATCATTTACAGCCTTGTATGGAGAAGTTGATCAGAGTTTGTTAAGTACTTACAAAATCAGGCATCTAACAAGAGTGGCATCGAGATCGTTGAAGTTGAAGAAGAGATGTAAGTCCTCGAAACCCACACTAATGGAACCAACATCGTGTCGGAAATGATCTATATTGTAGTGGACTAGCAGAACATGATGAACTGTTGACATTTGATCCATGCAATATTTATGTAACTCACGGCAACTGGAGCTGCACTCATCAAAGTATTCGCCAACAAGAAATGGCTGGCCATGGACGTAATTGCGTGCTTCAAGTACGTCTGCTTTATTTTTAGCAAGCTGCAAAGATATTTCTTCATCATCCATGCTGTCAGAAATAATATTACTCCCCGATTCGAACAACTTGCTAACATTAGTAACTCGAAGCAGGAGTTGTAAAATGAACCAAGACTAGTTAATGACGAGGTGACGATGTGTGTTGGAAGTGGTTCCAAGGTTGATAAGATCACCATCGCACAATCCCTCTACCTTTGGGATTAGTGTTGGACCTAAATAAATGTTATTTGGTGTTTGCGTTGAGCATGAATATGATTGGATCATATTTACTGCGATACGGTTATTCATTTAAGTTAGAGAATAATTGTTGTTCTGTTTACATGAATAAAACCTTCTATGGTCATACACTCAATATAAATGGTTTATTGAATCTCGATCGTAGTGATACACATATTCATAATATTGATGCCAAAAGATGCAAAGTTGATAATGATAATGCAACATATTTGTGGCACTGCCGTTTAGATCATATTGGTGTAAAGCGCATGAAGAAACTCCATTCGGATGGACTTTTGGAATCACTTGATTATGAATCATTTGAAACTTGCGAACCATGCCTCATGGGCAAGATGACTAAAACTCCGTTCTCCGGAACAATGGACCGAGCTAATGACTTATTGGAAATAATACATACTGATGTATGCGGTCCGATGAGTGTTGAGGCACGCGGCGGGTATCGTTATTTTCTGACCTTCACAGATGATTTAAGCAGATATGGGTATATCTACTTGATGAAACACAAGTCTGAAACATTTGAAAAGTTCAAAGAATTTCAGAGTGAAGTGTAGAATCATCGTAACAAGAAAATAAAGTTTCTAGGATCTGATCGCGGAGGCGAATATTTGAGTTACGAGTTTGGCCTTCATTTAAAACAATGTGGAATAGTTTCACAACTCACGCCACCTGGAACACCATAGCATAATGGTGTGTCCGAACGTCGTAACCGTACTTTATTAGATATGGTGCGATCTATGATGTCTCTTACCGATTTACCACTATCGTTTTGGGGTTATGCATTAGAGACAACTGCATTCACGTTAAATAGGGCACCATCTAAATCCGTTGAGACGACACCATATGAACTGTGGTTTGGCAAGAAATCTAAGCTGTCGTTTCTTAAAGTTTGGGGTTGCGATTCTTATGTGAAAAAGCTTCAGCCTGATAAGCTCGAACCCAAATCGGAGAAGTGCGTCTTCATAGGATACCCAAAAGAAACTATTGGGTACACCTTCTATCATAGATCGGAAGGCAAAATCTTTGTTGCTAAGAATGGATCCTTTCTAGAGAAGGAGTTTCTCTCGAAAGAAGTGAGTGGAAGGAAAGTAGAACTTGATGAGGTAATTGTACCTTCACTCGAATTGGAAAGTAGTTCATCACAGAAAATAGTTCCCGTGATGCCTACACCAATTAGTGAGGAAGCTAATGATAATGATCATGAAACTTCAGATCAAGTTACTACCGAACCTCGTAGGTCAATCGGAGCACGTTCCGCATCAGAGTGGTACGGTAATCCTGTTCTGGAAGTCATGTTACTAGACCATGACGAACCTACGAACTATGAGGAAGCAATGATGAGCCCAAATTCCGATAAATGGCTTGAGGCCATGAAATCTGAGATAGGATCCATGTATGAGAACAAAGTGTGGACTTTGGTGGACTTGCCCGGTGATCGGCAAGCCATTAAGAATAAATGGATCTTCAAGAGGAAGACGGACGCTGATTACTATCTACAAAGCTCAACTTGTCGTAAAAGGTTTTCGACAAGTTCAAGGTGTTGACTACGATGAGATTTTCTCACTCGTAGTGATGCTTAAGTCTGTCGGAATCATGTTAGCAATTGCCACATTTTATGAAATCTGGCAAATGGATGTCAAAAACTGCATTCCTTAATGGATTTCTCAAAGAAGAGTTGTATATGATGCAACCAAAAGGTTTTGTCGATCCTAAATGTGCTAACAAAGTGTTCAAACTCCAGCGATCCATCTATGGACTGGTGCAAGCATCTCGGAGTTGGAATATACGCTATGATAAGAAGATCAAAGCATATGGTTTTATACAAACTTATGGTGAAGCCTGTATTTACAAGAAAGTGAGTGGGAGCTCTGTAGCATTTCTGATATTATATGTGGATGACATATTGTTGATCGGAAATGATATAGAATTTCTGGATAGCATAAAAGGATACTTGAATAAGATTTTTTCAATGAAATACCTCGGTGAAGCTGCTTACATATTGGGCATCAAGATCTATAGAGATAGATCAAAACGCTTGATAAGTTTTTTCAATGAGTACATACCTTGACAAGATTTTGAAGTAGTTCAAAATGGAACAGTCAAAGAAGGAGTTTTTGCTTGTGTTGCAGAGGTGTGAAGTTGAGTAAGACTCAAAACCTGACCACGGCAGAAAATAGAAAGAGAATGAAAAGTCATTCCCTATGCCTCAGCCATAGGTTCTATAAAGTATGCTATGCTGCGTACCAGATCTATTGTGTACCTTGCCATGAGTTTGGCAAGGGGGTACGATAGTGATCCAGGAGTGGATCACTAGACAGTGGTCAAAATTATCCTTAGAGGACTAAGGAAATGTTTCTCGGTTATGGAGGTGATGAAGAGTTCGCCGTAAAGAGTTACGTCGATGCAAGCTTTGACACTGATCTAGATGACTCTAAGTCTCAATCTAGATACGTATTGAACGTGGGAGCAATTAGCTAGAGTAGCTCCATGCAGAGCATTGTAGACATAGAAATTTGCAAAATACATACGGATCTGAATGTGGCAGACCCGTTGACTAAACTTCTCTCACAGGCAAAACATGATCACACCTTAGTACTCTTTGGGTGCTAATCACATAGCGATGTGAACTAGATTATTGACTCTAGTAAACCCTTTGGGTGTTGGTCACATGGCGATGTGAACTATGGGTGTTAATCACATAAAGATGTGAACTATTGGTGTTAAATCACATGGCGATGTGAACTAGATTATTGACTCTAGTGCAAGTGGGAGACTGAAGGAAATATGCCCTAGAGGCAATAATAAAGTTGTTATTTATATTTCCTTATATCATGATAAATGTTTATTATTCATGCTAGAATTGTATTAACCGGAAACTTAGTACATGTGTGAATACATAGACAAGTAGAGTGTCCCTAGTATGCCTCTACTTGACTAGCTTGTTTATCAAAGATGGTTATGTTTCCTGACCATAGATATGTGTTGTCATTTGATAAACAGGATCACATCATTAGAGAATGATGTGATGGACAAGACCCATCCGTTAGCTTAGCATATTGATCATTTAGTTTTATTGCTATTGCTTTCTTCATGACTTATACATATTCCTCTACTATGAGATTATGCAACTCCCGAATACCGGAGGAACACTTTGTGTGCTATCAAATGTCACAACGTAACTGGGTGATTATAAAGATGCTCTACAGGTGTCTCCAAAGGTGTTTGTTGGGTTGGCATAGATCAAGATTAGGATTTGTCACTCCGTGTATCGGAGAGGTATCTCTGGGCCCTCTCGGTAATGCACATCACTATAAGCCTTGCAAGCAATGTGACTAATGAGTTAGTTACGGGATGATGCATTACGGAACGAGTAAAGAGAATTTCCGGTAACGAGATTGAACTAGGTATGAAGATACCGACGATAGAATCTCGGGCAAGTAACATACCGATGACAAAGGGAATGACATATGTTGTTATGCGGTTTGACCGATAAAGATCTTCGTAGAATATGTAGGAGCCAATATGAGCATCCAGGTTCCGCTATTGGTTATTGACCGGAGATGTGTCTCGGTCATGTCTACATAGTTCTCGAACCCGTAGGGTCCGCACGCTTAACGTTCGATGATGATTTGTATTATGAGTTATGTGTTTTGGTGACCGAAGATTGTTCGGAGTCCCGGATAAGATCACGGACATGACGAGGAGTCTTGAAATAGTCAAGAGGTAAAGATTGATATATTGGAAGGTTATATTCGGACACCGGAATGGTTCCGGAGTGATTCAGATATTTTTCGGAGTACTGAGGGGTTACCAGAACCCCCCGGGGAAGTAATAGGCCTTATTGGGCCATAGGGGAGAAGAGGAGGCAGGCCAAGGGGTGGTGGCGCCCCCCCCCCCACGGAGTCCGAATTGGACTAGGGGAGCGGGGCGGCGCCCCCCTTGCCCTTTCCTACTCCCTCTCCCTTTCCCTCTTTCCCACTCCGAAAAGGAAAGGGGAATCCTACTAGGACTTGGGAGTCGTAGTAGGACTCCCCACACTTGGCGCGCCCCTAGGGGGCCGGCCTCCTCCTCCCCTCCTTTATATACGGGGGCAGGGGGCACCCCAAAGGCACAACAGATATTCTCTTAGCCGTGTGCGGTGCCCCTCTCCACAGTTTACTCCTCCGGTCATATTGTCGTAGTGCTTAGGCGAAGCCCTGCGTGGATCATATCACCATCACCGTCACCACGCCGTCGTGCTGACGAAACTCTCCCTCGACCTTCTGCTGGATGAAGAGTTCGAGGGACGTCATCGAGCTGAACGTGTGCTGAACTCGGAGGTGCTGTACGTTCGGTGCTTGATCGGTTGGATCGCGAAGACGTTCGACTACATCAACCGCGTTAAGCTAACGCTTCCGCTTTCGGTCTACGAGGGTACGTGGACACACTCTCCCCTTCTCGTTGCTATGCATCTCCTAGATAGATCTTGCGTGAGCGTAGGATTTTTTTTTTTGAAATTGCATGCTATGTTCCCCAACAGTGGCATCCGAGCCAGGTCTATGCGTAGATGATATGCACGAGTAGAATACAAAGAGTTGTGGGCGATAATAGTCATACTGCTTACCACCAACTTCTTACTTTGATTCGGCGGTATTGTTGCATGAAGCGGTCCAGACCGACATTACATGACCGCGTTCATGAGACTGGTTCTACCGACGTGCTTTGCACACAGGTGGCTGGCGGGTGTCTGTTTCTCCAACTTTAGTTGAATCGAGTTTGACTACGGCCGGTCCTTGTTGAAGGTTAAAACAGCACACTTGACGAAAAATTGTTGTGGTTTTGATGCGTAGTTAAGAATGGTTCTTGCTAGAAGCCCATAGCAGCCACGTAAAACTTGCAACAACAAAGTAGAGGACGTCTAACTTGTTTTTGCAGGGCATGTTGTGATGTGATATGGTCAAGACATGATGTGATATACGTTATTGTATGAGATGATCATGTTTTGTAAAAGTTATCGGCAACTGGCAGGAGCCTTATGGTTGTCGCTTTATTGTATGAAATGCAATCGCCATGTAATTGCTTTACTTTATCACTATGCGGTAGCGATAGTCGTAGAAGCAATAGTTGGCGAGACGACAACGACGCTACGATGGAGATCAAGGTGTCAAGCCGGTGACGATGGAGATCATGACGGTGCTTTGGAGATGGAGATCAAAGGCACAAGATGATGATGGCCATATCGTATCACATATTTTGATTGCATGTGATGTTTATCTTTTATGCATCTATTTTGCTTAGTACGGCGGTAGCATTATAAGATGATCCCTCACTAAATTTCAAGGTATAAGTGTTCTCCCTGAGTATGCACCATTGCGACAGTTCGTCGTCCCGAGACACCACGTGATGATCGGGTGTGATAAGCTCTACGTTCACATACAACGGGTGCAAGACAGTTTTTGCACGTGCGGAATACTCGGGTTAAACTTGACGAGCCTAGCATATGCAGATATGGCCTCGGAACACTGAGACCGAAAGGTCGAACGTGAATCATATAGTAGATATGATCAACATAGAGATGTTCACCATTGAAAACTACTCCATCTCACGTGATGATCGGACATGGTTTAGTTGATATGGATCACGTGATCATTTAGATGACTAGAGGGATGTCTATCTAAGTGGGAGTTCTTAAGTAATATGATTAATTGAACTTTAATTTATCATGAACTTAGTCCTGATAGTTTTTGCATATCTATGTTGTAGATCAATAGCTCGCGATGTAGCTCCCCATTTATTTTTTGATATGTTCCTAGAGAAAACTAAGTTGAAAGATGATAGTAGCAATGATGCGGACTGGGTCCGTGATCTGAGGATTATCCTCATTGCTGTACAGAAGAATTATGTCCTTGATGCACCGCTAGCTGACAGACCTATTGCAGGAGCAGATGCAGCCGTTATGAACGTTTGGCAAAGCTCAATATGATGACTACTTGATAGTTTAGTGCACCATACTTTACGACTTAGAACCGGGACTTCAAAAATGTTTTGAATGCCACAGAGCATATGAGATGTTCCAAAGAGCTGAAATTGGTATTTCAGACTCATGCCCGTGTTAAGAGGTATGAGACCTCTGACAAATACTTTGCCTACAAGATGGAGGAGAATAGCTCAGCTAGTGAGCATGTGCTCAGAATGTATGGGTACTACAATCGCTTGAATCAAGTGGGAGTTAATCTTCCAGATAAGATAGTGATTGACAGAGCTCTCTAGTCACTATCACCAAGTTACTAGAACTTTGTGATGAACTATAATATGCAAGGGATGACAAAAACGATTCCCAAGATCTTCGCGATGCTGAAATCGGCGAAGGTAGAAATCAAGAAATAGCATCAAGTGTTGATGGTTGACAAGACCACTAGTTTCAAGAAAAAGGGCAAGGGAAAGAAAGGGAACTTCAAGAAGAATGGCAAGCAAGTTGTCACTCCCGTCAAGAAGCCCAAAGATGGACCTAAGCCTGAAACTGAGTGCTTCTACTGCAAAGGAAATGGTCACTGGAAGCGGAACTGCCCCAAAATACTTGGCGGATAAGAAGGATGGCAAAGTGAACAAAGGTATATTTGATATACATGTTATTGATGTGTATTTTACTAGTGTTCATAGTAGCCCCTGGGTATTTGATACTAGATCAGTTGCTAACATTAGTAACTCGAAGCAGGAGTTGCAAAATGAACAGAGACTAGTTAATGATGAGGTGACGATGTGTGTTGGAAGTGATTCCAAGGTTGATAAGATCACCATCGCACACTCCCTCTACCTTCGGGATTAGTGTTGGACCTAAATAAATGTTATTTGGTGTTTGCGTTGAGCATGAATATGATTGGATCATGTTTATTGCGATACAGTTATTCATTTAAGTCAGAGAATAATTGTTGTTCTATTTACATGAATAAAACCTTCTATGGTCATACACTCAATATAAATGGTTTATTGAATCTCGATCGTAGTGATACACATATTCATAATATTGATGCCAAAAGATGCAAAGTTGATAATGATAATGCAACATATTTGTGGCACTGCCGTTTAGCTCATATTGGTGTAAAGCGCATGAAGAAACTCCATTCGGATGGACTTTTGGAATCACTTGATTATGAATCATTTGATACTTGCAAACCATGCCTCATGGGCAAGATGACTAAAACTCCGTTCTCCAGAACAATGGAGCGAGCTAATGACTTATTGGAAATAATACATACCGATGTATGCGGTCCGATGAGTGTTGAGGCACGCGGCGGGTATCGTTATTTCCTGACCTTCACAGATGATTTAAGCAGATATGGGTATATCTACTTGATGAAACACAAGTCTGAAACATTTGAAAAGTTCAAAGAATTTCAGAGTGAAGTGTAGAATCATCGTAACAAGAAAATAAAGTTTCTACGATCTGATCGTGGAGGTGAATATTTGAGTTACGAGTTTGGCCTTCATTTAAAACAATGTGGAATAGTTTCACAACTCACGTCACCTGGAACACCACAGCATAATGGTGTGTCTGAATGTCGTAACCGTACTTTATTAGATATGGTGCGATCTATGATGTCTCTTACCGATTTACCACTATCGTTTTGGGGTTATGCATTAGAGACATCTGCATTCACGTTAAATAGGGCACCATCTAAATCCGTTGAGACGACACCATATGAACTGTGGTTTGGCAAGAAACCTAAGCTGTCATTTCTTAAAGTTTGGGGTTGCGATGCTTATGTGAAAAAGCTTCAGCCTGATAAGCTCGAACCCAAATCGGAGAAGTGCGTCTAAATAGGATACCCAAAAGAAACTGTTGGGTACACCTTCTATCACAGATCCGAAGGCAAAATCTTTGTTGCTAAGAATGGATCCTTTCTAGAGAAGGAGTTTCTCTTGAAAGAAGTGAGTGGAAGGAAAGTAGAACTTGATGAGGTAATTGTACCTTCACTCGAATTGGAAAGTAGTTCATCACAGAAAATAGTTCCCGTGATGCCTACACCAATTAGTGAGGAAGCTAATGATAATGATCATGAAACTTCAGATCAAGTTACTACCGAACCTCTTAGGTTAACCGGAGCATGTTCCGCATCAGAGTGGTACGGTAATCCTGTTCTGGAAGTCATGTTACTAGACCATGACGAACG
The DNA here is from genome assembly GCA_011799875.1 of Thinopyrum elongatum. Taxonomy (NCBI): domain Eukaryota; kingdom Viridiplantae; phylum Streptophyta; class Magnoliopsida; order Poales; family Poaceae; genus Thinopyrum; species Thinopyrum elongatum. The sequence goes on from CM022299.1 coordinate 423,762,451, forward strand.
TACGAACTATGAGGAAGCGATGATGAGCCCAAATTCCGATAAATGGCTTGAGGCCATGAAATCTGAGATAGGATCCATGTATGAGAACAAAGTGTGGACTTTGGTGGACTTGCCCGTTGATCGACAAGCCATTAAGAATAAATGGATCTTCAAGAGGAAGACGGACGCTGATTACTATCTACAAAGCTCAACTTGTCGTAAAAGGTTTTCGACAAGTTCAAGGTGTTGACTACGATGAGATTTTCTCACTCGTAGTGATGCTTGAGTCTGTCCGAATCATGTTAGCAATTGCCACATTTTATGAAATCTAGCAAATGGATGTCAAAAACTGCATTCCTTAATGGATTTCTCAAAGAAGAGTTGTATATGATGCAACCAAAAGGTTTTGTCGATCCTAAAGGTGCTAACAAAGTGTTCAAACTCCAGCGATCCATCTATGGACTGGTGCAAGCATCTCGGAGTTGGAATATACGCTTTGATAAGATGATCAAAGCATATGGTTTTATACAGACTTATGGTGAAGCCTGTATTTACAAGAAAGTGAGTGGGAGCTCTGTAGCATTTCTGATATTATATGTGGATGACATATTGTTGATCGAAAATGATAAAGAATTTCTGGATAGCATAAAAGGATACTTGAATAAGAGTATTTCAATGAAATACCTCGGTGAAGTTGCTTACATATTGGGCATCAAGATCTATAGAGATAGATCAAAACGCTTGATAAGTTTTTTCAATGAGTACATACCTTGACAAGATTTTGAAGTAGTTCAAAATGGAACAGTCAAAGAAGGAGTTCTTGCCTGTGTTGCAGAGGTGTGAAGTTGAGTAAGACTCAAAACCCGACCACGGTAGAAAATAGAAAGAGAATGAAAAGTCATTCCCTATGCCTCAGCCATAGGTTCTATAAAGTATGCTATGCTGTGTACCAGATCTATTGTGTACGTTGCCATGAGGTTGGCAAGGGGGTACGATAGTGATCCAGGAGTGGATCACTAGACAGCGGTCAAAATTATCCTTAGAGGGCTAAGGAAATGTTTCTTGGTTATGGAGGTGATGAAGAGTTCGTCGTAAAGAGTTACGTCGATGCAAGCTTTGACACTGATCTAGATGACTCTAAGTCTCAATCTAGATACGTATTGAACGTGGGAGCAATTAGCTAGAGTAGCACCATGCAGAGCATTGTAGACAAAGAAATTTGCAAAATACATACAGATCTGAATGTGGCAGACCCGTTGACTAAACTTCTCTCATAGGCAAAACATGATCACACCTTAGTACTCTTTGGGTGCTAATCACATAGCGATGTGAACTAGATTATTGACTCTAGTAAACCCTTTGGGTGTTGGTCACATGGCGATGTGAACGATGGGTGTTAATCACATAAAGATGTGAACTATTGGTGTTAAATCACATGGCGATGTGAACTAGATTATTGACTCTAGTGCAAGTGGGAGACTGAAGGAAATATGCCCTAGAGGCAATAATAAAGTTGTTATTTATATTTCCTTATATCATGATAAATGTTTATTATTCATGCTAGAATTGTATTAACCGGAAACTTAGTACATGTGTGAATACATAGACAAATAGAGTGTCCCTAGTATGCCTCTACTTGACTAGCTTGTTTATCAAAGATGGTTATGTTTCCTGACCATAGACATGTGTTGTCATTTGATGAACATGATCACATCATTAGAGAATGATGTGATGGACAAGATGTAGGAGATATGCCCTAGAGGCAATAATAAATGTTATTGATTATCTCCCTGTTCATAATTAGGTTTATGTTCCATGCTATAACTGCTATGGTTCTCGAGTCTGCAAATAAAACGAGGCTCGGAGGAAGACTCATATGCACGTGTGGAATAATAAACGGTAATATGTATTCCTAGTCTGGCCTCTAAGACTAGCTCAAGTATTGCATGATGGTTCTGTTTTCCTGATCATGGGCATGTCTATGCCAGCAATTTTGAGGGCACAGTGTTAGAAGAACATTTGTGTTGAATCGACCCAAATTGATGTTATGCTATGAGTTACATTCGTCACATATTAATGGTTAATAACACAGAGATGGTTAATGTTTGCAAAATTCCTTAGACCATGAGAGTGTCGAGTTTCTTCATACTTGCTTCATGAACTTTGGGGTTTGTTAAACGTCATCCGTAAATGGGTGGCTATTACGGCGGCTTACGGGTTCATGGAAAAGTGTGTCAAGTAACTTGATAGCTCGAGATTGGGATTTGCTCCTCCGACGATGGAGAGATATCTCTAGGCCCTCTCGGTGTTACGGTATCCATCATCGTCTGGCCAGACACTTTGTGATTTGATCACAGGGATGCCGGAACACGGTAACGAGAAAAGAGAACAATACCGGTAACGAGGTAACTGGCATAGTGGACAAGTTGTTGATCCACGGAAATGCCTACATGTCTAACCTCAGGTATTTGTAACATATCGTGAAGCAACAGGAATAGCACACGGCAACTGGAGGTTCACTCGAATATTCATTCGTGTGGGTATAGGGGTCAATATGGGTGTCCACGGCTCCGATGTTGATCATTGATCGGAAGGTGTTCCGTGTCATGTCTATACTTCACCGAACCTATAGGGTCACACGCTTAAGGGTCATCTATCTGCTGAATACTAGACAGGGAGTCTGAGAGAAAATCACCGAAAAGTTTCGGAGACAACGGAAGAGTTCCGGAGAGAGAACACTAGAAAAGTTTCGGTAAAACCGAAAAGTTGTTTCGGATAAAACCATTGATCCAAAAAGGTTTCGGCAAGCACCGGGAATGTTTTGGAGGTTGCCAGATTGGTCTGGTAATTTCTGGAATTTTTCTGGAGAAAAAACCGAAAAAAAAGTTTCGGAGCTGCCGGAGTTGTTTACCGGGTAAACAAAGATGGTTTTAAATTAAACCACCATACTGGAAATGTTCCAGAGCGTGTCCAGATAATTTTAGAGGGTGTCGGAAATGTTCTGGGACCTTTCAGACTTTTCAGAAGTAATAGTCGCGGAAAACATCTTGTCCCAGCGTGAGGGGACAAGATCCCACGATACGTGGGGGCTGTTTTGGGGGCGCTCCCCTTGAGGGGGCAGCCCCTTGTGGCTGGACAAAGATGTTGGGGGGGCCCCCCATGGTGGGGGGCAGCCCCCACAAATGGTGGAGAGTGTTGGGAGAAAGGTGGGGCCCCATGGGGGAACACCATGGACAAGGGAACATGTTTTTCCCTTGTTTGGTGGGAACATGTTCTCCTTGTTTTGTGGGAACATGTTTTCCCCATGTTTAGTGGGCTGAATTTTCAGCCCCCTCCACCCCTTCCACCACTATATAAGGAGGAGGAGAGGTGCTCTCCAACTCCACTCCAACTCTCTCACACAAGCCATGCATGATCTGGCATTCTCTCTCCCTCCCACGAAATAGTTTCGTAGTGCCGAAAGGCTGTCTGGGTTCCGGTGGGAACTAGTTCTGGACGGCGAAGCCCTGCCGGATAGATGGCACCGTATGTGTGCAACCCCGTAGAGAGGTCGTAGTTTCGTCCTTCTGCCCGAGGGGCTGTTCGAGTGTCCTCCCGAAGGGCTGTCCGAGTGACGGTCCGAGTTCTGTGAGTCCTCCCGAAGGGCTGTCCACGACACCGTCCGGGGGACTGTCCGACCGCCTCCCGGAGGGCTGTCCGAGTGGCGGATGAGGGAGTACATCCTCGCGGTTGGGAGGTTGTAAATCCTAGCTGCGGGGATCTGCACCGACGATCGTCATCGACTCTACTTCCGCTGCGCTACGAGTCGGTAACGAAAATGATCAAACCTTGTATGCAGTCTCCATAGTGGTCCTGGGCTGGTGCGTAGGTCGGAAATTTTTTGTTTTCTGCTGCGTTACCCAACAGTGGCATCATGAGCCGTGCTATGCGTAGATGCAGGTTGCGATCTAGAATACATGGAGATGTATGGGTGTTGCACAATATAATTAGGTAGTAGATGAGTTCTATTACTGAAAATTATTTGTGCGGGTAGCAGATGAAATCTGTTACCCGATGTTCTTGTTGCTTCCCTTGAATCTGCGTAGTCTTGATCTTGACAGCATTGTGGAATCTCACAAAGTTCTGGCAATCCGCGATCCTTTCATGCTGCTCCTGAGTATGCTGATTGACAGATCAACGAAGTGCTAACAGTTCTTTGGGTTCCACTTTAGTTAAAGAAAGATGGATGTTTCGCAGACGAAAGGGCAATGCAGATATGATCTGCACGGGGGTCATGCGTATGACAAAGTTCAGTATGGGGCTCGAGATTTTATTATCTCGTGTTTCATACACCCCGCATTGTTAATCTAGCGACTTGAATTATCATACTTGATGATGGACGTTGGTAGCTTCGGTTTGTTTCGAAACCTTAGAAGCCACGAAAAATAAGTTTTTGCATGAACTGATTAGAGGCGTCTAACTTGGTTTTGCAGGAGGGTTTGCATGTGCATGTGATGTGGTATAGCGGTGCTCATAATAATTTGATTATGTATGAGATGACTATATAATGTAAATTGATTAACATGACCTGCGTGTCATGATTCGGCATGATGGCTGGAGCCATATGATTGCACTTTAAATGACCTGTGTGTCAACCTTGTGTAATGCATTATTTTATTTGCTATAGAGATAGCAATATTATCTGCTGCATCGACAAGGTGGTGGCAATCTTCGCGAAGGTGATCACCGACGTGAATGCCGAAGACGAAGGAATACAAGACTTCTCCGTCAGAAAGGGCTATACCATATCATGCTATTATGAATTGCCTGAGATGTTTATCCCTTATGTTGCACCCTTCTTGATTGCGCGGTAGTCGCTTTTATTAGGGTGATCTCTCACAAAAATATCAAGTAGTTAATGTTCTCCCAAGTGTAGCACCGTCACGGCACCTAACTTTTCGGGGTATCGCATGCTAACATGGGTATGAACGATTAGGGATGTGTGAGGCGGGTGAGTTGAGACCTCGCAGCGAGATCACTTGGTTGTCTTGACGTTCAGGCATGAAAGTCATGAGCTCGGAACACACGCATCGAAAGATGAACAAGAGTCACATAGAGATGTGATTGGCAAGTTTGCCTACCGATTGAGATTTTCGTCATCAGTGATGCTACCATCAATGGCGTTGAATTGAAATGCGGATCTTGAATCACTCACAATCAATTATGAGAGATATTGATTTGAGTGGGAGCGCACTGTAGAATTAATTCTTTTAATTCTCAGTGCAATTAATTTTGAACACTGTCTAAGTGTGATTTGCATAATAGTTGTAGAATAATGGCTCGCATTTCCACCTTCCCTATTAAAATTGAATAGCTGTTAAATATCTGGTTAAAACTTTACGGTTGGTAACGTAATGTGAGGATTGTCCTCAAGAGTGCCGAGAAGGACTTTGCCCTATTGCATACTTTCGGTATTCTCTCGCTTATGCTATGGATCATGTGACTCTCGTCCGTTGATCCAAAAGCTAGAATTCCATTTCAGTCAAGCGCAATATGTTTGTTTCCATGAGACCCAAACTTCGAAAGTTTGGATAGTTATGTGATATTCATGGAATCTGAAAATTATTTTCAGAGACAGACAAAGGCTAAAAGATATGAGATATCCAAAGCAATGTTTGTTTGCAAACTATTAGTAAAGGAGTTTACTATGCATTAGACTGATAAGAGAGGGATCCAGAAGAACGCCTGTCATATGATGAAAGGTGAATAAAACAACAACTTAAAGAGAAAGGAAGTATCCGAAGGGTGTTAGTAAGACTTTCACGCCTAGGAAGTCCGGGGCTAACGCCACTCTTAAGTTCGGTGCTTTTTCTGAGAGTAGGAGAAATACTGAAAGTTAAACTGTTAGAAGTATAAAGGCAGAAAGAAAGGAGACTGGAATATCCAGCTCATGTATGAATGTCATACAAGTTTTTGATGTATAGAAGGCTGGTCAAAGATATAGTCCTTGGGAATTATGATTAAATTGTTAATCACTGATTCTTGGGTACTGTGAGTTAATCACAAAGATACCCGCTCGATTGCTTTCTGTTGCAACTCGATGTAAGAACTACTATGGCCTGAAAGACTAGCCAGAAATGAGTTTTAGGTATACACGGGGAACATAGTAAATGTTACTATACCTTCCATCGGTGTATTACCGTCTGTATTTATTTTTATAATTCGTTTGGAGTTTCACAAACTCTAGCCCATTGCATAAGGTATCTTGCAAGAAGGTTGTTTATAAGAGAACTTTTGATGTTCGATGTTATGAATAACATAAGGGCCATACTTTCATTATGAATGAGGTGTATGTTATGAATATTGATAATAATTTACCTCTGGGTTTACTTTCATAATTCATTTTAGAGTTCCATACACTCTAGCCCATTGCACAATGTTTGTTGCAAAAGAGTTGTTCATAAAAACAACAACTGTTGTTCAGTATTATGAATAACATGAAGGGCCAAGCTTCCATCCTAGATGGGATGTATGTTATGAATATTGATGGTAATATGATACATCCATAACACTGACGCTAAATGTCATAAGACTAAAAGAATACCACACAAGTGTGGCACTGCATTTGGTCACATTGGAGAAACCCGCATGGAAAATTCCATTATGATGGATTTTGAAGTCGTTTGATTTTGAATCACCTGACACTTGCAACTTTCCTCCGAAAAGTGAAGTGACTGAAATACCGTTCACAGGCCATAAGGAACGAGCAAAGAACTTATTGGTGATCATACATTTTGATGTATGTAGTCCGATAAATGTTGTTGCAAGTAGTGGATTTATCTATCTTCAGAAATGACTCAAGTAGATATATGGATATTTACTTGATGAGACGTAAGTCTGGATCTTTTGAAAGGTTTTCAAAATGAAGTAGAAGTTATTGTAACAAGAAAATTATGTTTCTACAATTCGATTGCAGAAAGAAATATTTGAGTTACAAGTTTAGCGAATGTCTGATGAGTTGTGAAAAGAGTTTCATAACTTACACCTCCTGGAACACCACTGTGAGTGGAAAGTCTGTGAAGATGTAATCGAACCATTTATGACATGGTAAGATCAAAGATGACATAAATAAATTTGCCATTATCCCTTTTAAAGTGATGCTTTAGAGACTGCGGATTTTACACTGAAAAGAGCTCCATTAGGTCTGTTGAAATGACGCCATGGTATGGTACGCCCAACCATGCTATATCTTTTCTTAACATTTGGAATATGGGGCTTGTGTAAAAGGTTACAAACCTATTCCAAATCAAACAAGTGCTACTTTGTAGGTTATCCCAAGTAATTGGGTATTCCTCCCTCACTATACCGAGGCAAATAGGTTTGCCACAAAGAACGGTATGCTTTTTGAAGAAAATGGTTCTTTCAAAAGGTGAGTGGGAGAATAGTGCAACTCGACAAGATAAACAGTATCTTCGTCATCAGGTCAAAGGAAAGAGACCTTGGAAGTAATTCCAGAGTTTCCTACTGCGACTGATACGGAAGTCTCTACAATAAAATGTATGGACTTCGGTCGAACTTGCAGTTGAACCACGTAGGCAAGGCTCGTGCAAACCTCTCAGGTGCGCAAACGAGATATTGTTGTTAGACAACAGTATACCTATGATACACAAGGAAGCGTTGATGGGCCCTGACTCCGGAATTGGCTAAATGCCAATACTATCCGAGATAGTTTCCATATAAGTGATTCAAGATTAAAACCTTGATACACCTTTCGGAAGACTTAGAGTCTGACGAATATTTATGGAACTATAACTGATACGAATAAAAATGTTTTATCCATAAAGCTCGACTTGTTGCAATATACAAGTTCAAGGAGTTGACTACGATGAGGTTGCTTCACCGTAGCGATGCTTAAAGTCGGTTTGGGTTGAACTAGCAATTAATACATATTTCATATCATGAGATATAAAACAATGGATGACAAAAGGATTTCCACCTGATGGAAATGAAACCAAGGACTTGCATGTGTTACAGTCCAAGGTATTTTGTCAATCCAGAGGATGCTAGTAAGTATGCAAACTTCAGAGTTCCAGCAATGGACAGAAGAGAGCAAAATGGAGTTGGAATCTTTGTGTTTTGATGAAATGGTTAAAAGGGTTTTGACTTCATCAATGGGTAACAAAGATGCTTGTAATTCAAGAAAGTAAGTGGGAGCATAATAATATTTCTAAAAACCTTGTGTCCTTGACACATTGGTAATTGGAAATAAATTTCTTGACACGAATTAGGACTTCATTTGAAAATAGTTTTTTCGATGAAGTGCTTGGGCTAAATAGCCTTGATATTAGGCATGATAATCTATGGAGATAGATTTACCTAATGGGGCTAAGCAATGAATACATATTGACAAGATGCTAAAATCTTTTAGCATTAAAAGGCCAAGCAGTGATTCTTGCCGAAGTCACATGGAAAGAGTTTTTGCAAGACTCGGTGTCCCAAAAACACTGATGAGCAAAATACATGATGGGGATTCCACACACTCTTGTGTTTGGATTAATCATGTATTCCATGGTATGTATAACAACCAGATATGTCCAATACTCCCAAAGTTGTTGCGAGTATAGATACCAAAGTGATCAAAAGTATTGATCAAGGGACAACAGTGAAAAAGGGTCATTGAGTACTATAGTAGCACTGATGACAAGTTTTCTCGCAAGTAGAGATCATGAAGAGTTCGTTGTAAAAGGTTACATCGATACAGTCTTCATCATTTCTCCATGCGATTTTCGATTTAAATTGACGGTTTTGTGTAACACACAATATGGTGGCACAGTTAGTTGGAATTTGTTCAAACAAGTTACTGTGGCGAATTCTATAACAGAGGCAAAGTATGTTGCTGCTTTTAAAGCGACAAAGAAGATGTTGAATCATATAGTTCATTCATGAACTTAGTATGGTTCCAAGATGGCTTTTGTCAATGGGACACTACTGCAAGTAGTTGCTCCATAACTCAGTCTGAGGAATCCAGGTTCGACCTGTGATTCGCATACATATCAAGCCAAGTCCACACAAAATATGACTTTTGTGAAAGCGTGAAAACGCGAGGATATGCAAAGATACACACGGAGCTGAAGTCGTCAGATCCGTTGAACATTCAGGCTATACCACAAGCGAAGCATATTTACACCGGTGTGCCACAGGTGTAAAGTGCATTAGCATTAACTAGATTATTGACTCTAGTGCAAGTGGGAGTCTGTAGGAGATATGCCCTAGAGGCAATAATAAATGTTATTGATTATCTCCCTGTTCATAATTAGGTTTATGTTCCATGCTATAACTGCTATGGTTCTCGAGTCTGCGAATAAAACGAGGCTCGGAGGAAGACTCATATGCACGTGTGGAATAATAAACGGTAATATGTATTCCTAGTCTGGCCTCTAAGACTAGCTCAAGTATTGCATGATGGTTCTGTTTTCCTGATCATGGGCATGTCTATGCCAGCAATTTTGAGGGCACAGTGTTAGAAGAACATTTGTGTTGAATCGACCCAAATTGATGTTATGCTATGAGTTACATTCGTCACATATTAATGGTTAATAACACAGAGATGGTTAATGTTTGCAAAATTCCTTAGACCATGAGAGTGTCGAGTTTCTTCATACTTGCTTCATGAACTTTGGGGTTTGTTAAACGTCATCCGTAAATGGGTGGCTATTACGGCGGCTTACGGGTTCATGGAAAAGTGTGTCAAGTAACTTGATAGCTCGAGATTGGGATTTGCTCCTCCGACGATGGAGAGATATCTCTAGGCCCTCTCGGTGTTACGGTATCCATCATCGTCTGGCCAGACACTTTGTGATTTGATCACAGGGATGCCGGAACACGGTAACGAGAAAAGAGAACAATACCGGTAACGAGGTAACTGGCATAGTGGACAAGTTGTTGATCCACGGAAATGCCTACATGTCTAACCTCAGGTATTTGTAACATATCGTGAAGCAACAGGAATAGCACACGGCAACTGGAGGTTCACTCGAATATTCATTCGTGTGGGTATAGGGGTCAATATGGGTGTCCACGGCTCCGATGTTGATCATTGATCGGAAGGTGTTCCGTGTCATGTCTATACTTCACCGAACCTATAGGGTCACACGCTTAAGGGTCATCTATCTGCTGAATACTAGACAGGGAGTCTGAGAGAAAATCACCGAAAAGTTTCGGAGACAACGGAAGAGTTCCGGAGAGAGAACACTAGAAAAGTTTCGGTAAAACCGAAAAGTTGTTTCGGATAAAACCATTGATCCAAAAAGGTTTCGGCAAGCACCGGGAATGTTTTGGAGGTTGCCAGATTGGTCTGGTAATTTCTGGAATTTTTCTGGAGAAAAAACCGAAAAAAAAGTTTCGGAGCTGCCGGAGTTGTTTACCGGGTAAACAAAGATGGTTTTAAATTAAACCACCATACTGGAAATGTTCCAGAGCGTGTCCAGATAATTTTAGAGGGTGTCGGAAATGTTCTGGGACCTTTCAGAATTTTCAGAAGTAATAGTCGCGGAAAACATTTTGTCCCAGCGTGAGGGGACAAGATCCCACGATACGTGGGGGCTGTTTTGGGGGCGCTCCCCTTGAGGGGGCAGCCCCTTGTGGCTGGACAAAGATGTTGGGGGGGCCCCCCATGGTGGGGGGCAGCCCCCACAAATGGTGGAGAGTGTTGGGAGAAAGGTGGGGCCCCATGGGGGAACACCATGGACAAGGGAACATGTTTTTCCCTTGTTTGGTGGGAACATGTTCTCCTTGTTTTGTGGGAACATGTTTTCCCCATGTTTAGTGGGCTGAATTTTCAGCCCCCTCCACCCCTTCCACCACTATATAAGGAGGAGGAGAGGTGCTCTCCAACTCCACTCCAACTCTCTCACACAAGCCATGCATGATCTGGCATTCTCTCTCCCTCCCACGAAATAGTTTCGTAGTGCCGAAAGGCTGTCTGGGTTCCGGTGGGAACTAGTTCTGGACGGCGAAGCCCTGCCGGATAGATGGCACCGTATGTGTGCAACCCCGTAGAGAGGTCATAGTTTCGTCCTTCTGCCCGAGGGGCTGTTCGAGTGTCCTCCCGAAGGGCTGTCCGAGTGACGGTCCGAGTTCTGTGAGTCCTCCCGAAGGGCTGTCCACGACACCGTCCGGGGGACTGTCCGACCGCCTCCCGGAGGGCTGTCCGAGTGGCGGATGAGGGAGTACATCCTCGCGGTTGGGAGGTTGTAAATCCTAGCTGCGGGGATCTGCACCGACGATCGTCATCGACTCTACTTCCGCTGCGCTACGAGTCGGTAACGAAAATGATCAAACCTTGTATGCAGTCTCCATAGTGGTCCTGGGCTGGTGCGTAGGTCGGAAATTTTTTGTTTTCTGCTGCGTTACCCTACACAAGACCCATCCGTTAGCTTAGCATATTGATCGTTTAGTTTTATTGCTATTGCTTTCTTCATGACTTATACATATTCCTCTGACTATGAGATTATGCAACTCCTGAATACTGGAGGAACACTTTGTGTGCTATCAAACGTCACAATGTAACTGGGTGATTATAAAGATGCTCTATAGGTGTCTCCAAAGGTGTTTGTTGGGTTGGCATAGATCAAGATTAGGCTTTGTCACTCCGTGTATCGGAGAGGTATCTCTGGGCCCTCTCGGTAATGCACATCACTATAAGCCTTGCAAGCAATGTGACTAATGAGTTAGTTACGGGATGATGCATTACGGAACGAGTAAAGAGAATTGCCGGTAACGAGATTGAACTAGGTATGAAGATACCGATGATCGAATCTCGGGAAAGTAACATACCGATGACAAAGGGAATGACATATGCTGTTATGCGGTTTGACCGATAAAGATCTTCGTAGAATATGTAGGAGCCAATATGAGCATCCAGGTTCCGCTATTGGTTATTGACTGGAGATGTGTCTCGGTCATGTCTACATAGTTCTCGAACCCGTAGGGTCCGCACGCTTAATGTTCGATGACGATTTGTATTATGAGTTATGTGTTTTGGTGACCGAAGATTGTTCGGAGTCCCGGATGAGATCACGGACATGACGAGGAGTCTTGAAATGGTCAAGAGGTAAAGATTGATATATTGGAAGGTTATATTCGGACACCGGAATGGTTCCGGAGTGATTCAGATATTTTTCGGAGTACCGAGGGGTTACCGGAACCCCCAGGGAAAGTAATAGGCCTTATTGGGCCATAGGGGAGAAGAGGAGGCAGGCCAAGGGGTGGTGGAGCGCGCCCCCCCCCATGGAGTCCGAATTGGACTAGGGGAGGGGGGCGGCGCCTGTCGGTGTCAAAACCGGCGGATCTCGGGTAGGGGGTCCCAAGCTGTGTGTCATGGATCGATGGGTAACAGGAGACAGGGGACACGATGTTTTACCCTGGTTCGGGCCCTCTTGATGGAGGTTAAACCCTACGTCCTACTCTTGTTTATATTGATGGAATATCAAGTACAGAGTTGATCTACCTCGAGATCATATGTTGTGGTCTAAACCCTAGGGGTATGATGATTGATGTCATAATGATCTAGCCCCCCTATCGACTAGCCCAGCCTCGGCTTATATAATGTACCAGAGGCCTAGGATAACAAGAGTCCTAGTCGAATACGCCGGTGGAGAGGAGTCCTTGTCTTGATCACCAAGTCTTGTGGAATCTTCCTCGTGTATACTTCGGCTGTCCGAACTGGCCCATGAGTAAACGGCCCTGGGGGTCCTCGGCCCAATCCAACTAATCGGGAGACGATGTGGTGAGTACCCCCTAGTCCAGGACACCGTCAGTAGCCCCCTGAACCGGTCTTCAAGTTGGGGACGCTCCTCGATTCTTCTGAACTGTTCTTCATCTTCGGTCGTCGGTCTTGAAAACTGGTTCAACAAGTCTTCTCATCTTCGATCTTGAGGATCGCCGAAGTGAATCCGAAGAGTTTACACATCGGGTATCCGAGGAGCCCCTTTAAGTTCTCGGCCTTTATCAATGGCTTGTTATTTTTTACGTCACACCTCGGGTTTGAAGTTGTTCCCATGCGGTGGTGTCCTCTTGCATCCGAGCTCCAATGCCGGACTGTATTTGAGGTATCTTTTGCAGCCGAGCACCAATGCCGGACTGTATCCGAGCTCCAACGCCGTACTGTATCCGAACTCTAACGATGGTCAGCGTCCGAGGTGTCATAAACTACCTCGGTCTTTAAAAGATTGAATGAATTCAGCCGAGCTTAATGCCGGAAGTACCCTCTATGGAGCCAGCCACTGGCGCCCGAGCTTTATGCCGGACTGCTTCCGAGGTGGTGCACCACCCCGACTGCGGGCTGATTTTTTGTGAATATTTTTGATTGGTGCAATTTATTCTCCGCCGAGATATATAGCCAGTAGCCCTCAAGGTGTCTGTCGGTCTAAAACCCGAGACGCACCTGAAGGAAAACATGAAACCGCTGATCCAAGTAGCCCTTGAGACTCAGGTCGATGCGCGAAATCGGCCTGAGGATCAACTCCTAGCTCGGCAGCATACGTAGGAATAGAAACACCGTGTAATATATTAGAGATAATAGTTATCGGCGAACGGGCCCTTGAGAGAGGGTCTTGAGAAGTTGCCGTAATATATTAGCTTGATGCCAGATAGGTCTAGATGGTACCTGTTGTTGTCCGAAGACGCGTTTGCCTATAGTTCGGTCAAGCCAAACACTAAGCACTTTGAATTTTCTGCATTGAACAAGCAATGCAGTAGCCCCCGAGACACAGGTCGGGTGGCAACACCAGATCAGGGGATCGATGTGCCCCTTTAATATTTGTAAATAATAAGCCCGAAGCCCAGTAGCCCCCGAGTCTTAATGTGGGCATGGGTGGACGAATTAAGGATCGATATCCAAAGTAAAATCACAAATTATGTGTAATGACTCTATGTATCCAAGTACTTTACATCATTAGTGCTCGGATCCGCATTGTACAAAACTTTGTTGACCGACCATCGGCTTCAACCTCTTCGGCCAGTAGCCGAGGAGTGTTTTCCTACTTTATAAAGCCGTTATAAGGGCAAAGATTTATGGAAAACAAGGCAATCCGGTCATACAGTTTTATAAACAAAGGTACACGGAGAGATATGTTATATTACGTTTTAACGTAAGAAACATCTTCCAAAGAAAATAGTCCCGCTATCGGTTCCTTTCTTTGGGTCGTCATGCTTATCATGATCATGAAACCTCACCTCCGATCAATGTGGGAGGAAAATATTGAGGATTTAGTTCGGGGAAAGTTCCCGAACTCTATGGTATTAATGAACCAAAATTTTCACTTCCGTCGTTGCCGACCAATGTGATCCTTTAAGATTGCTAGCTTTCGGCTTCACCCAGTCTGAGGTACTTACTCGGATGACCCGGTAGTAACAATCACAGAGGTGCTCCCTTTACCACCTAGCCGAACGATCGGGAACGTAGGGGTAAGCACAGGAGCCAGGCAACCCAGCTTGGCCAAAATCTTAAGTCAAATTGATGCATATTTATGGCTTTATAACGATGATTGCGGAAGGAGGCCCTCGTATATTAAATACAAACGCCGATGATATGCTTATTTTGACTCCGTTGCGACCGTTTATCATTTGAAAGTGGCCCATCGTCGGCTTCCACCCCCTTGTAGATGCTACGCAGGGTGTTTTCGCAATAACAAAACAACCCTTAGCCGACGTCTCGGCGCCCGAAGGCGGTTGTGTTAGCGGAAACGAGGCAATCAGATATGCGGGCTTTATAACTTTCACTTAGTCATAGGAGCTTAAAGTTGGGAGGCCAGTTACTAGCCCAAAGTTAGTGTTCGGCGACAGTCGAGGTCAAGCCGTAAACACTTCGGCCAATGTTATGAACGGACCGTCATTTAACATGGGTGACCTCTATCGATCTTATAATTTAACACAGTCATCGGATCGCTGACCAGTTTACACTTATTGTGACAGTCAGTTTTCGGCTTTCTCCACTGAGGCGCTTAACCATGCTAGCTGGAAGCACAATCGCAGTGGTTCTCCCTTTGCACACCTAGCCGAACAAAGCGGAACGTAGGAGGCAAGCACAGGAGCCGGGCAGCCCAACTATTGACCAAAGACACAATTCAAAACCGATGCATATAAAGCAATACCCAAGAATGTTTTGCCGAATCTCTAAAGGTGTCCGGCGTTGCACTGCGAGACTTATGCTGGAAACACACAAATAGTTTAAAAGTGCCATAGGCTTAAAAACCAAAAGACTTATGCGGAAACTCCACGTCCGAACTAAATCAAGTCAATTGGTGCCAATCCGAAAATTGGTCTAAAAAAAATTTTGTGCTTCTGTCGTGCTTTAACATGACACATCTGATCTCAAGACTGCAAGTGGGTCAAGATCGGACCCAGGCTATCCGGCTATTGACCACACACTCGAGTCGAGGAAGGAGTGATAGAAAAAGACTTTGCAACGAACAAGAAGAAAACACACTTATTATAAAACGGCTCATGTAAATTTAAGAGCCCCCAGCTAACATGGGTAAAGGGAGTTTCTTTTAACAAACAACTCACGTGAGCACGGTCGAATCGAACACAAATTAAAAATTTAAAACTTTGGGCATGAAAGCGACTTAGCTGGTTAATGTGCTCGGCATCGATGACGCGGTCCGAGTTTACGGCGGGACGAGGACCCAGCCCCTAAGCCGGTCCCGAGATGGAGGAGCAAAGAGCTCGGCACTCCGAAGTGGCGACACAGCACGGCCAATGTGGCGAGGTGGAACCCCCCGTCCGCCCGAGGCGACGGAGTAGGCCGACAGTATGGCGCCGAAGTTCCCGGTGTGGGTTAATGAAGTGATGACGAAGCCCCCGGTCCAGCCGAGGTGACAGCGCTGCCCAATCCGGATCATTTACCGGTGCATGGAAGATAGTGCAAGCCGGAGATAACAGTAATAAAAAAAAGGTTGCATGATTAATAATTCATGCAAAGTGAGTAATAAAAGAAATATGGCCCGTGCGCCAAACACCCGACAAGGTAGGACCCTCTTGATGATGCCGAAGTCCCTAAGGCAACTGAACATGTCGGTATGGCAATTCAATCAACAAGATGATCATGCGAGCCGATTTATGCCAATTAGGACGACGACATTGGCTTGCCGAAGTGACCGCGTGCTGCAGTCGAAGTCAATCACCTGCACACATAAAATAGTGTGGTCCAAAAAGAATAATATAAATATATATATATATATATATATATATATATATATATATATATATATATAATCCTTGCATAATTTCTTTTTGCAAAAATAATTTATTTAAAGAGATGTGGCCTGGCGCCGAAGTCAATGTCGATGCAGGGCGTCGGCGTGATGCGGTAAAGACGTGGCAAAGCCCGAATTCACAGGTCGGTCCGAGTTCCGGATGCGGCGTTCGCCGAACTATGTATGGAAACTGACCGAACCACCACGCGACCGTCGTTAATGCGGCCACCATTTGATAGACCTATGTACAAATGATGGAACAAACCAGAGTAATAATTCCTTGGAAAAAATAAACCCAAACAAGCAAAAATTGCTAGGATTAATAGCACCTGGTTTATTTGTTGTAGCAGTCCGAAGAAAGGTTACTCCCAAAATTGGGACTTGATCCGCACACCCATTGCCTGATGGGTGATGAAGCGACGGCATGGCGATGCTGCCAAAGATTGTCTCGCCGAGGCAAAGCCCCCGGTCCAGCTAACGTAACGAAGCTGGTCGGCTGGTGACGCCGAAGTCTCCGGAGTAGGTTGATGAAGAGATGGCGAAGCCCCCGGTCTAGCCGAGGTGACGGAGCAGGTCGGCAAGGAGACATTGCAGTTGCCATGTCAACCGAGGTGTTGAAGCAGTTCGGCGTGTTGGACATCGGCTTGAAGAAGCAACAGTGCGGCCATGCCGACGTAGGTCGTAACTTGTGACGCGGTCAATGCCGGCTTGATGAAGTGGCCATGCGGCGATGCCTGTGTGCCCGCTCCATGTAATCCATGGGGCGGTGATGTTGGTGATGATTTATACTTGGCGATTCCGAACTCTTGTTCGGCTCGCCGAGATGATGATCCGAAGAAGTTGAGCTCGGCTCAAAAAGCGACGACGCGTCTAGCGCAGGTCGATAGCCGTGGAGTAATATTGCCGGACTGGTTTGGCACCAGCGTGATAGTGAAGATTACCTCAGAGGAGGCTTAAAATTTTATGGGCACGTGTTTAAAAACAACGCACAATACCCTAGAAGAAAATTCCTTTAAAAAGGTTGTCCAATATCACGTTCATAAAGAAACATGAATTCGGGTCGGATCCATATTCGCGCAGAAAACAGATCTGAAAGTTGGTCCACTCATCGGAAAGTTCCTGGAGTTTGAACCGTTGGATCGAGCTGAAATTTTGAGGGGTGGTAGATATAGAAATTCCGCAGCCGATCAACGGTTGGATCTTCCAAAGGACATCCGACCTAGATGCTGGATACCACGCTCCAAACTTGTCCAGATTCCTGTCCAGATTTGACAGGGCTCCGGTATATCGGAGATTGCCGGAGATTCCTCCATCGGAACTCGGCGAAATTTTGCATGGTTGTTGTAGACTTAATTCCGCACAATTTCACTGAAGAAATCGTTAAAACGACACTCGAGGAGGAGGTGGAGGCGGATACAAGTTTGCTGTCTAGAAAAACAGCACAGTCGCCCGAGGGCAATGTTGACGTTGAGCCCCCGAGCTCCAAGGATGATTCCTCCGTGATCATGATAGAGATCGGAGTTGATGTTTGATGAAGGCCCTCATCCGAACATGACGATCAGAGACGGAGCACAGTCCTCGGTTGAGCCAAGGTGACCAGTCGAGCCGGCGACGAAGATGCCGACGTCGCAGTTGATCTGCGGGCGAGCCATTGATCCTTTGCCGATCACACAAGGGAACTCTCAATGAAAGCACCAATGTCGGTGTCAAAACCGGCGGATCTTGGGTATGGGGTCCCAAGCTGTGTGTCATGGATCGATGGGTAACAGGAGACAGGGGACACGATGTTTTACCCAGGTTCGGGCCCTCTTGATGGAGGTTAAACCCTACGTCCTGCTCTTATTTATATTGATGGAATATCAAGTACAGAGTTGATCTACCTCGAGATCATATGTTGTGGTCTAAACCCTAGGGGTATGATGATTGAAGTCATAATGATCTAGCCCCCCTATCGACTAGCCCAGCCTCGGCTTATATAATGTACTAGAGGCCTAGGATAACAAGAGTCCTAGTCGAATACGCCGGTGGAGAAGAGTCCTTGTCTTGATCACCAAGTCTTGTGGAATCTTCCTCGTGTATACTTCGGCTGTCCGAACTGGCCCATGAGTAAACGGCCCTGGGGGTCCTCGGCCCAATCCAACTAATCGGAAGACGATGTGGTGAGTACCCCCTAGTCCAGGACACCGTCAGCGCCCCCCTTGCCCTTTCCTACTCCCTCTCCCTTTCCCTCTTTCCCACTCCGAAAAGGAAAGGAGAATCCTACTAGGACTTGGGAGTCCTAGTAGGACTCCCCACACTTGGCGCGCCCCTAGGGGGCCGGCCTCCTCCTCCCCTCCTTTATATACGGGGGCGGGGGGCACCCCAAAGGCACAACAGATATTCTCTTAGCCATGTGCGGTGCCCCTCTTCACAGTTTACTCCTCCGGTCATATTGTCGTAGTGCTTAGGCGAAGCCCTGCGCGGATCATATCACCATCACCGTCACCATGCCGTCGTGCTGACGAAACTCTCCCTCGACCTTCTGCTGGATCAAGAGTTTGAGGCACGTCATCGAGCTGAACGTGTGCTGAACTCGGAGGTGCCGTACGTTCGGTGCTTGATCGGTTGGATCGCGAAGACGTTCGACTACATCAACCGCGTTAAGCTAACGCTTCCGCTTTCGATCTACGAGGGTACGTGGACACACTCTCCCCTTCTCGTTGCTATGCATCTCCTAGATAGATCTTGCATGAGCGTAGGAATTTTTTTGAAATTGCATGCTATGTTCCCCAACAAATTTGTTTCTGGGCGATGAGTGCTTTTAGTAAGAGGCAATCGTTCTCTTTCCTCGTCGCTCTCACGGCGCGCTTCCTCACAGGTGCAGCCTTTTTGGCCGCTTCCTTCTTGGTACTTGAAGCACTTCTGGTAGAACGTCTGGTTGGCTGAACGGTAGATTGCTGAGCAGACAGTGAAGCTTCGACAGATTGCTTAGCAGACGGTTTAGCTATGCCGGACCGCTGAGATGGCGGTGCTGCTGTGACGGACTGCTGGGCTGTAGGAGCAGAGGCATCGGACTGCTGACCATGCGTTGAAGCTATGTCGGGTTTCTGCGCAGGTGGTGCCAACTTGCCAGTGTGCTGAGGAGGCCGTGCCAACGCGTTGGTTTGCTGAGCAGGAAGTGCTGACGCATTGGTATGCTGATCACGCGGCTGCGGACTGACGGACTGATGAGCAGTCGGTTCTGGACCTACAGACTGCTTAGCAGGCGGTTCCGAAGCATCAGACTACTTAGCAGTCCATTCCACCAGGTTGGTCTACTGAGCATGTGCTGCAGCTGGGTCTTCCCCCGCTGCTTTAGCGGCCGGACTCTGAACCGGTGGTGCGTCTTTAGCAGTTGTAGGCCTTGCCACTGGCTACTCTGGGGCGGACGATGACATGGCCTGTACGACACAAAGTCGGGCCGGCTGATCACAGGTTGATGCATCAGCCATCGGATTACGAGTATTAGGTTCTTTGGGGGAAGCACGCGAGAGCTGCTGTGGCAAGGAGAGCGTCACCGATTGAGGGGCGACATTGGCTGCTCTTGGCGGGGCTTCAGGGATCTCATCCATGAACTCTATTTCCTTTCGTGGCCACTGGATGTGATGTAACAGTGTTTCTCCCAAGGTCCTTTGCTTATCAAAGTCTCCTAGGATATTCTTCAGGGCAAATTCATTGAATCCAGGCTTTACTTCAGTCACGTAGCACTTCACACAGCCTGGCTTCAAAGGCACATTGTCCAACAAGATGCCCTCTTCCAAGAAGGGTGGGCAAACCCAGGCTGTTGCACATTTTAATGTACCTTCATAATGTGTAAGCACGCCCTTCAATCTGTCTTTCATTCCAGATAGATCAGATATAGCATCATCATGAGCAGCTGTAGTCTCAGTGTCGCTGGGGTCAGCTGATGCACATATACTCTTGTGCGGTGTTGTCGCGCAATAACCAGCATCCTCCATGCCCGCCTCCCCTCCCATCTGCTGGCTATCTGTCAGTGTTTGAGTCTTCTGCATCATCATTGACTCCTCAATATCCTCAACCTTTCATACAATGCATTCTGCTTCATTTCACTCCTCGCTTTTTTCATGCTGAGCCTCTCTTCTTTGCTCAGTGTGAAAGCCCTCTTGTGCTGGACATTAACACCTATACCCCTTGCACGACCAGGGGGCTCTCTTGTTTCTAGAGCATCAGACAGAATGTCACATGGCCTTGAGTTCCTGTAGAACCTTCCAGGGATCATGGAAGCCTTTAACATCACGCGATATAGCTCTTCATCATGTGAGTTTTCAAAGTAATAAGTTCCGTCATCACGCCTCCTTGCACGTGCCCGCAAGTAGTCTCTAGCGCGTTCGCCCCTGATTTCACTAAAGACCAGTTTCCCACCCGCCGCTACTGCTTCTTTGTCCTCCTTGTCCCATATCGGTTTCATGCCGTAGTATCCTGCCACACCCATACGGTGGGGGTGTGTGTTCCTCTTCTGAAGTTCCGATTGCTTGGCACTCTTCTCAGCAAACTCTGTAGTTGCCCTGACCCTTTTGAATTCTGCCTAGTCTGCCTTTGTAATTTGGCCAAGCATCCCTAGCCTTCTTCAGTGCAGCGTGTTCCACCTGCATTCTCCACTGCTCTAGAACGTTGAAGTGATCCATGATCTCCCGGACTATCCTTTGCCGTGTTTCTGTGTCAGCCTTCCGAAACCCCGGCAGATTAATGTTGAGCCTTGCCCTGCCAACAAATCTACACACACTGCTGAACCTCATGCGTGCTTTATTTGGTTTAGTTGGAGCCCAAGACTTTAATCGATCTCGGTTAGTTCATATACACCTTTAGGATGGTGTGTGGGCTTCCTTGGAGCGTTCCTCCGTGTCCTGACTGAAAGGGTAATTGCTGCAGCTCTATCCCGTTCAAGATTACTTGATCCCTCACCATCTGCTAAAGACCTAGGGTTGTCGGAATCAGATGAAGATACATCGCCTGAAGCATGAGTGCTATCGCTGCTACTCGGCATCTACAGAGAACACATGCGAAACTCAGGAAAGGAGGATAAGCATAAAACTAACAACTTGGTATCAAGCTGTCTAAATATGTCATGCAATAATTTAGAAAATGTACGGCTTATTTGTTAAGTTTGTGTGACTCGGGCGCCCGCGATCTGTAAATCGGCAGTAACTTATTGGAACAAATACAGCTTATATGTACTAGTTAGGAAGGTAGATAATGAACATATATACGCTCTCCATTATTTTATAGCCAATTTGGGAACATACAGAATGAAATAGGAAGAGGGATTGTGAGGAAATATGCCTCACCGCGATGGAGAGCAGTAACTAACAGGTTTCTTAATGCAAACCTGGCAAGACCACAGGAGAGGCGAGGGTTATAGGATTGATATGCTCGAGGGTGGCAGGCGAGCAAACGAAGACGGCGAGGCGCGGGCAGCCGCATGTTGGGAACTGCAGTGGAGGTAGGGTTGACGCCGAAGAGCGGGCACACGGTCGGGGTGAGCACGCCGGCGCCGGAGAGGGTTCTGCTGTGGATCTGGGGGAGGGGGAGCTGGCGATGGAGATTGGGATGGACTATTGAGGAAACGCGGGAGGGCGGGGGGAGGGGGGGGGGGGGGGGGGTGTTGGCGGCCTAGGTGAAAAGGGTGAAAAAATATCCCTGGTCGCCGTGCGGAAAGGCCTATGCAAATGGTTGCCTCTAAGTGCTCGTGTGCACAAAGAGAATAATTTCATTTGAAATGAAGACGTGCTAATTTTCAAATGATGATGTGAGTTCATCGTTTCGCCTCTAATTTTTTCCCACGTTAAGCAATCACCATTATACCACAGGTTTGATTTGCTGGCGCATTTCAGGTCTCGTGTGCTATATTTAAGACATTTTTTGGCATTTACCGTGCATTTTGGCATATAAATCAAATCCTAGCCGGACTGCATTTGCTGTCGAAAGGGATGAGGATTGCCGTTCGATCTGGGAGCATCCAACAGCGCAGACATACGATCCATGGGGTTTGGGTTCTGGCCAATCAGAACGCATGACTCAGATCACGCGCGCAGCAAGGGTGGGGGCATCGGCCATGGTTTGGTAGGCACACGACTTTCGTGAGTGAACCATGTGCTATTTGAAAACATTTACATGAACTAACAGCATATTTTCATTTGAATGAAAACAAGAGTTCATCGTTTTGCCTCCAAATTGTTTTCCACGGTAAGAAATCACCATTGTACCCTATGGTTCGATTTTCTGGTGCTTTTGAGGTATCATTTGCTATATTTGAGTCATTTGCTATAGTCGGAACTGCACGTGGGTGCTAGCTAGCAAGATCATTTGTGTGTCGCTTTGGGAGTTTTCATTCATTGTTTTAGAAACAGGAAAAAAATTCAAATAGTTCGGACGCAGGGTGCGGCCAGAGGCGTAGGCCTTGTTGGTATTTTAATTACAAGAAATGCATATAGAGTCCAGAAATAACGAAACTCGGTGTGTCACCGTGGCGTGCTCTCAGGATCCCATGGAAAATTTTTGGTAAAGTTTGGCACAAGTTTTGATGCTCACACCTTCCAAATCGAAGCATCTCACAAGAAGGATCATAGTTTCCAAAAGGAGATGCGGCACTTCGGACTCCAATCGTCGGTGACTACATCGTTCCACTCAAATTTTTTTCATAGTAAACAATCATGTATATACCCTAGGTTTGATTTTCTGGCCCATTTCAGGTCTCGTCTGCTACATTTAAGTCATTTTTTGCACTTACCTTGCATTTAGTGCATATAAAATCAAAACCGTTCTACAACTACATCTGGGTGTGTTAGTTAGCAAAGAGGGTGTACAAATCATTTGTGTGTCGCTTTGCGAGTTTTCATACATTGTTCGAGAAACGGGGAGAAGTTTCAAACATTTTGGCCGCAAGGTGCGGCCACCGGCGTAGGCCTAGTTGGTATTTTAATTATAGGGAATTCAGATGCAGTCCAGACATCATAAAAAATCGGCATGTGCCCGTGGCGTGCTCTCACGACCCCGTGGAAAATTTTTGGTAAAGTTTGGCACAAGTTTTGATGATCGCTCCTTCCAAACCGGAGCATCTCACAAGAAGAATCATGGTTTGCAAAAGGAGACGTGTCAATTCAAACTCCAGTGGCCGGTGACTTCATCGTTTGGCCTCATAAAAAATTTCATGGTACGCAATCACCATTATACCACGGGTGATTTTCTAACGCATTTTAGGTATCGTTTGCTATATTTAAGACATTTTTTGAATTTAACGTGCAATTTGTGGATATAAATAAAATCACAATCGGAACTGCATGTGCTATCGAAATGGATGAGGATTGTCGTTCGATCAAGGAGAATCCAACGGTGCAGACGTACGATCCGTGGGGTTTGGGTTCTGGCCAATCAGAACGCACGACTCAGATCGCGCGCGCGGCAGGGGGGCATCGGCCACAGTTTAGTAGGCACACGGCTTTCGTGAGTGAACCGTGTGCTATTTGAAAACATTTACATGAACTAACAACATATTTTCCTTTGAATGAAAACATGAGTTCATCGTTTTGCCTCCAATTTTTTTCCACGGTAAGAAATCATGATTGTACCCTATGGTTTGATTTTCTGGTGCATTTGAGATCTCGTTTGCTATATTTGAGTCATTTTTTGCACACATATATATATATATATAGTCGCAGCTACACGTGGGTGTTAGCAAGATCATTTGTGTGTCGCTTTGCGAGTTTTCATTCATTGTTCAAGAAACGGGAAAAAAACTTCAAACAGTTCGGCCACAGGGTACGGCCAGAGGCGTAGGCCTTGTTGGTATTTTAATTACATGAAATGCATATAGAGTCCGGAAATAATGAAAATCATTGTGTCAGTGTGGCGTGCTCTCACGATCGCATGGAAATTTTTTGGTAAAGTTTGGCACAAGTTTTGGTGCTAGCACCTTCCATATCGGAGCATCTCACAAGAAGGATCATAGTTTCCAAAAGGAGACGCGACACTTCGGACTCCAAATCGTCAGTGACTACATCGTTCCGCGTCAAAAAAAATCATGGTAAACAATCGCGGATATACCCTTGGTTTGATTTTCTGGCCCATTTCAGGTCTCGTCTGCTATGTTTAAGTCATTTTTTGCACTTGCCTTGCATTTAGTGCATATAAAGTCAAAACCCTACTACAACTACATGTGGGTATTTTAGTTAGGCTACTTAGGCTACTCATAGTGGAGAGTATCATATACTAGTCATGCATATGATACTACCTTTAATTATAGTGCATAGTATAATAGAGTAGTATCATAGATGATCATATTTATTGCCATGCATGACACAAATTAGGATCGCATTTAACATGATACGGTATCTACCTATATGTTACTCTAACCCTCTCTATCTTCTTTAATTCTTTGCCACATCAGCATACTTGCTATTTCCGAGTGCATGATACCGGCTACGATACCACCACTGTGGCCAGCCTTATAGTGGGGAGTATCATATACTAGTATCATGCATATGATACTAGTGTATGATACTACTTTCATAGTGCATAGTATCATAGATGACCGTATTTATGGCCATGCATGACACAAAGTAGTATAGCATTTATTATGTTACGGTATCTACCTATGTTACTCTAACCCACTCTCCCTTCTTTAATTCCTTGCCACATCATCATATTTGCTATTCCCAAGTGCATGATACCGGCTATGATACCCCCACTATGGCCAGCCTTAGCAAAGAAGGTGTCCAAATCATTTGTGCGTCGCTTTGCGAGTTTTCATCTGTTTGTCCGAGAAGCATGGAGAAGTTTCAAACATTTCGGCCGCGAGGTGCGGCCACTGGCGTAGGCCTAGTTGGTATTTTAATTACAGGAAATTCAGATGGAGTCCGGACATCATCAAAATCGATGTGTGCCCGTGGCGTGCTCTCACGACCCCGTGGAAAAAAAATGGTAAAGTTTGGCACAAGTTTTGATGATCGTTCCTTCCAAACCGGAGCATCTCACATGAAGGATCATGGTTTCCAAAAGGAGACGTGTCAATTCAAACTCCAGTGGCCGGTGACTTCATCGTTTGGCCTCATAAAAAATTCCATGGTACGCAATCACCATTATACCACGGGTTTGATTTTCTGGCGCATTTCAGGTATCCTGAGCTATATTTAAGACATTTTTTGAGTTTAACGTGCATTTTGTGCATAAAAATAAAATTACAACCGGAACTGCATTTGCTGTCAAAAGGGATGAGGATTGCTGTTTGATCTGGGAGCATCCAATGGTGCAGACGTACGATCTGTGGGGTTTGGGTTCTGGCCAATCAGAAAGCACGACTCAGATCGTGCGCGAGGTTTGGTCGGCACACGGCTTTCATGAACGAACCATGTGCTATTCGCAAACCAGATTGCATATCTTTTGTTCACACATACTGGAGTGAGATCAATTGAGCGTGCTACCTCTATGATATAATAATAATAATAATAATAAATAGTTCATATTCATTGCCTGAGCTGACAACATATCAAGGTCAACATATTAATGGTTCTTACATCAACAGAAAACCGGGCATAACTCACAAATTCAGTACACACGATAGTTCTAAATTGAACGAATTAAGTTGCAGGGTAGGCATAAAGACTAGTCTTACGATTTAATTCCCATGTACATGGGGGAACTGGGATCATTACGTTGACCCCGAATGAACTTGGGTTTTCTGATGAT
Organism: Thinopyrum elongatum; assembly: GCA_011799875.1. NCBI lineage: Eukaryota > Viridiplantae > Streptophyta > Magnoliopsida > Poales > Poaceae > Thinopyrum > Thinopyrum elongatum. The sequence continues at coordinate 423,788,385 of CM022299.1, forward strand.
TTTACGCTTCTCTGTTAGATGGGTGCGTGATCCCTTGGCTGGTAAGTCAGCAAATCCATCGTACTCGTCCTCATCGGCAACATCCTCGACACCCAGTACCCTCCTCTTCCCATGCATCACTACATGGCAGTTCTTATGCAAGGGGTCTTCTGCATAGAAAATCTGGGTAGCATCGCTGGCAAGAATGAACGGGTCCGCGTGATATGCCATCGTTGTCCTGTTAACACAGGTCTTCCTGTACTCATCAACCTTTACATGACTAAGAGGGATCCATGCGCACCTGGATAATGCCACCTTAACTTTCACATAGTTAAGCTCCCAAATCTCTTTGATGGTTCCATAGTATACCCTTTTATCAGCTTCATCTACAGTCATGCATTCTATTCGAACAGAGCTGTTCTGATATGAGGTCTTCTCATCACGTTCCTTAGTGTAGAACGTGTATCCATTTATGTCATATGCTTGGTACGTCAACACCATAGGTGATGGCTTTTATGCCAACCACGTAGCAATGTCATCGATGGATCCTTGTGCCAAACGATTCTTCAGCCATTCGGCATAGTTCTTAGTGTGCTCCTTCATCTCCACATCTGATGAAGGCACCATTGGTAAGAAGCTTTAGCGTATCTCTGCCAAGTGTTCTTCGGCATAAGCACTGAGAACTGGGCTGTTAAGCAGTACCGTCAAATGGGCTTTCTCTGCCAATTCTCCGGGTGCAGCCATTTGCGTGCCAGCAAGGACCAGATTACCTTTCAGCCTTCCCTCGTGGCGAGAGAGGGGTAAACCTATAGGTCTTTGTTTCATGTATTCGGTGCAAAACTCAACCACCTCCTCCGCGGTATAACCTTGTAGGATGCTTGCCTCTGGATGGTTTCAGTTCCGACAATAGCGCTTCAGTATTCCCATGAACCGCTCGAAGGGATACATGTTGCGAAGAAACACATGACCACATTACTTTATCTCATCGACAAGGTGCACAGTGAGATGGACCATGACATCAAAGAATGACGGTGGGAAAAACATCTCTAGGTTGGACAATATTCTTGCAATATCCTCTTGCATATGATCCAACTCTTCAGGATCTACAACTTTCTGCCATAGTTGGTTGAAGAAATCACAGAGCTCAATGAGTGTGTTTCTTATATCTTTGTCCATCAGATTCCTGATGGCCTCCGGGAGGATTTGTGTCAACATTACGTGGCAATCATGTGTCCCAACTTCATTTTACCTGAGCTCCCATCCACAAGACTTCTGATGTTTGCGGAGTAGGAAGAGGGTGTCTTAACTGACAACAAATAGGTGAAGAATTGTGTTGCTTCTTTTGTACTGAAATTGTAACTCTGGCGAGCTTTGATGAATTTGTCATCATCTTCTGCTTCACTCTTGCATTTTGATTGATCAGCAAGCATATCGAGCCGTGCACCATCACCATCCTTTGTTTTACCTTTAATCTTGAGCAGAGTACCAAGGATGCTTTCACATACATTCTTCTCTACGTGCATGACATCGATGCAATGACGTACACGTAGAATCTCCCAGTAAGGTAATTTCCAGAACACCGATTTCTTCTCAAACACTTGACCCTTGGTGTTTGTTTCACCGTCAAAGCGTGCTTCTTTCCAAGCACAACATTAATTTGTTTAGCCATGTTGTGGACCACCTCCCCATCATAGGGTCTTGGGCCCATATCTACCTCTATCGTACCATCAAATTCAACTTTCATCTTTCGGTATGGGTGATTTCTCCGTAAGAACCTACGATGACGCAAATACACGGTTTTGCGCAAGTTGGGAAGAAATCTGCTAGCTGTCCTATCCATGCATGTGACACACCCTACATCTCCCTTTGTTTTCTGCCCCGATGTGTTGCCTAATGCCGACATATCTTGAATGGTGTGCACCAGCATCGCATGTAGATCAAAAATCTCCTTTTTGTAAGCATCATAACATTTTACAGTAGGCTCATCTATCCACACTGTCAGCAGTTCTTCTACCAGTAGCTGAAAGTAAATGTCGATGTCATTTCCAGGTTGCTTCGGGCCTTGGATAATCATTGACATCATAATGTATTTTTTCTTCATACACAACCAAGGAGCTAGGTTATATATGCACAGAAGCACCGGCCTTGTGGTGTGATTGGTGCTCATATCACCAAAAGGATTCATCCCGTCAGTATACTCCCCGAGCCTTATACTTCTAGGATCCTTGGCAAAGTCTTGAAACTTGTTGTTGATTAATTCCCACTGAGCCCCATCTTTCGGGTGCCTCATATATTTATCCGCAGTCCGCTCATCATGATGCCACCGCAATCTCTTTGCCTCTGTAGGGTTTGCAAAAAAATGCCTGAACCTTGGAATTAAAGGCAAGTACCAAACAACCTTGAATGGGATTCCTGTCTTGATCTCGTCGTCCAATTTGTACTTGTCCTTTGCTCTCCTGCACTTGTATCATGCATGCTTGCATATGGGACATGCACGCAAATCTTTGTACTCACCATGGTACAATATACAATCATTCACACAAGCGTGTATCTTCTGTACTTCAAGTTCCAATGGGCAAACAATTTTCTTCGCTTCGTTCGTGCTTCTGGGGAGCACATTATCTTCCGGAAGAATTTCTTTGAAAAGACCTAACATCTCTATGAAGCCCTTGTTTGATAGACCATTTGCTGCTTTAAATCTGAGAAGCGCCAGGGTGGCACTCAACTTGGAATATTTCTTTTTGCAACCTGGATACAGATCTTTCTTGGAGTCCGCATCAATGGTTGGAAGATCCTTGTACCCAATCATATCCTTGTTTGGGCCCTTGAAATCTGTAATCATAACAGCAAAATCTGGCATATCAAGATCGTCGTCATTTGCGTCGACATCTTGGTTTTCCAGTGGGCGTTTCGGCTTTCCGGTGTTCCATTGGTAGCTTGACGCCTCTGCCCCAATGTTAGATTCAACATCCATGTGACACTGATCGGGGTTTGGCATCTTGCAGCCCTGGGTATATTCATCCATGACCCGCTCTTCACTGTGTCTGGTCCAGCGTGTATATCCATCCATGAATCCCCGAGAGAGTAAGTGCCACTGGACATCTCCAACTTCACGTGACTCTGTATTGGCACAATGAGTACATGGACACAGGATGTAATCCGCATCACCAATTCTCCTCTTTGTACTTTCAGCCAAATTCATGAACTCTGTCACGCCACTGATAAAATCTGTGGTTCTCTGGTTCTTCATCCATTGAGATCGTTCCATCTGCACCACACGAATGGTAATTAAAAACAAAACAACAACATTAATACATGGATTAACTGATACCCAAAGATGCGTGCATAAATCACAAGGTTTTATTTTCATAATTAGTGAGGGCGCTCCATATTGTTATCCAGACGTGCAATGACAAAAATTAATGGCCAGTCAATTTACACGCAGAGTACTACATCACTACCCTTAGGAATTGAATACCTTAATTAAGCCACTCACGAAAAGAATACCTTAGTTAATTAGCCGCGCAACGACGTCCACCCAACAGACAGAGAAGCGCGATGCGGCGGCATGCCGAGACAGTAGGGTCGAGGAGCAAAGCTTAGTGCGGCTGCCGCCTGAAGTTCGACCTCCACTATCCCGCCATCGACCGCGATGGATCTGCTCCAATCACGCCGCCGCCGACCTCGGTAGTTGAGCTCCTCCTATCTCCCACCGCAGACCGAGGATTGACCTCCTATGACGCCGCCACCGCCCACCAACCAAGGACTGACCTCTTATCCGTTAGCCGCTGCCTAGGCCACCGCCGCCATCTCTATCTGCAGAGCGGCTGTTTTATTTTTTGACGGATATCCGCAGAGCGGCTGTTTACACGGTATCACTTTAACTCAATTATATGTACATGGTAGTACATCACATACGGTTATGTAACGGCAACCGTGTCTCACCTACGTTGTCTTCTCACACGGATTGGTGCGGAAATCATGTGTGAAGTTGTAATACCTAACACAAATGACATGTATAAACAGTGTGCCATATACAACATATAGTGCCATAAGTAGTTCCCGACCGTTAGCTTATCCCCACAGTTTCCCCATTTCCCCCAAATCCCTAGATAGCCTCCAAATTCACTCGTCTGGCGCTGACATTGGGGGAATGCAGACGAGTGGTGTTGATGGTTTCGGTGCGGCTGCTCTTGCTCGTATCGCCGCTCTCGGCAGCGCCGCCACGACGGCGGTCGCCGCCGAGCACTTGCCTAAGGTCATCAGAAGGCAGGTGTACTACGGATCCGAATCATCCTGTCAGGTTCCAATCTATTCCGATCTTTTTTAGCATGTCCAAAGTAGCTCCTTGCTGAATCCATCCTGAATGACCCCCCCCACCAGGAAAGCAAACCGCCGCCAGATCCGGAGCATGACTCCAGACTCCCACAACACGAGTTCGACTCCGAGTTTTGCACCACCGAGAAGTACCAAAAGCTGAGTTGTGTGCACGGGCACACTCCCGCTCGACGTGTATGCATGGAGGGATTCCACATTGGCAGGCGGTTTCTCAGTTGCCCCTTAGAGGTTAGTGCTAAGTTCATCATTTTACTTGAGCTAATGCCACCGCTCATCTTGAATACTATTTAACATTGGCAGGGATATGAGGCTTGTGCCTTTGTTAACTGGCTAGATGAAGAATGGCATGGCAGGGCTCGGCGTGTTATCACCAAGCTCGCAGAAGATAACGTAAAGCTGAAGAAGAAACTAGCTGATCTGGAATGTACAATCAGTACGATGAAGCAAGAAAGAATCAATCACAGGCAACAGATGAAAGCAAGAGACAAGAAGGAACTAGCATGTGTAGTTGTGGTTGTCGCATTAGCCATGTTCTATGCACTGTTTGCACTGATGATTAGGGGTTTTGTTTGACAGTATTGCTAAAGCACATCTAGATGTGCTCTAAGTAATGCACATCTAGGTCCTATGCCATTGATGTTATGCGAAGATTCTATCGGATTCAGGGCTCCGCAGACCCAAAGAAGGTTCGAACTCTGGGGCGTGTGTGAAGAACTCAACCTATCCAACCAACCAACCCATCGCCCTACAGCCTAGCTCGATGGATCAAGGAAGGAGATGGACACGACAGTTTACCCAGGTTCGGACCACCTTGCGGTGTAAGGCCCTACTCCTGCTTTGTGGTGGATTTGCCTCACGAGGGGCTGGGGATGAACTAGTACAAGGGAAGAACAACCTCGCGAGGTTTGCTCTGGGGTGAGAGTGAGTCGTCCTTCGGTTCGGTTTCCCCTTCGGTTCGGTGTCCCCCTCTCAACGGTGGTGGCTAGCTTATACTTATAGCGGCCTTGGTCCTCTTCCTCCAAAACGAAGGCGGGAAGGGATCCCACAGTGGCCAATTTGAAAGGGGACAAGTAGTACATCTTATCCTGACGAAAGGTGGTCTTCGCCTGCAAAGCTTCTGGTCGTGACTCCGCGGTGGGCTCGGTGATGACATCCGTCCTGCCGTACTGGCGGTCTTGGTCTTGTTGCACTGGAATGGAAACCTTTGCCTGATTCCTCGGGAACCCACGCCTACGCTTGCCTCCTTAACACCAAAGGGGAAACCTACTCCTCTACGCGTGCTGGCGCCCGCCTGGCCTTGGTCGTCATGGCTTGCGTCACCGCAACCTCGTGAGGTTGGATACCTGCATAGAAATCTCCGCTCCTCAAGAGGCAGCCTGGGGAGGCCGCTCCCTCAGGAGGTCTTGGCGCTGTCTGCCTCGCGAGGCTTGGCCCCTCGCGAGGGTCTTATCTTGTTGGTGTTGAAACTGGGCCGTACCAGGCCATCGATGGAGCCACGCCGTGGGCCGCAGGTAGGCAAGTCTGGGTACCTGGTTCCCAGAACGCCGACAGTAGCCCCTGGGCCCAAGGCGTGCTCGGACTTGGCTTTAAGGCGAAGCCAAAGGGCAAGGGTGAAGCGCCGTGGGCCCCAATTGCCTGCGGACCGAGCCGACGTGTGGTGCTTGATGGGACGTGGGCGTCTCCACCTCTCCACGTTGCCTCGACAACCGTGCGACTTGACAAAAGACTGTGCATGCAGATCAGCCATGATTGCTCGGAACGTGAGGGGCCGGCGGTTAGCCTTCCTCCGGCTATAAATGGAAGAGGGGGCGGAGCCCCCAGCTCATTTTCATCTTCTTGCTTCTTACTTCTCCTTCGTTCCGCCATCTTGCCAGAGCGTTCATGGCGCCAGTGAGGAGATTTTCCGCCGCGGAGAAGGGAAAAACCCATCAGGTGGAACCTGAGCTGCTCCCACCAAAGAAGAGGCTTGATCGCTCCTGCGATGCCACCGCGGCACCACGGCAGTGCGGCCCTGGCACGAACACGCTCCACCGGGCTTCCCGGTCCGCGCGTATGCTCGCGCGCGCAGCCCCGTCCACGAGAGCGGCCGTAGGCACCGCGAGGAACGGGTCGTGGAGGAGAGCAAGCGGTGACCGCACGGCCACCCCGCCAGCAAGCCCATGTCGAAGGCACGACCCGCGAGTTTGTGGTGTGGGCGGCAATGCCGCCTTGCACGTGGATCCGGCTTCCGCGGTCCCTGGCGAGGGAGATACCGCCGTAGGGGCCCGTCGAGCTGTGGCTGCAGCACAACGGCTGTAGCAGCCAGGCATCAGAGGCGGAGGTCGAGGCCGTTGTCTCCGGCGATGTCTTCATGACCCGAGGATGGGGCGCGATCACCCACGCTTGTAACTCAGAGGGAAGGCACACCATCCACTTTGAGTACGGCGGGGCTTCGATGCTCTTCTTCAAGGTATTCGGAGAGGACGGCCGACGTCTGGAGTGTTGCCTCAGGGGAGGCGATCGAGGCGGCGAGGCCACCGGCGGTGAACTTGCCCTTGGCCTTGTCCGCGACTCCTCCGACAGCAGCAGTGCTTCATCCGGACCAGGCTCGAGCGACAACGACAGCTACAAGCTGCCGCGCCTGTGCCTAGGGGAGGAGTGGCGCTATTCTGGCGGCGTTGGTGATGCTGCTGAGGCCGTGGTTCTTAGGGGTTTTTTCCTTTTGCTTCTTTCCTGCGCAAAAACCATGACGGGCCCCGTGGGGGTATGTAAGAAACTGTGATGCTCGCATTTTAATGTTATCGTTCCTGATTCGATGTTGTGTTTGCGTCTCTCGCCTTGGCATGGTTCCCCCTTTCACTCTCGCGGTAGCTTGGTGCTCTATGCCGGTAGGACCCAGTCCCCAGACAGGCTTTGGCCGTCGCTGGTATGCTAGGTCATGATGCCGTGGTCAAGGCCAAGAGGCGAGTGGCCCAAGGTCTGTTAAGAGCCCCTGAGTCGCGATGCTCAGGAGGTCCCCTTTGGCGCACAAGCGGCCCCCGAAGAACTGAAAGGGAAGTTTCCTTGCTCGAGCGAGATCGCGAGGGACATAACGCTGGTCATGAGGTTCATGCCTGCGCGTGTGAGGTGACTTATCTTGACGAGCCTGCGGTGGTTCCTTTACTGCGTGGACGAGCTTCTCGTGCGACGTTAGGCCATGCCCTTCTCCTGATGACGCCCCCCTGTGCAGGGCTCCTACCGACTCCATCTCCCCCGCTTGCCTGGGTGCTCTACGTCCTTGGGACATGGTTCTCGAGCGAGGCTCGGCCACCGCTGGTATGCCAGGTCGCGATGTCGTGGTCAAAGCCAGGGGGTGAGGGCCCGAGAGCCGGTAGGAGCCCCTGAGTCACGATGCTCAGGCCCCCCCCCCCTTTAATGTGCAAGCGGCTTGCGCGAGAAAAGAGTGGCTGGCTACAAGGAGGGGTTGCGCCCCTTGACACATGGCATGGCATCCTTCCAAGGTATGAGGCGCTAGCAAGGCCGCTGGTGGCCCTGCCTCCGGGGCTCCTGTGAGTTAGCCAAAAACATAACAGACAACTTCACTCGCTATCCTGCCGATGATCTTTTCGCGAGAAGACAAAGGCACTAAGGACCCGGTGAGGTGACGTGTGCGGGGCCGGCCGTGAGCTAGAGCTTGGTCTCTTAGGTTTATCAGCGCTGCAGGGACAGACCCAAGCACAGGCGCCATGCCAACAGCCCCCGTTGCGGGATGAGCAAGAGGCAGGTTAGCAACGCGCGGAGGCCGCGAAGGGCAACTCCACAGATAATGAGACGACAGGCATAACATTAACAAACATAATAGCCTAAGCATGCATAACCGGTCCGGAGTACATGAATCAAAATGATGCAGCTGCAGGGACGGGCCCTGACAGCTTGAGGAAAATGCAGCCCGAGGGGTGCCCTCAACTAAACAAACCAAAAAGTCACCTGGCACCGTTGTTGTAGAAGCGTTTGGAGTAGCTGAAGACGCGTGCTGCGGAGATCGCTCCTCACGAGCCGGCTGGCTCCTGAGGCTCGGGAGGCTCTAGAGGCCCAGGAAGCTCGCGAGGGTCCGGCATCTCCTCTGTCAGGACCACCTGGCTCCGGGCCTCGTGAGCCGCCAGGACGCCCTGCATGTAGCGCTGGTGCGAGGTAGCCATGTCCAGCAGGCCGAACGGCATGCGGACATAACTGCGGGGGCAGCCCCCACTCCGTCCAACGCAGGACGACCAGAAGAGCTCCTGAGAAGCAACCCTGTTGAGGCCTGGGATGTTGACGCAGACACGCAGTTCGCCACCCACGTCAGGGACCGGATGACATGGCACGACGTTCGCCACACATGGCTCGCGCCTCCTTAAGCTCCATGATCGTTTTGGTGATGAACTCCTGAGCGCCTGGCACCTCGCGCCTTGCTCACGGAGGAACGCATTGAAGCACGCCCCCACGTGGTGCCCAAACGCCTCCCTCGTGACGCTGGTCAGGTCAGAGGCCCTCTAGACGAGAGCCCCCGAGCCCGTCCTGAGAGGGGCGCCGGGCACGCCTTCCTATGCGAGAGGGAAGGGCGCCCTAGCGGCAGGCGCGGGGCCTGAGGCATGATCGTCAGGTGTGCCAGCCTCCTGACGGCCCTTGGGGAGGAGCTGCTTCTTCTTCTTGGGGATGGCCTCAGGAGGCCGGACGGCCCCCTCGTCATCAGAGTTCTCGACCTTCGCAACCTGGTAGGCGCGCTCAAGGGAGCACACCGCAGCCTTCTCATCGTAGGCGATCGTGATGATACCGCCACTCCCTGGCATCTTGAGGACATTGTAGCCATGGTGCGTTGCCGCCAGGAACTTGGCGAGGGCCGGATACCCGAGGATGGCGTTGTACGGGAGGTGGATATGGGCGACGTCGAAGTCGATGAGCTCGGTGTGGTAGCTGTCGCACTGGCTGAAGGTGACAGGGAGGCAGATCTGCCCTATGGGGATGGTGGAGCCATCGGTCACTCCTGAGAAAGGCTTGGTGGGGAGGAGCTGGTCGTACGGCACCTGGAGCGTCTCGAACGTCTCGACGAAGAGAACATTGAGCCCCGTGCCACCATCGATGAGTGTCTTGGTGATGAGGACGTTGCTGATGGTCGACGAGCAGAGCATCGGGAGCACGCCAGCGGCGGCTGAACATTTGAGCTGGTCCATGGAGTCAAAGGTGATGGCGTACTTGGACCATCTGATGGGGCGCGACGCCTCAAGCTTGGGGAGGGCCGCGTTCACCTCACGAGCGAACTGCTTGAAGATGCGATGAGAGGCGGGAGCCTGAGCACCGCCCAGGATGCATGCAATGGCACGAGGCTCTTGGAAGCCCCCGGTCCCATCATCTTGGTGGTGGTCGTCGTTCGTCCTTGGCGGCGATGGCAGCGGAGGAAGGCTGGAGTTGCCCTGAGGATGGTCCTCACGGGGCTGGTCACGCCAGGGGCCATCGCGAGGCTGGCCCTGCTAGCGGTCCTCACGAGGCTGATCACGCCAGTCCTGGCGGGGGTCGCGGTTGTCCCAGCCGCCTCCGCTGCGGCCTCCTCCGCGGCCGTAGCCACGGTCGTTGCGCTCGAGACGGCGGCCGATGCGCCCGTCGTGGATTGCCCTGAGCTCCTGGCAGTCGTTGGTGTTATGGCTGTGGACATTATGGAAGACGCAGAACGGACGGCTGCCCCTGGAGGATTCGGGGTGGTCGTAGCCGCGCTTCATCCCAGGTTCAGCCGCGAGCACAGCTGGGCCCTTGCTCTTCACGTCCTTAGCCTTGGCCTTCTTGTCTTCAGGATTGACCTCCGGAAGCTCCAGGAGGAAGAGGCGACCTTCCTCTTCCCTCGCGCACCTGGCGGCCATGTTGAACATCTCCAGAGCCGAGCACAAGTCCTCGTGTATGGCGAGCTCTTCCTTCATCTTGACATCCCTGACGCCCTCAGAGAATGCCAAAATGATGGCCTCGTCCAACACCTTCGGGATCTTGAGGCGGACGTTGGTGAAGCGCTGTATGTACTTGTGCAAGGTTTCGCCTGGCTGCTGCTTGATGCGCCGCAGGTCGCCTGCCGCTGGAGCGCGGTCGCGAGTGCCTTGGAAGTTGGCGATGAAGCGCTCGCGGAGCTCGTCCCAGGAGGAGATCGACCCCACTGGAAGGTTCAGGATCCAAGAGCGCGCGCCGTCCTTGAGGGCCATAGGGAACCAGTTCACCATGACCTTCTCATTGCCGTTCGCCGCCTCGATGCTCAGCTCATAGAGCTGGAGGAACTCAGCGGGGTCAGGGCTACCGTCGTAGCGCGGAGGCAGATCTGGCTTGAACTTGCCGGGCCAGACGACACGGCGCAGCTCTGGGGTGAAAGCACGGCACCCTGCCGCACTCACAGGGGCCAGCCGCAGGGGAGGAGCCTGATCTCGATGCCCGCACGCCGCTGCCTCTGGTGGTACGCGGTCTTGACATGGCGGTGCTGGAAGCACACGCGCTTCTCCTTGGGGCCGCTGCACCACCTAGCAGCTTTCTTCATCGCGCGCCAGCGCTCTGCGCGGCGGGGCATGCTGGGGAGCTTCACGCCTCGGCTCAGGGCCCACGCCATGCAGAGGAGGGGGAGGAGGCGCGCCGTCAGCCACGTCGCCCGCCAGGGACGGCGGAGGGCGAAGCAAACGAGACGGTGCAGGGGCCTCGCCAGCGGCGTTGACGAGTTCGGCAATGCGGGCGAGCCAGTCATCGTAGAGGTCATTGGCCGGACGATAGCGCATAAGCTCGCACGCCATGAGTAGCGCAAACTGCGCATTCGCTGGCCCACGACGGCCATGAGAAGATGACGCCATGGCTGGAGTGGGTGATGGAGTCACGGTGCGGCCGTCGCTCTGCATGGACGGTGGCAGCGACGAGTCCTGCTGTTCGCGGGCAGCAGGGTCGGTGGCGGCGTTGGCCACCGGGGAGGCAGAGTGTCGAGGGGCGCCGTTGCCCGCGGGTGCCGTCTGGGCGACACAAGCGGCCCGGCGCTCGGCTCGAACACGGCGAGCGTCGGCCATTTGAACGGTGGAACGACGGCGGAGCGAGTGGTGGGAGAGAAGCTTCAACACGCCCCTACCTGGCGTGCCAAATGTCGGATTCAGGGCTCCGCAGACCCAAAGAAGGTTCGAACTCCAGGGCGTGTGTGAAGAACTCAACCAATCCAACCAACCAACCCGTCACCCTACAACCTAGCTCGATGGATCAAGGAAGGAGATGGACACGACAGTTGACCCAGGTTCGGGCCACCTTGCGGTGTAAGACCCTACTCCTGCTTTGTGGTGGATTTGCCTCACGAGGGGCTGTGGATGAACTAGTACAAGGGAAGAACAACCTCGCGAGGTTTGCTCTGGGGTGAGGGTGAGTCGTCCTTCGGTTCGGTCTCCCCCTCTCAACGGTGGTGGCTAGCTTATACTTATAGCGGCCTTGGTCCTCTTCCTCCAAAATGAAGGCGGGAAGGGATCCCATAGTGGCCAATTTAAAAGGGGACAAGTAGTACATCTTATCCTGACGAAAGGTGGTCTTCTCCTGCAAAGCTTCTGGTCGTGACGCCGCGGTGGGCTCGGTGATGACATCCGTCCTGCCGTCCTGGTGGTCTTGGTCTCGTTGCACTAGAATGGAAACCTTTGCCTGATTCCCCGGGAACCCACGCCTGCGTTTGCCTCCTTAACACCAAAGAGGAAACTTGCTCCTCTGCGCCTGTTGGCGCCCGCCTGGCCTTGGTCGTCATGGCTTGTGTCACCGCAACCTCGTGAGGTTGGATACCTGCATAGAAATCTCCGCTCCTCAGGAGGCAGCCTGGGGAGGCCGCTCCCTCAGGAGGTCTTGGCGCTGTCTGCCTCGTGAGGCTTGGCCCCTCGCAAGGGTCTTGTCTTGTTGGTGTTGAAACTGGGCCGTACCAGGCCGTCGATGGAGCCACGCCGTGGGCCGCAGACAGGCAAGTCTGGGTACCCTGGTTCCCAGAACGCCGACAGATTCGTGCATATATTTTTCTTTTTCTTTTTTTCTTTTCCTTTGTAGTTTGATTATTACTGGCTTCATCAATAAGAAGAGCTCAATGTATTGCTTGCCAACTGTCCTACTCCGTTCGTACCAGTACAGGTGCATAATCCCAAAACTCATTCCTTGTTTTTGTCCTGAAAAAAGAAATCAGCCAATAGGAGTCCTACGGCTAGTATGCATTCAATGACTTCAGACTACTTAGCATAACATGCATGCAATGGTCAATTCTCTGCACGCAATGGTATTGATTACCAAATAGTAATCATCAAGTTATCTCGCTTTTCCACCACCTAGGTCGCCGGTACGGAGGGAGTAGAAGTACTACAAAAAATGCTTGTTTCATATTTGGACGCTCCAACGCGTGTGCGTAATTAATTATCACATTGAGAACTGCGCAACCCCAAGAATTTGGAGCGACTGGGTACAAATAATTGCGGTTGATTATATCAGCAGTTAGATAATACGTCAACCCCCGCTTCAATTGGCATTTCCTCTTCTCTGCATACCCCGCTTATGTGTCCACCATCTTCATCATCCCCGGCAGGCCGCGCTACACATTTGCACACACTCTGCAACTCACTTTCTCGCGGTTTTTATACGACCGCAGCCATGTCGAGCGGTAGCGAGGAAGACAGTTCGGCCAGCAGTCTGGCGCCCGATGATAGGTCAACATCGGAATCATCTCGCTCGTCTTCCATGAATCCGGCGTCGAGCCCAAACCTTGATTATATCCAGATCATGGAAGGGACGCCGCCTCCGAAGTCGTCAGACGACAACCGGACGGATGAGGAGCTGTCGGAGGACGAAGAAGAGGACAACGATGATGATGAGGAGGAATGGTCGAACGAGGAGGAGGACGATGATGACAGCAACGACGATGACGACGGCGACGGTGATGAAAAGCCAACGGTCAGCGGCAACAAGCGTCCTCGCCAAGACAATGTCACGGGGCCATTCAATAACAACAACAAGAAGAAGGACTAAATTAAGCAGACTGTATATATCTTTGTTTCCGTTCGCTCACATTAATTTGTTATCTCAGCTTATCCTGTCAATCTCATCGCAGACGGTTAGTAATACGTATTCGATAGAGATCTTCTACATTATCGCCCATAGGTTGGTTTGTTGAACTGTGTGCCCTGACGAGCACACAATTCACAAAAAACAGACCGCATGGACTGTCTATAATGATCGCACACAATTCTGATTACCGACCTGTTTGCCGGGTATCATACACATCTTGTTACGCCGAATCGTTTGTGTTCACCTCGATCATCGCAAATGGTTCATCGGAGCGAATTGTATGCCGTTTATCACACACACCTTGATCTGGCTGCCCGTTTCTGTTGTTCTATCTCATCGCAAACAGTTCGTATGGATCAACCGTATGCCCCGCATCGCACACGCAACTAAAATCGGAACCGTGTTTGATGTATCATTCATCGCAAATGTTTTGCATCTTTTTTGACGGTTTTTTACATCACCATTTGCGATTAATGCATCACACACAATTTCGTCAAAGGGTCTCTGATCATAGTGTCGTGTTAGCAGCATCCTGCAGTAGTGCGTGCTTATAATAAGAACTTGCATGACATCTTTTGTCCTACCCTCCCATGGCAGAGGGGTCCATATGGAAACTAAGGGATATTAAGGCCTCCTTTTAATAGGGAACCAGAACAAAGCATTAACATATGGTGAATTCATGAACTCCTCAAACTACGGTAATCACCGGAAAGAATCCCAACTATTGTCACTTTGGGGTATGCGGATCATAACACATAATAGGTGCATATAACTTGCAAGATAGGATCAAGAACTCAAATATATTCATGAAAACATAAAGAGTTCAGATATGAAATCAAGGCACTCGGGCCCTAGTGACAAGCATTAAGCATAGCAAAGTCATAGCAACATCAATCTCAGAACATAGTGGATACTAGGGATCAAGCCCTAACAAATTGACTCGATTACATGATAAATCTCATCCAACCCCATCACCGTCCAACAAGCCTATGAAGGAATTACTCACTCACCACTACAAAAAAATACACTTCCGTGATGATACGTGTTTGTCACAGTAGGTCATGTTTTCTTTCATGCATGTACATCCATGACGATTTTATGACAGAATCAAGATAGTCATACCTGTGCTGTCGTAGAAGTGTTCCATGACAATACCAAAATTATCATCACGGAAGTGTCCACTTCCATGACGATAAATGGCGCGTCATGGAAGTGCTTTCGTCAAAGGTAACCGACACGTGGCATCCTCCATAACGGGTCGCCGTTAAGCTATCGGGTTCCTGTTTGGATCCGATAACCCGTTAACAGCCCGGACCAATGGGGATTTTCCACATGTAAAATTCTCAATGGCCAGAGGAACCACGTGTCGGCTCAGCGTTGGGACGGATGTCATCCACTCATTGGACGGGAGGCGCCTATGATACGTCGACACGTGGCACGGCCCAACAGAGGCCCATTCAGGTGAAAAGGCCGGCCCATTTGACTTGGTCAAAAGGTAGCGGGCCGGCCCACGGAAAGCCTATTAATGGCCTGTTCGCATATAGCCCATTTACAGCCCGCTAACTCACGACCCGTTATGGCCTATCCGAATTGGGCCCAGTAGTGTCATCTGGGCCGTCCAATATGATTCTAGCCCGTTGTAACTTCTGGCCCATGTATGGCCCATGACGTCTTTCGGCCCATACGAGGCCCTTTGTAACTCTTGGCCCATTAAAGGCCCGTGGTGAAACTGGCCCATAATGAACAGTGTAACGATTTACACCCATTAATGGCCCATTATTCCGTTGGGCCATTTCCAACCCGTGTTACATTTTGGCCTTCTAAGGGCCCATTTATTCTTGGGCTCATTTCCAGCAATCGGTTACTTACGGCCCGTTACTGGCCTATTCTGCTTGTGGGCCAAATTCAGCCCGTGGTTACAGTGGGCCCGTTTGTGGCCCGTTAACCCATTGGGCTGTTTTCATAGCGTCATCAAATATGGCCCATTAACGACCCATGATGCCTATCGATAGAATTAAGCC
Source organism: Thinopyrum elongatum (assembly GCA_011799875.1). Lineage (NCBI taxonomy): Eukaryota > Viridiplantae > Streptophyta > Magnoliopsida > Poales > Poaceae > Thinopyrum > Thinopyrum elongatum. Next base: position 423,803,744 of record CM022299.1, read on the forward strand.
CGTTATACATTTTGGCCTATTAACGGCCCGTTATGGTCAGGCCATAAACACACGATTTACACTCTAGCCCGTTTACGGCCAATTTTGCGGACCGTTATTGGTCCACGAATGGCCCGTATAAGGCCCATTGATTATACGGCCCGTCGAGGGCCCATGGATTCTACGGCCCGTAGGAGGCCCATGGTCACTACAGCAGGTAGGAGGACCATGGTTACAATGGTCCGTATGTTGCCCATGGTTATTGTGGCCTAGTTATAAAAAATAGGTTATTGTGGCCACTAGAAAAACGCGGAAAAAGAACTGCAATGACGACAAGCAAACAACTAAACAAGACAATAAGGAAATAAATAAGCAAGCAACTAACGCTAGGCTATTACGGCTATTACACATATTACATCCACTGGGCATCAAAGTTCGCCACCAGTGCAAATATAGGGAACAAAGTAGCATATCAGATACACTGGTTGTCAAAGTTGCCGACCGGTGCAAATAAACGCCACAGCAAAACAGTTCCAGAACTGAAACCACTTCAGAAGAGCTCAAGAAACAACATCCTGGGTACCCAGCATGCTGGCAAGATGCTTAGCAAGCTTATTAACTTTCTCTTGTTTGGCGCTTAAATCCTCCAGCGCTTGCTGTTGCACCAGAAAGTATGCATCTGAATTCTGCAGGGACTTCCTCAGTCCTTCGGCTTCGTGTCGCAGCACATCTGATCGATGTCTTTCAACTTGAAGTTGAGACTCAAGAAGACGAACTGCTTCAGGCAGCGAGTTCGAAGAGCTTGTGCCAACAGTGGTGGCCAGTAACTCGAACACTACATCAAGACAGGACTTTTTGGTTGTCTCACTGTCATCAAGATAGTTTTTATCAGCTTTCTTGGAGACCAACAGGGATGTCTCACTATCTTGAACCTTATCTGCATTACTTCCTTTACCATTGCATAACGGGGTACTCTTCTCCAATATTTTGTCCGTATTCTAAAAGAGAAACAAGCAGACACATCACAGGTTTATCATGTTGTATATGAAACTCATTTTGGTAAATCAGTTCAGTAGTAAAGTGGACAGGATAACAGCATGAAACAAACATATATCTATGTACCATGGTCACTGTATGGTCTATATCATTCTAGTTTTTGTTGCCAAATCAAGATAGAGACACAGTTCAAATAATATTTGTTTAAGACAAAGTAGCATAGACAGAATATAAGTGTGGGAAACTACACAGCAATAACAACACTTGTAATGTGCATGACATGAGAACATAACTGTTTATTCAATTGAAACTGAAATCAACATAGAGCAAGTTACAACAGCAAACCAGTTAAAGAAACAGGTTTAAAACATACCTGTTGTGCCATTGGAGTTTTAATTCCATCCTTCAAATTTAAAAATAGTTGGTATGAGTAAATACAGTGATGCAAGAGCAAAGGAGTATGAACCATAGCTACAGAACCTGACCTGAGAACAATTCTTCTGCTTTAAGCGTTGAGTTGGGGTTCAGAGTGGTGGTCCTCATGCTTTGGGCACTACAGTTGCCTTACTATCTGCTTGTGTCTGGGTGCTCTATAGTGGAGACAGTGCTGTGTCAACTAGAACTGGGTTACTATGTGCTGGGGTTGGGGTTAGAAGGGGTGTAGTTGGTTCTCTGTCCAACTGGGTAGGGGTACAATCTGCGAGAGTCTGGGTTATGTGTGGTGGGGCTGGTTCTTGGGCAAGTACAACCGTGGTTCTATCTGCATTGACTGGTAGCACTATATTTTCTGAAGACCGTGTTGTTACTCCCTTAGATACTGCCATCACCCCCTCCAATTCAAATGGCTGATAAACAAGAAAAGTAATTGAATGTACAGACATTGTATGATAGACAGGTGCAATGGATAGTGGGGAATAAAAGAGGGCATGAAATAATTCACATTTATGTTGTCTAACCAAACATGATAGCATGACACAATTTCACATATATGATGGCTAACTAAACAGGATAGCATGACACAATTTCACATATATGATGGCTAACTAAACAGGATAGAAAGACATAATTCAAAATATGATGACTATGTAAACAGGATGACATGATATAACTATATGATGTGTTTATTAAATAGGTTGGCATGCCATAATTCACATACATGCCGCCTATGGAAACATGATAGCATGATATAATTCATGGATAGAATGACATAATTCAAAATATGATGACTGTAAACACTAAACAGGATGAGATGATATAACTATATGATGTCTTTATTAAATGGGTTGGCATGCCATAATTCAGATAGATGCTGTCTATGTAAACATGATGGCATGATATAATTCAAATATATGATTTATATACTAAGCAAGTAAGCAGACGACAATCGCATATATGATGTAAAAACTAAGCAATGCAAGACAACATATGCATGATATGAGTAATATAACCCTGCCAAGTTTGAGCATAGACCTCACGGGGGAAATAGGACTGGTCATCTGTCTCTGAATCCTCCTCTGAGGAGCTATCTGTAACCAGCAAGATGTCTGCTTCAGCAGGTAGCATTGTCTACTCTGAAGACCTTGTTTTCACTCCAAATACTTCCATCACCGCTTCAAATGGCTGATGCACAGGAAGAGTAGTTGAATATACAAACATTGTTGACAAATGGAATATGTAATACAAAAAAGGATAGCATGATATAATTCACATATATGATGATTGGCTAAACAGCATGGCATTGCATAATTCACATATATACTGCCTTGCAACAAGATAGCATTGCATAATTCACATATATAATGTCTTGCAACAAGATGGCATTGCATAATTCACATATATGGTAATTAGACAGTAAACAGGTGGCATTCACATAAAGCATGTCTAAACTAAGCAAATGACATAGGACATAGCAATGCGAGACACCATACGCACGATATGAGCAACATAACCCTGCCAAGTTAGAGCATACACCTCGGGGGGGGGGGGGATAGGACTGGTCATCTGTCTCTGAATCCTCCTCTGAGGAGCTATCCGTAACCAGCGAGATATGCGCTTCGTCAGATAGCATAGTCTGCTCTGAAGACCTTGTTTTCACTCAAGATTTATCCACACCGTGTCAAATGGCTGATGCACATGAAGAGTAGTTGAATGTACTAACATTGTTGACAAATGTAATACGTAATAAAAAAAGGATGGCATGATATAATTCACATATAAGATGACAGACTAAGCAGGATGGCATTGCAAAATTCACATATATGATGCCTGGCTAAACAAGATGGCGTTGCATAATTCACATATACGATAAAGAAACTAAACAGATGGCATTCACACAAAGCATGTCTAAACTAAGAAGATGACATATTTGATGTATAAAGTAAGCAATGCAAGGCACCATATGCATGATATGACCAACATCAGCATACTAAGTTCGAATGAAGACCTCAGGGGTTAAGTAGGAGTGGTCTGCTCCTTCTGAATCCCCCTCAGAACAATTATCTTCCTCTTGATTACAATCTGAAATGGGTGGAGGGGGGCTGCCTTTGCACCCACCATGGAGGGACGTTTGCATGAAATTTTATTGCCACGCAAGGCTTGTCTCTTTTGCTCCACATGTTCAGTTCCATTGTGTACAATAACTGTCATGCATAGGAATAAAACATAGTGAGATTATGTAAGGAGGTCATGCAGAAATCTAGAGTGATGGTAGCAACATGTGGATAGACCCAAAACCAATGATAGCAGGCAGATAATGGCTTCAATTATAAAATACAGATAATGGCTTCTTTACTGTTTGTTTCCCACCCAACATGAAACTCATAGTAGACATCAGAGATTAACCAGATAGTAGATATATACTATTGATTGTGGCCCCGATATGTACCCCACAACCATTTAAAAACTCAAGTTTGAACATTAGTTTGGAGCTGACTCAGAGTCTAATCGGTGAACAGGACAATAATGTAGCATACAATATTAAGCGATGCATAACGTAAGCAGACACGAAAGAGTGAGACCTCTCTTGCGGACCCGTGTAGTCCTCGAGGTCATCTGCTTAGTTGATGATGGTAATGAACTTGTCGTGGCTGTCGGCGGCGGGGAAGAAGATCTGAGGCGGCGAAAGACAGTCTGGAGGGCGGATCCCTGCTGTGGTGGACCCTTCTGTCGTTGGAGCAACTGAGCTGGGGTGGACGACGGCGCAACAGGAGTGGGACAAACCACACAAGGTTTTCTTTGCCAACTATCTGTAAGAGAAGTAATTTTTTAAGGGCTCGTTTGAATTGGAGGATTCTAACAACGCAGGGATAGGAAATACACAGTAATATGATAGGAATGCATGTGCAAAACAGAGAATTAAAAATTACAGGATTTCTGTCAATCTGGGTGTTTGGTTCACAGAAATTGGAAGGTCACATGAATGCAAAGAAGCATGGTCAAATTAAGTCAAACCACAAGAAAATGTACAGTTATAATGCTATTATGCTACTATCACTTAGTCTTGTTCTTCATGAATAGGAATTTGAAAAGGAGGGCCAAGTGGATATTAAAATTCCTAAGGTTTTTCTTTGAAAGAGACACTAAAGGAACAAATCCTATAGTTTTCCTTTGCTCCATTCCTTTTGAACCAAATGCATTAATAGTAGTACCATAGGAAACTTTCCAATTCCTATGTTTTTCCTTCACTTTTCCTTTCAACCACTGGCAATTCTAGTAGGCAGGCTTGAACAAGCAAAAGCCTACACTCCAAAAATGTTTTTGTGCTACTTGTACTACTTTGGACCCAGGCCACTACCCTACTAACTGAACTCCCAGGCCCATCTACACATGCACAGCTCAAACGCGCAGAAATAAATAATGATGGCTTTCGAGAGAGTCCATCACGGATAGCTAAGTTGCCTGGTACCTCACTGCTTGTTATATAGTTGAAACTAATCGTATTTCACGTTTCTACGTGTGCTCAGTGGACAATATATATAACTTGTCGAGTAAAAAAGCAATGCAGCAAGTGTACCACCTCTTTGGTGAAGCCGTGTTGATCTCAGCATCATTGGGTTGGTCGCTGAGGATCCTGCGGCTGATGTGGCAGTCGGAGGAGGGGAAGAAGATCTTAGGCTCCTGGAGATGGAGCCAAGGGTACTGCTCCGCTGTGATGGAGGGTTTTGTCATTGGAGCAACTCTGGTGAGGTGTACGACGGTGATGCTGAAGCAGGACAAGAGAGACAACGTTAACCTGAAGTGGTATTCTAATAGCATCTCCGATAGATGATGTAAAATACATAACCAAAAAGTGCTAGATGTAAAATACATCAGCCGCTCATCTCTGAACTTAACTGTCGAAACTGAATTTTATTGTCGAAACTGAATTTTGCTGTCGAAACTGAATTTTACTGTCGAAACTGAACGCACTAGTAGCAGAAAAGCAGTGCACTAATAGTTTAGGCCACTCGAGCACTAGTCGTAGAGTAGCAGTGATCTAAATCGGTAGCCGCTCCTACCGTACTACCAGAGAGCAGCCGGGGCAGAGCAGCAGCAGCGCGTGCGAGAGCCAGGGCAGCTGGTCATGTAGCAGCATCTCGGGTAGCAGCAGCAGGAGCTCGAGCGAGAGCCAGAGCTGCTGCTCGTGCAGCAGACGTGCGAGCAAGAGTAGACTAGCAACGCAAGCAAGAGCAAGAGCAGCACCGTGAGCAAGAGCCAGAGCAGACCATGCAGGGGACCGAGAGCAAGAGCAAGAGCAGCAGCGCGAGCAATAGCCAGAGCAGACCAGGTAGGGGACCGAGAGCAAGAGCAGAGCAGTAGCGCGAGCGAGAGCCGAAGCAGCAGTAGCAGGGCCAGCGAGAGCCAGAGCAGCAGCAGCAGCTCCGACTGATGTGGACATCGCTGCCGAGGGAGTGACGCCGTGGAGGAAGTGCCCGGTGACGCCGCCGTAGATGGAGCCGCGCCATGGCGGCTCGGGACCGAGCGCCGGTAGCACCGTGAGGTCGAATCAAGAAGAAAATGCAGCGATTAGTGTAGAACCTCTTTGGTGGCGCCGATTAGGCCTCAGCTTCATCCAAGGAATCGGTGATGGTGCTGCTCTTCCGGTGGTGCAGGTGAAGACGGCGCTGTGTGAATGGAGGTGGCGCAAAAGATGAGGCGAACATCGGGTAGCTCCTTTGAGGTGGAGGACGGGGTGGCTGAACCGGCAGGACGACGAGATCGATGACGGATCCTCATCCGGTGCGGTGGATGAGGGACGTCGAGGTGTTGCTGTGGACGACGTCGTCGGGGCAGAGGCTCCGGCTGGGTGGCGGGCGGAGGAGGGTGTGGGGCTTCGCGGGTTTTCGCAGCCTCGGTGTACGAATGGGGGGGAGCGGGGGGCGGAGGGGATGGGAGGGGGAACCATGGCTTAGGGACGCGCTTGTCTGAAATGTGGGGTAAGTTACGAAAACTAGGTGGTTCTTTCGGTTCAGGGGTATCACGGGAATTTCGCGTGTCGGGATTTCGGAGGAGGTGGGAGTTTTCGCGCGCGTTGTAATTTTGGGATAGCAAGGCGCGAGTTGAGATGGAGGGAATTTTAGGAGCACAACGAGACAAAGAGATATCTTAAAATTTCGGGAGAACAAGGCGCGGGTTGAAATTTCCGGACAAGCCTAACGTGTATACTATATCAAATCAATCCGCACTTCCCTCGACGAAAAAACCAAAAAGAAACCAATTCGCACCACACAAGAGAGTCTAGTCCCGTGTACTATACCTTATCAATTCGCACTACAAATGTCATTCAAAACTTTGAATCCATGTTATGTTCAATTAAAATATTTCGCTACGTGTATAATGCATGCAACCTGCTACTCAAATGAACATTTTCGTGCATTCCAAACGTATAAACTACCGCTTCAATATGAACTAAATTTGAATTCGTTTCTCTATTTGAATAAGATCTACAATCATGATTGTTGTCAAGTTAAACCATTTGAATTTGTTTCTCTATTTTAATAAGATCTACAATCATCATTATTGTCAAGTTAAACTATCGTTTGTATATTATCTTCACAGCACACCACATGATTAATTACTGTCGAGTTAGATATGAAATATGTGTACTACATGAACTCGAACTCGATTTTTTGAATCCACTTTATGTTGATTTCAAATCACAGTACATTTCAAGCTCTAGCTAGATCTTCATAATCTAAACCATGTCTCATATGTATAATGTGTTTATCACATAATGTATGGTGCCCCGCCCCCTACGCCTACAAGTATTTAGATGTGAGTTGCAAATGCCACACATTATCACAAATTCAAATAAAATGTGAGATTGTTCGATATATAGTATGGTTTAGATTGTTCAATATTTAATTGTGAGCTGCAAACGCCGCACATCATCACAAATTCAAATAAAATGTGAGATTGTTCGATATTTAGCTATGAGTTGCAAACGCCACGCATTACCACATTATAGTATAACATGTCCAAAACCACACCACGCGTATCACCGGTATATTCATGCATGCATAGGTTTATAACACTATGATCTCTTATTCAAATATATGAATCCACTTTCATATCGAATTATGATCTTTGTTAGTCTCTTACACCCACAGAATCCTCTAACCTTTGTAGCTAGCACTAACTTTCTCTCGTGCATGCACACGCCCTCCCCCTCCCTCAGCATTCTATCCATCATGCACATTCATTTTTTTCTTTAGGTTGTTCGCCAACGGTCTCCACAACTCCTTTCCGACACACACCGATCGATAAACCTCTCCAGCGATGTCTGCCTACCACATACACACACACTTTCCATCTCCTCCTTTTCGTGTCCATGCCTCGTGTTTCTCATACGGTCCCACACATGTGTAAACTCTCGCCCCCCTTTTCATCGATCTCACAATCGCACACTCCTCCCCCTATCTAGCTAGTAGGCCTCTCGCACCACCTCCTAGATCCATCTCTCTCTCTATCCGTCTCTCTGGGCCTTATTTGCCTCTAACAAATGGATGTACATCGACCGATCTCCGACTATACATATAGCTAGCTAGGTTGTTTATAACTCGTTTTCCCGACGCGCCGATCGATCTACCTCATTAGGTATGTCTCTCCCTTCCTCCGACACACAACAATTGATCTACCGATCTAGTTAGGTCTGCTTACCAAACAATGGTCCCCCTTCATCATCCATGCATGCCTCTCGACACATCTATCATGCACACGCACACACACACAGAAACACATCCCCACTCTTCTTGATAATATTGCAGTTGTACCCTTAGTTTGTCTAGTAGGCCTCTCCCACCATCTCTGACAAAGCAACTCCACCACCCCTCCGACACTCTACCTCTCTCTCTCCCCCTCTCTCTCTATATATATCTCTATCTCTCTCTCTCTCTCTCTCTGTCCCAACCTATTTCCCGTCCTTCACTTATGTATGGATGTCGACCGATCTCCCTCAAGACATAGCTAGGTCTCTCCTTCTCAACACATATACGAGTCGATCTACCTCTCTAGTTAGGTCTCTGCCTCCCCCCTCCCCCCCACACACACCGATACATCGAGCGCTCTAGTCATGTCTCCCTGCCACACACAAACTTGCCCTGTGCCCTCTGACGTTCCGGTAGGTCAGTCGCCCTATATCTTTGATGTGCACACACACAATTTCAATGGCTCTTTTCATCGATCTCGCACCCACACACTTGATCCTCTCTTCGACTCTATCGATATCTATGACCCCTCCCTCTCTTCTCGTGGATCACCCCCTCTATATATGATATAGATAGGCCTCTATTTCACACACATTGCATTGTGTCACATTTTTGTTTGAGATATCATCGACACATATCCTCTAACCTTTGTAGCTAGGACTAACTTTCTCTCGTGCATCCACATGCCCTCCTCCTCCCTCAGCATTCTATCCATCACGCACATTCATTATTTTCTTTAGGTCGTTCTCTCATGGTCTCCACAACTCCTTCTTTTCAACACACACCGATCGATAAACCTCTCTAGCGATGTCTGCCTACCACATACACACACACTTTTCATCTCCTCCTTTCTCTGTCCATGCCTCATGTCTCTCATACGGTCCCACACGCGTGTAAACTCTCGCCCCTCTTTTCATCGATCTCACAATCGCACACTCCTCCCCCCTATGTAGTAGGCCTCTCGCACCACCTCCTAGCTCCATCCCTCTCTCTATATCCGTCTCTTTGGGCCTTATTTGCCTCTAACAAATGGATGTACACCGACCAATCTCCCACTATACATATAGCTAGCTAGGTCATTTATAACTCGTTTTCCCCACGTGTCGATCGATCTACCTCATTAGTTATGTCTCTCCCTTCCTCCGACACACAACAATTGATTTACTGATCTAGTTAGGTCTGCTTACCAAATACATATGGTCCCCTTCATCATCCATGCATGCCTCCTGACACATCTATCACGCACACGCACACACAGAAACACATCCCCCTCTCTTCTTGATATTGCAGTTGTACCCTCAGTTTGTCTAGTAGGCCTCTCCCACCATCTCCGAGAAGCAACTCCACCACCCCTCCGGCACTCTCTGTGTGTGTGTGTGTGTGTCCCAACCTATTTCCCGTCCTTCACTTATGTATGGATGTCGACCAATCTCCCTCAAGACATAGCTATAGGTATCTCCTTCTCAACACATATACGAGTCGATCTACCTCTCTAGTAGGTCTCTGCACCCCCGTCCCCCCCTCACACACCGATACATCGAGCGCTCTAGTCATGTCTCCCTGCCACACACAAACTTGCCCTCTGCCCTCTGATGTTCCGGTAGGTCAGTCGCCCTATATCTTTGACGTGCACACACACAATTTTGATGGCTCTCTTCATCGATCTCGCACCCACACACTTGATCCTCTCTTCGACTCTATCAATATCTATGACCCACACTCTCTTCTCGTGGATCACCCCCTCTATATATGATATAGATAGGCCTCTATTTCACATACATTGCATGTGTGAAATGTTTGTTTGAGATATCATCGACACATATTCCCACAAATACATTCATGAAATCACCCCCCATAACAAAAAACACTCACGAACGCACACACCATCTCTCTAGGTTTGTACCTCTCTCACACACACCCACGTAGGTGGGGGACGTGCACAAAGAGAAGAGGTGCACGCACGACGCACATACTCCCATCTCTTTCCCAACCACACCCGCGTGGGTACACGGTGGAGCTCATTTCTGTACGAAAAGGCAGCCCACGTGGTAATTTGACACGTGTACTGGTTGTCCACATGATGGAGGATCATGTACCACGGGTGAACAAACAAATTGCGACTTGACGCGTTATTTAAAAAAAGAGGCAAACCATGTGGGGCCTACCTTAGAGGCAAGGCTCTATACACTGGAGATGCTTTGTATTACTTTTGATGTGTCTCATCAACTCGCAGAACAAGGAGAAGATTGCTTAGTATGCCCTCTCCCCCGCCCATGGGCGCGGTGGCTCACAGAGTCGCAGGACGAGGAGAAGCTTGCTTACTACACCTACGCCCGCTCCCTCGCCCATGTGCGCGGTGGCTCGCAGGACGAGGAGAAAATTTTACAACTCCCTCCGTTAGACGTATATACTCCTCGTCTCTACCTTGGTTAGAGAGATTATCATATTGTTTGAAATATATGTCTTTTAGCAGATTTCAATATGAACTACTAGTACATACTCCAAACACTGATGTATATAGACGTATTTTAGAGTGTAGATTCACTCATTTTGCTCCGTATGTAGTCCATATTGAAACGGAAATAGTAGTACGCACTCTCCCTCGCCCCTCGCCCCTCGACCCTCGCCCACGTGGTGGACGTGCAGCAATTCATTCGGTCTCAGATAGCCAGAACCATATACTGTAGTACCATCATTGCTCCACTTCCCGAAGAGGCGAAAAGCCAAGCGCAAGGTTAATATTTTTGAGATGGTAAGCGCAAGGGTTATAAGAGAACGAGTAGTAGTAGTACTAGTAGTACGTACTGTATGGAGGAAGAAGGCAACAAGAATGTATGTTTTGCGTGACAGTCTCTTCTTACAGGACTTGCTAGACCTAGTGGACCTCATTGTTGCAATGGGAGTATCATAGATGACACGATTGAGAGTGGTGGGCAGCGGAAATAATATTCAGAGCTGCTTAGTCTTAAACCCCATGAAGAAGTCCCATCAAAAGGAATAGCCATCCTCTACACGTGCTCCTATGTAAAATGAGTAAATAAGACAAAAAGAGAAAGAGACAAAGTAAAAAAAATCACCAGCCTTAGAGCCAACCCTATTGTATCAGTGAATGATATTTCTACATCGTGATTGACATGGCTATCTTATTAACCATGCTGTGGAGATAGCAGCGGATTTTTATTTATTTGCGGAGGTAGCAGTGGATGGATATTCAACGAGGAGTGAAATGATGGCTGCTTCCTCGGTTAAACATAGAGAAAGGTGGGCCTCGTGATTTTATGGCTCATTAGTCATTATTACTACCTATACTCTTTGCCCATATAATAACCGCGTGGTAGAGTAGTTGGCTATACTTTTAATAACCATGCTCGAAGAGAACAGGTGCACGCACGCAAGCACGTACTAGCAGCACTCTTTGCGTCTTCCCCAATGACACACGTGCCACGGTGGAGCTCATTTCTGTATGATGATGCAGCCCACGTGATAATTTGACGCGTCTAGTAGTAGTTACTCACTTAATGGAGGGTCGAGAACCACGCATGAACGGTGCCGCGTTATTAAATAAAGTTTTTTTCTTCAGTGGCACGTACGTAGTATAAATAGGTTCATATGGAGAGAAAAAGAAACCGCTCCACTATATACATAGCCAGGAGCCTACACGGTTGCTTGCTGGGGTTGCTCTCTTCACACTCTCTCGCACAAAACGACTGTGGCCACATCTCTAACATCCGGGTAGATCATGTCCGCCGGGGGAAGGGGTGGATGCTTTGTGTAGATGCGGTCGCCGTCGCCGACGGCGAAAACCCACTGTCGGCGCGTCCCGATGAGGGGTCCCCGCCGTTCTCTCTCACAAAGCTGATGCGGTTGCCTTCGCCCCTTGCTCACTGCCGCAACATGGGAAGTTGCCGCCTCCCGTCGCCCTCCTCTAAGCTAGCTACATCCCGACATCCCTCAGGTACAACTTCCTTTACAGCCGGCTTGCACCACTACCCCAGCTGCCCACATCGCTCCATGTGGATATTTCTCTACTTCTTTTCCCCGCACATACCTCTATTGGCTTCTACTGTATTTGTGATGAGTTTATGTCTCATAAAAACTAGTCCCACTAGTCTTATTCTAATCACACTTCAATTTCTATGCCATAGGGATGCTCAACTCAATTTTAGTGAAACTGCACAAAATGATCCGATGGTCAAAGGGTTGCAAACTTCATTCCTTCGGAAGGTTCAATCTCACCAGCAAATTAAAGCCTGGTTAGGGTTTAGGGTTCAAGGCCTAGGGACTACATGGATCATTTTTTTGTTTAGCTGTCTCTGTTCCAAAGTAAGTGTCAACTTTAGTACAACTTTGTACTAAAGTTGGCAAAGTTGGCATAAAGTTGAGACACTTATTTTGGAACGGAGGGCGTATTGGCTATGATCTGTGAATCATTGAGATGCAATAGCATGCATGTTAGTCTCCTTTGTATTTGATGGAATGTTGCAACGGGGCAACCTTGGATGCAAGATACATGAAACAGAAGTTGAAAGCTACATAGCATTGTACATTTTTTGCTGCTTTCGTGTTTTCGCTGAGGTGCTGTGTTTTCGCTGATTTCGCACTCCTCCACTGTAAGAGTGGAGAAAATTGTAAAGAGTGGAGACGCTCTAGCTCCTTTCACTGAAACATGGGACATCCAACATCCGGTGCACGTGTCATGCACCAAAGTAAAGTGTACAGTACAAGTGAGACTCAGCACCGTCATACCACCTCAGTAATAATGACCAATGGGCCGTCAAATCACATAGACCCGACAGTAAGTTGGACGGACGAAGCAACCATCACTCTTCATTGAATCCGCTTCTCCCTTCAACGCATGCGCCAGTGAGAGGTCGCGTCTGCTCTACCCGGGCATGAATGCGGCACCGATTCTCTGGAGCAGCGCTGACCGTTTCGGGCGGGAAGCGCGCGCGGGCTATGGAGGGGCCTTGGGTGGGCCAGGGTGGTCAGGAGCGGGTGTGGCAGCTGTCCCGACCGGACGCCCGAAAACGAGAGGAAGCACCCACTCTTGCGGCTTCATAGTTAGTATGTAGTACTACACACCATCTCTCTGTAGGTCAATGTGTCGCTCTCTCTAACACACACACACGCTGTTAAAAAAACACACACACACACGCACACACAGGTTCATAGAATAGGAATATCGTGGGAGTGGGAAGCCATAGGAAGTGAGATAAATGGAGTACGTACAAGAAGAAAAGGGGTACACGCACGTCCGTCGGAGACACAATCGCTGCCTCGCACTATAGCGTTTAGAACACATAAAAAAAGAAGCCAATAATATTTATTTTTTGTTGGCATGTATTAGCAGTTCACTACTTCCCGTCTAAAGAAACAACCAGTGCATGTAACCATTCCTACTCATTTAGTGGTCGTCCATGAATATATTTTAATTAATGCAGATTAAAGTCTGAGTAATTTTGTAAACTACGAGACGGAGTACATTTCTCCACTCATCATCTGCCTTGGTTGATGAGATTTCAAATTTAAGCCCTATAAACCGGAAAGGAGGGAGTAGTTAAAAAATTTGGTCAAACTTTGACAAAAAATATATGACGTGACGTAAAAACCTGGACGGAGGTAGTAGTACGAGATACGGTGGCACACTAACTTAGGCCGAATACAAGTACCCTCTCATTATTGGAAGAGAGCAAAGTGTACGTACAAAGTAATTAAATTTGAATTTCTCAAAAATATTTAAAATTGGAGGATGGTGCAGCCCACCTTTTCGATATTTTGACCATGTGTGGTTCAGTTGTTGTTCATTTCGGAGGGTCGTGTACCACACGTGAACTATAGTAAGCGCGACCGGGATGCGTGCAGCGTTAATTGCGAGTTGACTCCTTCGAGCGTTAAATTTTCTTCACGTACTAGCATTGCCCTAGTATTTTTCTTCACTATGTTAAATAAAGAGTTCCGTTTCATGCACAATTTAAAACAATTTTTATGGAGAGAAAAAGAAAGCCACTCCAACTATATACGCTGCAGCCTCGGCGCTTGTTTTCTAGGGTTCTCTCTCCACTATATATATACACGCTGGAGCCTCAGCGCTTGTAGTTGCTCTCTTCACACTCTCTCACCCTCTCCAGATCTAAACAAGAATGCGTTGGCCTCTCTCTCTCTCTCCCCTCACTGCTGGTCAAAGAGCCGACAGGATCCCGTCCGCCGAGTAAGGGAAGGAGGCTTAACGCTGTCGCCGTCGGCGAGGGAGGGAATCCACTACCGGCGCAGCTGTTCTCTTTCACCCAGCGGCGGCGCAGGAGGGCCTCCGACCCCTTCTTCCTCACTATCGTACATAGTGTGGGCAGATCGGCCTCCGGTTGCCCACTGAGCCACACCTCGAGAACCTTAAGGTATAATTTACTTAATCCACATGCATTGCTCTAGCTGCATGTGGATTTTTTCCGCTTCTGCACTCGAATCTAGGTGTTGGATCAAACAGGAAAGTAGTGGGGAAAGTTGTATAGCATGAATCTAGGACGTGGTTCAAAGAGGAAAGGAAGGGGGGAAAGTAGTATAGACTGGCTATCCAGCACCTACGTTGGTCGAAAAGGAAAAACAATGACAAACGTAGTACGCACATCTGTAACGAACTAATCTTTCTGTGGGTGGGGGACAAGGCTCTAGAGTTTGAGCAGGACTAGATTTGCTGCCCTCACATAGGGAAAGGTGTCTAAAGATAACAAAACTGGGACCAACACAAATATGCTCCTTGGTTGTTTGTTCTTTGTTGCAACAGACTATGCATCACCCCTTTATACATCGGTAGATGCACATGGTGCTGGTGCGTCCACTGTCCCGTACAACTCTTTAGCTGTTGTTAATCTAATAATGCCACTGGAAAATTGAAGCAATGCCACAGTTAAAAGCAAATTACATGCTTAACAAATTTTATTGTTAATATAATCTCTCTATTAATATGAATCAATGCCACTGTTTGAGAAATGCTACTGTCTTGCTTTCTTTCCCATTTAGATAAGTAAGATGCTTCTTTTTGTGGGCTTCTGTGTCATCCACCGTTATTGACCAGTAATTGTTTCCTTTGCACCTCTGTGTAAACAGGGTTATCTACTTCACCTTGTTGCTATTGCGACCTTTTGTTGCACTGCACAAAACACTTTTGCTTTAAGAGTGTTTTGTGTAGTTCAACCAAAATATCACACCGACGACGTTGCTTGATTGCTTGATCTTAGTGGAACTGCACAAGAGGAGATCTGACTTCCTATCTGTGTTGGCAAATTTGTTTCAGATCTTCTTCTTGTGAGTTGTTTGAATTCCACATCATGAGAGGTCAGTAATGGCCTTCTTCCACATGATTGTGCAATGTGCTTTCATATGTTGTGCTACTTATACGGTAATGTTGCTTGATTTTAGTGAACTGCACAAAAGGAGACCAGACTTCCAATCTGTATGTGCACCGTAATATCCCATTGAGGTAAGATAATGATATTTCACAACTGTTGGCCTGTATTTTGCTACTATCATCAGAAAAGTAATGTTGTTGTTTAGTGCTATACTTGTGCTCCCTAATTGACATGCAAAATCTTACATTGAAGGCGAAGCTTGTCTGTTATTGAACCAAGTGATGAAGGGGAAGAACAAGCGAAAGAAGAACAAAAATCAACTCCCGGTGCTGTAATGAAGCACTGGAACTGTGATGACACAAGTAATGATATAGTTTTGCATCTTAATTTATTGCTATGGCTGGAACAAGCAATTGTTTTGCCACTGTGATTTGATGCCACTCTTAATGTAATATGTAATTATCTCTACTTGTGCAAACAGGGATCTTGTTTGAAGATAACATATATTTTAGTGGAACTGCACAAGAAGATGTTGGAAACATTAAACTAATCGAGGAGTTTATAGTAAGCATGGCAACCACAGTAGATAATAACAGATGGTTCCGAAAAAGTGCTTCATCTGCATGCTCTACAAAAAAGCCTCCAGACAAAGGTTGGTACTGGCCCACGGATTTCATCCATATGATTGAGCTTTGTCATCTCTATTGGTGTTGTGCTATTGTTTAGCTACTGTCATGAGAAAGTGGTATTGTTTCACATGTTAATCTAAGGCTGCTAATAAATTGATGCACCGGTTTGCCACCGTTATAGCAACTGATAAAATTAAGTAATAATACAGTTCAAGTTGAACTGCTGTGTTTGGTATCATATCATTTCCTATGAGGACAATGAGGATGCATCTCTTTGTGACTATACATTTCATCAGTTGCTCCCTTTGTTAATGTAATGGCAGTTTTAAATATTTCCTTTCCTTTTTTTCGAGCAAACAAGGATGCTAGCATTTAGTTGTTCTCTTGTCTTTGCACAACAGGATCCTCCTCCTCTGAAGAAGAATATGGAGTACGTGAAGTGCCTAGTTCCGATTATGCCAGGATGAAGAAGCCCCGTCTATCTTCTCATCAGAAGGAGCACTTGAAGGATGGTTACATTACTCCCCACAAGACCAAACTAACTTCAGCTCAGAAGGACTCATGGATTTCCATCTTTTTTGCTGTGATGGGCAAGTACAATGTTGTTCTAGGATTCTTTCTGGTGAGTTCCATTTTTTTAAATGTGTGCTCTGCATGGACTATGTAGGTGCCTGTGTAAACTGTAAATTCATAATACAATTTGCTTTACTAATCACTTTTTTGTATTTATGCAAACAGGGGTGCTCAGCTTGATTTCAATGGGAACTGCACAAAATGTTCTGATGGTTCGTGCCCATTATACTTCATCATGCACAATACATCGAATATTCTCGAATCATTCATTTCCACCTCCAGCCAGAAAATTAGCTACAAGAAAGGAGGTGCTGATATGTTCAAGGCGTTGCAACATATAAAGGGAAAATCATACAGGCTACGCGTGAATTTGGTTGATTTTGGTGGAACTGCACAAAAAGAACAGCTGGTTTATTTAGCACGAGGTGTCATGTCAATGTCCGAACTAATCGCAAACCCCACCCATTCCACAATCGTAGGCATTTGATATTTTGGAATGGGAAAACCTTGTCAAATTTGCTCACGCAAAAAGACACACATTTGATATTTTGGAATGGGACAACCTTGTCAAATTTTGCTCATTGATGTTAGCAAGAAGACATGCGTTTGATATTTTCGAATGGGACGCCCTTTGCTGTTAGCAGCATCGATCAATTTTTCTTTATTCTTTAGTTGTGAAGTAAATATTGGCTCTGACATGTGAATCATTGAGATGCATAATCATCGATTGTTTTGAATGTTCTCTATGAATTGCCAGGCCTGTGAGTTTGATTGCAATGTACAGGCACGCTAAAAAGCTGCTCAAACTTTTTGTACTCTCTCTGTTCTTTTTTACTTCGCATATTAGATTTCTTTCAAGTCAAAGTTTGCAAAGTTGGACTAAATATATATTAGAAAATGTCAACATCTACAATACCAAATATACTATATACTATGAAAGTACATTTCATAATGAATCTAAAAATGTTGATTTTACATTGTGAATGTTGATACTTTTTTCTATAAGATTGGTCAAAGTAGAGATACTTTGACTTCAGACAAAACTTATATGCAGACTAAAAAGGACCGGAGGGAGTACGTGTGAAACTGCTGCAAATGAGGTGATCACCGTGCGTCCTGGGAATAATGCTAGTACGTAATGTTTTGCATGTTCATCCAATGCGAGTGATACAAGAATTTGAACTAATCGAACTAAATTCATTCATACATGGCCGGATTTCATATAAACATGCCGGATTTCATTACATTTCATACATTCTTCAACTAAAAAGGGGTGCGCTGAAGGTATAATTAATTAACGTAATCTATGATCTCCGGCGCCCATTTCCCGTGTCCGGCTGAGCCGAACAAAAGCTTCTTCTCCAGCACAGCTCTCCGACTCCATGTCGCCGCCAAGAAGCTAACCGGCCATCAATGTTCAACCCGCCAAGCTTGGATTCAACCGGAGGGTAGCAGCGGTGGACTTACTTGGACCCGAGCGGCGGCAACCTACCGTGTTCTACTCTTCCTTGTTTTCTGTGTAGCGCAGCCTCGTTGGCAGCAAGGCGGGGCCTCGACGAAGCCGGCGATGTCCTCTGCCTCGTTGTTGGTGGGGCGGGGCCTAGGCGGAGCAGGGCCTCACCGAAGCCGGCGAAGTCCTCCGCCTCGGTGCCGGTGGGGTGGGGCCTCGGCGGAGCCGGCAATGTCCTCTGCCTCGTTGTTGGCGGGGCGGGGCCTCGCCGAAGCCGACGAAGTTCTCTGCCTCGGTGCCGGCGGGGCGGGGCCTCGGTGGAGCCGGCATTGTCCTCCGTCTCGTCATCGGTCTCGCCAAACAGCGCCTCGCCCGCTTCATCGCCCTCTTTGTAGGCGGCCTCAACCTCCGCCACCCGCATGCGGTATCGCCAGCGTGCGAGGCGGCTCTCGCGTGCGGAACGGTACGACTCGAGCAGCGCCTCCTGCTCCGCCCGCTCCGCGGCGATCTGCTCCTCCGCCTGCAGGTGCTCCTAGAGGACATGGTGGTTATAGGCGGCATCGGCCTGCGCCTCCCGGAACTGCTCCTCACGCTTTTGCCTCACCATGTCCATGTATTGCGCACGGGCCTCGCCGATGGTCATGGTGCAATGCACCGGCGAGGATGGCGCGGAGGAAAGGGTTGGCACTGGATCATCGACTACCATGTTCTCCATTGGGACGTCATCGTCCTTCGGCTGCCTACCGGCCAGCCAGTCAGCAGCAATGGCTGCCATCTCCTTCTGGTCCATCGTCCGCCCGTCCCGAAGAGCGCTGGAGCGCGAGGAAGCCATGGTGGGAGTGGTGTGGATAGGAGAAAGGGAACGAAGGCGGATGACTGCGGCTATGGCTGGCGTAGTAGTTTATATAGCAATGGTGGGCGGCAGAGGGACGGACGGGTGGCGCCGGAGTAGCCGCCTCGGCAACCATGTATCATTAATGTGGGCGGCAGATGGATGGACGGACGGCACTTGTGTTGTTTGAATGCGGAGCAATCGCCTGCACCGGGAAGCGGCGCGGGCGACGCTGATCGTTTCGGGCGGAAAGCGCACGCGGGTGAGGGAGGCGGTCTGGGTGGGCCAAGGCGGCCAGACTCATGCTTGGCAGCGGTCCAGTCCAGCAGCCAGACATGCTGGCTCGCCAGCGAGCTCGCCGAGCTGAGCGACAACAATCAGACGATGGACGTGACTTCCGACCAGGAAGGCGCCATCGCCCAAGCCGGTTCATGCCGTGTTCACCATAGAGCAGGTGCGGCCACACTTCAACGTCCTAATGGCGGAAGAGCTACCAGCGCAGGAGGACCTGTGCTGCAACCTCCGTCTCCTCAACGAGCACCGGCTCGCGGGAGGACGAATCGCCTGCGAACAAGCGAACGACAATGCCGTCTTGGACATGTGGCCCTATGATCCTGAATTCCTGAATGAGCAGCGGGCGCTGTATCAGACCATCCGTAGGGCCCGCGAGGCCCTCTTCATCGTCCTTTGAGTTGTTGCGCTCACCGTGGCACCACCATCTCGCGTTGTCAGCATGGTCAACGAACATGAGGAATCAGGAGATGACTTTAAATTGGAGAGGATGATAGTGGGGACCCACCAGGGCCATAGTCGCACGTACGCAAGTGCCTCCTTATTATATACAACTATATTTTTTTTGCTTCCTCCTGGTTTCCTGACATCACGGTACCTCACCATTGTCAACCTATATGGCCAATAAATGAGAGAATTGCACAAGGAGCGGCCGACAGCTGGGACCCAGCAAATCAAGCAGTATTCGTGTTTTTGAGGTGTGAGCAGAGTTTTTCTTGAGCGATGTTTTTGTTGTTGTTCAGATGAGCAGGGTATCAACTGGGCGGGTGAAAGGATCGAGAAGAGGGGTCTAGAGGGGGGGGGGGGATTAGACCCTCAACAAGCAAAAGTAGCAGTTTTTAAGTTCTTCAAGTTGAGGTGGAGTTTTATCACATGTTTAAGCATTCACAATACATTTCAAGCAAGCATGACAAGAGTATGAGCAGCGGAAAGAGTAAAGCATGCAATTTGCAAGAAAGTAAAGGGATGGGATTGGAGTGTGCAAATGCAATGAAGACACGGAGATTTTTGGCATGGTTCCGATAGGCGGTGGTGCTATTGTACATCTATGTTGATGGATACTTCAACCCACGAAGGGTAACGGTTGCGCGAGTCCACGGAGGGCTCCACCCACGAAGGGTCCACGAAGAAGCAACCTTGTCTATCCCACCATGGCCATCGCCCACGAAGGACTTGCCTCACTCGGGTAGATCTTCACGAAGTAGGCGATCTCCTTGCCCTTACAAACTCCTTGGTTCAACTCCACAATCTTGTTGGAGGCTCCCAAGTGACACCTAACCAATCTAGGAGACACCACTCTCCAAAAGGTAATAAATGGTGTGTTGATGATGAACTCCTTGCTCTTGTGCTTCAAATGATAGTCTCCCCAACACTCAACTCTCTCTCACAAATTTGGATACGGTGGAAAGATGATTTGAGTGGAAAGCAACTTGGGGAACGCTAGAGATCAAGATTCTTGTGGTTGGATTGAAATGTCTTGATCTCAACATATGAGTAGGTGGTTCTCTCTCAGAAAATGAGTAGTGGAAATGTAGGCACGTTCTGATGGCTCTCTCTTGAATAGAGAAGGGGGTGGAGGGGTATATATAGCCTCCACACAAAATCCAACCGTTACACACATTTGACCCAACTCGGTCAGACCAAATAGAAGAACTCGGTGAGACCGATTTAGTTCAAAATGTGAACGTTAGGAATTTCGGTGGGACCGATATGATCAACTCAGTGGGACCGATGTGCTAGGGTTAGGGCAAAACCTCATCTCGGTGTGACCGATTGCATGAACTCAGTGAGACCGATTTCAGCAATGAGCAAACAGAGAGTTGGTCAAGCAAACTCGGTGTGACCGGTTGCACATTTCGGTGAGACCAAAATAATTGCAACAGGCAATAGAGAGTTTGCAAGGCGAACTCGGTGAGACCGATCGCTCGTTTCGGTGAGACCGAAATGTTACGAAGGGAAACAGAGAGTTTGCATTGCCATCTCGGTGAGACCGAAATCCCTATCGGTGAGACTGAATTGATTAGGGTTTCTGGCAGTGGTTATGTCAAAGGAACTCAGTGGCGCCGGATAGATCAAATCGTTGGGGCCGAGTTTGACTTTAGTTTTAGGACATATATGGAATTGAGAAAGTGGTTGAGGGCTTTGGAGCATATCACTAAGCACTTTGAGCAAGTAGACCATTAAGCAACACCTCATCTTCTTTTAATAGTATTGGCTTTTCCTATGGACTCAATGTGATCTTGGATCACTAAAATAGAAATGAAGAGTCTTGAGCTTGTGCCAATCTTTGTCCTTAGCATTTTGAAGGGGTTCCACATCCTCTTGTCCATGCCACGCCATTGTTGAACTTTCTGAAATATACTAGATAAAAATATTAGTCCAATAAGAGATATGTTGACATTAATTACCAAAATCACCCAGGGAGCACTTGTGCTTTCACAGGGAGCACTTGTGCTTTCAATCTCCCCCTTTTTGGTAATTGATGACAACATACATCAAAGCTTTAGATAAGGATATGAAAGGTAACAAGTAAAGCTTTGGAAGGACATGTAACATGCATAGGCTCCCCCTACATGTATGCAATAATGCAAAGATAGAATATGAGAGCATGTGAATGCATAAGCATGTCAGAGCAAGCAATGAGTTACATGTATCTTGGCTATGTGCATCAGAGCAAATGATGTAGATACAGGGAATGTACCTTCATGTTCATGAGTCCTTCTTGCAAACAATATGTACATCAGCAAGAGATCATCATGCACATGAGTGTGATGCATATACTTACCTTGTGATCTTGAGCTGGCTTTGGAAGAGATGACTCTGAGAAAACAGGGTTAGATAACATAGAAACACCACTAAACAAAGCAAGTTCAGAAAACTACAAGAGTACCAAGACTGGGATGACATGTAGTGAGTGAGTACTTAGTACTCTATTTGGGTATAGACATGTCCCCAAAGATTAAAGATATGCAATGAATTTCAAAGATTTTCTTCCCTTAGATATGAACTCTTTCTCCCCCTGAAGCTGATATTGGATAATGGGAGAAGGTAGGGTAAGAGAAAATCAGAGCAACCAAAATCAGAGCAAACCAAACATACATTAACATGTCTTTCCCCTCTTAAAGACATGTGACTTCTCTCCTCTATTGTTAATAATCATCCCATGTGATAAGCTTTGATGTGCTCTCTCTCCCCCTTTGACATCAATTTCCAAGAAGGGCTCTTCTGGAGCATGAGTCAAATAGGGTTGGTCCATGAGTCACAGTACAAAGCAACATGTAGTTTAAGATGCTAGAGGATAAGAATCATCGAGTGGAGCTGGAGAAGAATTGATATTTGTAATGACAAAAAGTTTTCTCAGCAGTGAAGTCGGTAACACCGATTCATTTCCATTGGTGACACCGATTTGGCAGTGTCATAGATGATGCAAATCGGTCAGACCGGGTTAGTCCTCGTCGGTTGTACCGATGAACTGTCTACAATGTATTATTGCAGTTCGGTCTAGCCGATTGGCATGAGTCGGTGAGGCCGAGTTCAATACTTAGGAAACAATTTGTCACCCCAGCTCACTTGGCAAATAAGATCTCACAAAGATTTGCAAGGAATTAACTAAATGATTTGCAATGAATTAGATGAAGAAAATGCAGAGAATAAAAAAAAAAGAAATCTAGATGAAGTTTTTTTTTTGAAAAAGGGAACAAGCAAGAAACATATGCAAGAACACTAAGAATCAATGGAGAACTTCATCTAGAATGGGTCGGCGACAAAGTCACCTATGTTAGAGTATATTGACTGAGGAGTCCAGTGATAACACTTGATCGTAGGTCATACTCATCGTTTAAGCTCAAAATGGGGTTACCATTTTTCGTTTAAGAATTTTGATGTATTCACATCTTCTTGAGCTACTTTGACCCATGACTTGGGGTAAAGCTTCTCCAATATGGAATAACATACCTTGGGTGGTGGTGTTGATCTTGATCATGTAGTCGAACTTGTGTTGGATGCTCAAGGTTGATGTAGTTCATCAAGAGTTGGGAGCACCTCTTATAGTTTGAGTTCATCTTCCTACATGGGTTAGACTTGCAAGGAAGAGCACTTGTGTATCCAAAATGACAATCATGAAACTTGATACCAAATGAAATTTGATATATAGAAATTGTCAAAGGATATGTCGTGTGGATTCAAGCTTCCTTGTCTTCATCCACCATATTGTAGAGACTTGGTGATGTAGAGATTGTTCTAGATGTGAGTGATTTGCAATCTCATAGATTTGAGCTCATCCAAGTACCTACAAGGGTTAGATAGCATGCAAGGGTACAGGTATAGATCCAAGACATATGATCATCATCATAAGAGAAATATCAAGGATTAGTCAAAAAGGCTCATGCCTTGCATGTATCCACATGGAGTTTCTACTCCAAGTTTGAGGCATCAATGATGTTCAATTCACCTCTCAAACGGAAAAATACTTTCTCATCAAGTGTTTTGGTGAATATATCCGCCAATTGCTTATCGGTACGAACATGCTTAAGATCGATGTCTCCTTTTGCAACATGATCTCGAATGAAATGATGACGAACTTCAATATGCTTAGTTCGAGAATGTTGCACGGGATTGTGAGCAATCTTAATTGCACTTTCATTATCACAAAGCAATGGAACATGTTTCACATATATCCCATAATCTTTAAGAGTTTGGGTCATCCAAAGTAATTGAGCACAACATGAACCAGCGGCAATGTATTCCGCTTCGGCGGTGGATAAGGATACCGAGTTTTGTTTCTTGGAGGACCAAGACACAAGAGATCTACCAAGAAATTGACACGTACCCGAAGTGGACTTTCTATCAACCTTGTCACCGACATAGTCTGAATCGGAGTAGCCAACAAGATCAAAAGAAGACCTCTTAGGATACCAAATGCCAAAGTTTGGTGTATGAATTAAGTATCTCACTATCCTTTTCACAGCCTTAAGATGACATTCTTTTGGGGCCGCTTTATATCGTGCACACATGCACACACTGAGCATAATATCGGGACGGGAGTCACATAGGTATAACAATGAACCAATCATAGAGCGATAAACCTTTTGGTCAACCGGTTTGCCATCCTTTGTCAAGTCAAGATGTCCACTAGTAGGCATGGGTGTTTTCATACCTTTGCTCTCTTGCATGTTGAACTTCTCGAATAAGTCCTTGGTATACTTTTTTTGGGAAACAAAGGTACCCTCCTTAGTTTGCTTGATTTGCAAACCAAGAAAGAATTTGAGTTCACTCATCATAGACATCTCAAACTTCTCCGACATTAGCCTTCCAAACTTTTCACTAAAATGAGGGTTAGTCGAACCAAATATGATATCATCCACATAAATTTGGCATACAAATAATTCTCCATTAACCCTTTTAGTAAAAAGTGTAGAATCAATCTTTCCAATCTCAAAGCCTTTTTCAATAAGAAACTTAGTCAAGCATTTATACCATGCTCTAGGAGCTTGTTTAAGACCATAAAGAGCTTTGTGAAGTTTGTAAACATGATTAGGTTTCTTAGGATTAACAAAGCCAGGAGGTTGTTTAACATAGACTTCCTCCTCAATTTCTCCATTTAGAAAGGCACTTTTGATGTCCATTTGATATAATGTAATATCATGATGATTGGCATAAGCAAGTAAGATGCGTATGGACTCAAGTCTAGCAACGGGGGCATATGTCTCACCATCGTCCATACCTTCGACTTGAGTGTAACCTTGGGCGACGAGACAGGCCTTGTTGCGTACAACTTGTCCATCTTCATCTTGCTTATTCCAAAACACCCATTTGGTTCCAATGACATTGTGCTTTTCATCGGGCTATTCAACAAGTGTCCATACTTGATTCCTCTCGAAATTGTGTAGCTCTTCATGCATAGCGTTCACCCAATCCGGATCATCAAGAGCTTCTTCAACCTTCATAGGTTCAATGTTAGAAATGAATGAATAATGTTCACAAAAGTTAGCTAATCGAGACTTAGATCGAGTAATTCTGCCGGTTTGAATATCATCGAAGATTTGTTCAACGGGATGATCTCTTGAAATTCTTGCTCTAACTCGTGAGAGCTTTTGTTTGGGTCGGGGTGGAACATCCTCTTCATCATCTTGTTCTTCCTCTTGTCCTTATTCATTGTTGTTGGCATTGATGTTCTCTTGTGGAGGTGGTGAAGGAGGTTGATGAGGTTCATCTTGATGTACTTCCTCGTTTCCTTCATCTTGACGTGTTCCACTTGTGGATGCCTCCAAGTCAACTTGTGGTTCACCTTGGTGTGAAGTTGAGACTTCCACTTGAACGGACGAGGTACTCTCCTTCACCTCCGTTGGGCGAATCTTGCCAATAGACAAGTCTTGAATTGCTTCTGAAGGGTCTTTCTCTCCTACATCAATTGGCAATTGCTCTACTTGCGAGCCGTTAGATTCATCAAACTTCACATCCACCGTCTCTTCAACCTTTCAGGTGAAATTGTTGTAGACACGGTAAGTGTGAGAGTTTGAGCCATAACCAAGTAGGAAACCTTCATGAGATTTAGGAGCAAATTTCGAACGACGATGCTTATCAAGAATGTAGCACTTTGACCCAAATACTCGAAAGTATCCAACTTGGGGTTTGTTACTGGTGAGAAGCTCGTATGCCGTCTTGCTGAGTAGCTTGTGAAGATACAATCGATTTGTAGCATGACAAGCTGTCTCAACCGCTTCCTCCCAAAAGTGTTTTGGCGTCTTGTATTCATCAAGCATTGTTCTCGCCATCTCAATGAGTGTCCGGTTCTTCCTCTCAACAACTCCATTTTGTTGATGTGTGTACATAGCCGAGAACTCATGTGAAATCCCTTCTTCGTCAAGAAAGGTATCCACATTGGCGTTCTTGAACTCCGTTCCATTGTCGCTCCGAACCTTCTTGATCTTCACTTCAAATTGATTTTGGGCCTTCCTAGCGAAGTTCTTGAAGATCTTTTGGACCTGCGATTTATCATCAAGAAAGAATACCCACGTAAATCTGGAAAAATCATCAACAATGACTAAACCAAACGAGTTACCACCGAGACTCCTGTAGGCATTGGGACCAAAAAGATCCATATGAAGTAGCTCAAGCGGTCTTCTCGTGGTCATAATGTTCTTCATGGGATGACTTCCTCCAACTTGTTTTCCTGCTTGACAAGCACTACAAAGTCTATCCTTGTCAAATATAACATCTTTAACACCAAGGATATGATCACCTTTAATAAGCTTATCAAGATTTCGCATGCCCACATGACCTAACCTTCTATGCCACAACCAACCTTTGGAAGATTTAGCAATAAAGCAAGTTCTAGGTTGAGCTATTTTAGTGAAGTCAACAATGTATAGATCACCTCTACGTGTACCAGTAAACACCATATTATGATTATCTCTTCGAAACACTTGGCAGTCTAGTTCAGTGAATAGAACATTGAGGTCAAAATCGGCTAGTCTAGACACGAAAAGTAGATTGTAGCCAAGAGATTCAACGAGCATAACATTTTGGATGGAGCTGTCATGTGAGATGGCCACCTTACCAAGGCCAACCACCTTACCATTTGAGTTATCACCAAAAGTGACATACTTTCGAGGGCCGTCATTTTCAGCGAGCTCACGAAACATATCCTTGTCTCCGGTCATGTGATCGGTACATCCACTATCAAGAACTCATTCCTTTCCTCCAGCCATGTAACCACGAAGGTTAGCCATAAGACCAAGATGTCTCATAGACTCATCAAGATCAAAGTCACTATCATCATCCTCGTCATTGTAGGGGTATTCTCGCGATAGATGCCAGGGGGTGGCTTATCGTGGATGGGGCCGAAAGGACGTCGTCGGGCCCTGGAAGTGGGAATGGGTGCGAGATCGATCACACACGAGACATACCCAGGTTCGGGGCTCTCCAGGGAGATAACACCCCTAGTCCTGCTCTGTGGGGTCTCCGCATGATGACTATGATCAAATGGTGGCTATAAGGTTGCTCCTTGAGCTGCGTTGCTAGAGGAGGAAGAAGGGCAGAGCTGCTACCTTGCTCTCCCTAGCTATGGTGTGTGTGAGTGGCGTGTGTGTTGAACCCTTTGCATTGGTGATCCTGTGGGGCTTATATAGGCCTGCTCCCCAAGGGTACTATGGTAACACGGCCGGGTGTAGGACCCGGACGTCAGTGTCTAGGGTCGCCGGGTTCTCCGCCGGCTGCTGGGGCCCGCCTCTAGAGGGCCTCGCCGGCTACCGAGAATCCAGCCGACAGGTAGGGCCCGCCGCCTGCGGGCCACGCTGATTGCCTTTTGCTGTAGCGTTGTACTTGATGATGAAGGCCGCATTAGGAGTCGTACGGCTATAGTCTCGCCGGTTGGTCAGCGCACACTGTAGCCATGCTCCGTCTCGTCGAAGTAATTGAGCGTGAACTCTGAGGGGAGGGGAGGGCTGGCTACTTGAGGCCGGCCCGCCCCCGAAGGCGCCTTCTTGGGGAGCGCCGTCTTCTGGGAGCTCACAGATAGGTAGGGCCAACCACCTGTAGGCCGTACTGATTGCCTTTTGCTGTAGCATGACCCTGGCTGACGAGGGCCATGTCGTGGGCCGCATGGCTACAGTCCCACGCCTGGCAGGTGGGTGACAGCTTGGTCAGCTTGCACTGTAGCCACGCTCCCCCGGGATTTGGGGGAGTGGGTGGCCCTGTAGCCATGCCCATCTTGTCGTAGTGGTTGAGTGCAGACTCCGAGGGGAGGATGGGCCGTCTTCTAGGAGCCGGCCTCCCCTGAAGCCGCCTTCTAAGAGCGTGCCATCTTCTGGGAGCCGGCTACTTGGGCCTAGCCGGCCCAAGGAGCCGGCTTAGAGTCCGGAAGGTGCAAGGGGCTTTGCTAGCCCCGATGTCTTGAAATGCTAAGGGGTGTGGATGAGGCTACCCATGGTCAATCCCTCCGACTGTAGTCCCCGAAGCTGGTGAGGCGTCGTAGCTCAAAGCCGGAGTGCCTCAGCAGTTTCCTGCTCTGAGAGATCCTGTGCCCTTGCTTTGTCCGACTGGGAGAAGCCGTCCGAGATGAGCCGGCCGTCTAGTGAATTTGAACCGTCGTGGCGGGCACCGAGCCGACGCCACCGGGTGGCGCGCTTGCCGCCCGTTGCTTGCTTGCCACATGGCGCCAGCAGGCTAGGCCGGCCTGCTAGCCCACGCGCGCGACGGGATGTCGCCGCAGGCCTGGGCCCACCACTATAGGGCCTCGGCACGCGCGCGGATCCGCTGCGGCCGAGGTGGGCGATTACGCTTCTGGGGCATAATGATCACGCGTCTTTAAGGTGTGGGATTTACGGGGTCGTGCGGGGCGTGGGCGCAATTAATCCCCACGTTCCCCATGACCTGCCGCTTCGGCTCCGCCGCCGTTGCCATATAAGTAGGAGGGAGGGGGTGCGGCCGAACGCATGCGCCCCCCTCCGCTCTTCTTCTTCTTCTTCTCGCTCCTTGCTGCCGCTGTGCTGTTGCGCCGCCCACCACCAAAGCGCCACCGCAGCTCGTCATTGCCTAGCCTCGCCGCGCCACCGCAGACTCGCCGCCACCCGACCTCGCCGCGCCGCTGCCAAGTCGCCACGAACCATGGCGCGAGGTGAGTGGGACGGCTCGAATGTCCATGATGGGCAAGTCGAGTTCCTCCGTGCGACGCGATGGATGCCCAACAAGGCATGCATGGGGACGCGCCTTCCGAACGTGCGGGAGATCTCGCCGGCGCCGCGGGCCAGTGACTACATCGTCTTCTGCAGCCACTTCCTCCGTGGCTTCGGCTTGCCGGCGAGCGCCTTCCTCTGCGAGTTCCTCGACTTCTTCCGCCTTTAACCTCACCATCTCACGCCCAACACGGTGGTCCTCCTCTCCGCCTTCGTCACTTTCTGCGAAGGCTACCTCGGCGTCCTGCCCACACTCGAGTTGTGGGGCATGTTCTTCTACCTTAAGCTCGGCACTGTGGCCAAGGGCGAGCCGGCCCAGTGCGGCGCTTGCGTCGCCGTGTGGCACACCGGTGCCGGGACCCGATTTCCCCCCGTCGTCTTGCACGAGTCGGTGAAGTTGTGGCAGAAGTCATACTTCTACATCCGCAACGTCCACCCGACCCGTGATTACGTCAACCTGCCGGCCTTTGTGCCTGGCCCGCCTGCTGAACCACGGAACAATTGGGGGCAGCAGCCCAAACCGTTGCCGGCTGCCATCACCAACGCCCTCGACCGGCTTCAGGAGATGACGGACTCAGAGGGGCTCCAGCCGGCGGACCTACTGGCTGCCTTCGTCTAGTGCCGAGTGTCGCCCCTCCAATTCCGACCGCATCCGATCTACGACATGAGCGGCCGCCGGGACCCCTGCTAGATGTCGACGAAGGAGCTGCCGACTGTTGAGGTGGTCCGGCATGTTAATTACTTTTCCAACAGCCAACTGAGCGAGACCGACTGGAGCTTCGGCAAGCCACCGTACAGCCGCGCCAACCCGCCGCCTGCGGTTAGCATCTGGTCCCCTTTCTTTTCTCATGCTGTGCTCTTCATCCGCCCTGACCACCCGAATGTAGTGCAGCACTTCGCCAGCCAGGCAGCAGCCGCCGTGCCGGCTCCTGGCCACCAATGGATGGCGGACCGGGAGGTGAGCGACGTGGGCGACGCCGAGCAGGGGCTGGCCGCGTTGGAGGAAGACGACGCCGCCGGGGGAGGCGGCGCTGGAGTAGGCGGACCCGCAGGAGGCGGCGCGGGAGGCGACATCCGGGACTGGCCGAATGATGATGAGGATGGCGACGGGCAACGCCGCCCTGAAGGCACCGACAGGGCGGGTGCCGGTTCCTTGGCGGCACAGCCGACAGGCGGGGCGCCGACTGGGGCACCCTGCGCGTCTAAGCGCCGCGCCGACGTGGGGATGTTCGGCAGCAGGCCGACCAAGAAGGCCAAGTCGACGGCCACCTCCAGGCGGCAAGAGGCTGCGAAGACGGCTGCCGTCCGGAGGACCCTGAAGGAACGCCCACTGGTGTCCGCGTGAGTTCTCTTACTACTCTTGTCTTGATTGTTTTGTCTTGGCTTTTCCTCTCTTGTGAGTTTCTTATCTTTGCTTGCTTTGCCACGCAGGGCTCCCCTTTTCGTGTCACGGGCTTCATCCGCCTCGCTGATCGGAGCAGCAGGCGGCTCTAAGGAGGCCCGCCGCGTGGACCCGACCACCGCCCTTCGGGAGGCGACGAAGAGGAACGCACGAGAAGCGCGGGAGGAGCAGGAGGCCACGGCGCGACTGGAGGCTGAGGCGGCCACCACAGCGCAGGCGGAGGCTGACGCCGCAGCCAAGGTGCAAGCGGATGCGGCGGCCAAGGCGCGGGCGGAGGCCGACGCCAAGGCCGCGGAGGACCCGGCCAGCAGCGTGGTTCCGGAGGCCACCGACTTGCAGCAGTCAGAGCCACCGGTCCGACTAGAGCAGCCGGAGCTGACCAGGCGGCCCCGGAGCGGGAGGGGACCGACCCCGTCGTCCCGGAGATGGAGGTGGCCCAGCGCGCGCCGGATGTTGGCGAGTGAGGTGGAGGCCATCCCGAAGGGCCGGAGGTGCCGCCAGCCAGCACCGAGCTGGTGACGAGCTGGGCCATGACGACACGCGCCTCCGCGTGCCTGCGCCCGTCACAGGCGGCTTCCACGCCAAGGCCGGCAGAGACCGGGGCCGTGAGCTCACAGGGAGCCGACACCAAAGCCTCGAGCTCTGCTTCGCCTGGTTGGACACCAGGAGCCAGCCCGGCCGCCCTGAACCTCGTGGTGCAGGACGTCCTGGACAAGTTCTCCGCCCACAGCGCCACCCTCCTGAAGGCGAGGAGCGAGATGGTGGCGATGCAGACGTCTGTCCGGGTATGTTCTTAGTCTTGCTTTTTATCTTTGCAATCTCTAGTGGGGGCGCACCAGCGCACCCACTGGGTGTAGCCCCCGAGTTCCAAGACAGCTGTTGAGCAGGCGGGTTGGAACTTTTAAGGCGTGTTTCTGAATGCTGAAGTGTTGCTCTTGCCGCAGGACTACCACAATCTGCGTGCGGCCGCCTTCAATTCATAGAACCAACAGCTTGCCAACAGGACCGCTGAGTTAACCAAGAGCTGAGGTACATAGGCCAGCCATCAGTGGGGGCGCGCAAGCGCACCCACTGGGTGTAGCCCCTGAGATTTGGGCTGACTGCTGAGCAGCCGGGCCGGATCTTCCCGGCGACTTCTTGTCTTTGTTGACGCTGACGGTTCTTCTTTGTCTTTGCAGAGGCCGCCGCCAATCTGCGGAGCCACGTGCATGAGCTCGAGAGCCAGCTTCAGGCCAAGGAGATGGAGCGCAGCCAGGCGGCCGCGGAGTGCAACCGGCTCGAGAAGGAGCTGGCTGACCAGGCGACCCGGCATGCGGACCAGGTCTGACAGCTGAAAGACGGGGAGGAGCTTCTCAAGGCCGAGTTCGAGTCTGAGCGCTCGGGTTGGGCCGAGAGGGAGAAGTGCCTGTCGGAAGACTATGAGGTGATCGAGGCCATGCTCGAAGGTAACTTTTCTTTCATGCTTGGGGGTGCCGGCTGTTGCTGGAAGCCGACCTCTTATTTCTTTGTTTTCTTTTTATGCAGAGTACTTCCCAGACCACGCTGGCGTCATCAGCCAAGCGATCGAGGCACGGCGTGAGCAGCGGAGGCAAGTGGGTGAGGAGATTGCGTCGGACCGGCCTCGGACCTTGGGCGAACAGTTCCGGGCCATCCAACTATGCCTTGTGCCGGTCCGCCGACTGCTCTGCCGCTTTCAGTGCGCCGGGTCCCAGGTCTTGGAGGGGCTCTGGCCGGGTGTGCAGGTGCCCCGGACTCCTAGTCAGACCACCGACTAGTTGGAGGTGGTGGCCGAGTGGCTCGACGCTTGGAAGGGTGCCGCGGCACAGGCAGGCGCCAGGGCGACGCTGAAATTCGTCAAGGCGTGGTACCCAGGCGTGAGTTTGGCTCAGCTGGCCACTTTTCGCCTGGAGGCAACGCCGGAGCTGGAGGTGGAGCGCGAGGCGATCGCCGAACGTGCGGTAGCCCTTGCCGACTATGCCAACGTCAGCGTCTTCGTCCCGAAGCGGGCGAAAGACGACACTGAGTTGCCGCCCTCTTGGTTCGGGCTGAACCCGGACGAGGGGGAGGACCCGGTGGAGGGGATCACCTCTAGCGACGAAGGCACTTGAGCGCGGGGACGAGGAAGGCGATGACGTCGCACCAGATGGCGGAGCGACCAGCCGGACTCAGCCTGACCCGGCCTCGGCCAGCGAGCCATGGGAGCCTACGTCAGCCGCCGCCGACGCCGACCAGGCCAAGACCCGCTAGCCGGAAGCCCCACCAGCCGGTGCCCCAGCCACCGCCGACCTATCCGAGCAGCCCGCCGCACCTTCGGCCTAGGCGGCCCTTTTATCTTCTTAAATTCTCTGTCTTGTACTTAAGAACAAGTTAATCGTGCGCAGTTCCACCCACTTGGGGTGTATTAAACTCTGATGAATGCTGGCCTTGGGCCTTTTGCAATGTAAATAACTTATTTTCACATGCTTGTCTCTCTGCCGGGCTCTGGCTCGGTTTTGCCTTTGCTCTTGTTGGCGTTTTCTTTTGCCGCGTTCCTCTGGCCGCCGCCCTGCCAGCCGAACAGCCGCGCTGTGGTCTGTGGCCAGGTCAGGGACTTGGCTGTTTAGAATAGGCAAGTTACTTCAGCCGCCTAAAGCATAGCTAGTTGAGCGAGAAGCCGGCCGGCCGGCTGCTGGGCAGCCGGACGGGTGAGGCGAGGAGCCGGCTTGGCCTGTATTGGCGTTCTTCCTTAGTCGTTTTTCGTGTGGACAGCGTTTCTGGCCTTTAGCTCTTGCCAGCCGAACAGTCGCGCTGCGAGCTGTAGCTGAGGCGAAGAGAGGGCCTTGGCGTCGGCACACTACTTAGCCGACTTCGGGTGGTGCCAACTTAGGTCAAGGCGGCGAGCCCCCGGGCCGGCTGACCGGGCCCGGATAGGGCGGAAGAATGAAAGAACACATTCATAGGCGAAGCTTATCATATAGATAAAAAGGTAGCCCCCGAGTGTGCCTCGGGGGACCTGTTGTCTTTGCTAGTACAAAAGATAGCATGGTACCTACACTGCATCAACTGTAAAATGGGCGGAGAAGGTTCGCATTCCACGGATGCTCCATCTCTTGGCCGGCATTGTCCCTCTTGCATGCCCTGGGCTTTTGTGCGTCGATGAGGTAGTAGGAGTCATTGCCCAGGGCCTTGCTGATGATGAAAGGCCCATCCCAAGGAGCCGAGAGCTTGTGCTGGCCGGCTGTTCACTGGATCAGCCGGAGCACAAGATCGCCCTCGCGGAAAGCACGCAGCTTGATCTTCTTGTTGTGGTAGTGGTGCAGGCTCTGCTGGTAGATGGCGGTCTGGCTAAGTGCTAGCAGCCGGGCCTCTTCCAGCAGATCGATGCCGTCCTCTCACGCCTCCTTGGCTTCCGCCTCCGTGTACATGGTGACGCGAGGCGAGTCGAACTCGATGTCTGTTGGGATGACAGCCTCGGCCACATACACAAGGAAGAAGGGTGTGAAGCCGGTTGCTCGATTCGGCATAGTCCGAAGACTCCAAAGGACGGCTGGCAGCTCCTCGATCCAGCAGCCGGCGAGCACTCCAGAGGCTCGACCAGCCGGGGCTTGATGCCGGACAGGATGAGGCCGTTTGCTCGCTCCACTTGGCCATTTGACTGCGGATGGGTAACGGATGCGAGGTCCAGTCGGATGCCCTACGTCGTGCAGAAACGGGCCAAGGCGCCTTTGGCGAAGTTCGTGCTGTTGTCGGTGATGATGCTGTGCAGGATGCCGTATCGGACGGTGATATCCGCGGTGAATGTGACCGTAGTCGGACCATTCAGCTTCTTGATTGGCCTCGCCTCAATCCACTTCGTGAACTTGTCCATGGCAACCAGCAGATGGGTCATGCCGCCACGTGCTGTCTTGAATGGGCCCACCATGTCCAGTCCCCATATCGCAAACGGCCAGGTGAGGGGAATGGTCTTGAGTGCAGAAGCCGGCAGGTGCTGCTTGGAGCTGAAGCGCTGACACCCCTTGCACTTGCGAACCAACTCCTTGGCGTCGTCCAAAGCAGTCGGCCAGAAGAAACCGTGGCGGAAAGCTTTGGCGACGAGGGCTTTGGAGGCGGCATGGTGGCCACATTTGCCTTGATGAATATCCATGATGATTGCTATGCCCTTCTCTGGCTCTACGCAGCGCTGGAAGACACCATTCACGTTGCGCCTGATGAGCTCTTTGTTGACAATTGTGTATGCGGCCGCCCGGCGTTGCACCTGCCGGGCCAAGATCTCGTCGGCTGGTAGCTCTCGGCTTACTAGAAAGTCGAGGATGGGCTGCGCCCAGGATGGAGCTTCTACCACTGTCATGACGGCAACTGGTACCAGGGCGGCCGGGTTGGGAGGCGGCGGGTCAGAGCCGGCCGCTACTTACGGCGTCGCTGAAGTACCCGGGCCGACTGCAGCAGTCCCCGGGCCGGGTTCTAGGGTCCCCGGGCCGGGTGCGGGTGCTACAGCCCCCGGGCCGCCTGCAGAAGTCCCCGGGCCGACTGCTGAAGTCCCCGAGCCGGATCCGACTATTCCTGGGTCAGCCGGCACAAAGATGGATTCTGATTCCAGCGAAGGTTTGACAGACGGCTTGTGCAAGCACTCGAGGGAGACGCGAGCTGGTATGGCCTGCCAAGTGGAGCCAATCCGTGCCAGGGCATCGGCTGCTTCATTGTCGGCCCGTGGTATGTGGAGGAACTCGCACCTGTCGAAGTGTCCGCTCATCTGCTGGACGAGGAAGCGGTAGCTAGCCATGTTGGCGTCCTTGGCGTCCCAGTCGCCAGAAGACTATTGGACCACCAAGTCCGAGTCGCCGTAGCACAGAATGCGGCAGATGCCGATCTCCTTGGATAGCCGGAGCCCGTGGACGAGCGCCTCGTACTCGGCCACGTTGTAGGAGGCGGAAAAGTGGATCCGTAGCATGTACTTGAGCTTGTCGCCTTTGGAAGAGGTGAGGACGATGCCGGCTCCCTGTAGCCATGCCCATCTTGTCATAGTGGTTGAGTGCAGACTCCGAGGGGAGGATGGGCCGTCTGCTAGGAGCTGGCCTCCCCTGAAGCCACCTTCTAAGAGCGCGCCGTCTTCTGGGAGCCGGCTGCTTGGGCCTAGCCGGCCCAAGGAGCCGGCTGAGAGTCCGGAAGGTGCGAGGGGCTTTGCTAGCCCCGATGTCTTGAAATGCTAAGGGGTGTGGATGAGGCTACCCGTGGTCAATCCCTCCGACAGTCATAATATCCATGTTCAACATCATCATCATATGAATGATCATTACCTAGAGAAGGCAATTCATTAGATTTATGACCATGACAATGTTCATATTTATGAATTCTAATGACTTGAGTGATGATGTCACTAATGATTCCAACATCACCTTTGGCTTGCATGAGGTCACGAAGCTCAAATAGACAATCACCAAACATAGGATCACTAGAATTCATCTTATTTAAAGCAATGGACTTTTGAAGAATCTCATCTAGATTTTTGAAGGAATAGTTTGGAAAGCATTTCTCGAGGTATTTCCATAGTGTAAGCACATTCAAGTGTAGGCAAGCACACAATCAAGTTTCTAGTCAAGCCTCTAATGATAAGATTAACAGTTCTAAGATTGCGGATCATGTCAAGAGACTCATCGGGGGTAGGATGCAAAGGATCAACAGGAGGTGCACAAGGGCAAGTAATATACTTGTTCAAATTATATTCATTGAAAATCACAAGCATCTCATTTTTCCAAGCATGATAGAACTCTCCATCAAGTAAAGGTACTCTACGTCTAATACTCCCAATCATAGACTCATCCATCTTCCTCCAATGGTGATTAAACCAAAGCAATGGATACCAAAGCTCTGATACCAATTGAAAGGATCGAGAAGAGGGGTCTAGAGGGGGGATTAGACCCTCAACAAGCAAAAGTAGCAGTTTTTAAGTTCTTCAAGTTGAGGTGGAGTTTTAGCACATGTTTAAGCATTCACAATACATTTCAAGCAAGCATGACAAGAGTATGAGCTGCAAAAAGAGTAAAGCATGCAATTTGCAAGAAAGTAAAGGGATGGGATTGGAGTGTGCAAACGCAATGAAGACATAGAGATTTTTGGCGTGGTTCCGATAGGTGGTGCTATCGTACATCCACGTTGATGGAGACTTCAACCCACGAAGGGTAACGGTTGCGCGAGTCCACAGAGGGCTCCACCCACGAAGGGTCCACGAAGAAGCAACCTTGTCTATCCCACCATGGCCATCGCCCACGAAGGACTTGCCTCACTCGGGTAGATCTTCACGAAGTAGGCGATCTCCTTGCCCTTACAAACTCCTTGGTTCAACTCCACAATATTGTCGGAGGCTCCCAAGTGACACCTAACCAATCTAGGAGACACCACTCTCCAAAAGGTAATAAATGGTGTGTTGATGATGAACTCCTTGCTCTTGTGCTTCAAATGATAGTCTCCCCAACACTCAACTCTCTCTCACAGATTTGGATATGGTGGAAAGATGATTTGAGTGGAAAGCAACTTGGGGAAGGCTAGAGATCAAGATTCTTGTGGTTGGATTGGAATGTCTTGGTCTCAACACATGAGTAGGTGGTTCTCTCTCAGAAAATGAGTAGTGGAAGTGTAGGCACGTTCTGATAGCTCTCTCTTGAATAGAGAATGGGTTGGAGGGGTATATATAGCCTCCACACAAAATCCAACCATTACACACATTTGACCCAACTCGGTCATACCGAATAGAAGAACTCGGTGGGACCGATTTAGTTCAAAATGTGAACGTTAGGAATTTCGGTGGGACTGATATGATCAACTCGGTGGGACAGATGTGCTAGGGTTAGGGCAAAACCTCATCTCGGTGTGACCGATTGCATGAACTCGGTGAGATCGATTTCAGCAATGAGCAAACAGAGAATTGGTCAGGCAAACTCGGTGTGACCGGTTGGACATTTCAGTGAGACCGAAATAATTGCAACAGGCAACAGAGAGTTTGCAAGGCGAACTCGGTGAGACCGATCGCTCGTTTCGGTGAGACCGAAATGTTACGAAGGGAAACAGATAGTTTGCATTGCCATCTCGATGAGACCGAAATCCCTATTGGTGAGACCGAATTGATTAGGGTTTCTAGCAGTGGCTATGTCAAAGGAACTCGGTGGCGCCGGATAGATCAAATCAGTGGGGCCGAGTTTGACTTCAGGTTTAGGACATATATGGAATTGAGAAAGTGGTTGAGGGCTTTGGAGCATATCACTAAGCACTTTGAGCAAGTAGACCATTAAGCAACACCTCATCCCCTTTTAATAGTATTGGCTTTCCTATGGACTCAATGTGATCTTGGATCACTAAAATAGAAATGAAGAGTCTTGAGCTTGTGCCAATCTTTGTCCTTAGCATTTTGAAGGGGTTCCACATCCTCTTGTCCATGCCACGCCATTGTTGAACTTTCTGAAATATACTAGATGAAAATATTAGTCCAACAAGAGATATGTTGACATTAATTACCAAAATCACTCAGGGAGCACTTGTGCTTTCAGCGGGCTGTGGCCCGTTTAGCCCAGGCTATTATTTTATGTCGACCAAATATCCAGCCCAGATATTAATATTTTTCAAGCTGAAAATGGCTAGCCCAGCTATACTTTTTTTTTGAGGAATACCCAACCCCAGTCAACTTGTTATTCTCCGCCCCGCTGGGCTGCAAATCTTTCCTAGGAGGGATGCATTAGGCTTAACAAGAAAAAGGGCTTTAAGAAATAATAAATGGGATGTAATTATAAAAACTGGGCTGTAACTATAAAAAATGCACCAAACACGTAATTAGTCAAAAAAAAATTATTTTTGGATTTTGAAAATTTTAATTTCATTACTTGTTGTGCGTGCAATATTTCGTTGGATTTTTACGTAATACAAATTTCTTTTGAAATTATATTTAAGCTGACTAGAAATTTTGGGATAAAAATATTTCGGATCCCATCAAAATGTGGGATTTTTTTATTGAATTCTGTTTTGAGCGGTTGGTTGAAATTATTAATCATTGTCCTAGCTAGAAAATGGGCTGTAACTTTAACAAACTGTAAATGGGTTGTAGTAAATTCCATTAGAATTCAAAAATGGGTTGTACATTCTTATAAATTGCAAATGGGCTATATGTTCTCTGCCACACACTTGTGGGCCTACTAAGTTGACGCGTACGCAAGGCTTTGTCAACTTATAGTCAACACACAGTTCTAGCAGCAGTGGCCGTTGGATGTCCATCCAACGGATGTCCATCCAACGGATGTCGTGCTTCTTCTTCAATCTCGGATATTCTTGCTTCAGCCGCCCAAACCACTGCCGGCGGTACCGCCTGCTACCGCCTCCCGTGGCCGGCTGTGCTGCTGCGTAGGACTTACCGGCCCACCCTATTCCCATCGCCGTCCAGTCCATTCCTCTACTCACCAACACCTCCTGTTATTCTCCGGCGATAGCAGCCTCACACCGCAGCCGAACCAGTGAACCCTCATACTCCCCTCCGCGTGGCCATCCACCTTCCTCGTCTTCCTTGGCTCCGCGTCATTCCCTTCCTAGGCCTCGCCGTCGTCCACCGCCTGGATGTTGTCCGCGCGTCGTGGTCAACGTGGTCAAAGAACAACAGCCATCGGAAGAGGACTCTATGCGGTGAGGCTGACAGATGGACCCACCAGCTACATCTTCGCACACAAGGAAGTGCGTCCATATTACGGGCAAAAAAATGATTCTCCCCCTGATAGCTGGGACCCACCTACTATATCTTCGCATGTAAGGAAGTGCGTCCTTATCCTCCCTGACAGCTGGGACCCACCCAGTCGAAGCATACGTAGCATTTTCTGTCTGGTCGCGAATGTGTACGTACATACTGGTCGATCGGTCTCTCTGCAACGATGCACCATGGCCGAGCAAGCAGCGGCACATTGTAGGATCGAAAGTAGGTCTAGAGGGGGGGTGATTAGACTACTTGACGAAATAAAAATCTAGCCTTTTCCCAATTTTAAGTCTTGGCAGATTTTAGCAACTTAGCACAAGTCAAGCAATCAACCTACACATGCAATTCTAAGAGTGTAGCAGTGGAAAATAAAACATTGCATATGAAGGTAAAGGGAAGGGTTTGGAGAAGGCAAACACAATGTAGACACGAAGACTTTTGGCGTGGTTCCGATAGGTGGTGCTATCGTACATCCACGTTGATGGAGACTTCAACCCACGAAGGGTAACGGTTGCGCGAGTCCACGGAGGGCTCCACCCATGAAGGGTCCACAAAGAAGCAACCTTGTCTATCCCACCATGGCCATCGCCCACGAAGGACTTGCCACACTCGGGTAGATCTTCACGAAGTAGGCGATCTCCTTGCCCTTACAAACTCCTTGGTTCAACTCCACAATCTTGTCGGAGGCTCCCAAGTGACACCTAACCAATCTAGGAGACACCACTCTCCAAAAGGTAATAGATGGTGTGTTGATGATGAACTCCTTGCTCTTGTGCTTCAAATGATAGTCTCCCCAACACTCAACTCTCTCTCAGAGATTTGGATATGGTGGAAAGATGATTTGAGTGGAAAGCAACTTGGGGAAGGCTAGAGATCAAGATTCTTGTGGTTGGATTGGAATGTCTTGGTCTCAACACATGAGTAGGTGGTTCTCTCTCAGAAAATGAGTAGTGGAAGTGTAGGCATGTTATGATAGCTCTCTCTTGAATAGAGAAGGGGTTGGAGGGGTATATATAGCCTCCACACAAAATCCAACCGTTACACACATTTGACCCAACTCGGTCAGACCGAATAGAAGAACTCGGTGAGACCAATTTAGTTCAAAATGTGAACATTAGGAATTTCGGTGGGACCGACATGATCAACTCAGTGGTACCGATGTGCTAGGGTTAGGGCAAAACCTCATCTCGGTGTGACCGATTGCATGAACTCGGTGAGACCGATTTTAGCAATGAGCAAAACAGAGAGTTGGTCAGGCAAACTCGGTGGGACCAATCGCTCCTTTCAGTAAGACTGAAACGTTATGAAAGGGAAACAGAGAGTTTGCATTGCAAACTCGGTGGGACCGATCGCTCATTTCTATGAGACCGAAACATTACGAAGGGAAACAGAGAGTTTGCAATCCCATCTCGGTGAGACCAAAATCCCTATCGCTGGTACCGAACTGATTAGGGTTTCTGGCAGTGGCTATGTCAAAGGAACTCGGTGGCGCCGGATAGATCAAATCGGTGGGGCCGAGTTTGACTTTAGGTTTAGGACATATCTGGATATGAGAAAGTGGTTGAGGGTTTTGGAGCATATCACTAAGCACTTTGAGCAAGTAGACCATTAAGCAACACCTCATCCCCTTTTAATAGTATTGGCTTTTCCTATGGACTCAATGTAATCTTGGATCACTAAAATAGAAATGTGGAGTCTTGAGCTTTTGCCAATCTTTGTCCTTAGCATTTTGAGGGGTTCACATCTCTAGTCCATGTGCCATGCCAATCATTGAACTTTCTGAAATATTTAACTTGAAAGGATATTAGATCAATGAGCTATATGTTGTTATGAATTACCAAAACCACCCGGGGATTAGTTGCACTTTCAATCTCCCCCTTTTTGGTAATTGATGACAACATATAGATCAAAGCTTCGACAAATGATAATATGAATGAAATATATCGTCGATTTGAGAAGTATGTGATAAGCAAGAGCTCCCCCTAAATTTGTGCATTATTTAAAATTTGCTTTTGAACGCAAATGCACAATTGATTAGGATCATGGGTTACTCTTCCATGTCACATACATCTTGGTGGAGCACTCAAAATGATAGAATGTAAAGCACATGCACTCATCACCAAGGGAAACATGATTGATCATACACAAGTATTATAGATAGCATCATTCAAGCACACATTAAAGCATAATGATCAACCACATGATCATAAGTGTATCTCACACACAAGCACAAATAATGTAGCAACCAAACGAACAAAAATCTAGTAGCAAGAGAGGCAAACAAAAGAAAAACACTCTCTCTCTCGAAGTCTAAGATCTATACACTTTCTCCCCCTTTTGCAACAAGTTACCAAAAAGCTCGAAAATGCATAGTGCTATTCGGCACTCTAGGCATGATCTCCGGGAGCTCCTGAAGTGGTCTTCGGGCTGGTGGCTCCGGTGTGCGTAGATGGCATTGAGAGGAGTCCGTCTGCAAAGGCTTCTGCTGATGTCTGAGGAGCTGGAGGACTTAAGGTGCAACAGTGGCAGTTGCTATAGGTGCTGAAGCTGTAGCTCTGGAATCTGTGACAACTAGCTCTGCTGCAGACCTCTGTGCTCTTGGCACTCTGAGAAATGCATCTGTGGTGACTCTTCCT
This sequence comes from Thinopyrum elongatum, assembly GCA_011799875.1. Taxonomy (NCBI): domain Eukaryota; kingdom Viridiplantae; phylum Streptophyta; class Magnoliopsida; order Poales; family Poaceae; genus Thinopyrum; species Thinopyrum elongatum. Next base: position 423,845,434 of record CM022299.1, read on the forward strand.
CTCCTGTCCTCTGCCTCTTCTTGAAGTTGCTCAACTGTGGTTTGGATCTCTGTGACCTTCAAGTCTAGATCATAAAATTTTGTTTCAATGATCCTCTCAAGATTCTTGGTTTTGAGTCAGGATGGCTAGTCCTTTCTCAATCCTCATTGTAGACTCAAGGAGATAAGTGAGCTGATCTTTCTTGGTCTTGAGATTCACAGCTAATACATCTGGCATCTTGGAAGTCTTTGCGGCCTTAGCTTGCTCTCGCTTCTCCTGAGCCTCTACAGATGTAGGATGTGATGCATCCATGACAACAACATTGTCCTCAAAGTCTGGCCTCAGGGGAAGGTGTTCTCTGCCTAGTAGATATGTGCCTGTTCCCATCTTGGAGTTGATGAGCATCTGAATGTGTGGGGCATATCCACATGACCTCTTCTGATCAGCAGCAGTTCTCTTGATGGTTTCAACAATCAAAGTCATCACCTTGAACTTCTCTGGCACATCAAACATATGCAGTAGGTTTATCGAGTGACCTCTGATCATCCTGTCATCTCCTGACTTGGGCAACAAAGTGTGCCTCAGTATAGTGTTGATAGTGGGCAGCCCTGACAGCAGATAGTAGATGGAGCCAAACTTGTGAGACGCCAAGGCATGATCAGGAATTTCCTTGTACATGTGAGCCATGGAGTTATGATCTTTCCTGGGCTTGGCATAGACATCTGTGTCATCTTCACCTTCTTCAGGGGCATTGATCAACTTGGCCCATTCTGCAATAGATGATTGGTATCTTGTGCCTTCAGTCATCCAGACTATCTTGCCATCCGGATAGAAGTGTGCAGTTGAATAAAATTGCATGACCATCTCATCATTCCATTTAGTCAGCTTATGACCAACAAACTTGTCAACTCCATTCATCCTGAAACTCTCATGAACTCCAGGGAAGTAATCTTCATTGTCATCAATGAATTTCCAGTCAACCCATCTCATGGCACTAACTATGGGCTTCTTGTCCAAAAGAACTGTCTCATAGAAGTCTTGCTGCTCCTTGGTGTGAAATCTGTAGTCCACAGCTGTCCTTCTCCTCACAGCATATGGGTCTGTCTGTCTCCACAGTCTGAGACCTGCATCCTTTCTCAACTTCATGTTTTTAGCTATGGGATGATTGTCATCATGATCTGGAATTTTTGGTTTGAGCTTCCTGAGCACTTGCTGCTCCTCATCCTCTTGAAGTTCAGGCACTGGGCCTTGTTCTTTTCAGTAGCTAGGATGTTTCTGGTGGATCTCTTGGGTGCTGTAGGCTTTGGGACTTGAGCTTGGGCAAATGGCTTTGGTGCTGTCTTGGGCATAGATGAATCAGCCCCAGACTTGATTGCATCTCCCATAAGCTTCTGAGACTTTGGTGCTTGCTCAACAGCTTCTTCCTCATCATGTTCATCTGGATCTTTCATCATTCATGATCTGCCAATAACTCTGGCCATGGTCTTCTTGACCCTTCCCTTCCTTTTCTTGGCTCCAGCAGCCTCTTCTTCTCTTGGTTCAAGAGTGAACTCCATAGTTTACTGAGTGGAGGCTCTGGCTTTTGACATAGGCACTCTCTTGGCAGGAACTTTCTTCTTCTTGCCAGGCTTGGTGGCAGCAGCAGCAGCATACTCCTTCTTGACTACCTTCTTCTTTGAGGTGACCTCCTCATCAACCACAAAGTCCTCATCTTCAGAATCTGAGGTTCTCTTCTTCCTTTGCCTAGTTGCAGCCTTAGGCAAGTTGCCTGGGGTGCTTCTGCTACCCTCATCATAACTGCTATTGGAGGACTAGTGCCCTCACTAAGATTTGCTTGCTCCTCTGACCTGTTCTGGCTGTCACTATTGTCTGACATGGCTGACACTGACCCTGTGAATAGATAGGTATAGGCAAAGTAGATGAGCATCACAAACTACAACTATTTTGGCAAAAAGTTTGACTCAAAAACTTAATTTTAGTTTTCTACAGAAAGCCTTTCGGAGCTACCGATATGACTAACTCGGTGACACCGAAGCAACTTTGGAGTCTAAACAGGCAGTTTCAATCAGACCGAGACGCAGTTCGGTGACTCTGAGATGCTAGGGTTTCACAGAGAAGGTAAACTCGGTCACACCGATTCATACACTTCGGTCAGACCAAGTAGTACATGTGCAATGGCCTGGGCCAAATCGGTGAGACCGAATACTTCAAATCGGTCGGTCCGAGATGAGTTCGGCGGAAACCTAACCCTAAGTTTTTTCATCAAAACTAATCTAGAGGAAGTTTTGGTTGGATATGATGATCTCAATCGTGGCTAGAAGCATGACATTAACCTTTGTGCAAGAATCAGAGTTAAGGAATACACAAAGGGATCGAGTCTGTACCCTAACTTGGCGGCGGACTCGCTACGGCGACAACGGCGGCGAAGAATCCCGTTGACAGCGGCGGAGACCAGCTGCAGGAGGGCGCTAGCGATGACGGCGACGATCCGGAGACCAAGGGGGCGGCAGAGCTGGGCAGGCGCGGTTGGGAGTTTGAAGGAATTTCCAAATTTCAACCCGCAGATATATATACCCAGTCACTGTCGGTGTGACCGAGTGGAACGACTCGGTGGCACCGAGATGCAGAATCGCAAGCAGTTACTGCAACTCGTTGTGACCGAACTGTTCTAATTGGTTACACCGAGGTGAAAACCTAGATCAACCCAATGATTTTGGTGAGACCGAGATGGATGAATCGGTCAGACCGAAAGCCATTAAGAGGTTTTGGAAGTTTAAGCCCTTGACGGATCGGTGGCTCCGAGTGCTCCTCACCCGGAGGGTCCGAATTTGACTTGATCAAACTTTGTGATGTAGCATGAATAGAGTTTGAGACGAGAAAAGCATAGATAGCTAGAGGGAGTACTTAGGCATTCTTGACCATCCATTTGGCAAAAAGAAAAACCAATCAATCAAAACAACAAATGGATGTCCTCGAATGGAGAAAATTATGCAACCAACATGCTCACACAATAAGATAGCAAATGAAATATGTGGCAAAGCATGCACAAACACTCTAGCATCTATCAAGCAATTGGCGATGACTAGGTCATCTATATATGAGTATATTGACTTAGGAGTCAAATGCGAACATTTGAGCATAGGTCATACTCATCATTTAAGCACAAGTGGGGTTACCACTTTTACATAAAGCATTGTTGTGTTCACACCATTGGAGTTGCTTTAGCTCAATTCTTAGAGTAAAGCTCCCCCTAGATGTGATATCCCCCCTAAGTGGGATGAACTAACCTTGGGTTTTGTCGATGATGACTTCATGTAGATGTTGAAGATGTGGATGCTCAATGTTGATGTAGATCATTTGGAGCAATCCATTGGAGTGAGTTGCACTTTCAATACCTACATGGGTTAGTCCCACAAGGAACACACAAGGATATCCATAGACATAGAGTGAAATACACATATGATGTTGTCCATGAAAGCATTAGGTTACCTTGTCCCTTGTCTTACCAACAAGAGGGTTTGTGACTCCTTGAACTAGTGCAAGATATGGAAGTTGATTGCACTTGTCCTTGCCAAAATGAATATGAGTGAAGTATGTTGGCGGAGTCACCCTCAAGAACTCTCTATTTCTTCTTCTTTGAGACCCACATCACCTTGATGGAGATCCTTGGAGTTGTAGTCGTACTTGATGTAGTCTTGGGAACCCACTTGACCAAGGCCTTTGGAGCTTCTTCAAATGAATCAATCTCCTCTTGAAGCTTGTCCTTGCCTTTTAGCTTGTGGTCTTATGGTGGAAGATCATCTTAAGCTTGTGTTCCATCAAAAGAAGTGGGGTCATACTTCTCTTGTTGAGGAACAAACTTCGTCTTGGGGTATTGATCTTCTTCCCACTCAACTCCATTGGCATTGAACTTGCGTTCAAAACCAACACCTTGATTCTTCCGGTGCCTTCCTTGCTTCCGTATAATCTCCTCAAATTGCTTAATTCCGGCAAGGCTCTTGTAAACACCTTTCCCTATAATTCCCTTCAATAAGCTATTTTCTTGCTCAAGTGTAACTTGGCTAAGAGAATCATTAGTGGAATCAAGAGAACTACTAGAAGCAACAATATTGGATTTAGCATGATTATTGTTACTACTAGAAGAAGAATCTTTCTTGTTCTTGTTGCTAGATTTTACTTGTGGCATGTAAGTAGACAAGAGTAAATGCTTGGCAATGTAAGAAGAACTTTTCTTACGAAGATCATCATTGATTGCTTTTAAGAACCCATGCTCTTGCTCTAGATTGAGCTTTTCAAAGCGTAGCTTCTCATGAGTCTTTAAAAGCTCTCGATGATCCTCTAAGGTAGTTTCATGAGCTAACTTAAGCGTGTTTAATTCTTTAGTTAGACGCTCAATCTCCTTCTTATCATTGTCATTCGTTTCATCTTGATTAGCATGATTAATAGCAATTTCATCATAGTTTTCATAACTAGAGTTGTCAACAAGTAAATCATCATCACCTAGCAAATCATCTTCATCACTATTGAAATCAATATACTCGGGGTGTGATACTTTGGGGCCTTTAGCCATGAAGCATCTTCCAATTCCTTCATTTGGTGAGTCAAATATGTCATAGGAGTTGGATGACACAAGTGCAAGACCGGCAACACCTTCATCTTGAGTATGTTCGGAGTCGGAGTGATAACTTCTCTCGGAGAGGTTGTCGGAGTCGGAACCGTATACCCATTCACCAACAAGAGCTTGATGTCTTCGTCTTTTGTAGCTCTTTGATGACTTGTCCTTCCTTTCCGAATCCTTGCTTCTTTGAGAGGGTCTTCATTCATAACAATCATCTCTACTTCTTCTCTCTCTTGGAGGCAATTGCGATCACGACTAGAAGATCTTTTGTCATTGTAGGACCTTGACTTAGAACTTCTCTCTTTGCTTCTACTCTTGTAGAACTTGTTGAAGTTCTTCACCATTAGGCTCAATTCTTCATTGAAGGCTTGTTTCTAACTTGATGTTGTGGGAGCATCACATGAAGCTTTGTAAGAACCACTAGACTTGTTGTGAAGCTCTTCCTTATCCTTATGTGACATCTCATGAGCAACAATTCTACCAATGACTTCCGTTGGCTTGAGATCTGTAACACCCCAAAAATTTAATCATGTTTTTACTAAATAAAAATTTGGCCAGAAATAAAATTTTGAATTATATTAAGTCTTTTGTTATTTTTAGAGTATTTTCTGCCTTCTGTTTTTCAAAAATTCTTCCCTCCATATGGAAAATTTTGAAAATAATGTTGTGGCTTTGGGAGTTTTCTTAAACCATTTCATTATTACTTTAACAACAGTAGGAATCATTTTCATAATAAGAATTTTTCCCAAAACAATTCTTTTAATAGCTTTTTCAATATTTTAAATGCCTCTGTTGCACTACAACTACTTTAAATAATTCTTTCAAAATTCCACAAAAATTATGAGGGGTCATGTGATGCCTATATATCACTTTTATGCAAAAACCCATCTTGGTCTTTTGAAAATTTTGAGTAAAACTTCCTCTTTTCTTTTCTGGTCCAGATCCAACTTTGCACTACAACCTCAACTTTCCTTGGCCCAAAAATCCTGAAGTTTGTCCCACTTATAGTCCTTCCAACCAAACACTTAAGTCCAAAATTTTACCTCCATTGGAATCTTTTTAGTTCACCAAATATTCCTCTGTAGTTTCTGTCCAGAAATGAAATTCCCTCAAACTTGCACTAGCAAGTTTTGCATTCTGCCAAACCAATCACACCACCATTTTATTCATCTAAGGAGACACCATCCTGGAAAATTTCATGCCCAGAAAAGCTTCCTAGATACCCCTAGCATTCTGTCAAACAGGTGCGGTGCATGGCAGAATTTAGCAAAGCTTTTGTCATGCATTGCACACCTGCTTCCCTGGCCATTTTAACATGTCCACCAGTCTTGCTATCTAAAGGATCCCCACCCTGCTAAGTCACCCTTGCAACCGACACTTATAGATGCCACTGGCATTGCCTCGAACAGGTTGTGCGCGTGCACGGAGTGCGTCCAGAGCACGTGTTCTGCAGCCTCTGGCATCGAGCTCTGCCGCTCACCCTGCTGCATCCCCTGCTTGCTCGAGTCTTCCCCTGGATCACCATGTCACCCCTGGTCCTCGCCGACACCTTTCCTTGGCTCCTAGTGCCGACCCCCACCGCCTGCACCGGCCTCAACTGCCGTAGTTAAGGCTGCCGCTGCAATCCACTCGGGGACAGCACCGACCGAGCCACCTGGTGCTTCCCGAGCTCATCCACACCGCGCCGACCTCATCGACCACTCCACCGACCCGCCGACCTCGCCAACTACCTTGACGGTGCCATAAATGGCCGCCGCCGTCGTATCTTCTCAGGGAAGCCACGGAACCACCCTCCCCGCGCTATATAAACTCACCTCGGCTCCCGCAGCTCCGGATGATCACTCCTCACCTCTCTGAAATCCACCCCGAGCAGTCAAGCAAGCCGAAGCGGTTTTCTTCACCGTCTCCGGAAGCTACGGTCGCCGCCACCTCACCGATGATTCCGACGTCTACAGAGCTTCCCCCTCCTCCATTTCTTCTCCTAAAGCCCCCACTCGACCCCATGGATCCGTTCCAGCCGTCAATTTCGCCGGATGTAGCCTGTGGGTGAAACGCCCAATTTTGCTCCCGCCGGAGTCCTTCGGGCAAGCTCGCCGATGGCAACCGCTCGCTCCCCGGAGGGCGTGCTGCACACCGGCGGAACCACCTCGGTCTCCTGGACCCCATGGTGGGCTCAGCTCGCCGCGGGACGCCGCCCTTCGCTGGCGCCGGTCGCCCTGCGCCTCCGCTCTACCATGGGAGAGAGACGGCCAAGACGACCCCGGTCAAACCCGACAAGTGGGGCCGCCCGTCAGCCTCACAAGCTGCGGGTCCCGCCGTTAAGTGGACACGGGTTTTCTGCAATTTCGTGTTCGCACGACGAAAGCGTATTCCAGCAATACGCCATCAGCGTCGACTGACCTCTTCGCACGGCCGAACAGCTGGGTCGGCTCAGTAACACCAGTGGCTATGCAGCGCTCAGGGCGCCCCTCTGCCTTTCTCGTTTTCTTTTATCAGTAGTTTTCCATTATTTCCACAGCAGTCATTTTGCATCCAAATTGGATGATTCAAATTTCTGTAGATTCCTAAAATCATGCCCTATTATTCCGGCCTAGGTGAACATTTTTCCTAAACTCAGTATCTACTGGATCAATTAAATAGTCCATTTCTTTAATTAACTCAGCTTAGAAATTTCATAAGTAATTCATATGAACTCCAAATAATTTGATTCTTTTTCTGGTATTTCTAATTTTTCATCTAGTTTATTTTAGTATTTATTTCAAAAATTTCCAAACAACTTTTTAGTACTGTTTTTGAATTATGTGGTAATTGCTATAATCTTCAAAATAGGAAAAATGGAGGGAAGAAACTTTTCAAACTTTTGGAGTGCACCCAATATCTCTGCATACTAAAGGCAAGCATCTTGAACACTTGATATGGTGGATTGCATAGTTAATATTTGCACCATGATTATGTTGAGTTCATATAAAGTTGGCATATTGATAGTTATGCATGCACGACCCCATGAAATATTTTACTTTCATTTAGGCTTGAAGTAAGAGTAAGCATGGCTATTTTTCTTATGTCACATATGCCTGTGCCGGTCCGGTCTAAACTGCCGGAAATAATCAGTCACGAGTAAAGTGACCGTGAGACTGAAATTTCTCGTGGCGACGAGAATGATCAGTAAGGGCATGTCGGGACATGCCGGGTGGTGATGCTATTGGGTATCACCAAGGAATATATTGTGCTAACCACTGAGGAAAAATTGAACCTCCTGAGTCGACCGTAGATCGAGTCTTGTTCCGGTAACCCCCATACTTGATTCGTGTTGCCACTTGTCCCTGCCATAGGTGGGGTATGGTTCAGTAAGTTGTTAACCCCTTTCCGTGCACACGCCACATAGAGGGCTACGATGAGGGTTTCCATGTTGGTGGACTAAATCCTGTCATCGGGTCAGGGGGCATGGGTGTTTCCAGTTGTGACTGAGAGGGGGGCACCCCTTGTAATCCGCGCGTATTAATAGTGATCCCATGCAGGATGTTGGTCTCTCCGTCTTAGAGTTTTTCTTGAACAATGCTTTGGGTGATTCCTAGCATCCGGAAAGTTAATCTGGTGTGTGCTGGTCAGGTGTGTTTTCAACCCAAAGACCGTAATGGGAATTAGTCAGTGTCACGGTACTGACTAAAGAAATCCTTTACTTGTGGGTAAAGAGTACACCCTCTGCAGAGTTTAAACCTATTCGAATAGCCGTGTCCGCGGTTAAGGGCTATAGTCTGGGTTGGTCAAGTGTCGGTCTTAGTGTCGGTCTTCGGAGGAAAATAATTAAATTGAGCCTGAATTACTTTGCAGGATAATTGTTGTCACCCTGATGCTACCATGAATATTTTGTGCATGTTAAATATTATTATGGTTATGCATATTATTGAGGACTAACCCATTTCTCTTATTTTTATATTTCCTGAGTGTCTCAGGGGCTGGCCAGACTACCCCGGGCACTCAATTTTATTTTCAAGACCTCTCGTGGCGTCTCTCGAGTTAACAGGCGGTTCCGCCACTACTCTTGTGGACACCCGATTGGCATTTCTCTTCAAGTCCGACCGTGGCGTCACTTGACACCCGACTGGCATTTCTCTTTAAGTCCGACCGTGGCGTCACTTGACACCCGTCTGGCATTTCTCTTCAAGTTCGACCGTGGCGTCACTTGACACCCAACTGGCATTTCTCTTCAAGTCCGACCGTGGATCACTTGACACCCGAATGGCATTTCTTTTATTTTGCTGATTGTCACTTGGGCTGGCTAGACTACCCGTGGCATTCATTTGCTTAATTTCTACTAAGTTCGATCATGACTAACATGATATGTTCACGTTCATATCATTTTATTGTCATGACTTAAATTTCAGTCAGCATGAGCATATACATATAGTTTGGCTCATCATGATCATAGATTTTTATCTGCTGCTTTCGGTATATCATCTGTTCATGATGTTTGCGAGTACATTCAAACGTACTCATAGGCTTGTCCCTGGCTATTTACTTGGCCAGGTCGGGATTTCTTCGAGGAGTACCACAACGACGACCGTGCGGAGCCTAGGATAGCAGCCATGCGGATAGGAATTATCCGGGTCAGCTGTTCCTGTGGGAATGGAGCCCCATCGACGTTGGAGAGCCACGAGTCATTTCCGTCGTTCACCACCGGAATCACTGTTGTATCATTAGACCTTTATGGTCTTGTATCCAATTCTTGTAATAGCTTGGTAATTCTGTAACAAGGACGTGTCCACCAGTAATAGTAATCCTGGGTTGGTGATGACACGAGGGGTTAATTTTTGGGATTTTGTGTCTGTAACACCCCAAAAATATTTTTCTAAAATATTTGAAATCTTTCCTTTAAAAATAAAAGTTTTGAAAATCATTTTTTTGACCATATCACCTTTCTTCAATTTGAAAACCTTTTCAAATTTTATTTGGGTTTCAATTTTCTTTAATATTCTGTTTTGAAAGGTTTAAAATTATATGGAAAATTAATTTGGGGGTTTTCAAACAATTATTTTTCAGCCAGAAAAGTTTTGGGGATAATTAAATTTTCAAAATAACCTTTTCGCCTCCTTTTAGCCTTTCTAAAATCCATCCAACAAATTTTCTTCCACTCCAAAATTATCCCACAAGCCAAGCACATCATCTAGGGCAGTATCCAAACCTCTCCTACCCCACAAAAATATTTTTCCCCATCAAAATAAATTCCAAGATTGGAATTCATATATTCCATCATTCCTTTGGTTTACAAAGGAACCACCATTTCTACACGGATTCCACCTCCACCAAAATTATCCCAACAAATATATGGTACCCACAACCCATTTTTCCAAAGACATGGGGTACCCCAGTTCAAAATTTTCAAATCCCACTCAATTCAAATTTGGACCAGATTCAATATTTCTGATCCAAACATATTTTTAAATGCTCCAAAAATTCCCAAACTTTGCCAGGCCCTCTCATATGTATCAACACATCATCACAAAAATTGCCACAAAATCTAAAAATCCCCAGCACTCTCTGCCTTACACCATATGAGTAATCAAGGCACTGTTCATAACTGAAATGAAATTCAGTTAACTAAATTTCGTCAGGAAACAGAGGGAAACGGTGCCGTGCACCCCTTCCCTTCCTTCTCCTTCACGGCGACGCCAAGATCATCAATGCCTCACCCTTCCGTGGCCCACTCCGCAGTCACTCCTCGCCGGTGAGCTGGCGGCTGGCCGGTGCAACGCCCTGCACCGTGCTCATCCGCTGCGGACGAGCAGAGTCACCTCGGCCACCAACTCCCATTACTGCGCCGCAGCCTCCCCGCCTACCTCCAGCTCCACGCGTCGCCCCTCTCTGCGCCATCGCCGCACCGCCCAAACCTCTGGACCCCTCCTGGCAGTTGTCGGAGTTTGTCCTCGCCGCCGCACCCGTACGGGACTCGTCCCGTGGATGAGGCCGAAGCGCTCGACCTCGATCGCGCTGGCGTCTCCAGAAGACTCCACCGCCCTCATTAACCCTCACCGTCCCTGACCACCGCCCAAAACTACCTTGCCAACCGCCGTAACTCCGGCGTGATCCGAACCTCGCCGGACCGCCTCGGATCGCCTAAAAAAGGCCCCCCCGAGCTCCACTCGCTCCATCCATCGCCTCCACCACCCCCCAATCGCCCTCACATGCACTCACCCGACCTCGGGGAGGTCTTCTTCTACCCCTCCGGCCACCGCTCCGCCGCCTCTATCACCGATCAGTTCGACGCCACTACGCCACCACCTTCACCCAAACCTTGCCACTAGCCATCTTATCCACCAAATCATCAATCCCGTGCTTCAATTTCATTACCGAGCCCTCTCCGGCGAGCTCCAGAACCACCCGAGCCACCGTCCGCCACCATCGACCTCGCCGGTGCTCAGGTGCTCCTCGGCGACCACCACCACCACCACCCACCGACGCGCCACTCCACCCGGATCATGTTCCGACCATCGCCGCCCTCTGGGACGCCGGCGATCGTCGCCGGTGACCAGCGCCATCTCTCTGTCCTTACGCGCGAGCGCAGTTTAAATCCGACGGGTGGACCCCACCTGTCAGCTCTCTCTCTTGTTTCTGTGTTAAGCGAAGGCGTACTCTACGCTTTTACGTCTTCTCCACTGGAAGGCGTATTCGCTACCGAAACGTTTTCTTTCTGTTTTTATTATTAAGGCAGAGTTGACTGCAACTTTGACTGCATGTAGCTTTTAAACCATAAGTCCAAATGACTTGGTTCTTTTTCTGTTATTCTTATTTTTATCTCTTGTTTTTTAGTATTTATTTAGAAATATTTTGAGACAACTTTTTGTACTGTTGTCAAATTTTTTAATTTAAGTTGAATTTGAATTTTCAGAAAAAGAAGAGGGAAACTTTGCCGAGAATTTTGAAGGGTTTTCACCTGACTACTTTGGATAAGGCAAGCATTATTGAACTTGGGATATGGTGATTGCATTTGCATGTTTGCATCCGTTGGTATTGCACCATATGTATCACAAGTGCATGCATGTTCAGTCATATCATTTTCTTACCCATGTCTTGCACTTCACTCAAGTAAAGAATCTTTCTAACATGGTAAAGTTGTGAGTATTCGGGGGAGTGTCTCCTGACTTGGACGTGCCGGTGGGCACGGGCCATTACTTTTGACACGGTGGTGTCACGTGACTATGTGGAACATACCGGTGATGATAATAACACCTCCTGAGTCGGCCTAGATCGAGTCTTGTTCCGTTACACCTAGCTGGATACCGTGCTGCCACGGGTCCTTCCGCAAGGAAGGTACGGCTTAGTAAGTTGATAACCCCTGTCTAAGTGCACACCGTACAGAGGGCCACGATGAGGGTTTCCAGGGCCTTGGACTAAATCCTGTCATCGGGTCAGGGGGCATGGGTGTTCCGGTTGTAAACGAGAGGGGGGCACCCATTGGAATCCGCGCATATTAATAGTGATCCCATGCAGGACGTTGGTCTCTCCGTCTTAGAGTTTTTCTTGAATGATGCTTTGGGTGATTCCTGGCATTTGGAAAGTTAATCTGGTGTGTGCTGGTCAGGTGTGTTTTCAACCCAAAGACCGTAATGGGAATTAGTCAGTGTCACGGTGCTGACTGAAGAAATCCTTTACTTGTGGGTAAAGAGTACACCCTCTGCAGAGTTAAACCTATTCGAATAGCCGTGTCCTCGGTCAAAGGGTAGCTGGGTGGGTCAAGTGTCGGTCCCGGTGTCGGTCTCCGGAGGAAATAATTTTAATATGCCTGAAATATTTTGCAGGATAATTATAGACACCCTATTGTTACCATGAATATTTTATGCATGTTCATTATTATTATGGTTATGCATATTATTGAGGACTAACCCGTTTCTCTTATTTTTATATTTCCTGAGTGTCTTAGGGGCTCGCCAGACTACCCCGGGCACTCAATTTTATTTTCAAGACCTCTTGTGGCGTCTCTCGAGTTAACAGGCGGCTCCGCCACTACTCTTGTGGACACCCGATTGGCATTTCTCTTCAAGTCCGATCGTGGCGTCACTTGACACCCGACTGTCATTTCTCTTCAAGTCCGACCGTGGCGTCACTTGACACCCGACTGGCATTTCTTTTATTTTGCTGAGTGTCACTTGGGCTGGCTAGACTACCCGTGGCATTCATTTGTTTGATTTCTAATAAGTTTGATTATGACTAACATGCTATGTTCATGTTCATAGCATTTATTTGTCATGATTTCACTTCCAGTTAGCACGAGCATATGCGTCCACTATATCTTTTGTACACAATGTTTGCGAGTACATTCCAACATACTCACTGGCTTGTCCCTGGCTATTTACTTGGCCAGACTTGGAGGAGGATGAGCTTGTGGAAGAGGATTGCGCTAGCGAGCCCAACGCTTAGAGGAGTCCCAGTCAGTCAACCTGTGAGATAGGAGTCTACCACTTGTATCATCCGCCGAGCTTCCGCTACACCAATAAAATAGTCAAGCCTCACATTGACGCTTGGCTCTATGTTATTGTACTTGTATTGTACCACCACCACACCACTGTCATATTCCGCCACTGCCATCTATTGGCAAGTTGTAATAAACTTTGTTGAGCCTCAGACTCAACCCTGTGTAATATTATCTTGTACTGGTTATCTGTATCAAGGAAGTCCACCAGTTGTGTTGATCTTGGGGCTGGTGTGACTTAGGGCTATTCTGGGAATTATTCTCATAAATGGGCCCGACAGGACTTGGTATCAGAGCCAGGCTGACTGTAGGAAGCCCTAGGCACGATCGCTAGCACTCGAGTCAGTACTAACATTTTTAGCATGCATCTCATGCATTGTAGCATTTTTCCCATGGTCATCATATGCACATGATATGACTATTTGGATTTTTGTCTACTGATGTAGATGTCTGGCGGCAACTGCCCATCCCAGATTTTCGCCAACGAGCCTGCGGGATTTTCCCGTCTTCTTACCATCATCACTAGAGATGCGATGAGATCTCCGAGCCGTCCAGACTATGTACCAGGCTTCGGTATATATTCGGGGTGGAAGTACCTTGTCTTTCCGCAACTACCGTTTTATGGGGAGAGTCATGCCCTCTGAGAGGCATGCTATCCAGATGGCCGCCCGTGAGGCTATTGCTCGTCTCAGGGACATCCTGCCTGTTATGCAGAACCGGCCCTATCACTACCTTCCGTGCCATGTTCCTTATACCAACCATTATGCTTTTTCCTGCACCGCAGGAGAAAGGGATGAGGCGATCGAGCCCCTTGTCCAATATATCATGGCACTAGAGTCGGTCTTCACCGCACTGGTGGACGACCATCTTGCTGCACGAATGGACTTGGCTCATGCGAGGATCACTCGCAGGAGTGAGTTCCGTTCACCATCACCACGTGCCCCTCGTATTCCGACTCCACCACACTATTCTCCTGCTCAGCCCGCGGTTCAGCACTCATCCCCGAGTGATGAGGCTAGTCGCCTGGTTGCTATTGTTCCAACCAGAGCTCCACTGCCGACGCGCACGGTCCCACCTCAGACAGGCGTAGCATCGACCTCTACCCGACTGGAGACCATTCCAGAGGAGGAGGATGTTGAGTCTCTAGCACCTCAGCTGGGACTTACCCTCAGCGGAGCCTACAGTGTCTCGGATACACCATGAGGACAGATCGACCGTCATCACCGCAGTAGTCTTTTATGAGACGTGGTTGTAAGATATTGATTTTCTGTATCTTCTTCTTTTTGTAAGATGGCGAGTAACAGACTCAGACCACGGCACAAGGTAGTACGCTAGTTGAATAAGTGGTCGTGTAGTATACAGTTTCTGCAAGCATCTTGTATAATTAAGTTATGCTTGTATAATTAAATCATGCATGTATGATATAACCTGTTGTACTTGCATCCTGGGGGGAGATTTCAGTCTCTTAAAATTTTTATTTGCTGCCGTTATAATTTCTTTTCTCATCAGTGTTACACAAATACCCCCAGAAAGAAAATGCATCGCCCCTGGACCCGTTCTATGCCAAGTCTGCCAGAGAGCAACCATGGACAAATGGGAAATAATTTTACACAAGGATAGACTAGTCAACAGGGCAGTGACTCAGCATTTTCACAAGTGTGCCGTCTGTACGAACAAAGCCAGCAACAGCACCAAGAGATGATGCAGCATTTAATCAATATGGGAAATCACCAAGGACAAAATCAGAACAGGTCAAAATTATTTGAGCTCCAGAAGACCAATCCTACTGTGTTTTCTCACACCGACAAATCATTGGAGGCAGACAATTGGTTACGTGATATCGAAAGAAAATTGGTTATTTCCCAGTGTACGGACCAGGAAAAAGTGCTTTATACCCCATACTATTTTTTTGGTACAGCAGCATCATGGTGGGAAAACTTATGTCACACTCATCCCAATGGAGCCAATATGACATGGGAACAATTCAAGGAAAACTTTCGGGGAGCACACATTCCTAACAGTATCATGAAATTGAAGAAAAGGGAATTTGAGGATCTCAAGCAGCGAGGCACCACGGTAGCCCAGTACCTGGATCAATTTACTCAGCTGGCCCGGTACGCCAACGACGAATACATGACAGAAGACAAAAAGATGGAAAAAATTCTCGACGGACTTATCCCATCTTTAAAGTGCCAACTGGTAGTCCACACCTTTCCTGATTTTAAAACACTGGTGGATAAGGCCATTATACTGGAGAACGAACACCGCAACATGAATGAAATACGCAAGCGCCATATGAACCAGTCATCTCAGGTTCGCAACAACAGGCCAAAGAATGAATTTCAGAAGCCTACAACACCCCGACCAGCAACTCCGCTACCCCGACCAGCAGCGGTAGCACCACAACAGAACCGCAGTGCTTTGAACAACAGGACCAAAGATACGACATTCTATCCAGGCATCACCTGTTATGCCTGTGGAGGAGAAGGGCATTACTCCAGGCAATGCCCAAAGCAAGGAAATAATACCCCCAAGTCCAACAACAATGGCCGTGGTACAAACACAGCCCCCAAACGCAACAACTCCAACCCCCAATAACAACCAGAGGAAGGGACAGGTCAACCACGTGACCTTTGAGGAGGCACAAAATGCACCAGATATTGTGTTTGGTACGTTTCCTGTCAACTCAATTAATGCTATAGTCTTATTTGATTCCGGAGCTTCCCATTCGTGTATCTCAAAAAGATTCGCTTCGAAGAATCGATTTTCTTTTTCGCCTTTGCAAAATTCCATGGTTATTCAGTCCCCGGGATCGAAGCAAAGCACACAATGGTACTACAAGGATGTGGATATTGAGATCAAAGGAAGGGTATTTTTAGCCAACCTGATTGTTCTGGAAGTAGTCGAACTGGATGTTATACTGGGAATGGATTGGTTAACCAAAAATAAAGGTTTCATAGACTGCTACAACCGCACAGTGACTCTTACAAGCTGCCAAGGAGAAACAATAAAATTTGGCACAAGGAGAATTTCCGCATCACAAGGAAAATTAAATCAAGTGGATGCGGCAGAATTAAGTAAGGTTCCTGTAGTCTGCGAATACCCCGATGTATTTCCTGAAGAGCTACCAGGAATGCCCTCGGACCGTGAAATTGAATTTGTTATTGAATTGGCACCTGGAACGACACCCATTTATAAGAAGCCGTACCAAATGGCCCCGACGGAATTGGCTGAGTTGAAGAGACAGATTAAGGAACTGATGGAAAAGGGTAATGTTCGACCCAGCTCATCACCATGGGGATCGCCAGTTTTATTTGCTAAGAAAAAGGATGGTACCTTAAGGCTATGTATTGATTACAGGGCACTCAATATGGTCACCATTAAAAATAAATACCCGCTGCCCAGGATAAATGACTTGTTTGAACAGCTAGCAGAAGCCAAGGTTTTCTCAAAAATAGATTTGAGGTCAGGCTACCATCAATTAAAAATCCGATCGGCAAATATACCCAAGACTGCCTTTACTACCAGATATGGATTATACGAGTTCATAGTGATGCCTTTTGGCTTAACCAACGCTCCTGCTTATTTTGTGCATCTCATGAACAAGGTCTTCATGAAATATTTGGACAAGTTCGTGGTCGTATTTATCGATGATATACTTATTTATTCCAAGACACCCAAGGAACACAAGCAACACATACGAATAGTCCTGGAGGAATTGAGGAAAAATCAACTATATGCCAAATTCAGTAAGTGTAAATTTTGGTTGCGAGAAGTTGGTTTTCTGGGACACGTACTGACACAAGATGGGATAGCAGTGGACCCAAGTAAGGTAAAAGCTGTCCAAGAATGGAAACAACCCACCAACGTGACTGAGGTCAGGAGTTTTCTTGGTCTGGCAGGTTATTACCGGAGATTTATTGAAGGATTCTCCACCATAGCTAAACCCATGACCCAATTGAGACAGCGTCGCTGGCTTGAGTTAATAAAGGACTACGGCATCGGAATTCATTATCATTCGGGTAAAGCAAATGTTGTGGCAGATGCTCTCAGCCGAAATCCCTGCACCAATAATAATAGTGTGCAATTTTCACAACATGAGTTCAACCAGGAATTTGCCAGACTCAACATGGTCCTAGTCACAGAAGGAACCATTAATCAACTGGAGATAAAACCAACATTAGAGGAACAGATCAAAGAAGCCCAAAAAGGACACCCAAGTATTGAGGGGATTAAGAGGAAAATGAAACTGGGCAAGGCGCCCGAGTTTACCGTTGATAGTCAGGGAATTTTATGGTTCGGGAAAAGAATATGTGTGCCTAATAAGGAAGAAATAAAGCAACAAATTCTGGCAGAAGCCCATACCACACCATACTCTATTCATCCAGGAGGAACAAAGATGTACAAGGATCTACAAGAAAACTACTGGTGGCACGGGATGAAAAGAGATATAGCCGTATATGTCGCACGTTGTGATTCATGCCAACGTGTAAAAGCAGAACACCAGAGGCCAGCAGGACTATTACAGCCACTCAGAGTGCCTGAATGGAAATGGGATGTAATAGGGATGGATTTTATCGTTGGATTGCCAAGGTCACGACATGGAAATGATGCTATCTGGGTTATAACAGATTATTTAACCAAGGTGGCACATTTCATACCGGTAAAAACCACATACTCCACACAGAGACTCGCCAGATTATATCTCTCCCGGATTGTTTGCTTACACGGAGTACCCAAGACCATAGTCTCTGACAGAGGCACCCAATTTGTCTCTAGATTTTGGGAGCACCTACAGCAAGCCCTAGGAACTCAACTGACATTCAGCACAGCATACCACCCGCAAACCGAAGGACAAACTGAGCGGGTAAATAAAATATTGGAGGACATGCTAAGAGCATGTGTGCTCACTTACGGAGTTAGCTGGGAAGACAGTTTACCATACGCAGAGTTCTCATATAACAACAGTTATCAAGCCAGTTTAAAAATGTCACCTTTTGAAGCCCTGTACGGACGAAGGTGCCGTACCCCACTCAATTGGTCAGAGACCGGAGACAGTCAAATTTTCGGACCCGAAGTTCTTAAAGAAGCAGAAACAAAAGTGAAGCTTATACAAGATAGACTGAAAGCGGCTCAGAGCCGTCAAAAGAGCTACTACGATCAAAAGCACCGCCAAATCAGTTTTGAGCCCGATGAATACGTATATCTCAGAGTATCTCCAACTAGAGGACTACAGAGATTTAAAGTCAAAGGAAAATTGGCACCAAGATTTATTGGACCATTTCGAGTAATCGCAAGAAGAGGCAAGGTTGCGTATGAACTAGAGCTACCAGCAGAATTATTAGATGTTCATGATGTTTTTCACGTGTCTCAACTGAGAAGATGTGTTAGTAACCCGGACAAGCAAGTGCAACATCAGGACCTGGATATTCAACCAGACCTCACATATAGGGAGCATCCTATAAAGATTTTAGAGGAGTCTGAACGGAGGACCCGGCAGAATGTGATAAAATTTTACAAGGTTCAATGGAGTAATCAAACCGAGGAAGAAGCAACATGGGAAAGAGAGGATCACCTGAGGGCTGAATATCCGTACCTGTTTGAGGGACAGCTGAAATCTTGGGGACGAGATTTTTCTTAAGGGGGGTAGGTGTTGTAACACCCCAAAAATATTTTTCTGAAATATTCGAAATCTTTCCTTTAAAAATAAAAGTTTTGAAAACCATTTTTTTGACCATATCACCTTTCTTCAATTTGAAAACCTTTTCAAATTTTATTTGGGTTTCAATTTTCTTTAATATTCTATTTTGAAAGGTTTAAAATTAAATGGATAATTAATTTGGGGGGTTTTCAAACAATTATTTTTCTGCCAGAAAAGTTTTGGGGATAATTAAATTTTCAAAATAACCTTTTCGCCTCCTTTTAGCGTTTCTAAAATCCATCCAACAAATTTTCTTCCACTCCAAAATTATCCCACAAGCCAAGCACATCATCTAGGGCAGTATCCAAACCTCTCCTACCCCACAAAAATATTTTTCACCATCCAAATAAATTCCAAGATTGGAATTCATATATTCCATCATTCCTTTGGTTTACAAAGGAACCACCATTTCTACAAGGATTCCACCTCCACCAAAATTATCCCAACAAATATATGGTACCCACAACCCATTTTTCCAAAGACATGGGGTACCCCAGTTCAAAATTTTCAAATCCCACTCAATTCAAATTTGGACTAGATTCAATATTTCTGATCCAAACATATTTTTAAATGCTCCAAAAATTCCCAAACTTTGCCAGGCCCTCTCATATGTATCAACACATCATCACAAAAATTGCCACAAAATCTAAAAATCCCCAGCACTCTCTGCCTTACACCATATGAGTAATCAAGGCACTGTTCATAACTGAAATGAAATTCAGTTAACTGAATTTCGTCAGGAAACAGAGGGAAACAGTGCCGTGCACCCCTCCCCTTCCTTCTCCTTCACGGCGACGCCAAGATCATCAATGCCTCACCCTTCCCTAGCCCACTCCGCAGTCACTCCTCACCGGTGAGCTGGCGGCTGGCCGGTGCAACGCCCTGCACCGTGCTCATCCGCGGCGAACGAGCGGAGTCACCTCGGCCACCAACTCCCATTACTGCGCCGCAGCCTCCCCGCGTACCTCCAGCTCCACGCGTCGCCCCTCTCTGCGCCATCGCCGCACCGCCCAAACCTCTGGACCCCTCCTGGCAGTCACCGGAGTTTGTCCTCGCCGCCGCACCCGTACGGGACTCGTCCCGTGGATGAGGCCGAAGCGCTCGACCTCGATCGCGCTGGCGTCTCCAGAAGACTCCGCCGCCCTCATTAACCCTCACCGTCCCTGGCCACCGCCCAAACCTACCTTGCCGACCGCCGTAACTCCGGCGTGATCCGAACCTCGCCGGACCGCCTCGGATCACTGATAAAAGGTCCCCCCGAGCTCCACTCGCTCCATCCATCGCCTCCACCACCTCCCAATCGCCCTCCCATGCACTCATCCGACCTCGGGGAGGTCTTCTTCTACCCCTCCGGCCACCGCTCCGCCGCCTCTGTCACCGATCAGTTCGACGCCACTACGCCACCACCTTCACCCAAACCTTGCCGGTAGCCTTCTTATCCACCAAATCATCAATCCCGCGCTTCAATTTCGTTACCCGAGCCCTCTCCGGTGAGCTCCAGAACCACCCGAGCCATCGTCCGCCACCGTCGACCTCGCCGGCGTTCAGGTGCTCCCCGACGACCACCACCACCACCCACCGATGCGCCACTCCACCTGGATCACGTTCCGACCATCGCCGCCCTCTGGGACGCCGGCTCGTCGCCGGTGACCACCGCCATCTCTATGTCCTTGCGCGCGAGCGTAGTTTAAACCCGACGGGTGGACCCCACCCATCAGCTCTCTCTCGTTTCTATGTTAAGCGAAGGCGTACTCTGCGCTTTTACGTCTTCTCCACTGGAAGGCGTATTCGCTACCGAAACGTTTTCTTCCTATTTTTATTATTAAGGTAGAGTTGACTGCAACTTTGACTGCATGTAGCTTTTAAACCATAAGTCCAAATGACTTGGTTCTTTTTCTGTTATTCTTATTTTTCTCTCTAGTTTTTTTACTATTTATTTCAACATATTTTGAGTCAACTTTTTGTACTGTTGTCAAATTTTTTAATTTAAGTTGAATTTGAATTTTCAGAAAAAGAAGAGGGAAACTTTGCCGAGAATTTTGAAGTGTTTTCACCTGACTACTTTGGACAAGGCAAGCATTATTGAACTTGGGATATGGTGATTGCATTTGCATGTTTGCATCCATTGGTATTGCACCATATGTATCACAAGTGCATGCATGCTCGGTCATATCATTTACTTACCCATGTCTTGCACTTCACTCAAGTAAAGAATCTTTCTAACATGGTAAAGTTGTGAGTATTCGGGGGAGTGTCTCCTGACTTGGACGTGACGGTGGGCACGGGCCATTACTTTTGACACGGTGGTGTCACGTGACTATGTGGAACATACCGGTGATGATAATAACACCTCCTGGGTCGGCCTAGATCGAGTCTTGTTCCGTTACACCTAGCTGGATACCGTGCTGCCATGGGTCCTTCCGCAAGGAAGGTACAGCTTAGTAAGTTGATAACCCCTGTCTAAGTGCACACCGTACAGAGGGCCACAATGAAGGTTTCCAGGGCCTTGGACTAAATCCTGTCATCGGGTCAGGGGGCATGGGTGTTCCGGTTGTAAACGAGAGGAGGGCACCCGTTGGAATCCGCGCATATTAATAGTGATCCCATGCAGGACATTGGTCTCTCCGTCTTAGAGTTTTTCTTGAATGATGCTTTGGGTGATTTCTGGCAACCAGAAAGTTAATCTGGTGTGTGCTGGTCAGGTGTGTTTTCAACCCAAAGACCGTAATGGGAATTAGTCAGTGTCACGGTGCTGACTGAAGAAATCCTTTACTTGTGGGTAAAGAGTACACCCTCTGCAGAGTTAAACCTATTCGAATAGCCGTGTCCTCGGTCAAAGGGCGTAGCTGGGTGGGTCAAGTGTCGGTCCCGGTGTCGGTCTCCGGAGGAAATAATTTTAATATGCCTGAAATATTTTGCAGGATAATTATAGACACCCTGTTGTTACCATGAATATTTTATGCATGTTCAATATTATTATGGTTATGCATATTATTGAGGACTAACCCATTTCTCTTATTTTTATATTTCCTGAGTGTCTCAGGGGCTGGCCAGACTACCCCGGGCACTCAATTTTATTTTCAAGACCTCTCGTGGCATCTCTCGAGTTAACAGGCGGCTCCGCCACTACTCTTGTGGACACCCGATTGGCATTTCTCTTCAAGTCTTACCGTGGCGTCACTTGACACCCGACTGGCATTTCTCTTCAAGTCCGACCGTGGCGTCACTTGACACCTGACTGGCATTTCTTTTATTTTGCTGAGTGTCACTTGGGCTGGCTAGACTACCCGTGGCATTCATTTGTTTGATTTCTAATAAGTTTGATTATGACTAACATGCTATGTTCATGTTCATATCATTTATTTGTCATGATTTCACTTCCAGTTAGCACGAGCATATGCATCCACTATATCTTTTGTACATAATGTTTGCGAGTACATTCCAACATACTCACTGGCTTGTCCCTGGCTATTTACTTGGCCAGACTTGGAGGAGGACGAGCTTGTGGAAGAGGATTGCGCTAGCGAGCCCGACGCTTAGAGGAGTCCCAGTCAGTCAACCTGTGAGATAGGAGTCTACCACTTGTATCATCCGCCGAGCTTCCGCTACACCAATAAAATAGTCAAGCCTCACACTGACGCTTGGCTCTATGTTATTGTACTAGTATTGTACCACCACCACACCACTGTCATATTCCGCCACTGCCATCTATTGGCAAGTTTTAATAAACTTTGTTGAGCCTCAGACTCAACCCTGTGTAATATTATCTTGTACTGGTTATCTATATCAAGGAAGTCC
The DNA here is from genome assembly GCA_011799875.1 of Thinopyrum elongatum. Classification (NCBI taxonomy): domain Eukaryota; kingdom Viridiplantae; phylum Streptophyta; class Magnoliopsida; order Poales; family Poaceae; genus Thinopyrum; species Thinopyrum elongatum. The sequence continues at coordinate 423,867,997 of CM022299.1, forward strand.
ACCAGTTGTGTTGATCTTGGGGCTGGTGTGACTTAGGGCTATTCTGGGAATTATTCTCAGAAATGGGCCCGACAGTGTCCCGGCCCCGGTAGCCTTGGTATCAGAGCTAGGTTGACCATTGGCTAATCCTATCTTAGCCTGGTCACTATCCCTAGGTTTCCACACCGCCCACATCTTTTCCTACCCACCGTCAAGCCCATCCTATCCGATAAGCCTGCACAGTGGCAGCCGACATCTTTTGACAGTCGGTGCCCAACCTATCAACCTAGTCCATAGGCCGTGTGCCTGTGGCCAACACCTGCGTTGTTCCATCCGCAAGCGTGCGATGGAAGACTCTACTAGCTTATAAAGGAAGCCTCACCCCAACTCAGCACATCACAGCCTCACTCTCAGTTTGATATCCAACCACCAAGATGCCAGGTCCCATCGTGCAAAATGAGACCACCGCAGTCGAACTTGAAGGCTTTGTAGCCATCCTCGCCAATCTCACCCGTCGTGCTCTCGGCATCGAAGAGCCGCCAGAGTATGTTGTGTACCAAGAGCATGCGAGTGATGCCATCCACCACTTCTGGGCCACGGTGCACTTCTACGGGAGGGGCATCACCGCACAGCGCCCTTACCGGTTCACCGGGAGGACGACCTCTGACGAGCCCCAAGCCATCCAACTTGCAGCCCGAGAGGCTATAGTTCAACTCCGACATCTGTCGCCGGGGGTTAACTGCCGCTCTTTCTACTACTACCCTAGTCGTGAAGGCTATGCTAGACCGACCCAAGTCGCCAATGGAGACCATGAGACGGATCCTGCTCTGGTGCATCTGGTGCGCTACCTGAGAGCGCAAGAGGCCCTATTCGATCAGGTCACCAATGATCTGATTGAGACTCGCAGGACGCTTGCTCTCCTGACCCCGGTGAGAAGTGAAGCTGCACCCGCCACTGACAACCCGATAGTGCTGTTTGGGAGACCAATCGAGCCTGCGAGGTCTGCCCCTATTGCCCACCCGGGCAATGCATTCACTACCCCGGATGAACTCCGTTGTCTCTTTGGGATTTCCTCCAACGGGACTGTAGCCACTACACCCCGAGTGGGTCATCATCGCTACCCCAAACCTGCAGCTCCTCATAACACTCCAGTCAACCCCGACGTTGAAGCCCCCGGAGAAGCCTCGACGTCCGCAAGACACGCCCGTCTGGACATCGACGAAGTGGACTGAGTCTGCCAGAGTAGTTGCCATGTCCTTAGTAACCCTGTTGCCCTGTAAAATTCCACCGTCATGCCATAGACGATTATGTGTATGTTTCTAACGGTGTGTAGTGTTTGATTGAATGATGTGCCTGTGTGTTATTGTCTTGTGCATGATTGCTTGTCTGTTGTGATTTACATTTAATTCTTCCGTCCATAACAAATCTTGAGGATGAGATTTTCTTAAGGGGGGGTAGAGTTTGTAATACCCCAAAAATTTAATCATGTTTTTACTAAATAAAAATTTGGCCAGAAATAAAATTTTGAATTATATTAAGTCTTTTGTTATTTTCAGAGTATTTTCTGCCTTCTGTTTTTCAAAAATTCTTCCCTCCATATGGAAAATTTTGAAAATAATGTTGTGGCTTTGGGAGTTTTCTTAAACCATTTCATTATTACTTTAACAACAGTAGGAATCATTTTCATAATAAGAATTTTTCCCAAAACAATTCTTTTAATAGCTTTTTCAATATTTTAAATGCCTCTGTTGCACTACAACTACTTTAAATAATTCTTTCAAAATTTCAAAAAAATTATGAGGGGTCATGTGATGCCTATATATCACTTTTATGCAAAAACCCATCTTGGTCTTTTGAAAATTTTGAGTAAAACTTCCTCTTTTCTTTTCTGGTCCAGATCCAACTTTGCACTACAACCTCAACGTTCCTTGCCCCAAAAATCCTGAAGTTTTTCCCACTTATAGTCCTTCCAACCAAACACTTAAGTCCAAAATTTTACCTCCATTGGAATCTTTTTAGTTCACCAAATATTCCTCTATAGTTTCTGTCCAGAAATGAAATTCCCGCAAACTTGCACTAGCAAGTTTTGCATTCTGCCAAACCAATCACACCACCATTTTATTCATCTAAGGAGACACCATCCTGGAAATTTTCATGCCCAGAAAAGCTTCCTACATACCCCTAGCATTCTGTCAAACATGTGAGGTGCATGGCAGAATTTAGCAAAGCTTTTGTCATGCATTGCACACCTGCTTCCCTGGCCATTTTAACATGTCCACCGGTCTTGCTATCTAAAGGATCCCCACCCTGCTAAGTCTCCCTTGCAACCAAGACTTATAGATGCCACTGGCATTGCCTCGAACAGGTTGTGCGTGTGCACGGAGCGCGTCCAGAGCACGCGTTCTGCAGCCTCTGGCATCGAGCTCTGCCGCTCACCCTGCTGCCTCCCCTGCTTGCCCGAGTCTTCCCCTGGATCACCACGTCACCCCTGGTCCTCGCCGACACCTTTCCTTGGCTCCTAGTGCCGACCCCCACCGCCTCCACCGGCCTCAACTGCCGCAGTTAAGGCTGCCGCTGCAATCCACTCGGGGACGGCATCGACCGGGCCACCTGGTGCTTCCCGAGCTCATCCACACTGCGCCGACCTCACCGACCACTCCACCGACCCGCCGACCTCGCCAACTACCTTGACAGCACCATAAATGGTAGCCGCCGTCGTATCTTCTCGGGGAAGCCACGGAACCACCCTCCCCGCGCTATATAAACTCGCCTCGGCTCCCGCAGCTCCGGATGATCACTCCTCACCTCTCCGAAATCCACCCCGAGCAGTCAAGCAAGCCAAAGCGGTTTTCTTCACCGTCTCCGGAAGCTACGGTCGCCACCACCTCGCCGATGATTCCGACGTCTACAGAGCTTCCCCCTCCTCCATTTCTTCTCCTAAAGCCCCCACTCGACCCCACAGATCCGTTCCAGCCGCCAATTTCGCCGGAGGTAGCCTGTGGCTGAAACGCCCAATTTTCCTCCCGCCAGAGTCCTTCGGGCAAGCTCGCCGCCGGCAACTGCTCGCTCCCCGGAGGGCGTGTTGCACACCGGCGGAACCACCTCGGTCTCCTAGACCCAATGGTGGGCTCAGCTCGCCGCGGGACGCCGCCCTTCGCTGGCACCGGTCGCAGAAGCTGCGCCTCCGCTCTGCCACGGGAGAGAGACGGCCAAGACGACCCCAGTCAAACCCGACAAGTGGGGCCGCCCGTCAGCCTCACAAGCTGCGGGTCCCGCCGTTAAGTGGACACGGGTTTTCTGCAATTTCGTGTTCGCACGACGAAAGCGTATTCCAGCAATACGCCATCGGCGTCGACTGACCTCTTCGCACGGCCGAACAGCTGGGTTGGCCCAGTAACACCAGTGGCTATGCAGCGCTTAGGGCGCCCCTCTGCCTTTCTCTTTTTCTTTTATCAGTAGTTTTCCATTATTTCCACAGCAGTCATTTTGCATCCAAATTGGATGATTCAAATTTCTGTAGATTCCTAAAATCATGCCCTATTATTCCGGCCTAGGTGAACATTTTTCCTAAACTCAGTATCTACTGGATCAATTAAATAGTCCATTTCTTTAATTAACTCAGCTTAGAAATTTCATAAGTAATTCATATGAACTCCAAATAATTTGATTCTTTTTCTGGTATTTCTAATTTTTCATCTAGTTTATTTTAGTATTTATTTCAAAAATTTCCAAACAACTTTTTAGTACTGTTTATGAATTATGTGGTAATTGCTATAATCTTCAAAATAGGAAAAATGGAGGGAAGAAACTTTTCAAACTTTTGGAGTGCACCCAATATCTCTGCATACTAAAGGCAAGCATCTTGAACACTTGATATGGTGGATTGCATAGTTAATATTTGCACCATGATTATGTTGAGTTCATATAAAGTTGGCATATTGATAGTTATGCATGCATGACCCCATGAAATATTTTACCTTCATTTAGGCTTGAAGTAAGAGTAAGCATGGCTATTTTTCTTATGTCACATATGCCTGTGCCGGTCCGGACTAAACTGCAGGAAAGATTAGTCACGAGTAAAGTGACCGTGAGACTGAAATTTCTCGTGGTGACGAGAATGATCAGTAAGGGCATGTCAGGACATGCTGGGTGGTGATGCTGTTGGGTATCACCAAGGAATATATTGTGCTAACCACTGCAGGAAAAATTGAACCTCCTGAGTCGACCATAGATCGAGTCTTGTTCCGGTAACCCCCATACTTGATTCGTGCTGCCACTTGTCCCTACCACAGGTGGGGTATGGTTCAGTAAGTTGTTAACCCCTTTCCGTGCACACACTACATAGAGGGCTACGATGAGGGTTTCCATGTTGGTGGACTAAATCCTGTCATCGGGTCAGGGGGCATGGGTGTTTCCAGTTGTGACTGAGAGGGGGGCACCCCTTGTAATCCGCGCGTATTAATAGTGATCCCATGCAGGACGTTGGTCTCTCCGTCTTAGAGTTTTTCTTGAACGATGCTTTGGGTGATTCCTGGCATCCAGAAAGTTAATCTGGTGTGTGCTGGTCAGGTGTGTTTTCAACCCAAAGACCGTAATGGGAATTAGTCAGTGTCACGGTACTGACTAAAGAAATCCTTTACTTGTGGGTAAAGAGTACACCCTCTGCAGAGTTTAAACCTATTCGAATAGCCGTGTCCGCGGTTAAGGGCTACAGTCTGGGTTGGTCAAGTGTCGGTCTTAGTGTCGGTCTTCGGAGGAAAATAATTAAATTGAGCCTGAATTACTTTGCAGGATAATTGTTGTCACCCTGATGCTACCATGAATATTTTGTGCATGTTAATATTATTATGGTTATGCATATTATTGAGGACTAACCCGTTTCTCTTATTTTTATATTTCCTGAGTGTCTCAGGGGCTGGCCAGACTACCCCGGGCACTCAATTTTATTTTCAAGACCTCTTGTGGCGTCGCTCGAGTTAACAGGCGGTTCCGCCACTACTCTTGTGGACACCCGATTGGCATTTCTCTTCAAGTCCGACCGTGGCGTCAGTTGACACCCGACTGGCATTTCTCTTCAAGTCCGACTGTGGCGTCACTTGACACCCGACTGGCATTTCTCTTCAAGTCCGACCGTGGCGTCACTTGACACCCGAATGGCATTTCTTTTATTTTGCTGAGTGTCACTTGGGCTGGCTAGACTACCCGTGGCATTCATTTTCTTAATTTCTACTAAGTTCGATCATGACTAACATGCTATGTTCACGTTCATATCATTTTATTGTCATGACTTAAATTTCAGTCAGCATGAGCATATACATATAGTTTGGCTGATCATGATCATAGATTTTTATCTGCTGCTTTCGGTATATCATCTGTTCATGATGTTTGCGAGTACATTCAAACGTACTCACAGGCTTGTCCCTGGCTATTTACTTGGCCAGGTCAGGATTTCTTCGAGGAGTACCACAACGACGACCGTGCGGAGCCTAGGATAGCAGCCACGTGGATAGGAATTATCCGGGCCAGCTGTTCCTGTGGGGATGGAGCCCCATCGACGTTGGAGAGCCACGAGTCATTTCCGTCATCCACCACCGGAATCACTGTCGTATCATTAGACCTTTGTGGTCTTGTATCCAATTCTTGTAATAGCTTGGTAATTCTGTAACAAGGACGTGTCCACCAGTAACAGTAATCCTGGGTTGGTGATGACACGAGGGGTTAATTTTTGGGACTTCGTGTCCCGGCCCCACCAAGATCTTTGTAATTGGGCATCATTTGGATCAAAGTGCACACGGTATCATATTTTCCATCCAAGGCTCTTAGGATCTTCTTGATGATGAATCTGTCGGTCATCTCTTCACTTCCTAAGTCGGCAATCTCATTTGTGATGAGAGCAAGCCTAGAATACATTTCAGCGGCTCCTTCACCATCCTTCATTTTGAACTTGTCTAGTTGACTTTGAAGCACATCCAATCTAGGTTCCTTGACGGACTCGGTACCTTCGTGCATATCAACCAAAGTTTCCCAAATTTCCTTTGCATTCTCAAGGCGGCTGATTTTGTTGAATTCTTCGGGGCACAATCCGTTGAAGAGGATATCGCAAGCTTGAGCGTTGTATTGCAACATCTTCAATTCTTCTGCGGTTGCTTCACGATTTGGTTCTCTTCCATCTTCGAAGAATTCACCTTGCAAACCAATACACACAATAGCCCAAATGGCGGGGTTATGTCCAAGAATATGCATCTTCATCTTATGCTTCCAACTAGCAAAATTAGTACCATCAAAGTAAGGACCTCTACGGTGGTAATTTCGCTCGCTAGACGCCATACTCTCCTAGGTTGTGAAACCAAGGCTATGATCACCAAAGCTACAGAAATCAAGGAAATTGGAGACCAAAGCTCTGATACCACTTGTAGGATGAAAAGTAGGTCTAGAGGGGGGTGATTAGACTACTTGACCAAATAAAAATCTATCCTTTTCCCAATTTTAAGTCTTGGCAGATTTTAGCAACTTAGCACAAGTCAAGCAATCAATCTACACATGCAATTCTCAGAGTGTAGCAGCGGAAAATAAAACATTGCATATGAAGGTAAAGGGAAGGGTTTGGAGAAGGCAAACGCAATGTAGACACGAAGATTTTTGGCGTCGTTCCGATAGGTGGTGATATCGTACATCCACGTTGATGGAGACTTCAACCCACGAAGGGTAACAAGTGCGTGAGTCCACGGAGGGATCCACCCACGAAGGGTCCACGAAGAAGCAACCTTGTCTATCCCACCATGGCCATCGCCCACGAAGGACTTGCCTCACTCGGGTAGATCTTCACGAAGTAGGCGATCTCCTTGCCCTTACAAACTCCTTGGTTCAACTCCACAATCTTGTCGGAGGCTCCCAAGTGACACCTAACCAATCTAGGAGACACCACTCTCCAAAAGGTAATAGATGGTGTGTTGATGATGAACTCCTTGCTCTTGTGCTTCAAATGATAGTCTCCCCAACACTCAACTCTCTCTCACAGATTTGGATATGGTGGAAAGATGATTTGAGTGGAAAGCAACTTGGGGAAGGCTAGAGATCAAGATTCTTGTGGTTGGATTGGAATGTCTTGGTCTCAACACATGAGTAGGTGGTTCTCTCTCAGAAAATGAGTAGTGGAAGTGTAGGCATGTTATGATAGCTCTCTCTTGAATAGAGAAGGGGGTGGAGGGGTATATATAGCCTCCACACAAAATCCAACCATTACACATATTTGACCCAACTCGGTCAGACCGAATAGAAGAACTCGGTGAGACCGGTTTAGTTCAAAATGTGAACGTTAGGAATTTCGGTGGGACTGACATGATCAACTCGGTGGGACCGATGTGCTAGGGTTAGGGCAAAACCTTATATCGGTGTGACCGATTGCATGAACTCGGTGAGACCAATTTCAGCAATGAGCAAAACAGAGAGTTGGTCCGGCAAACTCGGTGGGACCAATCGCTCCTTTTGGTAAGACTGAAATGTTATGAAAGGGAAACAGAGAGTTTGCATTGCAAACTTGGTGGGACCGATCGCTCATTTTGGTGAGACCGAAACGTTACGAAGGGAAACAGAGAGTTTGCAATCCCATCTCGGTGAGACCGAAATCCCTATCGGTGAGACCGAACTGATTAGGGTTTCTGGTAGTGGCTATGTCAAAGGAACTCGGTGGCGCCGAATAGATCAAATCGGCGGGGCCGAGTTTGACTTTAGGTTTAGGACATATCTGGATATGAGAAAGTGGTTGAGGGTTTTGGAGCATATCACTAAGCACTTTGAGCAAGTAGACCATTAAGCAACACCTCATCCCCTTTTAATAGTATTGGCTTTTCCTATGGACTCAATGTGATCTTGGATCACTAAAATAGAAATGTAGAGTCTTGAGCTTTTGCCAATCTTTGTCCTTAGCATTTTGAGGGGTCCACATCTCTAGTCCATGTGCCATGCCAATCATTGAACTTTCTGAAATATTTAACTTGAAAGGATATTAGTTCAATGAGCTATATGTTGTTATGAATTACCAAAACCACCCGGGGATTAGTTGCACTTTCACACATGTAGTAGTAGAGCCCCCGACGTAGCAGTTCAGGCAGTCTAGTCTAAACCGTGTACACGTATGTACATCCAGATGCCAAAAAATACGGCCACGTATGTACATACGGGTGGGGTCTCGACCGCCTAGCTAATCGCGCATACGTACGGCTAGGGCACGTGTACATGGAGAGGCAACGGACAACAGCAATGGCATCCTATTCATCGGGAGCCAACCGGCTGGGTCAGAATGGAGAAACAGCGTCCTGTTCATCAGGAGGCAACAGACTGGGTTGAAATGTGTCGTGTTCAATGGGAGCCAACTGGCTTGGACGGAACAACCGGAACGGGGTGTGGCATACCGCAGAATGGAGGAAACGTCCCTCTGTTTGACCGGCTACGGTTGAAACGGGATCCTGTTTATCGGGAGGGGTCTGGCGTACAGCAAAACAGAGGAAACAGACTTGTGTTTGAGCTCCTACGGTCGAAACGGGGTGCTGTTGATCGGGAGGGGTGTGGCGTACCGCAAAATGGAGGAAACGGACTTGTGTTGGAGTGCCTCGAAATGGGGTCCTGTTCATCGGGAGGGGTGTGGCGTACCGCAAAACGGGGCTCCATAGCCTACTATTCATCCACCGTCTACTGCCTCACTCCAGCCTCCACGGGCTACTGTTCATCCACCGTCGACTTCCTCCTACCTGCTACTGTTCATCCACCATCGACTTCCTCCAGCCTCCACCAGCTACTGTTCATCCACGGGGTCCTGTTCATCCAGCCTCCATTGGCTACTATTCAACCAGCCCTCCACGGGGTCCTGTTCATTCCACCCCCAACCGGCTCGGGTGTGGCGGCCTCCTCTCGATCGGGGTCCTGTTCATCCAGCGCCAATGGCCTACTACTACCACGGGGTCCTGTTCATCCAACCCCCACCGGGAACTGTTCATCCAGCCCCCAATAACGGTCACTGTTCATCAAGAGGCAGCAGGTTCGATTGGCTTCAGTTAGCAGCAGTAGCGAAGGAATCGCTCGGATTCAGTTAACAGTGAAGGGATCGATCGCTCGGGTTCAGTAACATAGCTAGTGCAATCGCTCGGGTTCAGTAAGCGAATGCCTCGCTCGGGTTCAATTAGAGCCCAATGCCTCGCACCCACGCGCATACATGTATGAGAGAAACGCGCAATCCCTCCGTGCATCGCTCGACCCCGACCACCCACCGTAACCGGGAACTCCCCGAAATTTTCCTCGCCCTCGCTTCTACCATGATTTTTTCCGTCATGGACGGCCCAAAGAATGTCATGCAGGTGCGTCCCTGGCCCACCCAAGATGAAAAGCCCATTTTCCGTCATGATTTTTTGTCATAGAAGTAGGTGCCCACCACATCTATGATGATACGTGCTTTTGTCACAATTATCGTCATAGAAGTGTCATAAGCATGACAGAAAAAAATTTCGTTCGGCCCAAAATGTCATGGATGTGTCTTTTTTTGTAGTGCACGGTGGTGACTGGTGAGTGATGGCCCACAACTATAGGGGATCAATCGTAGTCCTTTCGATACGTAAGAGTGTCAAACCAAACAAGGAGCAGAAGGAAATGACATGCGGTTTTCATTAAGGTATTTTCTGCAAGCACTGAAATTATCGGTAACGAGTGGTTTGACTGTGAGGACCCTGATCCTAAGTCACACCGATCTAGCATGTAACACATCATATCACTTTGCGGCCTCATGCACGGTATCCCCACGGCTGCAGGCTTACCTTGGCCAGGACCGTTGGCGCTTTTTGGCTCACGTATATGATTGTGTCGGTAGAATCCATAAGACAGAGAACCCGGGCCGACATGACTAGTCATAAACCTAGGTGGCACAAACTTACAGGGACAGGCATACATGACCCAGCAATGCATGTGTCGGTCAACAACGAGTGTAACCGAGTCGTAGTGAGGCTACAAAGGACTTCAGTAAACATCGTGTGACATTTCCCCGTAGGGACAGACACAAGAGCAAAGAAGGACACATGCCGGTCAATCCATGTGTTCCGGATGGAAGCACTAGGAGGCATTTACCCATAAGGAAGGCTACCAAGAATAAACAACTAGGCGTCGGATCCCACACATACCAATGCATTTCAAACATACACACATTATGCATGATATGTGTAGATACAACATGGCATCACAACATAACTCTATGACTCAAGTATTTATTTGAAAGGCTCCGAAGAGCCATACATAACATGATATTACAAACATGGGTCTCATGACCCAACATTCAAAGTCATACAAGCAACAAGCAAAAGAATAAACCTGTCTGAGTACAGACAGCTGAAAAGAAAGAAGGCTAGAAAGCCTGTCTATTTACAAGACCCTCCATAGGAACCAGACCTCTATCTGGGATTCCCAAGCTACCCGGTCAATGTTGAACTCATTGTTGAGACCACCAGTGAGACTAACGTCTCCTTTGCTAAAACATAAATTAAGCAAACATGAGTATAAATGTACTTAGCAAGACTTACATTAGAGCTAACTACTTATGCATCAGTATCAACAAAGTGGGTTGTGGGGTTTAACTGTAGCAAGCCAGCTTTGACTCAGTGGATGTCCTGTACTACGACTACCAGTAACTTCTTTGAGGTGAGAAAGCACACACGAGTCCACATATTCACCATATCAATACACCACTATGGATTCTGTCTTGTCTCCCTACGAGAAGGCCATCCATAGCACTCACACTTATCTTGCGCATTTTAGAGTATCCATTTCAACTTGTCTATGAACAATGTAAGCATTCCAAGTAGTCCATATCCAAGGTCGGGGCTATCCGAATAGATCATTAACCCTACATGGGTGTACTTCTTCACACACGCTCTCACCACTTACCACCATGTACACGTCATGTTTCTCGGCAACCTTCAAGCGGAAGCCTGGCGAGGGTGTCGGCCATGACATGACTAACCACACAAGACTCAAGTCCAGGTTTATCATCTATTTAAGGTTGTATCCGCAAAGGAAGTCCGGCCGAGGTTTTACTCATGGTCTCAAACGATGTGTGCAGGGTTCCCAAACCCACCAAACGGGTGCCTTGGTACACCGTGCCACGGTGTCTATACCGCATCATAGCCCACCCCTAGGGTCAACGCTATGCACGGCCTCCAACACATATCCTACAAACACCAGAAACTTATTGCAACTCTTGGACAAAGATCAAGGCGATTAATAAGTCGAGAGAGTCAATTAAGGATCCCAATGTGTGGTAGTAACTATCATGGATCACAAACACAGAACTCAGTTCCTGAGGACCGTCTCAATGAGACAACCCACCATGTACTCCTACATGGCCTCTCATCGCTACCTTTACCAAATCGTGTTTACACACTTAGCTCACACAGTAGGACATGAACACCACCATTCCAATTCATCGCCCAGATGGATCAGACCCGATACAACTCTAAGCATAGCAGGCATAACAAACAAGCATGGATGAGTAGTCACAACATGGCTCAAACAACTCCTACTCATGCTAGAGGGTTTTATCTATTTACTGTGGCAAAGACAGGTCATGCAGAGGAATGGGTTCAGCCATCGCAACATGTAACAGTTGAATTATTGTTGTCCTAATGCAGTAAAAGAGAGCAAGAGCGAGAGAGTGGGATTGTATCGGAATGCTCAAAGGGTTTTGCTTGCCTGGCACTTCCAAAGATGATAAAGCTCTTCATCGGTGTCAACGATCACAACGTCGGAATCGTCATCTACCAAGAAGGAACAAACACCAGCAAACAAGGGAACACAATTCAATTCACGGAAATGCAACAATATGATGCATGATCATGACATGGCAACATGCTGTGATTTGGGCTAATGCAACTAGCAACAATTTAAATGAAGTTGATTTGAACATAAGATTCAAATTCAAACTCCATGTAAGGCATTTCAAATGCCATTTATTCAAATTGGCATACTTAGTTGCTGTAAGTTGTTCAAACATGCATTGAAATGCCATAAACAGATTCTTCATATTTTTCTGATAATTTTGCATTACAAATTATTTCATTTGGAGTTACGGTTGAATTTCTAAGATTTTTAGAAGCTTATATCAATTTTTGGAATTTCCTTGTTATTCTAAATTAAAATAAATCCAGACTAGTGGGTTCCACTGGTCAGTGACTCAGTCAGTTAATCAGAGTTGTTAGGCCTTATTATCTAATTAGTAGTCGAGGCAGCCCACGTGTCAGTGATACTAACACTAACTAGTGATTAAGTTAAATCTAACTAAAAGTTATTAGTAGGTCTGGGCCCACTGTCAGTGACCCATAGAGGTCAATTAGGTTAGCCCTAATTAAAAGCCATGTCAGCATCACTGATGTTTAAACGTCGATGACCAAAACCGCGACGGAGAGCGTTGGGATTTTGCTACGGGAGACCATTCGCAACGCGGAGAGGTGATACAGGTAGCTGCGGAAGTGCCGCATCCAGTAGTGCCAGTGGCAGGTCGTGGGGTGGATAGAAGCATGGCCGGCGACGAAGTTTGCGGCGGCTGAAGTTCGTCCAAGCTCGTGTACGTCATTATGATGCACGGAAGGATGAACATATATGTGTGCTAGGCTCCTGGGAGAACACTGGCCGTGGTGGTGTGCTCATATTCAAGCTATAGTGGCTCTAGCCACAGTGACGACGAGGCATGGCGCCTGCGAGCTTCGGTCGCGGTGGTTAGTGGGGCTAGAGGAAGAAATCGACCAAGAGGAGACATGGGTTGGGAGCAGGAGCTGACAACAAGGTCGAAGAGGAGGTCAGCGAGCTCGGGGAGGTCCTGGCGGTGGCGAATCGACGACGGCGATTGACGGGACCGAAGGTTGAAGTCGAGCTCGAAGGCAGTGTCACGGGGCGTCCAGCGATGTGATCTTTGACGTGAAGGAGCGGTGCTCGACGACGGAGGAATGGAACATGATCGCGGGCTGAGGGATGGCCGGTGGCCGTAGGAATAGCAGCAATAGTGATAGTGGCACTCGTTTGTGGGGAAGAGCGTGAGACTGAGGAGGGGAACAAGGGCGAGAGTGAGAGGGTCGGGCTTGGGAACGTGCTGGTAGCGCTAGGTGCCATCCAGGCGAGTAGGCAGACTGGAGGTGGCACGGCGCATGCTCACGCGCGTCGGCCACACGCCCTCCTGTTCATTGGCAGGAGGTGGAAGACGACAGGGAGGCCCAGGTGGGCTGGGCCGAAACAGTAGCAGGCCAACAGTGCCAGGTAAGTTGCTTTTCCTATTTTCTTTTTGTTTTTCTATTTTCTGCAGTCTAATTTGATTTAGTTTTTAAATGAAATCATTTTATAAAAATCTGAAACTCTGTGTGGGCACTAAATGAATTATTACTGAGGCCCTCACCAAGTTTCAACATTATTGGAGCTATAAAAATATTTATAGGATTTTAAAGCTCCAATTCAAAAACTTATTGGATTACTTCAAAAATCCAGAATATCCTAGAAATATGTGCATCATTTTTGGCAGAGGTTTTCACCTCTATGAAAAGTCATGAAGTTTTCTAAAGGGCATTTTGAGTTCATTGAAAAGATTTTATTTGAACCTATTTGATTTCATTTGGTCCTAGGGTTTATCAGTCCCCATTTCAAATTCATTTGAATTTAATCATGATGCATGGATGAACATGCAATGACCGGCAAAGGCTAATTCTAGGTGTCAGTGCAACAAACCCTGGGTCTATTGCCCAGACCGTGCACATGCCTAAAAGAGCAAGGTAACAACATCCAACGCGAGATCGAGTTGAAGAGATAGCTCTTTGAGGAATCAAAGGGAAGACCAAGACAAGCTAAATGAGCAAGACACCACTAAGGGAAAGCCTCCCTTGCCGGGCAGGCGAGCCTGGCGAGGTCGAGGTGGCCCCGAAGACAAGCCTCAAGACCGTCTCGGCAGGCCTGCCGGGTGCGACGAAGGCAAACTACCCCGCCAAGGCTCCACCGCTCCACCTCACAGCGACACAAGTCATCGATCGGTGCGGTGTCAAGCCCCCAAGTGACTGTTATTTGGCACATGGCAGCCACTTCCTATGGAAATCACCTCCAAATGATACCCGTCCAGAGACGTGTCAAGCAGACATACAAGAAGGTGGCTGAGCAGCCCGGCAAGGCTTGCCGGGCATGCCATGATGTGACACTAAGCGGCGCATTTAATGCGCTCTGCTCTGTCTACAGAGTTAGGTATGATAGCACTGTTCGCTATCTAATTAGTATGCGATGACTGATTTGCCATTGTTGTGACCCCTTGATCTATAAAAGGTTGGCCATGGCAACCATAGAAAGGATTCGGATCCTTGTACACTCGTACGCGAGTAGCTGCCCTCGCCCTGAGGCAATCCTACCGGGCAAGAGCGCTGCGTTTTCCACCACAATCCACCATCAATCCACCAAAGCAGGAGTAGGGTTTTATGCCTCGCGGCGGCCCGAACCTGGGTAAATTTGTCCGTGTGATCTTTGCCGTGCTGCGCTACGCTCTCTGCTCTTTGTGCAACGTTCTCATCCCCCCTGCCGAACCACAAAGGGGCTGATGGCCCCATAGGTGGCCGTGGTTTCCCACGACATCTTTGGTGTGCTAGGTAGGGGGAAGCGCTTGCGTGAACCCGAGAAGCGTACGCAGCACGTCATTATCTTCGTCATCTTCACCATCTTCTTCATTAATGGCTCCATCATCCATGGCGCCCAAGAAGAAGCCCGATGTTGCGGCTCGTCCATCCACTTAGAAGGCCCCGTCGCACGCGGCCGCCAACGCCGTAGGGGCTACGGGGATGCACAGAGACATGGACGCTGCGGGGGACGTGGTCGGCGCAGGCGGCAGCGTCACCACCTCCCCTGCGGCCGAAACGAGGGCAGAAGGCACCGGGGAAGGATAGCACCAACAGCATCCCAGCGGCCACGCTCCACGAGGTACGGGTGGAGAAATCATTCCGTATGCACCTCTCCGCCCGGTCGAAGGGCACAGCCGCAGCGGTGGCACTCGCTCTAGGGCGAATCGTAACTCTCCGGCTGCTCCCGCTGCGGCTGTGCCCTTCGACCGAGCGGAGAGGTGCAGATTCGCCCCAGAGCGAGTGCCACTCCCGGAACGAGCTGACCTAGCCGATGCGCCAAACGGAGCTGCTAGCCCTCAAGCGCCTCCGCCCCATCATGATGCCACCCTGGCGATGGGCTCACGACGAGGAGAACACGGCGCGGCTATTGCCGGCACCATAAGGAGCCAGGCGACACTACGGTCTACGTCATCATCCATGCCAAGCACCGCTTCGGAGGCCATGGCACGGGCCCAGCTGCTGTTGAGATTTCCGCCGGCAGCCGATCAGACGGATGAGTGGAGAGCCACCATTCAAAGCCTGATTGGTTTCGCCAAGGCGGGAGGATCACAGCGAGCTGGCCCGCTGCGGCCTCTCCAGGTGACGACGGCGGTCCGCACTGCTGGCCGTGCTGAAGGGGCCACCCCCATAGTGCAGTCCCCTCCGCGGCGGCCTGCACAAGGGCCACGGATGGAGCCACGCGATCCAAGAACTTGACAACGTCTCGATGGCTTCGTCCGACCCTCGAGCGCATCAAGGCCAACGGCGAGTCCTGGAGGACAGGCAAAGGGAAGGCACGCGCGTCACCATCGAGCGACGCTACGACACCCACCGCCAGTCCGATAGGCACAATGGCCCTGACGCCGACGAGCCCACTCTCTCAGTGAAGGTGGGTACCTACCTTTCGAGGTTGGGTGCCCCTCTTTCACTCGTGAGTTGCAACAAGTCCGTTGGCCATCTACCCGCACATTCAAGCCAAAAATACCAGAGAAGTACGACGGGAAATTAAACTCGGCAGAGTTCTTGGGCATCTACACCATCGCTATTCAAGCTGCCGGGGGAAGAGACGAGAAGGTGTTCACCAACTACTTCCCTTTGGCACTCAAGCCAAATGTGAGGTCTTGGCTAATGCACCTGCCGGAAAACTCCATTTCGACCTGGGCTGACTTGTGCCATGAGTTTGTTGGCGCCTTCACGGGCGGCCATCAAGAACCAGGGCGGCCCAGCGACTTGCAGCTCCTCCCGCAGAAGGAAGGAGAGACCCTGCGGAAGTACATGCAAAGGTTCATCCGAATACACGGGAACATTCCAGACATCCACCCAGCAGCTGTGATAGCTGCGTTCCAGTCCAATGTGCACAATCGCCGGATACGTTCCAAGATGAACGTTCTACTGCCCAAGACTGTGAAGGAGCTTTACACTCTAGTGGACAAGTGTGCTTGGGTAGAGGAGGGGAGGCGGCTCCCCGGTGAAGAGGATGGCATCGACATTTATTCAGAGGATGACGACGAGGCCACCAGTCAGAAGAAGAAGAACAAGAAGCGCAACAAAAGGTGCAAGGATAAGGAAGTGATGACCGTTGAGGGACAGGGCGTACCTAGTACCAGCAAGAAGGCTAAGACCGAAGTTCTCGGCAAGGAAGTTGCCGCGTGCACCGATTGCCGGGAAGCGGCGGCTACCGAGAAGGCTGGGAAAGGTGATGGGCCATACTGCAAGATCCATCGGACCAAGGGCCACGATCTCCAGGAGTGTCATCAGGTCGAGCAGCTCGTCAAGAAGCAGAGGGCTGAATACGAGAAGCATGATAAGGAGAAAGGCCAAGATGGCGCTGGCGGGAAAGGCCGAGGCTGTGGAGCAAGCCGCCCCGGCAAGGCTCCTCGGAATCAAGGGAAACCCGCCAGAGGCCATAAGAAGGAGGATTACAATGATGAGAGTGATGGAGGAGATGATGAGAAAACCAGTGAGCAGGAGTTCCAGAAAGCCACTGACGCCCTGTGCATTGACGGGGGTGCATCTCTGCACTCCTATCACCGCCAACTTAAACAGTGGGCGCGTGAAGTCAATGCCGTGGAGCCAGCGGCAGATTCTTGGAAGGCGCTCAAGTGGTCTCGCACGCCCATCATCTTTGACGAAGAGGATCACCCTGACCGCACCACTGCGGTAGGGTGCTTGCCATTGTTGGTCTCACCAACAATCCGCAACCTCAAGGTCACAAAGATGTTGGTGGGCGGCGGGGCCGGGTTGAATCTGATTTCTTCAAAGGTCATCAGCAAACTTCAGATTGCAGAGGAAGAGCTCAAGGTTACTGGCACGTTTCAAGGGATCAACCCTGGCAGGAGCCGTCCTAAGGGGAAGATCACGCTACCGGTGATGTTCGGGGGGGGGGGGAGTTAAACTACCGGACTGAGAAGATCATATTTGATGTGGTTGACCTCCCCCTGCCATACAATGGAATCCTTGGCCACCCAGCCCTGGCCAAATTCATGGCGGCATCCCACTATGACTACAATACCTTGAAGATGCCAGGGCCGATAGGCGTCATTTCCATTCCATCGGACAAGAAGGATGCAGTCATTTGTGTGGACAAGATTTACCGGGAAGCAGTCGTGGCAGAGGCCACGGAAGCCAGTGTTCCCGCCAAGGAAAACAACAAGAAGAAGAGAGATAGCAAGGATGCCTACAAGGAATCCGGGAAACGTGCCTCTTTGGAGTACGTTGCGCCCGTTGATGACGTGCCGGAGAGTTCCAATAGCGAGCGACCCAAGGCTACTGCACCCACTGTGAAAAAGGTCCCAGCAGGGCTGGCTGGCGCTGATGGTACCTTTACTATCAGTGCCACCCTTGATGACAAATAGGAAAGCGCACTCGTTGCCTTCCTGCGGGGAAATATCGATGTGTTTGCCTGGCAACCATCTGATATCCCCGGTGTTCCCAGGGAGGTAATCGAGCACCACCTTGCTGTCTGCCCACATGCCCGACCCGTCAAGCAGAAGGTCCGGAAGAAAGCTTTGGAGCGGCAGCAATTCATTGCTGAGGAGATCAAGAAACTTGAGGCAGCTGGTCTGGTCAGAGGAGTACTGCATCCAACATGGTTAGCAAATCCTGTGGTGGTACGCAAGGCTAATGGGAAATGGAGGCTTTGTATAGATTTTACGGATCTGAACAAGGCATGCCCGAAGGACCCATTTCCCTTGCCGCGCATCGACCAGATTGTGGATTCCACCTCCGGGTGTGACTTGCTCTCTTTTCTGGATACATACTCTGGATACCACCAGATTTTCATGTCCAAGGAAGACGAGGAGAAGACCGCGTTCATGACCCCATGTGGCATGTACTGCTTCGTATGGATGCCCTTCGGGTTGAAGAGTGCCGGATCCACTTTTGCAAGAGCAGTACAGATTGGCTTTGAGTTCCAGCTGCACAGAAACATTGAAGCTTACATGGATGATATTGTGGTCAAGACCAAGGACAGATCAACCCTCATCCAGGATTTGGAAGAAACCTTTGCTAATTTGCGCATGATCAACTTGAAGCTGAACCCGGAGAAGTGCGTGTTTGGCGTCCCTTCCAGCAAGCTACTTGGATTCTTTGTGTCCCATCGGGGGATAGAAGCCAACCCCGACAAGATCAAGGCTATCGAGCAGATTCAAGCACCCAAGACAGTTAAGGACGTGAGGCATTTGACTGGATGTGTCGCCACGCTTAATAGGTTCATTTCCAAGTCTGCCGAGCGCACCTTGCCGTTCTTCAGAATCTTGAAGAAGGTAGGGCCTATGGAGTGGACCCCGGAGGCAGATGCCGCACTACAAGATTTGAAGACCTATCTCTCCTCTGTGCCCACTTTGGTCGCTCCCAAACCACAAGAGTCGTTGCTGCTATACTTAGCGGCAACCAATCAAGTGGTTAGTGCGGCACTGGTGGCACAGCAGGAAGTAGACGAAGCTGCAGCCACCGTCGTCCCCTCTAGAGAAGGAAGTGAACCCGCCCCGACAAGGCCAGAGTCAGTCCAAAGTGGAGAAAGGCAGGGCAGCAGAAGCAGTTCTATGGTCGCGGCAAAGAAGAAACTGGTGCAGCGCCCAGTGTACTTCGTTAGCTCCCTGTTATAGGGGGCTAGGTCAAGGTACTCTGTCGTGCAAAAGTTGATTTTTGGCCTCATCATGGCCTCAAGGAAACTGCGCCACTACTTCCAAGCCCACGAGATCATAGTTGTCACCCGCTTCCCCTTGCAACGCATACTTCAGAACCCTGAGGCCACCGGCAAGATTGTGGAATGGGCTTTGGAGTTGTCCATCTTTGGTTTAAAGTTTGAAAGCACGTCAACCATTCAGAGCAAAGCACTAGCAGAATTCATTGCAGAGTGGACACCAACCCCTGATGAAGAAGTGTTGGAGACAGTTATCCCCGGCAAGGAGGTGCCCCAAGAATGGATTATGTATTTCGATGGTGCCTTCTCCCAACAAGGTGCAGGAGCTGGCGTACTTCTCGTTGCCCACACTAGGGAGCACCTGAAGTATGTCGTCCAGATGCATTTCCCCCGGGAGGAGGCTACCAACAATACCGCGGAGTATGAAGGGCTCCTTTCCGGGCTCAAGATCGCAACAGAACTGGGAACCAAGAAGCTGATCATCCGTGGAGACTCGCAACTTGTGGTGAGACAAGTGAACAAGGATTACCAAAGTCCATTGATGGAGGCATACATTGAGGAAGTGAGGAAGTTGGAGGAGCGTTTTGACGGATTGCAAACAGAGCACGTACCTCGTGCTAAAAACAGCATCGCTGATCATCTGTCGAAGTGCACTGCGCAAAAACTCCCTGTGGAACCAGGGACTTTTGTTCTCCATCTGACTCAGCCCTCCGTATCCCCGGTAACAATGGCCAGAAAGAGGAGGAAACTAGACTCCGGCAAGCCTCTCCTGGCAGAGCCTCCTGAGGCCCCCAACAGAGGGCTTGGCGGGAACAACTCCCATTCGATCACTGAGCTGCACCCTCCCGCCAGACCACCGGTCCCTGTGGTCGAGGAATGCGCTCCCACAAATGAGGAGGTGCCGCTAGTCCTTGTTGCCGAGCCCCAGGCTCCACCTTGGGCACGACACATAGTCCATTTCCTCCGAACTGAAGAACTCCCTGAAGAGTAAGAAGAAACTAAAAGAGTAGCCCGGAGGGCCAGTATGTATCAGTTCGTTGACAACACGCTGTACAGAAGAAGGCCCAATGGTGTGAAATTGAAGTGCATTTGCCGGGAGGAAGGAAAGGAACTATTGGCAGAAATACACAAGGGTATGTGCGGCTCACACATTGGATCGAGGGCTCTGGTTGGAAAAGCCTTCCGGCAAGGATTTTACTTGCCCACAGCCCTCTAAGATGCAGTTGAGTTGGTCACCAAATGTGAAGCCTACCAGTTCCATTCCAAGAATATCCATCTGCCTGCCCAAGCTCTTCAGACAATCCCTTTGTCATGGCCGTTTTTGATCTGGGTGCTCGACATCTTGGGCCCCTTCCCCCGTGCTATCAGGGGCTTTGAATTCTTGTTCATTGCAATCGACAAGTTTACAAAGTGGCCGGAACTAGAGCCCGTGAGAAAGGTGATTGCTCAGTCAGCTATCAAATTCTTGAAAGGATTGGTGTGCCGCTTCGGGGTCCCTGCCTGGATCATCACCGACAAATGGCACCCAATTCATGAGCCACGCCTTTATGCAATACGTTCATGCCCTCGGAAGCAAAATCTCATTCGCCTCTATCGCTCATCCAAGGAGCAATGGGCAAGCTGAGAGGGCAAACGCTGAAGTGTTGAGAGGACTCAAGACAAGAACATTTGATAAGCTACTGAAGTGTGGCAGGCAATGGATCGATGAGCTGCCGGTGGTTCTTTGGTCCCTCAGAACGACACCAAATCGAGCTACCGGGCAGACTCCCTTCTCCCTAGTCTATGGGGCAGAAGCAGTTATCCCCACGGAACTCATTTACGGGTCACCTCGAGTGCTTGCCTACAATGAAGTGGCACAAGAACAGCACCGGCGTGACGACGCTGTGCTACTCAAGGAGAACCGTCTCCGGGCTGCTACGCATGCTGCATGCTACCAGCAAGCCCTGCGTCGCTATCACAGCCACAGGGTTCATGCCCGGAGTTTTGAGGAAGGCGACCTTGTCCTTAGGCGCGTTCAGTCCGCCAAGGCTACAAACAAGTTGACGCCAAAGTGGGAAGGCCCTTACCAGGTAGTACGAGTCACCAGACCTGACGCAGTCCGTCTGGAGACCGGACATGGCATTCAATTGCAAAACTCATGGAACATTGAGCATCTCCGTAAGTTCTACCCGTAAGGCGCGGCTGTTAGGCCCTGCCCAGCAGCCACCCTTTTGTACAGGCCTTGCCGATGCTTCATGTAACCCCTTGTACAAAGCCAGGCGCAGACCCTGAGCAACAGAGAAATAAACAAAGCGCTGGGGGGCCCCTGAAACTTGCATGCATGCATAAGCATATCATGAGCATAGCATGACCATGTAGATCAGATCGCACATGGCATCATTTTCATCTGCACTAGGTTGCAGGGCTCTTACCATGGACTTGGTCCCGAAGAAGAGAAGAGAAGACAAGCCTACGTCGCGATCCCCGGCAAGCCAAATAGATAAGTTTTATCTCTTATCTATACGTGTTCTGTGAAGAGAAACTTGTGCATATGAAAACCTCGCCACCTTTGAAACCTAGGTGCTCCCATCCCTTGACTCGAACGTTGCTTCGGTCGGGATGGTTGTAGTGGCCTTTGGCGGAAAAGATTTGTCGGGGGGCTGGTCCCTCCCTGTGGTTTGTGCCCGGCGGGCCTAGCCCTGCGGCAATGAACTGAGGGTACCGGCAGGATAGCCTGCCGGGGAAAACTTGTTTACTTTAATGTATAGAGGCATGTCACCTCTGCATGGATATGTTACATGCACAAGTACCCGGCAAGGCTTGTCTTTTTCATTAATATGCTGATTAACAAGTACAAATCTTACAGAACACAGACATGGATAAAGAAGATTACATAATTTAGACTAAAGTTTGGCAAATGCCTACATATTTTAGATTGAAAATAGATAAATGCCCCGTGATGCCCTTTCTTGTCCCTCTTCTCCTAGGCATTGCAGTGGGAGGCAAAGAGGGCGAAAAGAGCGCCTGGGTAGAAGCCCAGCCTGACCCCGTCAGGCCCTTTGGCGAGGAGCCTGGCGGGGGTGGGAGGGCGCAGGCGAAGGTGATGGTGAAGAGATCGGCGGAAATGACCCCCCCAGCCGCCACCACCAGGGCCAGCACGACGCGGTAGGGTGAACAGAGCTGTAGCCCGCGAGGAAGCCTGCCGGGGTCCAGCTGGGGGGCTGCTGGAGGAGCCCGGGGCACCACTCCCACCTCTGCATCCAACTCCCCGGCAAATCGCATTGCCGAGAAAGGAGTGCAGGTGCAGATATTGGTGCCCCGGCCTGACGGTGATGGTGCGGCTGGTGTTCAGCCGGAG
Organism: Thinopyrum elongatum; assembly: GCA_011799875.1. Classification (NCBI taxonomy): domain Eukaryota; kingdom Viridiplantae; phylum Streptophyta; class Magnoliopsida; order Poales; family Poaceae; genus Thinopyrum; species Thinopyrum elongatum. The sequence goes on from CM022299.1 coordinate 423,890,330, forward strand.
TCGGAGCCATCGTCCTCCCCATTGGCGCCGTCATCATCACCGTCAATGTCCTCCTCATTGCTGTCACTCGAGGAGGAGCTTTCATGTCGGTCAAGCTCTCCGCGCAGCACCCTAAGCGAGCACCCGAGCACCCAAAGACCTTGACGGAGAGCAGGCCGGCCTCCATTAATTTAAAATGGGGGACGTGCCCCTCCAACAAGCTATGGACATGAGCAAAGGTCTTCCAGCCGCGTTGAAAGAACATGACATGAGGGGCAGGAAAATCCACATCCACCCGCATGCCACCGTTCCCGCAACCCCTCATGTGCAACTTCAATGCGCGCGGCTGTTCGAGCTCCATCGCCCTCGCGAATGGAGTGGGGAGGCGGAGGCGGCCACACGGAGGCTTGTACAATCTGATGATGAATTCCAGGGGTTGGTCTCCAACGTGGCCATCCATCGGGGGAGGGGCGGCCGATGGGGGCGCAATCAGAGTGCCACCCCGTCCTCCTCGGCACCAGGCACCACGACGACCACGACCACGACCTCGCCCCCTCCCACCTCCTCTCACGGCGGGCTCTGCCCCTGCATCTTCAGAGGGAGGAGGGAGACGCTGTTGGGCAGAAGTTCTCATCACCGCCACTGGTGCAGCACCACGCCCCCGACCTCTCGCCATGGTAGGCAAGGACTGCTGCAGGAATGGAAGGAGAAGGATGTGTGGGAAAACGCCTTGCCCCATGTTCCCTTTTTATAGGCGAGCGGGGCAGGGGGGCTAGATTTTTCCATGAAGGTAGCCGCCCCGTTCGTCCAGTCCGGCTCCTCCTCGCCATTAACAGCTCAAGGAATCAAGGCCACCCCCCTACACCAATCTGCGACGCCTGGCTTTCTGTCACGGTGCTCATTCCCGCGCCCTTCGCATCTGCCACCAACTTTGCGCAGTGCAAGCAACACACGTGGCGGAGGCGCTTGGGGGGTGGGGATAATGGGGTGGCGGTTACCGCCCCGTGAACGTGGGACGTGGGTACCCCACGGATCGTGGCCCATTATCTCTCCCACTACAATTGGCGTTACGCGACGTGCGTGAGAACCGGAAACTGACCTGGGCTCAAGTTAATGAAGAAGCAAAGAAGATCTCAAAGGACAAGCAACTACTTCCCTCTTGCCTGTGCACTGGATAGGGCCTACCCGACGACGCCCGACAGCGCGTTCGGGCCAGGCCCGGGGGCTCCTGTCCGTGCAACAAACCCTGGGTCTACTGCCCAGACCATGCACAGGCCTAAAAGAGCAAAGTATCAACATCCAAAGCGAGACCGAGTTGAAGAGATAGCTCTTTGAGGAATCAAAGGGAAGACCAAGACAAGCTAAATGAGAAAGACACCACTAAGGGAAAGCCTCCCTTGCCGGGAAGACGAGCCTGGCGAGGTCGAGGTGGCCCCGAAGACAAGCCTCAAGACCATCCCGGCAGGCCTGCCGGGCGCGACGAAGGCAAACTACCCCACCAAGGCTCCACCGCTCCACCTCACAGTGACGCAAGTCATCGATCGGTGCGGTGTCAAGCCCCCAAGTGACTAAGTGGCTTTTACTTGGCACATGGCAGCCACTTCCTATGGAAATCACCTCCAAATGACACCCGTCCAGAGACGGGTCAAGCAGACAGACGAGAAGGTGGCCTTGCCGGGCATGCTACGATGTGACACTAAGTGTTGCATTTAATGCGCTCTGCTCCGTGTGCAGAGTTAGGTCTGATAGCACTGTTCGCTATCTAATCAGTACGCAATGACTGGTTTGCCATTGTGGTGACCCCTTGATCTATAAAAGGAGGGCCATGGCAACCATAGAAAGGATTCGGATCCTTGTACACTCGTACGCGCGTAGCTGCCCTCGCCCTGAGGCAATCCTGCTGGGCAAGAGCACTGCGTTTTCCACCACAATCCACCATCAATCCACCAAAGCAGGAGTAGGGTTTTACGCCTTGTGGCAGCCCGAACCTGGGTGAAACTGCCCGTGTGATCTCTGTCGTGCTGCGCTACGCTCTCCGCTCTTTGTGCAACGTGCTCATCCCCCCTGCCGAACCACAAAGGGGCTGATGGCCCCATAGGTGGCCGTGGTTTCCCACGACACTAGGGCTGTGACAACTCACCCCCACTAAACAAGAACCTCGTCCCGATATTCAAGACATAGGGTAAGAGGAAGAGGGGACACAGAACTGACACGGACTTCATGATCCAAATGTCCTTCTCGAAGATGTTGATTCATTGGATCGTCTTGATCTTAACATCTTGCTTTCGAGATCCTCGTCCAAACACGACGACAAAAAGTGCGGAGAACTCTACGAGAATCGATCTTCACGAAGATCGAGCAACTCAAGATCAACTCATGGAGTGAGACGTAAGAACATCTCTTGAGCTGAGACACAGAACACGCATCAAGAGGGATGGAGAGGAACATATGACGAAGGTTCAATATGGTAGACAACTATTCCACGCTTAAGTAAGATGATGAATAAGTGTCAAAGTAGCGAGGAGATAAATTGCCATGATTCGGGGCACCTTAGAAGAGGTGACTCGTAGGATTATTCCCTTAAGTGGCAAAAAGAATTACTTTTGATACAAGGATAATTGAAAGTCTTCATACCAGGCTAAGGCAATTCACAAATGATCGTTTGAAGGAGTTCAAAGAAATGGCATACTCAGTTTGGAAAGGAAACTATGGTTATTGATCAACTCGGCAAACGGAAGGCACATTCCAATTGATACCGGGGATATAACCTAGTGTCTGAGCATGCTTTCAAGAACTTGAGCATTTCAATCAGGGTTTCCCAACATCTATGCCATGATCTTGGTGACTCCTCGTACTACCATGATGAATCATGATGGAGAATGCAGATACAAAGGAAGACAACACTTCTCAGATTTTACCTTAGCAACATGAAGGAACAAAACCTGGATAATAGACCGAGAGACATTTAGCCCTCCGCTTCTAATGTTCTCCTTGATGTTCTAGTGTAACCTAGTTATAGGTAGATTGGTACCTAGAACATCAAGTAAAGGTAGCACTTTGGAAACACAAAGGATCCATAAGGAACAACTTTTAGAATAAGTCATACGAAATCCTCATGGAGAAGATGGTCAAATTGCTCAATCAAGATACTGCAAGAATAGATCTTCCGGCTAGGTGTGTCGGCCAAAACATCAACCTTGCCGCAACCTACATCATAGATCTTGGAAAAATTCCAACCATCAAATCCGCCTAAGATTCAGATCTGGTTGGTAATAGGATATTTCAGACTCAACATGGCTGAAAAGGAAAGTTTGCAAGACAAATCAAAGCGATGTCGTTACGAGATTCTCGGGAAATGAACTACGGTAACAACTCCAAATCATGAGTTGGATTGCAAGATACATGTGAACATGTTGTGCAAGACAAGCATGGCCACATAAAAGTCTTACAACAAAACACTATCGAGTTCTGGTTGGGAACCATCATTAAGGATAACGAAGCCTTGTGCATGAACTAGTATTAGCACAACAAAATCATTTTCCTTGAACAAATCAATCAGTGGCTTGGTGTGCTAGGGAATACATATGGAGTGGACGTAATTAATCTACCAAACCATAGAATACATTCACACATGCACAACTGACTTGGGATGATTCCAGAGGGAGCAAAACAAACCTTCCTCAAATTCACGACGGCAACTTGCATTAGATGCACATGAACTAGAGAAAGTCACTTCTTACGCCAAACATATAATTCATGAACGGAATAAGAAGGCAATGCTTACAAAGGTTTAAATGCTAGCTTTAATGTTCATCATGAATCACGGAGAAGATAAAAATATTGCCAATGGGCTCAACAACAGTTCACCTAGGTTTCCATATAGGTGGAATTCCACAATTATGTGAACTGGGTGATAGCATTGGTCAGACCCCAAGGATATAATGGCACATGCTCGAGGAGAACCCTCGAGTAGAACAACATTACGAAAATCGTTGGTTTTGATTTGATTTAACGATAGCCCATACATAAATCAAAGTTTGGACAAGACAATAAGTCCAACATCTGATCACGAAGGTCAATCGGTGAAGATATCGTCTTTCTTCAACAAATAGACAAACACAAGGATATCCCTTTGACATGAACTAAGTTAGGCGAAGCTTTTATCTCCCAACTCTCCAAGTTGTTGTTTAGTTTAACCAACTAGCTCAAGGGGATACAACACATATTCTTGGAGAAGGGGGTGGTTTATTGGAAAAACAACTTGATCACGAACTCAACATAACGGTTAGGGGACAACCTGGTAATACTTCTGAGAAGATATTCAGAAAATCACGAACCACCGATATGTTATTAAAATCGAGAAAATTCTTGCTTTTCAGGGCAAGACGATATATCAAAAGAGTGAGGGATTGACACAATCCTAACTCATTGACCAAAAAGTGCACCAAGAAATATGGACTAGGTAGCACGATTAATCTTAGAGTGGTGATTCAATAACCAACACACTAGGATGAAATTATCATCCATTAACTACCAAGCAACAGTGTTGCTAGGAGTATTGATTTCACACATCATGATTCACTTGTCGGCATTCCGGTTACAACCAACACGGAGACCAAGAAATGAATAATTATGGCGAGAAGTATCACTGTATCAAGAATTCATAACAGTTTGTGCAATTCTCACGTCATTCTTGATATGAAAGAGGGTAACACCTCAAGGTAGAGCAGAACAAACTCTGGATTGGCATTTGATCTGCGGAATACAACTGCTTTGGCCTAATCCTAGAAATGGATGAGGTGCTGGAGTTTGTTTCTCCTAGTCATTCCGAAATAGAATGGCTTGACGGACCACAGGAGAAAAGGCATCGACAACTCGAATGCATGACATACTCTTGGCTATCAACTGGCAGAGGAAAGTCAAAATACAGCTGGAGGGGGATAACTCAACGAACACACGATTTTCTAAGTTGTGGATGCATGGATTAACATGGCGAACAAAGCTCAGCATATTTCTTCCCAATAACCCATGCAGAAGGAAAAGTTTGGCAGATTCACAATGTAAAATGGAGAACTCATCAAGAGCACTCTTGTTGTGATCTTTTGGTTCAAGAAGAACTTCTGTCATATTTGCTCATGGTATTGGAAGAATGATATACCATGGACATTGAAGACTATCACAAGGATTACTAATATCCTAAAGGAACGAGCAAACACTATCAACATGAATAAGCAGATCGAATCTTTTGGGTCCAAGAACCCAGAAATGGAATACCTACTAAATAAATAACATCATGAGATGCTTTCGAGAATGGTGGCTAGAATCATCACACTGGGAACACAAAACATGGCTAGATTACTAGGTGGTTCTCTAAGATACCCTAGTGTCCTAATAATAGCTTCAACAGATATGTTGAGGCAATGGAGTACCTCAACACACCAATTAGTGCGCTTAATCTGACCCAAAAGGACTTCGGGAATAGGGAGAAAAGATGTGCAAATGCATCAGATTATTTAGAAACCTTGGATAACTTAGACAACATAACGGCTGTACGGGCATGAAAAATGAAACAACCTGCAAGACAACTGACAACATAGCAACGGATTCTTATGGAAACACCGATCCCGGAAGACAAAAACTTTCCTATAAGTCTTCATAATAGTAACTCATCATCCTGATAGATAGATGAGAAGCCTAGTTCTTAATCGCCGGAGAAAAGAATAGGGTGACTCAGAATCAGAATGACATAGGGATGAGGAGTAAAAAGAGCCTTCCGTTCCCTTCCACAATCAATTCCCTTATATAACTAAAGCATTTCTAGACTCGACTTTGACTAGTTTGGCTTGGTAATCCTACAGGCAGTCAGACTCTAATACCAAAGCTGTCAAGACCCCGATCCTAAGTCACACCGATCTAGCATGTAACACATCATATCACTTTGCGGCCTCACGCACAGTATCCCCACGGCTGCAGCCTTACCTTGGTCGGGACTGTTTGCGCCTTTTGGCTCACGTATATGATTGTGTTGCTAGCATCCATATGATAGAGAACCCGGGCCAACATGATTAGTCGTAAACCAAGGTGGCACAAACTTACAGGGACATGCACACATGGCCCAGCAATGCACGTGTCGATCAGTAGCGAGTGTAACCGAGTCGTAGCGAGGCTACAAAGGACTTCAGTAAACACCGCGTGACATTTCCCCATAGGGACAGACACATGAGCAAAGAAGGACACATGCCGGTCAATCCATGTGTTCCGGATGGAAGCACTAGGAGGCATTTCCCCATAAGGAAGGCTACCAAGAATAAACAACTAGGCGTCAGATCCCACACATACCAATGCATTTCAAATATACACACAATATGCAGGATATGTGTATATACAACATGGCATCACAACATAAATCTATGACTCAAGTATTTATTTGAAAGGCTCCGAAGAGCCATACATAACATGATATTACAAACATGGGTCTCATGACCCAACATTCAAAGTCATACAAGCAACAAGCGGAAGAATAAACCTGTCTGAGTATAGACATGTGAAAAGAAAGAAGGCTTTTCTATCTACAAGACCCTCCATAGGAACCAGACCTCTGTATGGGATTCCCAATCTACTTGGTTAACGTTGAACTCATCGTCGAAAACACAAGTCAGACTAACGTCTCCTCTGCAAAAACATAAACTAAGCAAACGTGAGCACAAATGTACTCAGCAAGAGTTACATAAGAACTAACTACTTATGCATCATTATCAACAAAGGGGGTTGTGGGGTTTAGTTGCAGCAAGCCAGCTTTGACTCAGTGGCTATCCTGTACTATGACTACCAGTAACTTCTTTATGGTGAGAAAGCTCACACGAGTTCACATATTCACCATATCAATACACCACTATGGATTATGTCTTGTCTCCCTACGACAAGGCCGTCCATAGAACTCACACTTATCTTGCTCATTTTAGAGTATCCATTTCAACTTGTCTATGAACAATGTAAGCTTTCCAAGTAGTCCATATCCGAGGACGCGACTATCCGAATAGATCATTAACCCTGCTGGGGTGTACTTCTTCACACACGCTCTCACCACTTACCACCATGTACATGTCTGTAACACCCTGGATTTTGCCCATTTTCTTTTTCTTTTGATTTTGGTCTGGATTTGCCTTTCTATGGCTTAGTGGTCTTGCAACCTGGAGGGATCACCCTTGACTCCTCTTCCCAAGTGGCTTGTCAACCTCAAAACCATCCCAAGACCATGTCATTTCCATCTTGGACCAATCCCAATATTCTTTTTTCTATTAAAGGAATAACCCTGTTGTCCTGGGTTGTGAAGCAACCCACATTTCCATCATTCCAAAGATTCCCAAATTATTCTCATAAATTGTTTGGGTCAGATCTTCCACAAATATGTCAAACCCTTCCTTGACATGTTCAAAAATATTTCACAAATATTCCTTTTCTGATTCTGCCCTAGCTGTCAAGTTGAGAAGCAAGTACTCTTTATATTTGCTTGCTTGGTCTCAAACTTTTTGGGCATTCTTTACTATCCATATCATTGCCACCTGCCAAAATTCAACTTCATTTGGCTAGTAAATCTCCCTTGGCTAATTTCCAAAGTTTCAGGTCAACTGGAAGCTTTGTGAAGCAAGTGCTAGCTAGGTGTATCCAAATGAGTTGAAAATTGTTAAGCATCTTCATATGCTCAAATCATGACTCTCCAACAAGTTTCAACCCTATCCAATCATCTATGTGAGCACAGCCTTAAATCTTGCTTTCTGGTCAGATTTTCACGTTGTGAAGCAACTATATTTTACATTGCTCCATAATTGCTGAAACTTTACCAGAGAATTCTCCTACCCATATAACCTATCTCCACAAAATTTGGGCTCATTTCATGTCACCAATAATTCCCTAGAATTTTTCTAAGATTCTGGTCAGAGAGGTTCATTGTGAAGGAAGTACCATTTTGGCTTGTCCAAATGGCATGAAACTTTTATGGAACTCTCATATGACCAAATCATCATGTCCTACCAAATTTTAGCTCAATTGGCTACTCTATGTGAGTGGCACATCAAGATGTGTTTTCTGGACCAGATTGGTCAGTTGCAAAGCAACTATATTAAATCTTGGTCCATTTCTCTCCAAACTTCACAGGATTGTAGTCCTTCCTACCCTAAACCTCCCAGACATCACCTTTGGTTCTTATCACCTTCCTGTTCATCACAGAGGTGTGGTCAAGTTTGCTACAGCAAACTACCATTGAAGCCTCACATCTACTCTTGGCTTATTTTGCTGATCTATCACCTCATTTGCAGCCTAGCATGGAAGGACTACTCACTGGACATGGTTTGGCCTCGAGTTCAGCGTGTCAACACCATGGCCACGCGGTGACCACTCGGCTGGCATGCCAGCTAGCGCGCTCTGGCGATGGAACCCCTCATTTTCGTCCGTTCCTCCCCGCTCTCGCCACCTAGCCATGTCCAGAGGCTTCCCCTCATCGTCGCCTTCGCTCTGGATCACTCTTCCCCTCCGGATTCTTCCTCGTTGCGCCACGGTGATCGTCGCCGCTGTTCTGCCCGTGAGCCATCGTCATTTTCCTCTTTGTCTGCTTCCTCTTCGAGCTCTCCCGAGCACCCTCGAGCCCTCTCACCTCCCCGCGAAGCTCCTCGACGCCGGAACCCGCCAGCCACATCCCCTGCAGCGCTAGTGCACTGATAAGATCACCGCCATGGCCGTCCTTATCACCTCGCCTCAGCTACCTATATAGAGGCCACCCCGCGCCTCCCCGAGCTCACCACCAGCCTCACCACACTCCACTGGTCCTCCCTAACCTCTCGCCCGAGCCCCGGAGCTCTTCTTCACGGCCCATGGCCACCTCGGTCCCCGCCGGCCGCAGCCTAAATTGGCGCGATGATGCGCCTCCCCTTCCCTCTCTTCACCACCAGAAGACCTCCCCCACACCGGTGCACCTCTCCAGCTCCTCTCCTCGGCCGCCGGAGGCCCGCAGCCCCGTTCCAGACTCCGAACGAAGCCACCGTCCGCCGGGCTCGAGCTCGCCGTTCCTCCCATCACCGTTGGAGTCTGTAGGTGGGATGGATGGGTGCGCTGCGCCTTGGGGAGCACTCTGGTGGTCCGAGCTCCACCGAAGGTGGCCGGAGACGACCGGACGAGTGTCGGCGCCACGCGGCCTCGCCTTTGCTCTGCCTCGTCGTGAGAGGAAGGAGACAACCCAACCAGGCAGGTCCCATCTCCTCTCGGGCCCCACATGTCAGCTGAACAAAGGAGTCAACCCCGGGCCCGCATATTTTAAGTGGAAGCGTACTCTGAAAAGTACGTTTTCCCTTTTGGAAAGCGCATTTCCACTTAATTGCGGCTAAGTTTACATTTTCTTTTTCAGAAAACGTACTCAGTCTGAAGGCACTTTCGATTTAGCCCCCAGGGGCCTGTCTATGAATTTAAGTTTTACAGATTGGTCCCTAGACTTCAAACCCTCACATCTTTTTGCTCGGAACTCCGATCGAGGTGATTCCAAAGCCCACTTCTTCGTCTCTTCGAGCACGACATGTTGGTATCATTTTCATAATGTTTTGACACTATGAAAATGACCATTTTGCCCTTGCCCGTAAAAAGCCCCCTTCGGGAGATAACTGTTTCTAGGAATTAGTTCCGCGGACTCTCCGCACTTCTTCCCGATGGTTCCTTCATCCCCAGGCAAGCCACAACTCTCATCTGCATAATCGCATTGCAATGTCATAGTTTAACTATTCACTTTAACAGCAAGTATGAGTTATTTGTGAAATGAATTGGATTATGCAATGCTTGAGTTAATTCTTGGATAGGTGACTACCATGTTGAAGTACCAGATTATTAGTGACTAGTAGTTTACCCACTTGTTACTATGATGTTGAGATCACTGTCTATGATTATTTAGGATTTCATCCGGCAGTTCATGGAGACGAGTTAGTAGCAGTGGCTTAATTATACTGGTTACCGAATTTCTGGCCGGATATTGTTTTGACTTGGATTGCTATGATATCGGAGTGTCAGCCATGACAAAGATTTTTCGGAGACTAGATACTTTATGGTTGATCCTGAGTCACCTGTCCGGACTTATCCGTGCAGCCACATTTGCCGGTATGGGACGGCCTTGACTTGGTCTGATCGCGTGCTCTTTCACCGGTACCGCTCGACAGGGATGGTTATGCATGTGCGCTACCCTGGCCCAGTAGGCGGCGATAACCTTGTGAGCCCAGTTGAGTTATATGGTACCAGGTCCCCGTTTGGGACAGTTTGTTAGCCATGACGGTGGCAGGTATCACGCGGTGACACAGGGGCCACCCAGGGCAGGACTCCGGGGGAGGATGATTGCCGGTGGTACGATGGGAGGGTCACGGGTCAGCCGGGTTTCATTGGAGCAACGCTGGTCCACCCGAATGGGATCACGAGGTCAGGTGCTCCATGGTGTGGGTAAAGTGCGCAACCTGTGCAGAGTGTAAAATCTATTCGAATAGCCGTGTCCACGGTATTGGACAGTCCGTCCAGAACTCACTAGATGGTCAACCATAGTAGTGATAATGATGGAAGAACTCATCTTACGATCGGAAGTACTCGATGGATCGTGAGTATTCTGAAGATTGTGAGGCAACCCGGAAGAGAGTAAGTTTGTCAGACTTGTAGTGTGGATGGTATCAGGAATATGATATGTTAGCCATGGGATGGCTATGACATGAGTGGTCGGATGACCACATGATTTGGATTGGATTTGGAACAGATTCAGATTGGATCCTAAGGTTATTCGGAGTATGGATTAAATATGCTTTACCTTACTGCATCTACTTCAGTAGCTATCTTGCTCTGATGTTGTCTTGCCTTAATGCTGATGTTTGTTGTGAGCTTGCGAGTACATTCAAAGTACTCACCTGGCGTGTCATGCCAGTTTGCAGGTCATGCCATGATTGCTTGCTTGTCGAGGATCCTAAGTTTGCGAGCTAGGATACGCGTTCTAGCCAGAGTCCCTGCGGAGTGGAGTCCATCACCGTCGTCGCTGTTCCACTGCCGAGAGAGTTACTCCGCTGTTAGCATAGAGCTACCCCGGGCAGGCGTAGTGTTGCCGTGCTGATGTAATCCATGTACCCTTTGTAACCATATCCATTGTAATAAAGAGCTGATTTTTTCTATGCCAATAGTGTCGTATTCCAGAGGACTTGTCCCTGGGCTGGAATACGGGGCGTTTCGGTTTTCTCTGAGCCGGTGTGCCGCAACATCATGTATCTCGGCAACCTTCAAGCGGAAGCCTGGCGAGGGTGTCGGCCATGACCTTACTAACCACACAAGACTCTAGTCCAAGTTTATCACCTATTTTAAGTTGTATCCGTAAAGGAAGTCCAGATGAGGTTTCACTCACGGCCTCAAATGATGTGTGTAGGGTTCCCAAACCCACCAAACGGGTGCCTTGGTACACCCTGCCACAGTGTCTATACCGCATCATAGCCCACCCATAGGGTCAGCGCAACGCACGGCCTCCAACAAATATCCTACAAACACCAGAAACTAGTTGCAACTCCTGGACAAATATCAAGGCGATTAATAAGTCGAGAGAGTCAATTAAGGATCCCAATGGGTGGTAGTAACTGTCTTGGATCACAAACACAGAACTCAGTTCCTAAGGATGGTCCCAATGAGACAACCCACCATGTACTCCTACATGGCCTCTCATCGCTACCTTTGCCAAATCGTGTTCACACACTTAGCTCTCACAAAGTAGGACATGAACACCACCATTTCAATTCATCGCCCAGATGGATCAGACCCGATACAACTCTAAACATAGCAGGCATAACAAACAAGCATGGATGAGTAGTCAGAAAATGGCTCAAACAACTCCTACTCATGCTAGTGGGTTTTAACTATTTACTGTGACAAAGACAGGTCATGCAGAGGAGTGGGTTCAACTACCGCAACATGTAACAGTTGAATCATTGTTGTCCTAATGCAGTAAAAGAGAGCCAGAGCGAGAGAGTGGGATTGTATCGGAATGCTAAAAGGGGGTTTGCTTGCCTGGCACTTCTGAAGATGATAAAGCTCTTCATCGGTGTCAACGATCACAACGTCGGAATCGACATCTACCGAGAAGGAACAAACACCGGCAAACAAGGGAACAAAATTCAATTCATGGAAATGCAACAATATGATGCATGATCATGACATGGCAACATGGTGTGATTTGGGCTAATGCAACTAGCAACAATTTAAATGAAGTTCATTTGAATATAAGATTCAAATTCAAACTCCATGTAAGGCATTTCAAATGCCATTTTATTCAAATTTTCATATACAGTAGCTGTAAGTTGTTCAAACATGCATGGAAACACCATAAATAGATTCTTCATATTTTTCTGATAATTTTTTGTATATAAATTATTTCATTTGGAGTTACGGTTGAATTTCTATGATTTTTGGAAGTTTATATTATTTTCTGGAATTTCTAGGTTATTCTAAATTAAACTAAATCCAGCAATTGATATATTGCGTCAGCACTACGTCATTGTGACGTCAGCAGGTCAACTAGGCTGTCCAGAGTCAACCTGACCAGTGGGTCCCACTGGTCAGTGACTCAGTCAGTTAATCAGAGTTGTTAGGCCTAATTATCTAATTAGCAGGCAAGGGGGCCCATGTGTCAGTGATACTACCACTAACTAGTGAGTAAATTAAATGTAATTAAAAGTTATATGCAGGCATGGGCCCACTGTCAGTGACCCAGAGAGGTCAATTAGGTTAGCCGTAATTAAAAGCCACGTCAGCATCGTCGGTGTTTAAACGCCGATGACCAAAACCACGGCGGAGGGTGTCGGGATTTTGCTACTGGCAACCATTCGCCGCGCGGAGAGGTGCTACGGGAAGCTGGGGCAGTGTCACATCTAGCAGTGCTAGTGGCAGGTCGTGGGGTGGCCGGAAGCATGGTTGGCGATGAAGTTTGCGGCGGCTGGAGTTTGGCCAAGTTCGGGTACGGCGTTATAATGCACACAAGGATGAACAGATAGGTGTTCTAGGCTCCTGGCCGAACACTGGCCACGGTTGTGTGCTCATATTCGAGCTATAGTGGCACTAGCCATGACGACAAGGCATGGCGACGGCGAGCGTCGGTCGCGGTGGTCAGTGGTGCTAGAGGAAGAAATTGACCGAGTGGAGAGAGGGGTTGGGAGCAGGAGCTCACAGCGAGGTCGAAGAGGAGGTCAGCAAGCTCGTGGAGGTCCTGGCAGTGGCGAATAAACGACGGTGATCGATCGGGCCGAAGGTTGAAGATGAGCTCGAAGGCGGCGTCACGAGGCGTCCGAGGATGTGATCTTCGACATGAGGGAGCAGTGCTCGAAGGCGAAGCAATGGAACATGATCGCGGGGTGAGGGATGGCGGGTGGCTGCGGGAACAGCGAGCGGTGGTGACGGTGGCACCCGGTTGTGGGGAAGAGAGCGAAACAAAGGAGGGGAACAAGGGCGATAGTGAGAGGGTCGGGCTTGGGAACGTGCTGGTAGCGCTAGGTGACATCCAGGCGAGCAGGTAGGCTGGAGGTGGCGTGGCGAGTGCTCGCGTGCATTGGCCACACGCCCTCCTACCCACTGGCAGGAGGTGGAAGACAACAGGGAGGCCCAGGTGGGCTGGGCCGAAACAGTAGCAGGCCAACAGTGTCAGGTAAGTTGCTTTTCCTATGTTCTACAGTCTGTTTTGATTTAGTTTTTAAACCAAATCATTTTATAAAAATATGGAACTTTGTGTGGGCACTAAATTAATTATTACACAGGCCCTCACCAAGTTTCAACATTATTGGATCTATAAAAATATTTATAGGATTTTAAAGCTCCAATTCAAATACTTATTGGATTACTTCAAAAATCCAGAAATATGTGCATCATTTTTGGCAAAGGTTTTCACCTCTATGAAAAATCATGAACTTTTCTAAAGGGCATTTTGGGTTAATTGAAAAGATTTTATTTGAACCTATTTGAATTTCATTTGGTGCTAGGGTTTATCAGTCCCCATTTCAAATTCATTTGAATTTAATCATGATGCATGGATGAATATGCAATGACAGGAAAAGGCTAATGTTAGGGCTATGACAACTCACCCCCACTAAACAAGAATCTCATCCCGAGATTCAAGACGTAGGGTAAGAGGAAGAGGGGACACAGAAATGACACAGACTTCATGATCTAGTTGTCCTTCTCGAATATGTTGATTCATTGCATCGTCTTGATCTTGGCGTCTTGCTTTCGAGATCCTCATCCAAACACGACGACAAAAAGAGTGGAGAACTCTACGAGAATCGATCTTCACAAAGATTGAGCAACTCAAGATCAACTCATGGAGTGAGACGTAAGAACATCTCTTGAGCTGAGACACAGAACACACATCGAGAGGGATGGAGAGGAACAGATGACGAAGGTTCAATATGGTAGACAACATTTCCACACTTAAGTAAGATGGTGAATAAGTGTCAAAGTAGCGAGGAGATAAATTGCCATGATTCCATGACGGGGCACCTTAGAAGAGGTGACTCGTAGGATTATTCCCTTAAGTGGCAGAAATAATTACTTTTGATACAAGTATCATTGAAACTCTTCATACCAGGCTAAAGCAATTCACAAATGAGCGTTTGAAGGAGTTTGAAGAAATGGCATACTCAGTTTGGCAAGGAAACTATGGTTATCAAACTACTTGGCAAACGGAAGGCACATTCCAATTGATACCGAGGATATAACCTAGTGTCTTAGCGTGCTTTCAAGAACTTGAGCATTTCCATATTCATCAGGGTTTTACCAACATCTATGCCAAGATCTTGGTGACACCTCGTAACACAATGATGAATCATATGGAGAATGCAGATACAAAGGAAGACAACACTTCTCAGATTTTACCTTAGCAATGTGAAGGAACAAAACATGGATGATCGACCGAGAGACATTTAGCCCTCCTCTTCTAATGTTCTCCTTGATGTTCTAGTGTAACCTAGTTATACGTAGTTTGGTATCTAGAACATCAAGTAAAGGTCGGGCTTCGGAAATACAAAAGATCCATAAGGAACAACTTTCAGAATAAGTCATACGAAATCCACATGGAGAAGATGGTCAAATTGCTCAATCAAGATACTATAATAATTGATCTTTCGGCTAGGTGTGTCTGCCAAAACATCAACCTTGTCAGAACCTACATCATAGATCTTGGAAAAGTTCAAACCATCATATCTGCCTGAGATTCAGATCTGGTTGGTAACAGGATATTTCAGACTCAGCATGGCTGAAAAGGAAAGTTTGCAACACAAATCGATGAGATGTCGTTCCGAGATTCTCAGGAAATGAACTATGGTAACAACTCCAAAAATGAGTTGGATTGCAAGATACATGTGAACATGTTGTGCAAGACAAGCATGACCACATAGAAGTTTTACAACAAAACACTACTGACTTCTGGCTGGGAACCATCATTAAGGATAATGAAGCCTTGTGCATGAACTAGTATTAGCACAACAAACTCCTCTTCCTTGAACAAATCAATTAGTGGATTGGTGTGCTAGGGAATACATATGGAGTGGAAGTAATTAATCTACCAAACCATAGAATATATTCACACATGCTTAAATGACTTGGGATGATTCCAGAGGGAGCAAAACCAACCTTCCTCAAATTCACGGTGGCAACTTGCATCAGATGCCCATGAACTTGAGAAACTCACTTCTTACACCAAACATATACTTCATGAATGGAATATGAAGGCAATTCTGACAAAGTTTCCAACGCTAACTTTAGTGTTCATCATGAATGACGGAGAAGATAAAAATATTTGCGATGGGCTCAACAACAATTCATCTAAGTTTCCATATAGGTGGAATTCTGTCGGATTCAGGGCTCCGCAGACCCAAAGAAGGTTCAAACTCTGGGGCGTGTGCGAAGAACTCAACCTATCCAACCAACCAACCCGTCGCCCTACAACCTAGCTTGATGGATCAAGGAAGGAGATGGACACGGCAGTTTACCCAGGTTCGGGGCACCTTGCGGTGTAAGACCCTACTCCTGCTTTGTGGTGGATTTGCTTCACGAGGGGCTGGGGATGAACGAGTACAAGGGAAGAACAACCTCGCGAGGTCTGCTTTGGGGTGAGGGTAAGTCATCCTTCGGTTTTTGGTCCCTCTCTATGGTGGTGGCTAGCTTATACTTATAGCGGCCTCGGTCCTCTTCCTCCAAAACGAAGGCGGGAAGGGATCCCACAGTGGCCAATTTGCAAGGGGACAAGTAGTACATCTTATCCTAACGAAAGATGGTCTTCGTCTGCAAAGCTTCTGGTCATGACACCGCGGTGGGCTCGGCGATGAAATCTGTCCTTAGCACCAAAGAGGAAACCTGCTCTTCTGTGCCTGCTAGCGCCCACCTGGCCTTGGTCGTCATGGCTTGCGTCACCGCAACCTCGTGAGGTTGGATACCTGCATAGAAAGCTTGGCTCCTCAGGAGGCAGCCTGGGAAGGCCGCTCCCTCAGGTCTTGGCACTGTCTGCCTCGCGAGGCTTGGCCCCTCGCGAGGGCCTTGTCTTGTTGGTGTTGAAACTGGGCCGTACCAGGCCGTCGATGGAGCCACGCCCTGGACCATAGGCAAGCAAGTTTGGGTACCCTGGTTCCCAGAACACCGACAGTAGCCCCCGGGCCCAAGGCGCGCTCGGACTTGGCTTCGAGGCGAAGCCAAAGGGCAAGGGCGAAGCACCGTGGGCCCCAATTGCCTGCGAAACGAGCCGACGCGTGGTGCTTGATGGGACGTGGGCATCTCCGCTTCCCCATGCCACCTCGGCAACCGCATGACTTGACAACTGCCTGGTGCAAGCAGATCAGCCATCATTGCTCGGAACATGAGGGGCCGGCGGTTAGCCTTCCTCCGGCTATAAATGGAAGAGGGGGAGGAGCCCCCAGCTCATTTTCATCTTCTTGCTTCTTGCTTCCCCTTCTCCTTTGTTCCGCCACCTTGCCAGAGCGTTCATGGCGCCAGTGAGGAGATTTTCTAGCGCGGAGAAGGGAAACGCCCCCAAGGAAGGGCCAGGCTCTCCGCCGCCCAAGAGGGGACGTGGCCGCCCCCGTAAGTACGCCGCGACGTGAGCGGTGGCTCCCCGAGGGCGTGGGTGCACTCCCTCGAAGGCTGGCACCGCCTCTGGCAGTCACGGGGGTGCTCCCTCCCATGGCGGAAGTTGCCACGGCTAGGATAGCCGCGGCGATGGGGGGAGGCATGTGGCAGCCGCTCGGCTGCCGGGTCTGCGATCCCACTCGGCCGATGCGTCCTCGAAGTTCGTGGTGTGGGTAGAGAGACCCGCAGGCGTCTGGTTCCAGCTCACGCACTTCTTTGTGGGCGCACTGCCGTCCGGGGGACCTGGCGGCCTTTGGCTGCAGGCTGATGGTTGCCGCAGCAGGGCCTCATGGGTGGAGGTCGAGGTCACCCCCGCCGGCAACATGTTCCTGAACCGCGGGTGGCAACCATTTGCCCACGCGCGCGGCCTGCAAGGGAGGTGCACCCTCCACTTCAGGTATGATGGCGCTGTGACCCTCTAGCGGCGGCGGCTCCTCCTCTGAGGAGAGCACGAGCGACGGTGACTACGACGAGCCACCACGCCGTCGAGCTCGGACCAGGGAGGGAGGCGAGCCGCCTCACCGCCTCACCCCGATGAAGCAGGAGGAGGACTCCGACTAAGCGCGGGCGTTGCTGGAGGCGGGTCCCGGGAGCTGCTGTAGTCGCGCGGCTGCTTTTGCTTCTTTCTTTCTCCTCCATTAGAAAAGTGGAAAGCCCTGTCAGGGCATGTAATGGACCACGGCGCTTGCGCCATTATTTTATTGTATTTACATCATGTCCTGATATCCGTGTTGCTGCTGATTGTGATTGGGATGACTTAGCTTAGCATGCTTGCGGTAGACTCGTGCGCTGTGAGGGCGAGCTTCTCTGGGGCTTGGACTTCCTGCACACCCTTCACTCGAGAGGTTTCCTTTTTGGGGATTCGAAAGTCCTCAGGCCACGGGAGGTGCCCTGCGGCTGCGGCGGTAATGGACCTCCGGAGATGCCATACCTCACGCGAGCCCCCGAGCATGGACCGGCCGCCACTGGCACGCCGTGTCGCGATGCCCGGAGGCACGGACTCAGGAGGGCATGCGTGCCCGTTGGCTCGTTTACAAGCGTCGCGCGAGGATTAAGATGCCAAAGGCTAGGACACCAAGGCTTTGGCGAGGTGTGTTCATGGGCGGGCCCAAGCGCACACACCGTGCCAAGCCCCCATGCGTGCGACGCGTGGGGAAGAGCAACGGGCAACTGTCACTCTTCCCAGGGCGAGACCTGAAAGAACGCTGCAAGGAGAAAAACTTCCCAACCCTTTCAAATAAAGACGCGAGAACTTCAAATTTCATTCCAAGAAGTTGCAAGCCAGCTACAGAAAGCAAGCAAAAGAACAGCCATGTCCGGCACCTACACTAGTCTTCTGGTCTTCCCGCCAGCGTAGAGCATGGGGCCTTCCACTAGGAAGTGGGTGGGAGCCTCCGTGAGGCCCAAGGGCGGCTCTCAGGAGACTCCCGGGCATGTACAACCCCACTCATTATTACGTGAGAGTGTGACGGGCGGAGACTTGGAAGGTGCATGGCCTTGGTCACGGATAGAACTTCCTGAGGTGCTGGATGTTCTAGGCATTCTGGATGGGGACCCTGTCCTGCGTCTCCAGGCGTGCGGCGCCAGGCCTAGAGACATGGGCGATCCTGAATGGGCCTTCCCACATGGGTGAGAGCTTGTGGAGCCCCTCCCTGGAGAGCACCCGTCTCAGGACGAGGTCACCCACCTCGAGGGTCCTGGTGCGGACGCTACGACAGTGATACCGCCGTAGCGCCTGCTGGTACCTTGCGGCACGGAGCGAGGCTTGGTGGTGGCCCTCCTCTCCGAGGCTGAGATCCATCCCCCGCGAGGCGTCCTGGCATGCCTCGTCAAACGCCAAGACCCGTGGGGAGCAATGTTTGACCTCATGAGGGAGGACCGCCTCAGCCCCGTAGATGAGGAAGAACGGGGTCTTGCCGGTAGGCTTGGTTGCGGCGGTGCGGATGGGCCACAGCACGGATTGGAGCTCATCGAGCCAACCCCTGCTGCATGCCTCGACTTTCTTCTTGAAGCTCCTCGCCTTGAGGCCTCTCAAGACCTCCGTGTTGGCGCGCTCGGCTTGGCCGTTACTCCGTGGGTGCGCCACCGAAGCGTAGCTTATCTGCGTTCGAAGGTTAGCACAATATGTTTTGAAGAGGTTGCTCGTGAACTGAGAGCCATTGTCAGTGATGATACGGTTGGGGACCTCGAAGCGGCTCACGAGGCCCTTGATGAACTTGATGACCGAGCCAGCTGGTATGGTGCGCACGGGCTCCACCTCCGCCCACTTGGTGAACTTGTCGATGGCGACGTAGAGGTAGCGGTAGCCCCCAGCTGCTCGAGGGAATGGTCCCAGGATATCCAGCCCCCATACCACGAACAACCATGAGAGCGGGATGGTCTGGAGGCCCTGAGCGGGATGGTGGATCTGTTTGGCGTGGAATTGGCACGCCTCGCAGGATCTCACCAGCTCAGTGGCGTCGTTGAGCGCCATGGGCCAGTAGAACCCGCTGCGAAACGCCTTGCCCATGAGGGCGCGTGACGAAGAGTGAGGCCCGCAATCCCCGCTGTGGATGTCAGCCAGCAGCTCGCACCCCTGCTCCTTGGAGATGCACCGCAGAGATACGTCGTTTGGGCATCTTCGGTAGAGCTCGCTGTCCTGGGCGCAGTAGGCGGTGGCCTGGTGGGCCACGCGTTCTGCGTCTTCCTCCTTCTCTGGCAAGGTGCCCCGGAGCAAGTACGTCTTGAACTCCTCAGTCTAGCACCCCTCCTGAGGTTCGAGCACGAGGAGCAAGCGTGCTCTAGAGGTCTGACCGCAGGCTGGGGCGCCCGAGGTGGGTGCCATGGGCGGTTCATCCCTGAGCTACGCCGGTCCTGTGGTGGGGGGAGCCGCCGATGGCTTGAAGAGCCACTCTTTGAAGACACCAGGCTTCTGGGGTTTGCGATGGGACGCCCTCTTGGCGATGTCGTCTGCCTCCTTGTTCGTGTCGCATGGTACGTGCTGCAATTCCAAGCCTAAGAATCGCTTTTCAATTTTGCGTACCTCCCCTAGATATGCCTCCATGTGCTCATCTTTTGGCTTGTACTCCTTGTTGGAGAAGCTAACGAGGAGCTGAGAGTCGCCCTTGATGGTGAGCCGCCTGATCCCTAGAGCAGCCGCGGCCTTGAGGCTGGCGATCAGGCCCTCGTATTCCGTGATGTTGTTGGAGACCTTCTCTGCTTGCTGGAAGTAGAGCTGCACGGCGTTGTAGAGCTTGTCCTGAGCAGGTGAGATAAACACGGCTCTAGCCCCCGCGCCTTATCGCGCGAACGCGCCGTCAAAGTACATGACCCAGCCATCCGGCGCCTCATCCCCGGGTGTGAGGGAATGGTCCTCGCCCTCCCTTCGGTCGGGGGCGTCAGTCCATTGCGCCACAAAGTCAGCGAGGGCCGCGCCCTTGATGACCCTAGTGGTGCTAAACTCCAGCTGGAAAGCCTGCAGCTCGATGTTCCATTCAGCAACCCTACCTATAGCGTTAGGGCTCCGGAGCACCTTCTCCAGGGGGTACACATAGACGACCTTGATGGGGTGGCCTTGGAACTAGTGGTGCAGCTTCCTGGAGGCGACGAGGAGCATGAGCAGGAGCTTCTGTGGCATGGGGTAGCGTGCATGTGCGTCGCGCAATACCGTGCTGACGAAGTACATAGGGTGCTCGACAAGGGAAGAGGTGTCGATGGCGTCCGGCTCTGCCTGAGGCGTGGGGGCCTCAGGAGCCTCACCTTCTGTCGGGGTGACCGATGCCTCGGGAGTGCTGTCCTGAGGTGGCGATGGCGTGGCTGAAGACGGGGTGCTGTGCCGCGCATCTGCGCCCGCGCGCTCTTCCCGGACCGCCATGAGTGCTGCGCTAGCCGAGTTGGGCGTGGCGGCCAGGTAAAGCACCAGGGGCTCAAGAGGTCGAGGCGCCACCATCACCGGAGGGCTGGTGAGATACCTCTTGAGGTCTTGAAAGGCTTCCTCAGCCTCCGGAGTCCATTCGAATGGGCCCTTCTTCTTCATCAACTTGAAAAACGGGAGAGCGCGCTCACCGAGCTTAGAGATGAAACGCCCCAGTGAGGTCATGCAGCCTGCCAGCTTCCGCATTTCCTTGAGAGTCTACGGCGGGCTCATTCTTTCTATCGCCTTGATCTTCTCTGTGTTAGCCTCGATTCCTCTGTGTGACACCAAGAAACCCAGCAGCTTGCCGGATGGAACGCTGAACACGCACTTCTCCGGATTGAGCCGTAAGTTTACTTTGCGTAAGTTGGTAAACGTTTCCTCCAGGTCTTCGACGAGGGTTCTTGCCTCCTGCGACTTGACCACTATGTCGTCGACGTACGCCTCGGCATTCCTCCCAAGCTGCTTGCCCAGGGCGATGTGCATCAATCGCTGGAAGGTCGCGCCGGCATTGCGCAACCCGAACGGTATGCAGGTGTAGCAGTACACCCCACATGGGGAAAGGAAGGCCGTCTTCTCGACATCTTGCACCGCCACCTTGATCTAGTGTAGCCCGAGAAGGCGTCTAGGAAACACAACAGGTCGCACTCGGTGGTGGAGTCCATGATCTGGTCGATGCGCGGAAGAGGGAAAGGGTCTTGAGGGCAAGCTTTGTTGAGGCTCATGAAGTCGACGCACATCGCTCCTTCCCTCCCTTCTTGGGGACGATGACCGGGTTGGCAGCCAATCCGGGTGCTGCACTTCTCGGATGACGCCGGCTTCTTGCAGCTTGTGGACCTCCTGGACGATGATCAATTGCTTCTTCGGGGCTTGTCGCCGCGCCTTTTGTTTCACCGGGCGCGCGCTGGGGCACACCATCAAGTGGTGCTCAATCACATCCCGCGGGACGCCAACCAGGTTCGTCGCCTCCCATGCAAACACATCCTTGTTCGCATGGAAGAAGCTGACCAGCGCTCCTTCCTGGTCCGGTGGGAGGCTGGCGCCTATGATGAAGGTGAGGCTTGAGCCCTCATCGTCGACCCGCACCTACTTCGTCTTAGCCCGGTCTTTAGAGAACAACTGCTTCTTCTTCGCGGGCGCGGCCTCCGGGATCTCTGGAGCGCCCTCCGCATCCGGTCGTGTGGCCACCGCGGCTTTGAAAGCGAGCTTGAGGGCCAGGAGGGCATCCTTGGTGTCTCCCACTACAGTAAGGATACCGCTGCTCCCCGACATTTTGACGACGTTGTAGCCGGGGTGCGTCGCCGCCATGAACTTGGCGAGGGCTGGGTACCCGAGGATGGCATTGTACAGGAGGCTGATGCGGGCGACGTCGAAGTCGATAAGCTCGGTGCGGTAGTTGCAGCGCGTGCCGAAGGTGACGGGGAGGCGGATCTGCCCCAGGGGGACGACGGAGCTGTCGAGCACCCCTGAAAAGGGCTTGGTGGGGGCGAGCCGGTCGTAAGGCACCTGGAGCAGGTCGAAGGCTTCCACGGAGAGGATGTTGAGGCAACCGCCACCGTCGATGAGGGTTCTGGTGACCGCGACGCTGCTGATGGTGGGCGTGCACAGCAAGGGAAGCACGCCTGCGCCGACTGTAGTCTTGGGGTGATCCCTGGAGTTGAAGGTGATGTCAGTCTCAAGCGCCAGCTGGCCCGAAAGAGCCCCTGCCATGGCTGGGTGGCACCCATCTACCGGAAGAACTGCTTGATGTGGTGGCCTGAGGCCGGTGCCTATGACCCACCGAGGATGGCCGCAACGGCATGGGGCGCCGGTGCCGCGAAGCGCGCGATGAACTGATTGCGCAGCTCCCCCCAGGAGGCCACCGACAACTCTGACAGGCCAAGCATCCAGGAGCGCGGCACGCCCATGAGTGCCATGGGAAGCCAATTCGCAATGACCTTCTCATCGCCGCCTGCCGCCTTGATGCTTAGCTTGTACAGGTGAAGGAAATCCGCGGGGTTCCCCGTGCCGTCATACCGTGGGGGCAGTGTCGACCTGAACTTCGGCGGCCATCGCACCTGCCGTAGCGTGTAAACAGGATAAGCAGGCAGCAGACAAGGTGACTGAAGAAATAGGATTGAGGAAATTGAGAAAGTCTTCAGTCAAAGTCTTCAAACAGTAACGATCAATTTCATCAACACATAAGCGAGGAAATGAAAGGGTTGAGGAAATAGAACCAGTAGCTCGATGAAGACAGTGATTTGGTAGACCATTTCCAACTGATGTAACAGTTGTACGTCTGGTTGGAGTGGCTTGGTATTTAAACCAAAGGACACACAGTCCCAGGACACACAGACCTTACCGTATTGTCTTTGAGCTAAGGTCACACAGACCTCGCCCAATCACTCGTGGTAAGTCTTCAAGGTGACTTCCAAACCTTCACAGACTTGGTCACCCGGCAATGCAGAATTCCACTTGGTTGCTCTAGACCATGATGCCTAATCATCTGGAAGATGCACAGTCTTCAATGGTAACAAGCATCGGTTCCACATAGGAACAATCTCTTTAGTGATGCTCAATCACTTTGGGTTGTAGGTGTTGGGTTTTTGGGTTTTTCCTCACTGATGATTTTCTCTCAAAGTCCTCGGAGGATGGGATGCTCTAAATGACAAGTGTCAGTTTCTCTCGGAGCAGCCAACCAGCTAGTGGTTGAGGGGGAGGCTATTTATAGCCGGGGAGCAGCCCGACATGATAAGACATAAATGCCCCTAATGATATGATCTTAGGTGGATAGGATATTTGGGACAGCTGGCGCGTAGGACAGCAACGGTCGGAAATTTCAGCTCTCAAATTCCTCGGGGCTATCATGTTCCTCACTTGTAGGCAATCCGCACTGGCGAATTCCTAACTCCTCGGTCAGAACAAATTCCCCAGAGAACAGAAGATCTTCGTCTCTATCGAAATTGACTGAACTGTATGAGATTTCCATAGGCTTCACTCGAAGGATTGGGTATCTGTAGGCTTTGAGATGAGCATCACTTGGAAATGTTTCCTTAGTTTTACCTCTACCCGCTTTAACAGTACGGTGTTTCCTATGACTCAAGAAAGGAAAATGAAACTATGAAAACAAAAGTCTTCACGCTTCATAATCCTCGCATCATTATCAATATCTTCAAGGTCACACCAATTTCTTCAATTTCAAAGTCTTCAAGAAAACCAAAGTCTTCATCTGAAGACATTCATTTTTAGGGGTCGACTTTCTTCGGAAATATCAAACTCCTCATAGACTTATTAGACCTGTGTACACTCACAAACACATTAGTCTCTTAACCTATAAGTCTTCAATACACCAAAATCACTAAGGGGCACTAGATGCACTTACAATCTCCCCCTTTTTGGTGATTGATGACAAATAGGTTAAGTTTTCAACAGGGATAAACATATGAAGTGTAAATACTGATATTGAGGAATTTGATTGCAAGATATAGAAGAACTCCCCTTGAAGATGTGCATATTTGAGGAATTTGCTTTGGATTGCAAATGCACATTGTAGAATAAAATCATGGAGATATCCCCCTATATCTTGTAATCCATACACGCATTTAACATATAATATGAAGAATTTGAAATGCATGATGAAAAATGGTGTCTGACGAAATTTAGCCTACGTGAAGTAATGTACTTGAGGAAATAAGCATGCAGAAAGCAATTCAAAAGTATCAGACCACAATCGGACTTAAGTTTACAACTCAACAAACAAACACTTCAGAAGAGCGAGAGTTGTAACTTAGCGAAAAACAGCCCATATATAGAGACCCGCTTGAAGACTAACTCAAATTTCTCCCCCTTTGTCATGAAATGACCAAAAGGGACGAAACTTGAGGACTAACGCCCCTGAAGAATATCAGCTTGAGGTCGGTGGAGGATCGCCAGTGTTGTCGGGGTCGTTTGTCGATGTAGGGCCTGCCAAAGTCTCGTTGAGATCCTCAGCTTCATCCGTCTTATGCGATGAAGAATATGAACTTGTGACCAACTGAGGAACTTTGACCTTCTTGAATTTCTTCGAAGGAGGATGAGACCAGTCAAAGTTTTGCTGAAAGTCCATCTGCTTGAGGTCTTCATCACCATAAAGATGAGAAAGTATAGCCCAAGTGCGATCAAAGATTTCATGCACATAGTAATGATTCTTCTTCACAGTGTTCTGAGTGACAGTCATGTTGTGAAGAATTGAGCCAAATTGACGCTTGACCCACTTGTGATTGCGATCAAATTTCTGGCGAAGACTTAGAAGAAGCTCACGATCAGTCATCACACGATGAGCAGTGGCTTGAGGATTTTGAGTGGTGGCTTTAGCAGCAGAGTCATCATTGGTGGAGTAAGATGCAGCCTTACGGAATTGACCATCCAATGGACGAGTGCCTTCATCAATAACAGCTGCTTTGCCTTTTTCATCAACTGAGGAAATGGTCCTTTTGAGGACTTCAATAGGAGGCAGAAAGCTAAGGTGATTCTGAAAGTCAGCCTTGTATGGAATTGAAGACCTGGTTCTGATGAATTTCATTATCCAAGGTGCATAGGGCTTCAACTCAAACGGCGACGACGCAACATTGGCCAAAGTCCTCATGAAGAAATCATGATAGTTAATGGGAATACCATGAATGATGTTGAACAGTAGATTCTTCATGATGCCAACAACTTCTTCTTCTTTAGAATTGTGGCATTTGATTGGACTGAGGGTTTTGGTCAAGATGTGGTAGATGGTCCTTGGCACATATAGCAAATCCTTCACAAGGAAGGTAGTTCTTGGAGCTTGGCCTTGACGCAAAGGCTTCAGCAACACTTGCATGAGATGATTTTGAAGTTCAGGTTCCTCATACATGAGCCTTGCACATTTTGCAGGGGGACTGACTGGGATGGCATGAAGTAATTCAGAGGCCGGAGCTTTATAGTGAGTGTTTTCAATCATCCAGTCCAGAACCCATGAATTTACATCAGTGACATTTCCAGTGAGGTGCAGAGTTGCATAAAACTGAAGAATTAGCTCTTCATTCCAGTCACATATATCAGCGCAGAAACTGAGGAGTCCAGCTTCCTGAAGAACATTCGGAACTGGTTGAAAGCATGGAATGGACTCCATATCCACATGAGGAAGCTGCCTGTGTTGGAAGACTTTGTCCTTGTCAAACAAAATGGAGGCATAGAAATTCATCTGACTTGCAGTCCAAAACCTCTTGCACCTTAATCTTGCTGAGTCATAAGGATTTTCATCAGTGAAGAAATGATGCTCAGTGAAGAAATCAGCATTGTTGAATTTGGTCTTCCTTGTGCCAGACAGAGGATTTTGAGGCTTGGGCTGAAGATTTAAAGTAGAAGGCCTCACAATCTCTTCAGGCACAACTTCTGTTGCTGCTGACTGAGGAATTGAAGTGTCAGGTTCTTCACCAGTAGGCTGGTTCTCTATTTCTTCAGTTGTGGCAGCTGGAATATCTTCAGGAATAGATTGGAGAGAAGATTGATGTCCTTCAGACCCTGTCAATATTTCTTCAGTCTGCACAGGGGACTGAGGAATTGGATGCAGAGGTGTGGCGATTGGGGAATTGGGGTGAAGATTTTCCCAATAATCATCTTTCAACACAGGGGTTGTAGAGCCAATGTCCACATCTTCATCAATTTCCTCAACGCCCACCTCTTCAGCAGTGAACTGAGGCACAAGCAATGACACCAGTGGTGCTGAAACAACAACTCCCACTTCAATTTCTTCATTAATCTGCTCTGAGGAAGCAGCAAAATGATTTTCTTCATCATTGTCATCTGGAATGACATATTCTTCACCAAACGGAATAATCTCCTTTGATGGCACAACAGAGATGGGAGCAGCATCAATTGGTTCACTGAATGATCTTGTGAAAGTCCTCACTTTCTTGGGAGCCGAGGACTCTGCAGAGGTTGATGGTTTCCTTTTCTTTGCAGCTTCTTTCTCTGCAACTTTAATTTTCTTCACTTCTGATGCAGAAGGAAGTGTGATATTCTTCATCTTTGAAGATTTTGCAGGAGGAGCAGATGATGAAATTGGTTAAGTTTCTTCAGGCACGACTGATGCAGTCGCCCTGGCATTCTCAGTTTCTTCAGGCATAGCAGTTTCTTCAATTGGCCTAGGTTGTTCTTAAGGTGCAACATTGGTGGTTGCCCTGTCAGTTTCTTCAGGAGCTGGAATTTCTTCAGCAGCCTTCATAGCTTCTTCAGCAGCCCGAGTTTCATCAGTTGCGCTTGTATTTTATTCAGTAGGCTGAACAGATTCTTCAGCCTAAGGAATTTGTTGTTGCGTTGGAGCTGCAACATTTGCCTTCAGGTTCTTGGCGATCTTGACAAATCTGACCTTGGCTCCTAGCCAATCAGCATGGTATCGGTCAAATTCATCATTGAGGACTTTGATTTCCTTCTGAACGTTGACAAGTTCTTCAAGATACAAAGTTAGAATGTTGTTCCCCAGAAATCTCTCCTTCTTGCATTGGTCCTTCTTGACTTGCCTGGCCTTCTCAAATTTCCATTTTTCCTCGCCTATGAAGGCAGTCAGCATGTGACCCTGTCCAGGAGTCAAGTTCAGGTCTGGGAGTGGTGTATTTGGATCCTTGTGCCAAATGTCAATGAAGTCAAGGATCTTCTTCGGATCCAGCATAAGAGGAACAGAGCTTCCTTTGGCTCTCATAGCCGTTTCTTGTCTGTCTCTGATGATTTCAGCAAGTTCATCATCATTAGCTTCATCATCATCAGATGGAACATGGAAAGCAACTTGCTTCTTGTGAGAACTTGGCCTCTTTCCATGTCCACCAGTGGCTTTGACCTTCAGCAGAGATGGACCACTTGAGGATTGTGGTTGAGCTAAGGAACTAGCAGATGCTCCTGAAGCAATTGAGAATCCAGCAGTCCGCTGACATGTTGCAAGGTGTACAGGTGTTGAGAACTTGGTGGCAGCAACTAAGGATTTCACAACAACAGAGGGAATCGATGATGCCCTTGAGGAAGTTGCCTGAGGTATTTGCTCTGAGGGCTTTGCCGTTGAGGAACTTGGCTAGCGCTGTCATACTGGCAGATGCCTCAACAGCAGCAGCATGAGAATCCTCATTGAATTTCCTCACTGCTTCAAATGCAGTTTTCCGAAGCTTTGCTTGGTGCTTGGCCCATTCTTTTGGAAATTCCTCACCACGCTTGATGCTGGTGGGATCAGCTCGTTGGCCAGCAGCCAGAGGTGGTCTTGGGCATGGAGGATTTACAGCGAATTTCTTCATATACTTGGGAGTAACATAACGATATTCCTTCCATTCCTTTGCCCATCTGCTCTCAATCCTCTGAATGCGCACTTTGTGCTGTGTCTTGGTTTCTTTCCCATGAGTTTCTTCATCTGGTGTGCAATATTTATCATAAATATCCTCAGGGATTTCAAACGCTGTGTTTGTCTCTGGCCTCTTTCCTCCTTTCTGAGGTCTTTTCCCGTCTACCATTTTCTTCACTTGAGGACTTTGAACTTTTGATGTTTCTGAGGAAGTATGTGATTTTTCTTCAAGAAACGCTGCAAATGAGTTAAGTTGATGAGAACCAAGTGATTCGTGAGCAGACATTTTGTACCTGTGAACAGAGTATAGGTGCGAAGCATTTGAAGAGGTCATATGCATTCTCAGAAATTTTTCAAAATGTATCAAGTTGAGGAATTTGACCATAGATGTCTTGAGGAATTTCACTAAGCGCTCTTGACTCAGGTTCCAGAGTTGTACATATTAGAAAATCCACACAATTGAGGAATCTTGAGGAAAATCATAGCTTAGAGAAACAAAATCAAGGAAAGGACAAATCAAGGAAAGGAAGCATTGTGGCGTTTCAGGAATGGATAGTTGAAGAATAAACACCTTTTGAGAAATTTGTGAAAATCATAAGAATCAAAGTAGGGCAGTAAAACTATATTTTAATTACCCTTGATGAAGAACACGATGAACTGGGAGTGGAGATGTAGAAGTTCATCAGTTCAGATCTCCCACGCCCTAACTCAGCGGCGGGAGACAGCTACGGCAGCGGTGGAGTGAAGATTTCCGCGGCCGGCGTGAGTACTACGGTGAAGAGGTCGAGGCAGTGAAGCTCTTCCTCGCCAGCGATGATGGAAGTTAGCGGCGGCACTAGGTCTGAGCTCGAGCGAGGAGAGTAGTAGTCGAGCAGAGTAAATGAGGTTAGAGGAGGGCAAGGGGTATTTATAGCCGCAGGGAAAAACTGCTCACCCAAAGATTTTGGATGAACATGCCCCTAACCCTTACTATCCTATCGACATGTGTCACCCATGTACTGAGAGGTGGAGATCGTGGGGGATCGTGGGTGTGTATTTTAATCCGACGTGGGAAGTGGAATGATTTGGGCAGCAACAACCAAAATTTGATACGAAATTTTTAATGTTTCGTTCGCAAATTCTTCAGCTATCAAGGACACAGTGAAGACTTTGAACAGGTTTCAAATAGAACGCACATGAATAATTTGTGAACATACTGGGTTGAGTTTAGCATAGAGGGGGAACGGGTCCGATCACATTCACTTAGATGAAAATCAACTTGAAGAATTAGCAATAAGTGAATGCTAATGAGGACATTGAAAACTCAAATGTGTATATATATATATATAGTCAATGAAGAACACCAGTCGAAAAGTTGAAGAATTGCAAACTTGAGGAATTTGAAAATTTGGAGAATTTGCAAAATGAAGAAAAACTCAAATTTGAAGATTTTAAACTATAGTTGGTGGTGTGACCCACCGTATAAGAATGATGATTTCACACACTGCGTACAATTGTTGTAGGGATCTGAGAATCAAATTCTTCATTAATTTCTTCACACTTAGAGGGTTAGTCTTCATTGATTGAAGAAAAACGTTACTTTGTGTGTTGCACATCTATGTCGTCAATTTTGCATAAGTGTTAGGATGTGTGTCCTTTGAAAGAACATTCAAAGATTCTAAGATGTTTAGCTCACACCGCAACTTGCAAAATCTCTTTTCATCCAAGGGCTTTGTGAAGATATCAGCCAGTTGTTCTTCAGTCTTCACGTGGTCGAAGGAGATGTCGCCCTTCAACACATGATCTCGAAGAAAATGATGACGAATCTGGATGTGCTTTGTCTTCGAGTGCTGAACTGGGTTGTGAGCAATCTTGATGGCACTCTCGTTGTCGCAGAAGAGCAGCACATTCTTCACATTGATGCCATAGTCCTTGAGGGTTTGCTTCATCCACAGCAATTGAGCACAGCAAGAACCAGCAACAATGTACTCAGCTACAGCAGTAGAGAGTGATACGCAGTTCTGCTTCTTCGAGGACCAACATACTAAGGATCGTCTGAGGAAATGGCATGTGCTTGATGTTGACTTGTGATCCACCCAATCACCAGCATATTCAGAGTTAGAATACCCAATGAGATCAAAATCCAAGCCCTTGGGATACCATAATCCAAGTGTTGGAGTGTGAGCTAGATATCGAAGAATACGCCTCACAGCCTTGTGGTGTGATTCCTTTGGTGTAGCTTGAAATCGGGCACACATGCAAACACTAATCATAATATCTAGCCTAGATGCACATAGATACAATAAAGAGCCAATCATGGAGTGGTATACCTTTTGATCGAAGTCTTTACCATTTTCATCAGTGCATAGATGGCCATTTGTGGGCATAGGGATTTTGACGCCTTTGCAATCTTGCATGTCAAATTTCCTCAGTACATCTTTGAGGTATTTCTCTTGAGATATGAAGATGCCATTGCGTTATTGACAAATTTGAAGACCTAAAAAGAATTTCAATTCTCCCATCATGGACATTTGATATACTTCACTCATCATATAGGCAAATTTGTCACTATAACGTGTGTTAGTACAGCCAAAGATAATATTATCCACATAAATTTGGCACATGAATAATTCATCATCATAACTCTTAGTGAAAAGAGTTGGGTCAAGTGAACCGGGTTTGAAGCCTTTCTTCATGAGGAATTCCTTTAGTATATCATACCACGCCCGAGGGGCCTGCTTGAGGCCATAGAGGGCCTTATTGAGTCTGAAGACTTTGTTAGGATGCTTAGGATCTTCAAAACCTGGGGGTTGAGCAACATATACTTCTTCCTCAAGCTTACCATTGAGGAATGCACTTTTCACATCCATTTGATACAAGATGATATTATGATGGTTAGCATAAGCAAGCAATATGCGAATAGCTTCAAGTCTAGCAACAGGTGCAAAAGTTTCATCGAAGTCAATTCCTTCAACCTGTGTGTAGCCCTGAGCTACAAGACGAGCCTTATTCCTCACCACTTGGCCATTTTCGTCTTGCTTGTTGCAATAGATCCACCTGGTACCAATGATATTGTGCTTGCGAGGATCTGGTCGATTTACAAGTTCCCACACATTGTTGAAGTCGAATTGATGCAATTCCTCTTGCATTGCTTGAATCCACTCAGGCTCCAGAAATGCTTCATCAACTTTGGTGGGCTCTGTGATAGAGACAAAAGCTAAGTGCCCACAAAAGTTAGACAAATGTGAAGCTTTTGAGCGTGTGAGAGGACCTGGTGTGTTGATGTCGTCGAGGATTTTGTCAATCTGTACTTCATTTGCCACGCGAGGATGAGCAGGTTGACGACTTTGATTTGGCTGAGCACTTTCTTCAGCTGCATTTTCCTCAGGTGCACCAGCATGATTTTCTTCATGATCTGGAATAACTTCTTCAGCAGGTTCTTCAATGGGTATGACATCCTCAGTAGCCTTGAGCTTAATGGATTCTTCAGGAGGTACTTCATCTAGTACAGGAGGTAGGTGCTCTCTTTGCGAGCCGTTAGTCTCATAGAACTGCACATCTACAGTTTCAACAACCTTGTGGTGATAGGTGTTGAAGACTCTGTAGGTGTGCGAGTCCTTTCCGTAACCAAGCATAAAACCCTCATGTGCTTTTGGAGAAAATTTAAAATTGTGATGAGGATCTCTAATCCAACATTTAGCACCGAAGACTTTGAAATAACTCACATTGGGTTTCTTGTCAGTGAGGAGCTCATATGAAGTTTTCTTGAAGAATTTGTGAAGATATACCCTATTGATGATGTGGCACGCATTATCAATAGCCTCAGGCTAGAAGTGACGAGGCATCTTGTATTCATCAAGCATTGTGCAAGCCATCTCAACAAGAGTCCTATTCTTGCACTCCACGACGCCATTTTGCTGAGGAGTGTATGGGGCAGATAACTCATGAGTAATACCAAGTTCATCAAGATAGTCATCAAGACCAATGTTCTTGAACTCGGTCCCATTGTCACCTCGGATATGCTTGATCTTCACACCGAAATTCGTCGAGGCCCTTGAGGAAAATCATTTGAAGACTTCCTGCACTTCAGTTTTGTAAGTGATGATATGCACCCAGGTGTAACGAGAATAATCATCAACAATAACAAAGCCATATAGAGATGCTGCATTTGTTAGTGTGGCATAATGAGTGGGGCCAAAGAGGTCCATGTGAAGCAATTCAAAAGGACAAGAGGTAGTCATGACAGTCTTTGAGGGATGCTTGGATCTGGTCATCTTTCCAGCCTCACAAGACCCACAAAGATGGTCTTTGAGGAATTTGACAGCCTCGATGCCGATGATGCGCTTCTTCTTCGCTAGTGTGTGCAAGTTCCTCATGCCAGCATGACCTTGTCGTCGATGCCATAGCCAACCTTCTGAAGCTTTTGCATGTAGACATGTGGCAGGCTGTAGTCCTGCAGAGAAATCAACAATATACAAGTCTCCTCTCCTAAAGCCTTCGAAGACTTTGGAATTGTCAGATTCCATGAGTACTATGCAGCGATATTTGCCAAAGACGACAACCATATCAAGATCACAAAGCATTGAGACATACATGAGGTTTAATCCGAGGGACTCGACAAGCATGACTTTGTCCATGTGTCGATCCTTTGAGATTGCAACCCTACCTAGACCCAATACCTTGCTTTTTCCTTTGTCAGCATAGGTAATATGCTTCAGATGTGATGGAGATAGAGCAGAGTCCATCAGTAAGTTCTTGTCACCAGTCATGTGATTTGTACATCCACTGTCGAGGACCCACTCAGTAGCTTTGAGAGATTCATCCTGCAGATGAATTAGTGCATCTTATGAACTCATATACTTCATAGGAAGAATATGACATCAAATTCATCAGATAGAATTTCATCAAGCAGTATACTAGATAAAGCAGCACAAGGAAGTGAGAAATGAGTAATTCATTTCTTTATGATTAGCTTGCATCCTTTCAAGCACTCTCAGGTCTCCAGGAAATTCTTTAGACGTTCAAGTTCGTCTGGAGACCTGACCCTGCATAAGATATTAGTTCTTTTTCTTCACCACCCACATCTGGAGGGGTGGCAAAGAATTCATCATTCTGCGAGCTCCATAAGAGAAAGGTGGCATTGAAGCCAATCACTTCGTTTCACAGAAGAGGGGTCAGAGTATGCATATGAGTAAGCTGAGAAATTCTTCGAGGACTTATGAACATACTAATTTGAAGAATAATGCACATATTCATAACTCTTAGATTTTCCCTGCAAAACAGATGTGTTAGCACGATGATGATCATATGAGGACTTGGATCCATATGAGGAATTTGATCCATGTGAGGACTTGGATCCATGTGAAGACTTTGGTCCATATGAGGAATTTGATCTGGGTTCCTGTTCTTCACAGGTGGTGTCATGAGGACATTCACCTGAAGACTTTCAAGGCACCTTTTGGGAACCCAGATTTTCTTCGTAGGAGCACCATTCCTGCAGTTAGTTCCAACATATGTGGCAAATACTTCACCATTCTGATTTTTGAACAGTTTATAGTTGGAGTCAAATGAGTCATCAGATGAATATGAAGATTCACATGTAAAGCCAGATAAAGTAGAGGGGTCTACGGGAGGTCCTTTTGCAGCAACCCATGTGGTTTTGGGATACAGCTCAGGTTTCCAGTAGGTTCCATCGGCATTGAGTTTCCTCTCAAAGGCAATACCCTCTTTCCTAGGGTTCCTGTTCAAGATCTGCTTTTTGAGCACATCACAAAGAGCCTGATGCCCTTTGAGGCTTTTGTACATGCCTGCC
This sequence comes from Thinopyrum elongatum, assembly GCA_011799875.1. Lineage (NCBI taxonomy): Eukaryota > Viridiplantae > Streptophyta > Magnoliopsida > Poales > Poaceae > Thinopyrum > Thinopyrum elongatum. The sequence goes on from CM022299.1 coordinate 423,924,455, forward strand.
AAATACAATTCCTTCAACCCTGCATTTTCATCAGTGATACTTGTGGTATCCTCAGATGAGGAATTTGTGACCACAGGCATAGGTGAAGAAGCTGCAGCAATAGAAGCATTTGAATATTCAAGTGAAGAATTAGCAGATTCACGTTCGGTGCATTTCAAACATGGTGGAATGAATTCTTCCTGAGCGGAACTGATCTATTGAGCAAGCAAAGAATCATTTTCCCTTCGAAGATCTTCATGACTCACCCTTAGTTTCTCAAGATCTTGCTTTCTTTGAAGAAATTCATAAGAAAGCTTCTCATGATCGGCGAAGAGTGTTTCATGATGACCTTCAAGGTTATCAAACTTAGACTGTAGTCGTTGAAGATTATCAGTCAAGGTTTGAGTTTGATTCAGTTCCTCACCCAACAGGTTATTGCTTTTGTCTAGCAAATTTTGAACCTTTTCCAAAGCTTTTTGTTGTTTCATGGCAATATTAGCAAGTTTGGAATAGCTAGGTTTGAGATTTTCATCAGATTCATCCTCACTAGATTCAAAGGAGGGATATTTGAGTACCTTGGCACTTTTTGCCATGAAGCAATAGGTGGGAGCGAAGTCATCGTTGCCATCGTCAGCAGTGTTGGAGTTGCCATTTTCTTCACAGTTGAAGATGGACTTGCTGACGAAAGTAGTAGCGAGAGCTAGGCTCGCCACACCAGAATCTAACTCCTCAGATCCTCCTCTTCCTCATTTTCCTCATATTCAGCTTCAGAGTCCATTTCCTTGCCAATGAATGCCCGAGCCTTTCTGGAACTGCTCTTCTTGTGAGATGAAGACTTTGAAGATTTTGACGATGAGGACTTTCAAGATTTCTTCTTTTTCTTCGAGTCATCAGAACTGTCATCCTTGTACTTCTTCTTCTTTGATTCCTTCAACCCCTGAGGACAATCAGTCATGTAGTGACCAGGCTTCTTGCATTTGTGGCAAGTCCTTTTCTTGTAGTCACGGGATGAAGAATCTGATCTCATGTCATCACCTCTTGAAGATTTTCCAAAGCGGCCACGCCTTAAGAACTTCTGGAATTTCCTCATGAGCATTGCTAGCTCCTGGCTTAATTCTTCAGGATTGCCAAGGCTGCTGTCAGAATCTTCCCCTTCAGATGAGGAAATTGCCTTGGCCTTCAGTGCGCGTGATCTTCCATAGCTTGGCCCGTAGAGGTCTCTCTTCTCAGCTAGTTGGAATTCATGTGTGTTCAATCTCTCAAGGATATCAACAGGATCTAGTGACTTGTAGTCTCCATGTTCTTGAATCATCAGTGCCGGTGTATCTAATGAGGAATCAAGAGATCTCAGCAATTTTTTCACCACCTCATGGTCGGTGATGTCAGTGGCACCAAGTGCTTGAAGCTCATTGGAGATATCAGTGAGGCAGTCGAAGGTTTGCTGAACATTTTCGTTGTCGAGTCTTTTGAAGTGGTTGAAGAGATTGCGAAGAACGTCAACTCGAGAGTCACGTTAGGTTGAGACTCCTTCATTGACCTTGGATAGCCTATCCCAGATAAGTTTTGCAGTCTCCAAAGCACTCACTCTGCCGTACTGTACTTTGCTCAGATGGCCACATATGATATTCTTCACTTGAGAGTCGAGTTGCTTGAATCTCTTCACATCAGCAGCGTTCACGGAATGAGTGATGGAGGAAACGCCATTTTCCACAACGTACCAGAGATCGTTGTCAATTGCCTCAAGATGCATGCGCATCTTGTTCTTCCAGTAGGGGTAGTCCGTCCCATCGAAGGTAGGACACCCAGCCGAGACCTTGATCATGCCTGCAGTCGACATAACTAAAACTCCAGGTGGTTAAACCAAAATCACACAGAACAAGGGAGTACCTTGCTCTGATACCAATTGAAAGTGCGTTATATCGACTAGAGGGGGGTAAATAGGCGATTTTTACAAATTCATCACTGAGGAAATAATACTTGAGGAATTTGCTAAGTGATGAAATACAAGCAGCGGAATAAGTACTCAGGTGCAAGCATAACATAGCAGTAACACAGTCATCATGATGATATGAAACAAGCACAGAGCACAGGTAGCGTGTAAACAGGATAAGCAGGCAGAAGACAAGGTGACTGAAGAAATAGGATTGAGGAAATTGAGAAAGTCTTTAGTTAAAGTCTTCAAACAGTAACGATCAATTTCATCAACACATAAGCAAGGAAATGAAAGGGTTGAGGAAATAGAACCAGTAGCTCGGTGAAGACAGTGATTTGGTAGACCAGTTCCAACTGCTGTGACAGTTGTACGTCTGGTTGGAGCAGCTTGGTATTTAAACCAAAGGACGCATAGTCCCAGGACACACAGTCCTTATCGTATTCTCCTTGAGCTAAGGTCACACAGACCTCGCCCAATCACTCATGGTAAGTCTTCAAGGTGACTTTCAAACCTTCACAGACTTGGTCACCCAGCAATCCAGAATTCCTCTTGGATGCTCTAGACCATGACGCCTAACCGTCTGGAAGATGCACAGTCTTCAAAGGTAACAAACGTTGGTTCCACATAGGAACAATCTCTTCAGTATTGCTCAATCACTTTGGGTTGTAGGTGTTGGGGTTTTGGGTCTTTCCTCACTGATGATTTTCTCTCAAAGTCCTTGGAGGATGGGATGCTCTAAATGACAAGTGTCAATTTCTCTCGAAGCAGCCAACTAGCTAGTGGTTGACGGGGGCGGCTATTTATAGCCAGGGAGCAGCCCGACATGATAAGACATAAATGCCCATAATGATATGACCATTAGGTGGATAAGATATTTGAGATAGCTGGCGCGTAGCACAGCAACGGTCGGAAATTTGAGCTCTCAAATTCCTCAGGGCTATCATGTTCCTCACTTGTAGGCAATCCGCACTGGTGAATTCCTAACTCCTCAGTCAGAACAAATTCCTCAGAGAACAGAAGATCTTCGTCTCTGTCACTGAAGAAATTGACTGAACTGTATGAGATTTCCAAAGGCTTCACTCAAAGGATTGGGTATCTGTAGGCTTTGAGATGAGCATCACTTGGAAATGTTTCCTTAGTTTTACCTCGACCCCCTTTAATAGTACGGTGTTTCCTATGACTCAAGAAAGGAAAATGAAACTACGAAAACAAAAGTTTTCACGCTTCACAATCCTCGCATCAATATCAATATCTTCAAGGTAACACCAATTTCTTCAATTTCAAAGTCTTCTTGAAAACCAAAGTCTTCATCTGAAGACATTCATTTTTAGGGGTCGACTTTCTTCAGAAATATCAAACTCCTCACAGACTTATTAGACCTGTGTACATTCACAAACACATTAGTCCCTTAACCTATAAGTCTTCAATACACCAAAATCACTAAGGGGCACTAGATGCACTTACACCCAGAAATGGAATACCTACTAACTAAATAACATCACGAGATGCTTTAGAGAATAGTGGTTAGAATCATCACACTGGGAACACAAAACATGGCTAGATTACTAGGTGGTTCTCTAAGATACCCTAGTGTCCTAATAATAGCTTCAACATATATGTCGAGGCAATGGAGTACCTCAACACACCGATTAGTGTGCTTAATCTGGCCCAAAAGGACTTTGGGAATAGGGAGAAAAGATTTGCAAATGCATCAGATTATTTGGAGACCTTGGATAACTCGGACAGCATAATGCTGTACGGGCATGAAAAATGAAACAACCTGCAAGACAACTAACAACATAGCAACGAATTCTTACGGAAACACCGATCCGGGAAGACAACAAGTTTCCTATAAGTCTACATAATAGTAACCCATCATCCTGATAGATGGATGAGAAGCTTAGTTCTTAATCCCCGTAGAAAAGAACAGGGTGACTCAGAATCAGAATGACACGGGTATGAGGAGTAAAAAGAGCCTTACGTTCCCTTCCACAATAAATTCCCTTATATAATTAAAGCATTTCTAGACTCGACTTCGACCAGTTTGGCTTGGTAATCCTACATGTAGTCAGGCTCTGATACCAAAGCTCTCAGGAACTCGATCCTAAGTCACACCGATGTAGCATGTAGCACATCATATCACTTTGCGGCCTCACGCATGGTATCCCCACGGCTGCAGCCTTACCTTGGCCGGGACCGTTTGTGCCTTTGGCACATGTATATGATTGTGTCGCTAGCATCCATATGACAGAACCCGGGCTGACATGAATAGTAGTAAACCAAGGTGACACAAACTTACAGGGACATGCATACATGACCTAGCAATGCATGTGTCGGTCAGCAGCGAGTGTAACCGAGTCATAGCAAGGCTACAAAGGACTTCAGTAAACACCACATGACATTTCCCTATAGGGATAGACAAAGGAGCAAAGAAGGACACATGCCGGTCAATCCATGTGTTCCGGATGGAAGCACTAGGATGCATTTCCCCATAAGGAAGGCTACCAAGAATAAACAACTAGGTGTCTGATCCCACACATACCATTGCATTTCAAACATACACACAAGATGCACGATATATGTAGATACAACATGGCATCAAAACATAACTCTATGACTCAAAGTTTTATTTCAAAGGCTCCGAAGAGCCACACATAACATGGTATTACAAACATGGGTCTCATGACCCAACATTCAAAGTCATATAAGCAACAAGCGGAAGAATAAACCTGTCTGAGTACAGACAACTGAAAAGAAAGAAGCCTAGAAAGCCAGTCTATCTACAAGACCCTCCATAGGAACCATACCTGTCTGGGATTCCCAAGCTACTCGGTCAACACCAAACTCATCGTTGAAACCACTAGTGAGACTAACGTCTCCTCTGCAAAAACATAAATTAAGCAAACGTGAGTACTAATGTACTCAATAAGACTTACATCAGAACTAAGTACTTATGCATCATTATCAACAAAGGGGGTTGTGGGGTTTAACTGTAGCAAGCCAGCTTTGACTCAGTGGCTACTACGACTACCAGTAACTTCTTTGAGGTGAGAAAGCGCACACGAGTCCACATATTGACCATATCAATACACCACTATGGATTTGCCCCGTCTCCTTACGAGAAGGCCATCCATAGCACTCACACTTATCTTGCGCATTTTAGAGTATCCATTTCAACTTGTCTATGAACAATGTAGGCTTTCCAAGTAGTCCATATCTGAGGATGCGGCTATCCGAATAGATCATTAACCTTGCAGGGGTGTACTTCTTCACACACGCTCTCATCACTTACCACCATGTACACATCATGTATCTCGGCAACCTTCAAGAGGAAGCCTGGCGAGGGTGTCGACCATGACCTGACTAACCACACAAGACTCTAGTCCAGGTTTATCGCCTATTTGAGGTGGTATCCGCAAAGGAAGTCCGGCCAAGGTTCCACTCACGGCCTCAAATGATGTGTGGAGGGTTCCCAAACCCACCAAACGGATGCCTTGGTACACCGTGCCATGGTGTCTATACCACATCAGAGCCCACCCCTAGGGTCAGTGCTATGCACGACCTCTAACACATATCCTACAAACACAAAAACTAGTTGCAACTCCTGGACAAAGATCAAGGCAATTAATAAGTCAAGAGAGTCAATTAAGGATCCCAGTGTGTGGTAGTAACTGTCTTGGATCACAAACACAGAACACAGAACCCACCATGTACTCCTACATGGCCTCTCATCGCTACCTTTACCAAATCATGTTCACACACTTAGGTCTCACACAGTAGGACATGAACACCACCATTCCAATTCATCGCCCACATGGATCAGACCCGATACAACTCTAAGCATGGCAGACATAACAAACAAGCATAGATGAGTAGTCACAACATGGCTCAAACAACTCCTACTCATGCTAGAGGGTTTTAACTATTTACTGTGGCAAAGAAAAGTCATGCAGACGAATGGGTTCAACTACCACAACATATGACAGTTGAATCATTGTTGTCCTAATGCAGTAAAAGAGAGCAAGAGCGAGAGAGTGGGATTGTATCGGAATGTGTTGGATTCAGGGCTCCGCAGACCCAAGAAGGTTCGAACTCTGGGGTGTGTGCGAAGATCTCAATCTCTCAAGTCTCAAGCTCATCGCCCTACAGCCTAGCCTCACCGAACGCATACGAGCGGGGAAGAAGATGAACACAGCAGTTTACCCAGGTTCGGGCCACCTTGCGGTGTAAAACTCTACTCCTGCTTTGTGGTGGATTGGCCTCACGAGGAGGCTGAGGATGAACAAGTATAGTGGATGAACAGCCTCGCGAGGGCTCGATGGTGAGGGTGGAATGGATCTCTCTCCCCTCTCAATGGTGGTGGCTAACCTATATTTATAGTGGCCTTGGTCCTCTTCCCTCAAAACTTAGGCGGGAAGGGATCCCACAACGGCCAATTTGAAAGGGGACAAGAAGTACATCTAATCCTGACAAAAGGTGGTCTTCGCCTGCAAAGCTTCTGGTCGTGATGCAGTGGTGGGCTCGGTGATGACATCCGTCCTGCCGAACTTGTGGTCTTGGTATTGTTGCACCGGAATGAAAACCTTTGGGAGACTCCTCGGGAACCCATGCCTGTCCATGCTCCCTTAGCACCGAAAGGGAAACTGCCTCCTCTGCGCCCGCTTGCGCCCGCCTGGCTATGGTCGTCATGGCTCATGTCATCGCAGCCTCGTGAGGCTGAGTACTTGCATAGAAATCTCCGTTCCTCGGGAGGCAGCCTGGGGAGGCCGCTCCCTTGGAGGTCTTGGTGATGTCTGCCTCGCGAGGCCAGGGGCTCTCGCGAGGGTCTTGCCTTGGAGTTGTTGCAGCTGGGCCATACAGGGCCATCGTGGGAGCCACGCCGTGGGCCGCAGGCAGGCAGGTCTGGGTACCCCAAATCCCAGAACGTCGACAGTAGCCCCCGGGCCCAAGGCACGCTTGGGCTAGCTTTGAGGCGAAGCCAAAGAGAGAGAGAGAGAGGGCGGAGTGCCGCGGGCCCCAATCGCCTGCAGGCAAGGCTCGATGCGTGGCGCTTGACGGGATGTGGACGCCTCCGCTTCCCCATGACACCTCAGCAACCAATCCGAATTGACAGCAGCCTGGTGCATGCAACAGGGCCATCATCACTCGGAACATGGAAGGGCACCGGTTAGCCTTCTTCCGCCTATAAAAGGGGGAGGGGTGGAGCCCCCTTTCCCATCTTCATCTCCTTGCTCCCCCATTCCGCACTCTTGCAGAAGCATCCATGGCATCGGTGAGGAGGTTCTCTGCCACCAAGAAGGGGAAGGCTCCACGAGAGGGACCGGAGCCGCTCCTGCTGAAAAGGGGACGCAGCCACCCACGCAAGGCCACCGCCACGCCCACGGCTGCCCTTCCCCGACACGAGTGCGCCCCACCGGGGGCCCATGCCGGCTCAAGCATTCACGCGCAGGGTGCTTCCCACGGGGATGGCTGCGGGGACCACGGCGGACGAGGCCGAGGAGGGTGGTAGGCGACGGCCGTCTGACCACCTCACTCACAGGCCCATGTAGAAGGCACTGCCCGCAAGTTTGTGGTGTGTGTGATGATGCTGCCGCGCACCTGGATCTGACTCCCATGCGCCTTGGCGGAGGAGTTGCCAGCACGGGGACCCGTCGAGCTGTGGCTACAGCTCGATGGCTGTTGCAACCAACCCTCACAGGCGGAAGTCGAGACCACCTTCTCCAGTGATATCTTCATGACCCGGGGATGGGGAACGATCGCCCGTGCCTGTGGCTTGGAAGGGACGCATGCCCTTCATTTTAAGTACGACGGGGCGTCGATGCTCTTCTTGAAGATCTTTGGAGAAGACGGCAAATGCCTGGAGTGCTGCCCCAGGAGCGGCGATAGTGGCGGCGAAGCCCTCGGCGGTGAACTTGCCCTTGGCCGCTGCACCTCCAGCAGGGGCGGCGCCTCCTCGCATGAAGCTCGAGCGACGACGATTACGACGAGCTGCCGCGCCGCCGTGCCCGGGTCTAGGAGGGGGATGACATCGACTAGGCGCCATGACGCCAGAGCCGGCGCCTCCTTAGCTACGGCCCTCGGGAGGCCTTTTCTTTTGTTTCCTTCCTTGCATCAAAACCGTGAAGAGCCCCGTGGGCATGTAAGAATCATGGTGCTTGCTCTTTTGTATTATTGTTTCCAGTCCATGCTCTTGGCTACGCTCGCGTTTCTCACTTGGGCACCGGTCCCCTTTTTGGTCTTGCAATAGCGTGTTACTCTACGTCGACAGGATCCAGTCCCCAGGTGGGCTTCAGCCGTCGCTTGTATGCCAAGTTGCGATGCCGTGTGCAAGGCCAGGAGGCAAGTGACCCGAGGTCCAGTTAGAGCTCCTGAGGCGTGATGCTTAGGAGGTCCCCTTTGATGTTTAAGCGGCTGTCGAAAGATTAAAGAGGGGGGTCCCTTGCCCGAGCGAGGTCGCGGAAGAATAAAATGTTAGCGGTGAGGCTCGTGCTGGCGTATGCAGGATAACTTAGCTTGGCAAGGTTGTGGCCTGCGGTGGTTCCTTCGTCACGAGGGCGAGCTTCTCTGGGGCTCTTGACCTTGTGCATGTTCCCTGTTCTGTAACAGATTAAGGTAAACCCCGCCAGGGGTGCGTGAGGAGACTGATGCCTACCATATTCTCAGAGAACGAACGCCAGCGTCGCCGAGCCACACCCCTCTCCCTGCATTCCCCCGCGAGGCTGGCAACCCCCTTTCTTCGCCCATCATGTTGCTCTACGTCCTCAGGTCCCGGCCCTCGAGCAGGACTCAGGTGCCGCTGGTATGCTAGGTCGCGATGCCGTGGTCAAGGCCAGGGTGTGAGGGCTCGAAAGCCAGCACGAGATCCAGAGGCGCGATGCTCAAGGGCCCCCCTTTTAACGTGCAAGCGATTTGCGCAAAAGAGGAATAACTCGCCTTGCGGAGGCGCTTGGGAGAGGTCGTACTCAACATCATGCGGCGTGTGAAGCAATTTTACTTAGCCTTTTGCGAGCTGGTGGGCCGCTTGATCACGAGGTCCTGTCTCCCAAGGTTCTGATACGTCTCCATTGTATCTATAATTTTTTATTGTTCCATGCTATTATATTATCTGTTTTGGATGTTTTATATGCATTAATATGCTATTTTATATTATTTTTGGGACTAACTTATTAACCTAGAGCCCAGTGCCAGTTTCTGTTTTTTCCTTGTTTTAGAGTTTCGCAGAAAAGGAATATCAAACGGAGTCCAAACGGAATAAAACTTTTGCGATGATTTTTCTTGGACCAGAAGACACACAGAAGACTTGGAGTCCAAGCTAGAAGACCCACGAGGCGGCGGCATGGGTGGAGGGCGCGCCCCCTACCTTGTGCCCCCCTCGGGAGTCCCCTGACCTACTTCTTCTTCCTATATATTCACATATATTCCCAAACCATCAGAGAGAGCCACGAAAATAATTTTCCACCACCGCAACCTTCTGTTCCCGTGAGATCCCATCTTGGGGCCTTTTCCGGCATCCTGCCGAAGGGGGATTCGATCACGGAGGGCATCTACATCAACCCTATTGCCCTTTCGATGAAGCGTGAGTAGTTTACCTCAGACCTACAGGTCCATAGCTAGTAGCTAGATGGCTTCTTCTCTCTCTTTGATTCTCAATACCATGTTCTCCTCGATGTTCTTGGAGATCTATCCGATGTAATCTTCTTTTGCGGTGTGTTTGTCAAGATCTGATGAATTGTGGATTTATGATTAGTTTATCTATGAATATTATTTGAACCTTCTCTGAATTCTTATATGCATGATTTGATATCTTTGTAACTCTCTTCGAACTATCGGTTTGGTTTGGCCAACTAGATTGGTTTTTCTTGCAATGGGAGAGGTGCTTAGCTTTGGGTTCAATCTTGCGGTGTCCCCACCCAGTGAAATAGTAGGGGTAGTGAAGCACGTATTGTATTGTTGCCATCGAGGATAAAAAGATGGGGTTTACATCATATTGCTTGAGTTTATTCCTCTACATCATGTCATCTTACTTAAGGCATTACTCCGTTCTTTATGAACTTAATACTCTAGATGCATGCTGGATAGCGGTTGATGTGTGAAGTAATAGTAGTAGATGCAGGCAGGAGTTGGTCTACTTGACACGGACGTGATGCCTATATGCATAATCATTACCTTGGATATCGTCATAACTTTGCGCTTTTCTATCCATTGCTCGACAGTAATTTGTTCACCCACCGTATTATTTTCCTTCAAGGGAGAAGCCTCTAGTGAAACCTATGGCCCCCGGGTCTATTTTCCATCATACTTGTTTTTGATCTACAATTTTGCAATCTTTTATTTTCAGACCTATAAACCAAAGAACCCAAAAATATTTAGTTATCTTTTATTCAGGTTTATCTATCTCTATCAGATCTCACCTTTGCAAGTGACTGTGAAGGGATTGATAACCCCTTTATCGCGTTGGGTGCAAGTGTTTGATTGTTTGTGTAGGTGCATCTATTGGGGACTTGCACGTTTCTCCTACTGGATTGATACCTTGGTTCTTAACTAAGGGAAATACTTATCTCTACTGTGCTGCATCACCCTTTCCTCTTCAAGGAAAAAACCAACGCAAGCTCAAGAAGTAGTAGGAAGAATTTCTGGCGCCGTTGCCGGGGAGATCTATGTCAAGCCTACCAAGTACCCATCATAAACTCTCATCTCTTGCATTACATTATTTGCCATTTGCCTCTCGTTTTCCTCTCCCCCGCCTCTAAAACGATTTTCAAAAAAACACAAAAAGATTTGCCTTTTTATTCGCCCTTCTTCCGTTCATCTTTTTGTTTGCTTTTTGTTTGCCAAATTTCCCGTATGGCTCAACCTAAGAGCTTTGATCCTTATTTTAGGAAGTTGGAAGAGATTCAAAGTAATGCTAGAAGTCTCATGACTTTACAATATGAGTATAATAATCTCTTTAGAAACGAGCTTAAAGAACAAAAATCTATGATGGAGTATATTAATAAAGAGCTTGATGACATGTTTAAAAAGTTTTATGGTTTGAAATCTCAGTTAGCTCATCTTGAAAATTTAGTGGGTAAAATTTCTGATAATCAAGCTACTTTAGTGAATATGATGGCTGCTAAACCGGAGTCTTTAAATAATGATGAAGATCTTAAAGTGATTGATGTGACTCCTATTGAATCTTTGTTTTCTAATATAAAATCTTGATAAAGATGGGACTGGAGATAAGTCAACTTTAGCTAGAAGGCGTCCCAATGATTCGGAGTTTTTAGATCTTGATGCAAAAATTGATAAAAGTGGGATTGGAGAGGTCAAAACTTTAAGTAGCAATGAACCCACTCTTTTGGATTTCAAGGACTTTAATTATGATAATTGCTCTTTGATAGAATGTATTTCCTTGTAGCAATCCATGTTGAATTCTTCTCATGCTTATAATCAAAATAAAGCTTTTACTAAACATATTGTTGATGATATGATGAAATCTTTTAAAGAACAACTTGAGTTGGAAGTTTCTATCCCTAGAAAGCTTTATGATGAGTGGGAAGCTACTATTAAGATTAAAATTAAAGATTATGAATATTATGCTTTGTGTGATTTGGGTGCTAGCGTTTCCACGATTCCAAAAACTTTGTGTGATGTGCTAGGTTTCCGTGAATTTGATGATTGTTCTTTAAATTTGCATCTTGCGGATTCCACTATTAAGAAACCTATGAGAAGGATTAATGATGTTCTTATTGTTGCAAATAGGAATTATGTGCCTGTAGATTTCATTGTTCTTGATATAGATTGCAATCATACATGTCCTATTATTCTTGGTAGACCTTTCCTTAGAACAATTGGTGCAATTATTGATATGAAAGAAGGAAACAATAGATTTCAATTTCCATTAAGGAAGGGCATGGAACACTTTCCAAGAAAGAAAATTAAGTTGCCATATGAATCTATTATGAGAGCTACTTATGGATTGCATACCAAAGATGACAATACCTAGATCTATTGCGTTATGCCTAGCTAGGGGCGTTGAACAATAGCGCTTGTTGGGAGGCAACCCAATTTTGTTTTTATATTTTTTGTTTTGCTCCTGTGTTTGAATAAAATACACATTATTACCTTTGTAGTAATTGTGTTTTGGTGTTTTAATTAGTGTTTGTGCCAAGTAAGACCTTTGGGATGGCTTACGGTGATAGTTGATTTGATCTTGCTGAAAAACAGAAACTTTTGCGTCCAGTCACAGAATTGTTTAAATTCACTGGAGCATGGAAAAACCCTGAATTATTTAAACAAGATTGATATACAAATTACCTATGTTTTCCTAATGTTTCAGAATTTTTGGAGTTACAGAAGTATTAGAACAATTCAGATCTTCGCAGACTGTTCTGTTTTTGACAGATTCTGTTTTCTATGTGTTGTTTGCTTATTTTGATGAATCCGTGTGTAGTATCGGGGGGTATGAACCATGAAGAAGTTGGAATACAGTATATATTACACCAATATAAATAAAGAATGAGTTCACAACAGTACAAAAAGTGGTGATTTTATTTTCTTATACTAACGGATCTCATGAGTTTTATGTTGAGTTTTGTGTTGTGAAGTTTTCAAGTTTTGGGTAAAGATTTGATGGACTATGGAATAAGGAGTGGTAAGAGCCTAAGCTTGGGGATGCCCAAGGCACCCCAAGGTAATATTCAAGGACAACCAAGAGCCTAAGCTTGGGGATGCCCTGGATGGCATCCCCTCTTTCGTCTTCGTCTATCGGTAAATTTACTTGAGGCTATATTTTTATTCACCACATGATATGTGTTTTGCTTGGAGCGTCTTGTATGATTTGAGTCTTTGATTTTAGTTTACCAAAATCATCCTTTCTGTACACACCTTTTGAGAGGGACACGCTTAAATCGTGAATTTATTAGAATACTCTATGTGCTTCACTTATATTTTGTGAGCTAGGCAATTTTGCTCTAGTGCTTCACTTATATCTTTTTAGAGCACGGTGGTGGCTTTATTTTATAGAGATTGTTGAACTCTCATGCTTCACTTACATTATTTTGAGAGTCTCTCTAAACAGCATGGTAATTTGCTTTGGTTATGAATTTAGTCCTAATATGATGGGCATCCAAGAAAGATATAATAAAAACTTTCATATAAAGTGCATTGAATACTATGTGAAGTTTGATTCCTTATGATTGTTTTGAGATATAAAGATGGTGATATTAGAGTCATGCTAGTGAGTAATTGTGGATTGGTAGAAATACTTGTGTTAAAGTTTGTGATTCCCGTAGCATGCACGTATGGTGAACCGTTATGTGATGAAGTCGGAGCATGATTTATTTATTGATTGTCTTCCTTATGAGTGGCGGTCGGGGACAAGCGATGGTCTTTTCCTACCAATATATCCCCCTAGGAGCATGCATCTAATACTTTGTTTCGATAGCTAATAGACTTTTGCAATAAGTATGTGAGTTCTTTATGACTAATGTTGAGTCCATGGATCATACACACTCTCACCCTTCCACCATTGCTAGCCTCTCTAGTACTGCGCAACTTTCACCGGTGCATTACACCCACCATATACCTTCCTCAAAACAGCCACCATATCTACCTATTATGGCATTTCCATAGCCATTCCGAGATATATTGCCATGCAACTTCCATCGTTCCGTTTATTATGACATGCTTCATCATTGTCATATTGCTTTGCATGATCATGTAGTTGACATCGTATTTGTGGCAAGGCCACCATTCATATTTTTTATACATGTCACTCTTGAGTCATTACACATCCCGGTACACCGCCGGAGGCATTCATATAGAGTCATATTTTGTTCTAAGTATCGATTTGTAATTCTTGAGTTGTAAGTAAATAAAAGTGTGATGATCATCATTTTTAGAGCATTGTCCCATGTGAGGAAAGGATGATGGAGGCTGTGATTCCCCCACAAGTCGGGATGAGACTCCGGACGAAAAATAAAATAAACTAAAAAGAGAAAAAAAGAGACCAAAGAGCCCAAAATAAAAAAATGAGAGAAAAGAGAGAAGGGGCAATGTCACTATCCTTTTTCCACACTTGTGCTTCAAAGTAGCACCATGATCTTCATGATAGAGAGTCTCCTATGTTGTCACTTTCATATACTAGTGGGAAATTTTCATTATAGAACTTGGCTTGTATATTCCAATGATGGGCTTCCTCAAATTGCCCTAGGTCTTCTTGAGCAAGCGAGTTGGATGCACACCCACTTAGTTTCTTTTTGAGCTTTCATACACTTATAGCTCTAGTGCATCCGTTGCATGGCAATCCCTACTAACTCACATTGATATCTATTGATGGGCATCTCCATAGCCCGTTGATATGCCTAGTTGATGTGTGACTATCTCCTTCTTTTTGTCTTCTCCACAAACAACATATTCTATTCCACATATAGTGCTATATCCATGGCTCACGCTCATGTATTGTGTGAAAGTTGAAAAAGTTTGAGAACATCAAAAGTATGAAACAATTGCTTGGCTTGTCATCAGGTTTGTGCATGATTTAATACTTTGTGTGATGAAGATGGAGCATAGCCAGACTATATGATTTTGTACGGATAACTTTCTTTGGCCATGTTATTTTGAGAAGACATGATTGCTTTATTAGTATGCTTGAAGTATTATTGTTTTTATGTCAATATTAAACTTTTGTTTTGAATCTTATGGATCTGAATATTCATGCCACAATAAAGAAAATTACATGGATAAATATGTTAGGTAGCATTCCACATCAAAAATTCTATTTTCATCATTTACCTACTCGAGGACGAGCAGGAATTAAGCTTGGGGATGCTTGATACGTCTCCAATGTATCTATAATTTTTTATTGTTCCAAGCTATTATATTATCTGTTTTGGATGTTTTATATGCATTAATATGCTATTTTATATTATTTTTGGGACTAATTTATTAACCTAGAGCCCAGTGCCAGTTTCTGTTTTTTTCCTTGTTTTAGAGTTTCGCAGAAAAGGACTATCAAACGGAGTCCAAACGGAATAAAACTTTCGTGATGATTTTTCTTGGACCAGAAGACTTGGAGTCCAAGCTAGAAGACCCACGAGGCGGCGGCAAAGGTGGAGATGATTTTTCTTCCTATATATTCACATATATTCCCAAACCATCAGAGAGAGCCACGAAAATACTTTTCCACCGCCGCAACCTTCTGTTCCCGTGAGATCCCATCTTGGGGCATTTTCCGGCATCCTGCCGGAGGGGGATTCGATCATGGAGGGCATCTACATCAACCCTATTACCCTTCCAATGAAGCGTGAGTAGTTTACCTCAGACCTACGGGTCCATAGCTAGTAGCTAGATGGCTTCTTCTCTCTCTTTGATTCTCAATACCATGTTCTGCTCAATGTTCTTGGAGATCTATCCGATGTAATCTTCTTTTGTGGTGTGTTTGTCGAGATCCGATGAATTGTGGATTTATGATCAGTTTATCTATGAATATTATTTGAATCTTCTCTGAATTCTTATATGCATGATTTGATATCTTTGTAACTCTTTTCGAACTATCGGGTTGGTTTGGCCAACTAGATTGGTTTTTCTTGTAATGGGAGAGGTGCTTAGCTTTGGGTTCAATCTTGCGGTGTCCTCACCCAGTGATATAGTAGCGGTAGCGAGGCACTTATTGTATTGTTGCCATCGAGGATAAAAAGATGGGGTTTACATCATATTGCTTGAGTTTATTCCTCTACATCATGTCATCTTACTTAAGGCGTTACTCCGTTCTTTATGAACTTAATACTCTAGATGCATGCTGGATAGCGGTCGATGTGTGGAGTAATAGTAGTAGATGCAGGCAGGAGTCGGTCTACTTGACACGGACATGATGCCTATATGCATAATCATTGCCTTGGATATCGTCATAACTTTGCGCTTTTCTATCAATTGCTCGACAGTAATTTGTTCACTCACCGTATTATTTGCCTTCAAGAGAGAAGCCTCTAGTGAAACCTATGGCCCCCGGGTCTATTTTCCATCATACTTGTTTCCGATCTACTATTTTGCAATATTTTATTTCATATCTATAAACCAAAATACCCAAAAATATTTAGTTATCTTTTATTTAGTTTTATCTATCTATCTCTATCAGATCTCACCTTTGCAAGTGACCTGAAGGGACTGACAACCCCTTTATCGCGTTGAGTGCAAGTGTTTGATTGTTTGTGTAGGTGCATCTATTGGGGACTTGCGCGTTTCTCCTACTGGATTGATACCTTGGTTCTTAACTAAGGGAAATACTTATCTCTACTGTGTTGCATCACCCTTTCCTCTTCAAGGGAAAAACCAGCGCAAGCTCAAGAAGTGGCAGGTTCCTGCGTACTAATTAGTCATGAAACACAAGGGGCGGCGCGCGCTTGCTGATCTGCTCATGACCGTTCTACGAGAAGACAAAAGCACTGAGGACTTGGTGAGGTGACGTGCGCGGGGCCAGCCCGTGAGTCAGAGCTTAGTCTCTTAGGTTTATCAGCTCTGCAGGGATGGACCCGAGCATAGACGCCGTGCCGGTAGCCCCCTCTCGTGGGTCGTTCAAGGGGAGAGCTGGCAATGTGCGAAGACCGTGGGGATGGCTCCAGGGGCAATACATCATCAAGCACAAAGTTAGTAACCACAGTAGCCCATGAAAGCATAACAGGTCCAGAGTACACGAATTGAAACAATGTAGCTGCGGGGGTGGACCCTGATAGCTTGAGGATAATGCAGCCCGAGGGGTGCCCTCAACTGAACAAACAAAAAAGTCACCTGGCACCATTGTTGTAGAAGCATCGAGGTAGCCGAAGACATGTGCCGCGGAAGGTGCACCTCACGAGTCGGACGACTCCGGAGGCCTGGGGGGCTCACGAGGCCCAGGGGGCTCGCGAGGGTCTGGGACCTCCTGAGACATGACTGCCAAGTGTCTGGCCTCGTGAGACCCCAATGCATGCTACGCGAGGCGATGGTACGAGGCACCTACATTCAGCAGGCGGCATGCGGACGTAGTTGCAGGGGTAGCCCCTGCTCTGGTCGACGAGGGACGCCAGAAGAGGTCCTGTGAAGCGGCCCTGTTGAGGCCCAGGATGTTGACGCAGGCGTGCAGCTCATCGCCCACATCAAGGGGCGCAGCCGCACCGTGGGGTGCGGGGCGACACTCACCACGCATGGCCCTCGCCTCCTGAAGCTCCTCGATCACCTTGGTGATGAACTCCCTTGCTCCTGGCGCCTCGCGCCTTGCTCCTTGCTCATCGGGGCGCGCGTTAAGGCATGCCTCCAAGTGGTGCCCGAGCACCTCCCTCGTCGCACTAGTCAGGTCAGAGGCTTGCCTGGTGGAAGCCCCCGAGCCCGTCCTGAGGGAGGCGCCTGGCGCGCCTTCCTATGCGGGAGGAAGAGGCGCCCCAGCAGCGGGCGAGGAACCTGAGGCGCCGCCAGCAGGCGCACCAGCCTCCTGACGACTCTTGGGGAGGAGCTTCTTCTTCTTCTTGGGGGTGGCCTCGGGAGGCTAGATGCCGCTCTCGTCGTCAGCGTTCTCAACCGCCGCAGCCTGATAGGCACGCTCAAGGGAGCAGACTGCGTCCTTCTCATCACAAGCGACCGTTATGATGATGTTTCAACCTGGCATCTTGAGGACATTGTAACGATGGTGGGTTGCTGCCATGAACTTGGCAAGGGCAGGATACCCGAGGATGGCGTTGTACGGGAGGCCGATGTGGGCGACATCGAAGCCGATGAGCTTTGTGTGGCAGTTGTCACGCTTGCCGAAGGTGACTGGAAGGCGTATTTGCCCCAGGGGAACGGTGGAGCCGTCGGTCACTCTGGAGAACGGCTTGGTGGGCATGAGTTGATCATAAGGCACCTGAAGCGTCTCGAACGTCTCGACCGAGAGAACGTTGAGCCCAGCGCCACCGTCGATGAGGGTCTTGGTGATGAGGACGTTGCTGATGGTGGGCGTGCAGAGCGCGCCAGCAGCGGCCGAGCACTTTAGGTGGTCCTTGGAGTCGAAGGTGACGGCATACTGCGACCATCGGAGGGGACGCATGGCATCAAGCTTCGTGAGGGCCGCGTTCACCTCACAGGAGAACTGCTTGAAGATGTGATGTCAGGCGGGGGCCTGGGCACCACCCAGGATGCAGGCGATCGCTTGAAGCTCCTGGAAGCCCCCAGCCCCATCATCCTGTCGATTGTCGTCATTTCTCCTGGGTGGTGGCGGCAGCGGAGGGAGGCCGGCATTGCCCTGAGGGCGGTCCTCATGAGGCTGGTCTCGCCAGGGGCCGTCGCAAGGCTGATCCTGCCAGCGGTCCTCGTGAGACTGGTCGCGCCAGTCCTGACGAGGGTCATGGTTATCCCAGCGGCCTCAACCATGGCCTCCTCCACGGCCGTAGCCACGGTCGCCGCGGTCGGAGCGGCAGCCAAGGCGCCCATCACGGAGCGCCCTGAGCTCCTAGCAGTCGTTGGTGTTGTGGTTGTGTACGTTGTGGAAGATGCAGAATGGGCGGTTGCCCCTGGGAGGCTCATCGTGTCACGGCCACGATTCATCTCGTGCTCGGCCGCGAGCACGGCGGGGCCCTTGCGCTTTGCCTCTTTAGCCTTGGCCTTCTTATCTTCAGGATCGGCCTCCGGAAGCTCGAGGAGGGAGAGGCGGCCTTCCTTGGCCCTAGCGCACTTGTTCGCCAAGTTGAACATCTCCAGGGCCGAGCACAAGTCCTCGTGGATGGCAAGCTCCTCTTTCATCTTGACATCCCAGACGCCATCAGTGAATGCCGAGATGATGGCCTCATCCGAAGCCTTCGGTATCTTGAGGCGAACGTTAGTGAAGTGTTGTATGTATTTGTGCAGGGTCTTGCCCGGCTGTTGCTTCACGCGCCATAGGTCGCCCACCGCCGGGGCGCAGTCACGGGTGCCCTGGAAGTTGGCGATGAAGCACTCGCGGAGCTCATCCCAGGAGGAGATCGATCCCTCCGGGAGGTGCAGGAGCCAGGAGCGCGCGCGATCCTTGAGGGCCATGGGGAACCAGTTTGCCACGACCTTGTCATCACCATTTGCCGCTTCAATGCTCAGCGAGTAGAGCTGGAGGAACTCGGCAGGATCAGGGGCGCGATCGTAACATGGAGGCAGGTCTAGCTTGAACTTGCCAGGCCAGACGACGCGGCGCAGCTCTGGGGTGAAGGCGTGGCAGCCCGTCGTGCTCACGGGAGCAGCGCGCATCGGGTGAGCTCGGTCTTGACACCCACGCGCCATAGCCTCTGGCGGCGCGTGGTCTTGGTGCCGGCGTGGAGGCACTGGGAGCGCAAGTGCATCAACTTGTGGCCACTGCACCACCTGGCAGCTCACCTCATCACGCACCAGTGCTCCGCGCGGCGGGTTGCACTGGGGTGCGTGACGCCTGGGCTCGGGGTCGGTGCCGCGCAGAGGACGAGGAGGAGGCGCGCCGTGAGCCACGTCGCCCGCCTGGAATGGTGGGGGACGGAGCGAGCGGGACGGCACAGGGACCTCGCCGGCGGCGTTGACGAGCTCGACGATGCGGCCAAGCCAATCGTTAGCGGGGCAGTAACGCAGCAGCTCGCGCGCCATGAGCAGCGTAGCCTGCGCGTTCGCCAGCCCGCGGCGGACGTGGGAAGACGACGCCATGGTGGGAGTGGGCGACGGAGTGGCGGTGCGGCCATCACACCACATGGAGGGTGGCAGCGACGAATTCTGCTGCTCGTGAGCAGCAGGGTCAGTGGCGGCATTGGCTGCGGGAGAGGCCGAGCGGCGAGGTACACCGCGGCCGACAGGCACCGTCTGGGCAACCCGAGTGGCCCAGCGCTCGGCGTGCATCGGCCATGGGAGCGGCGAAGCGGAGACGAAATGGAGATGGGACGGAAGGAGGATTTTGACACGCCCATACCTGGCGCGCCAGATGTCGGATTCAGTGCTCCACAGACCCAAGAAGGTTCGAACTCTGGGGCGTGTGCGAAGATCTCAACCTCTCAAGTCTCAAGACCGTCGCCCTATAGCCTAGCCTCGCCGAACGCACGCGAGCGGGGAAGAAGATGAACACGGCAGTTTACCCAGGTTCGGGCCACCTTGTGGTGTAAAACCCTACTCCTGCTTTGTGGTGGATTGCCTCATGAGGATGCTGAGGATGAACAAGTACAGTGGATTAACAGCCTCGCGAGGGCTCAATGGTGAGGGTGGAATGGATCTATCTCCCCTCTCTACGGTGGTGGCTAACCTATATTTATAGCGGCCTTGGTCCTCTTCCCTCAAAACTTAGGCGGGAAGGGATCCCACAACGGCCAATTTGAAAGGGGACAAGAAGTACATCTAATCTTGACAAAAGGTGGTCTTCGCCTGCAAAGCTTCTCATCGTGACGCAGTGGTGGGCTCGGCGATGACATCCGTCCTGCCGAGCTTGTGGTCTTGGTCTTGTTACACCAGAATGGAAACCTTTGGGAGACTCCTCGGAAATCCATGCCTGTCCTTGCTCCCTTAGCACCGAAAGTGAAACTGCCTCCTCTGTGCCCGCTGGTGCCCGCCTGGCCATGGTCGTCATGGCTCATGTCATCGCAGCCTCGTGAGGCTGAGTACCTGCATAGAAATCTCCACTACACGGGTGGCAGCCTGGGGAGGCTGCTCCCTTGGAGGTCTTGGTGCTGTCCGCCTCGCGAGACCAGGGGGCCCTCGCGAGGGTCTTGTCTTGGAGTTGTCGGAGCTGGGCCGTATAGGGACGTCGTGGGAGCCATGCCGTGGGCCGCAGGCAGGCAGGTTTGGGTACCCCCGATCCCAGAACGCCGACAGAATGCTCAAAGGGGGTTTTCTTGCCTGGCACTTCTGAAGATGAAAAAGCTCTTCATCGGTGTCAACGATCACAACGTCGGAATCGTCATCTACCGAGAAAGAAGAAACACCGACAAACAAGGAAACAAATTTCAATTCACGGAAATGCAACAATATGATGCATGATCATGACATTGCAACATGCTGTGATTTGGGCTAATGCATGTGGCACCCCGGCTCAGAGCGACCGGTTTGCCCTGCATTGCCAGCCCAGAGATCAAGTCTTCTGGCAACGCACAACAAATTGGTACAGGAATATAACCGCTTTATTGATACTAGCGGAACATAGGGTTTGACATTACATCAAGTCGCGAGGCCAAGCGGCACACTCGGTGCTGCTGAACTTATGTACATTATTTAGTAGACATGAGCAAGGGCCTCCACATCATGATAAGACTACGCGGCAGCGGAACGACAACGTAGAAGGACTCCATCTCACAGGGACACTGATGTGGACACGGTCTAGACTGCGATGTGATATGCAACTCCAACTCCGGAATGATTTCTCCTGAAACTGGCATGACACGCCAGGTCAGTACATTGAATGTACTTGCAAGCTCACACAAACAAAGCAACAATGGCAAACAACAACAATGATATTTAAGCAAGTTTAATGCAAGATTTGACATGCTACTCATGAAGTGATCGTGCTCATAACAAGGCCTTTCAGACCCGCTTACCATCTTGGTTACCTCGTAACCATGAACCTCATCATACCAAGGTGATCACCTCCGGATCACAAACGAAACCATCTCGATGGTCTTAACACCTTCACCAACATAAACAGTGCCACCAGTATTCCTTTAGTGTGCAAGGTTAATATTTTTGTTGATCCATGGTGTGACCTACTACGAACTTGTGCCCATAACCGAGGACGCGGCTATCGATAGATTAAATACACTCTGCAGAGGTTAGCACACTGTACCCACACCACGGAACCCATGGCCTCGGACTCCCATTCGGGTGGACCAACGGCATTTTCACAGAACCAATCTACTGCCATGACACTCTCCTGGCCACTCCGACCAACTCTTCTTTGGGCTAAGTCATGGGTGGCCCCGATGCCACTCCGGACATCCAACGGCCACCGTCGTGGCAAAACAATCGTCCCAAACGGGGACATGGTACCAAAATAACTACGGGCACACAAGGTTAGACCTGCCTACCGGGCTAGGGTAGCGCCAGCGCATAACCTTCCCTAGTTGGAGGCACCGGCGAGAGGCATAGCAATAGACCGAGAAAGGGCCTCCCCATAAAGGCAAATGTGGTTGCACTGGGAAGCTCGATTCGGTGGCACCATGACTCGATCAACAACATGTTCAAGTTGGTTTATTATCAGGTTTCAACTTGCAAATAATTTCAACGAGTCATAGTATGCCATGAAAATGCAATGAACAAACTATGCACCATTTTCAACATAATATCGATATGGACTAGATCAAGCATAACTTCACTTTACTCTACTGCATAAACTTGATTATTCAAATATCATGCTACTAATAATAGAGCAAGCATAGCAAGAATTTGCTACTAGCATCAAATGAATTTATATGGAGTTTTTATATGCATTTAAAATAATCATATTCAAGTGAAAATCATACTTACTGAAATGTCATTCTTGTAAATATTAGTGATGGCTTGCCTTAGTGCAGAGGAGGGTCACACTCCTTCTAGTTATCTTCAAGGCAATAATTTCCTTCTAAAAATAATTAAAATAGCAAAAAGAAAATGTCACATAACACTGTTTAATTCACCAGAAAATAATTACAGCAAGCAAAAATCTCATCTTTTGCATGCTGATAGAGAATTTCAACACAAAGCCAATGCTAAAAGAATCATGTCATTTGGACTTATAGAATAGGAGTTATAGCTGGTGAAAGTCCAATCAAATTTCTGAATTTAAATCAGATTTAAAATAATATCAGGGGGGTGACGTCGAAGACGTATTCTAGCGAATACGCCTCCACTCGTACCGCTTCGGGCGCGAGGGGAGAGACTGGCAGTGGGCCCCGCCCATCGGGTTTTGAGAGAGGGGGAGAGAAACAGGGAACGGCGGCTCGTCACCGGGGCTCTCTCCGGCGAGGAGGGCACGGCGGCCGTTGAGGAAGGGAGGGATCGAGAGAGGGGGTCCTGGCGCACCTGCTCGTACACGTGGCAAGGCAGGAGGTGGACGGAGTCGACCGGAATGAGCGTCTCTAGCGGCGGCTGCGGACGAGGCTCGTCGGAGATGAAGAAGATGGCGAGGATGGGCGACTCGAAGGGCTCTAGGGGGTTTCTCTTACACCAAAGGACTGCTAGGGAGGCTCTGGAAGAGTGGTTCGAGCTCGAGGGGCACTGGAGAGGTGGATGGCCAAGGGAGGGGATCGCCGGCGAGCTCGGGAGGGGAATGGCGGCCAGAGGCCTGCCCTGCCGGGCCGCGGCTATCTAGGAGGAGTTATGGATGCAGAGGAGTGCGGTGAGTGGTTCGGAGGGGCGAGGGAGGGGCTCTATATATAGGGGAGCCGAGGCGGGGTCGCGGGCTACGGCGAGCGCTCTGGAGTCTCCAGGACACGACGAGGAGTGTCAGTGGGAGAGGGGAAGACTCCATAGCTCATGCGGCCAATGTGGGAGGGAGCGGACGAGCACAGGACGCGGGTGGAGACGAGCACAGGGGCACGGGCACACTGTGCACTTGGCCTCCTCGTGCCCGTGCTCGCTGCAGCGAACTCCATCGTCGGCGAGTGGCAGGGAGGGGTCAACGGCGATGAGACGAGGGTGGTGGCGCAGTGCGGCAGGCTGAGGCGAGCTTCGACGCGAGCACGAGCGAAACAGAGCCACTGGCGTGACGTAGAGCGCGTCGAACACATGCCAGGGGCCTTGTCCTCGCGTGGTCACCACGTGAAATCCGGCTACACGACGCGTGGAGCATTAAATTCATGTCTGGGGTGTTGTCTTCGCAAGGCTAGGTCGATCCAAGCATCCAAGTTAATGCCAGGCCGACTGGGTGAGGCTGTAGCTTCTTGGCAAGTTTCTGGACAAAAACTTTGGAGCTTAATAGAGAAAAATCTAGAGAGAGTTAAGACCTGATTTTTGGTATCTAGGGGTTACTTAGGAGGGTAATGAAGCCCTAAAAATTTCAGCTTCATTGGATAAAGGAAAAATGCACTTCCATCACAACATGCATTTTCTAACCAGAATAGAAAAGATTTTCTGTAGCAAAAATATTCCAAATAACAATGAAATATTTTTGCACAGGGAGGTGTTACAAGGTCCAGAGAATATTCAGGAATTTTCTCAGATTTTTGTGGGCAAGAAAAATGAGGGTTGCTTTGGAGCAGAAGTGACTGAAGTGTGATTTCAGAGAGAAAATGAATATTTTTCTTTTAAGAAAAATATTCCCAATGTTATATTTGGGTATATCAGAGGGCAAGGGATGGGTTTGGAGGTGACATGAGTCACTTTGGGAAAATCAAAGAAATGCCCAAGTGATGAAGTCCAAATGAGTTGATTCAAAAACTCACATTCAATTCAAAAAGCAATAAAACTTAGAAAAAGAAAAAGGGCAAAAACCAGGGTGTCACAAACCTCCCCCCTTAGGATGAATCTCTCCCTCGAGATTCGGTAGCTCAGGAAACAATTCGGGATAAGCTATCCTTAAAAAGTCCTCTCTTTCCCAGGTAGCTTCACCTTCGGTATGGTGTTCCCACTGCACTTTGTAAAACTTAACTGACTTGCTACAGGTGACTCTTTCCATCTCATCCAATATTCGGAAAGGTTTCTCTTCATTTGTCAGATCCTTAGCAATCTCTATTTCTGCCATATCAGTCCGTTTCTCAGGGGGTGAGATACACCTTCGCAAATGTGATACGTGAAAGACATCATGTATGTCTGACAGTTCCGGAGGAAGTTCCAATTGATATGCCACTGTGCCAACCTTGGACATAACTGGAAATGGACCAATATACCTTGGTGCAAGCTTTCACCGAGTCTGAAATCTCTTGACTCCTTTCATAGGTGTGACTCGGAGGTAGACATATTCACCAGGTTCAAAACTGATCTGTCGGTGCTTAGCATCATAGTAGCTCTTTTGTCGAGACTTGGCTAGTTGTAATCTGTCTCGGATTTCCCTGGCTTGCTTCTCGGCTTCCATCATCAAGTCAGTCCCGAAAATATGACTGTCTCTGATCTGGGACCAGATTAAGGGGGCTTGCGTCCATACAAGGCTTCATATGGTGACGTCTTGAGGCTGGCTTGATAGCTGTTGTTGTAGGAAAACTCGGCGTAGGGTAAGCTGTCTTCCAATTTTGGTCCTTGAGCAAGAGCACATGCCCTGAGCATGTCCTCGAGTATTTGATTTACTCGCTCGAACTGGCTGTCTGTCTGAGGGTGATAAGCTGTGCTATACTTCAATGATGTCCCCAAAGCTTGGTGAAGACGTGACCAGAATGCTGAGGTAAAAAGGGATCCTTGATCTGATGTGATAGTTCTTGGCACGCCATGCAGACTGACAATTCTGGATATGTAGAGTTGGGCCAGTTGATCTGCACGGTACATGGTCTGGATAGGAATGAAGTGGGCCACCTTGGTTAGCATGTCCACCACGACCCATATAGCATTGTTCCCACGGGGAGTGTTGGGAAGACCGGTGATGAAGTCCATGCAAACATCGTCCCATTTCCACTGCGGAAAGGGCAAAGGTTGAAGTAGCCCGGCGGGTTTTTGGTGTTCCGCCTTCACTTTATTGCATATATCACAGCAGGCGACAAAATATGCAATATCTTTCTTCATCCCATCCCACCAAAATATTTGCCTGAGGTCTTCGTACATTTTGGTACCTCCTGGATGGATCGAGTATGAGGACTCGTGTGCTTCCGTTAATATCTTTTTCCTCAGATCTTCTACTTCAGGTACACACATTCATCCCGGAAACCGTAACATGCCCTGCTCATCCATCAGAAAGTCTTGAGTCTTTCCGTTGTTCATCCGGGTGACCTGTTGTTGCAAGAACGGATCTTCTGACTGAGCTTTGCGAATTTCTTCCTCAAGCGTGGGAGGGACTACCAACATATTGGTGCAGTCAGCCTCCACAATAATCAGATTGAGTTGGGCCATCTCTTCTTGTAGCTCGGGAGACAAAGATGTCATTAATGCATTGACTGTGACAGTCTTGCGACTGAGAGCATCCGCAACCACATTAGCTTTACCCGGGTGATAGTTTATTCCAAGGTCATAATCCTTGACCAACTCAAGCCATCTTCTTTGTCGGAGATTTAAATCAGGTTGAGTAAATATGTACTTGAGACTTTTGTGGTCGGTGAATATTTGGCACCGCTTGCCAAGAAGATAATGCCTCCAAATTTTTAACGCATGCACAACGCTGCTAGCTCCAAGTCATGAGTAGGATAATTCCCTTCGTGTGGTCGTAGCTGTCGGGATGCATAAGCCACAACCTTGTCATCCTGCATGAGTACGCATCCTAGGCCCCTTCGTGATGCGTCGCAGAATACATCAAAGCTTCGATAGATGTCTGGGAGTGTCAACACGGGTGCTGAGGTCAAACGAGTCTTGAATTCGTTAAAGCTCTTCTCACACTCTTCTGACCATATGAACTTTTGATCTTTCTAGAGTAGTTCTGTCATGGGCTTAGCAATCTTGGAGAAGCCTTCAATAAATCGATGGTAATAACCAGCAAGCCCCAGACAACTTCTGATTTCTGTCACTGACGAGGGTGCTTGCCATTTTAGCACATCCTTAATCTTGCTTGGATCCACAGCTATTCCTTCTGCAGAGAGTATGTGCCCCAAAAATCTGACTTGCTTAAGCCATAATTCACACTTACTGAATTTTGCATATAACTGGTGGTCACTAAGCCTTTGCAATACTGCTCGGAGATGTTGTTTATGCTCTTCTTCTCCCTTGGAGTATCTGAGAATATCGTCGATGAAGACCACCACAAATTTGTCCAAGAAATCCATGAACACCTTGTTCATCATATGCATGAAGAAGGCAGGAGCATTAGTCAGCCCGAATGACATAACTGTGTATTCATATAGACCGTAATGAGTGGTGTATGCGGTCTTAGGAATGTCTTCTTTTCGGATCTTGAGTTGATGATACCCGGTCCGTAAATTAATATTTGGAAAAGATTTGAGCTCCATGCAGTTGATCGAACAAATCATCAATTCTGGGGAGCGGGTACTTGTTCTTGATAGTAACATCGTTGAGCTGACGGTAGTCTATACACATTCAGAGACTACCATCTTTCTTGTTTACGAATATGGCAGGTGACCCCCAGGGCGAAGAACTGGGGCGGATATATCCTTTCTTGAGCATCTCATTGAGTTGTTTCTTTAGCTCAACCAGTTCGGATGAAAGCATCCAGTAATATTTCTTGTATATGGGTGCCGTTCCTGGCACGAGATCGATGGCAAACTCGAGTTCCTGATCTGGTGGCATTCCTGGCAATTCTTCAGGGAATACGTCTGGAAACTCACTGACCACTGGTATTAATTCCACATCTGAGGATATTGCTGCAAAAACCATTTCCTTCTTAGGCATGGTTCTACGAGCCACAAACCTTACTGTCTTTCCTGCCAGATTTGTTAATGTAACTTCCCTTGTTGCACAATTTATGCAGACTTGATGCTTTGTCAGCCAATCCATTCCCAAAATGACATCCAACCTTTCGGATTCAATGGCTACCAGTGTGGCAGGGAAAATAACTCCGAGAATCCTTATTTCCAAGTCACGGCATACCAAATTTGTTTTGAGCATGGATCCCGAGGATTGCACCATCATGCTTTTCTCTAGAATAGAGCAAGAAAACTTGTTTTGGGCAACAAAACTCCGCTATATAAAGGAATGCGAAGCCCTAGAGTCAAATAAAATTATTGCGGGTATGTTATTAACAGGAAACATACCAATGAGCACTTCGAAGTTTTCTTGGGCTTATTCGGCGGAGAGATGATGCACCTAGCCTTGGATCAGTTCCTCCTCGGTGTAGGATTCCATGTGGTTGACTTGAGTCTTGAGGGGTGCATTTCGCTTGCCATTTTTGGGACACTGTTTTGCATAGTGTCCGGTCTGGCCACAAGAGAAACATGCGTTGCTGCGCTGATAGTCTTCCCGGACAGGATTGGTCACAATGTTCTTGACTTGGTTGTTGTTCTTGTTGGTATTCGGCTGCCAGGTTGGTTTAAACTCAAACTGAGGCTGCTGCCAGGTACGAGCCTTCTGAACAGGCTGTCCATCCTTCTTAGGCTCGAACTTGCATTTATGATCATTATAAACTGGCTTATTGTTGTGAACCAGCTTGTGTTCCCTTTCTGCTATAACGGCCTTGTTTACCAAAGTTTGAAAGTAGGGGAAGTCGAACATGCTGAGTGTGCATCGGAGGTGCTGATTGAGTCCTCCAAGGAATCGATCGATCTTCCTTTATTCAGTGGCCACATCATAGAGGGAATAATGAGCCAAGTGATTGAATTTATGCAAATACTCACTTACTGACTGGTTTCCCTGAGTGAGAGCGAGAAACTCATGCTGCTTGACTTTCATTATACCGGCGGGAATGTGATACTTGCGAAAATTGTCCTTGAATTTATCCCAAGTGATCTCATCGTCCGCAGGCCACATAGCTTTGGTATTATCCCACCATATAGCGGCAGCTCCTTCAGGATAATTTGTAGCAAATGGAACCTTGTCGGCTTCTTCGGTGTGGGCAATTTGAAGCTTCTTCTCAATAGTCTGCAACCAATCATCGGCTTCCAAAGTATCGACAACTTGACTGAAACTGGGAGGCTTAGTCCTCTGAAAGTCTGATAGCTTGGAGTGATTGCCATACTGATTTCCATTCTGCCCAACCATAGCCTGAACACTTCTCAGTAATTCAAGTAAATCTTGGTTCCTCCTTTCTTTGAACATTCTCATCATTTGCTCTGTTGTAGGTGGTTGCGGTGGAGGAGGTGGTGGTAGCTGATATGGTTCGGGGGAATGCCTGCTTGTCGGGCGGAGTGACGAACAGGAGTATCATCACCTGCCTGACTGCTGCTACCTCCTCGTGTCATCCTATTTATGTTTCCCAATATGAAGCATCGAGATGAGCAACATCCATGAACGGGGAAGAAAAGCAAGCGACAAAACCCGGAAAGAAACGACAAGAAACCAAGGCGAGAAATAAAGGAGAATGGTTCCAACATAATTATACATAGACACATACATGAAAGGGAACATCATAACTGGTACGACTACACTCATACATGAAAGGAAACATCATAACCGGTACGACTACACTCATACATGAAAGGAAACATCATGACAGGTACGACTACATTCGTACATCCAAGCATCATGACAACCTCGGATACTCCGGTGATCTAGTGCTCCGCTGGTCCTGCCGGGTCCTCTCCTGACCCGGACTCGGATCCTGAACTGACGACATTGACGGAAACCTCCGGGTTAAAAGTAACACGACGACGCTGCCTCGAGGGCTCTCCCTCAGGGGCGGGTGCTGGATGAGTCTGGAGCATAGGGGCTGCGGGAGTAGCGAGAAGTGAAGCCCATTTGGCAGGGGCACTGTGGGGAGTCACGGTCGAGGTGCCTGAGTTACTCGAAGGAGTAACCGGGGTAGCTGGAGAGCTAGAAGCTGGGAGAATAACGGGGGTAAACCCTATGGAAGGTGGAACAAAACTGGACCTAGCGGCCACCAAAGCAGTACGAGCACGAGTCAGCTCTCGGGCCAGCTCATAAATCAGAAGATAGCTAGCAGTGATATAGCGGGAAAGGTGGCTAGAGGGACTATCGCTCGCCGGATCAATAATAAGGAAACGGACACGCCCATCATCGTGCAGGGATGGGTAGTAGTAGAAGCCTGGATGAGTCTGCATTTGGATCTCGTTATAGCGTAATTCAATGAAAGTCTCGAACACAGCAAATTGAACGGCCTGAGCGGGTGTAGAAGCGAAACGACTCCTAGAAGAACAGGTGTATGTGCCAGATGTCGAACTGCAACACAAGGTAACCACCGCGTGATACTCGAATACTGAGGCTGCCAGGTGCTCTCGGTACACCCGATACACCGGGTCATCGCCGTGAGGGTAGAGTCGACGCCATACACTTCAAAGAAGGTGCGGCAAAGTGTACGGTGCCAGCTCCAACTGACATGCATACGGCACTGGAGCCATCTACACTCACAACCATTAGTCGATTAGTAATAAAATAAACTATATGCATGCAATGAAGCAACCAAAAGCACACAAGCACTACCGGCACTCAGAGCTACTATCTACAATTTGAACTAACGCGTTAGCTGTCTAGCGTGCCCTACAGTTAGTGCGACTCTGATGCCAATCGTTGTGGCACCCCGGCTTAGAGCGACCGGTTTGCCTTGCATTGCCATCCCAGAGATCAAGTCTTCTGGCAACGCACAACAAATTGGTACATAAATACAACCACTTTATTGAAACTAGCGGAACATAGGGTTTGACATTACATCAAGTCATGAGGCCAAGCGGCACACCCGGTGCTGCTGAACATATGTACATTATTTAGTAGACATGAGCAGGTGCCTCCACATCACGATAAGACTACGTGGCAGCGGAACGATGACGTAGAAGGACTCCAGCTCACAGGAACACTGATGTGGACACGGTCTAGACTGCGATGCGATATGCAACTCCAACTCCGGAATGATTTCTCCTGAAACTAGCATGACACACCATGTCAGTACATTGAATGTACTTGCAAGCTCACACAAACAAAGCAACAATGGCAAACAACAACAATGATATTTAAGCAAGTTTAATGCAAGATTTGACATGCTACTCATGAAGTGATCGTGCTCATAACAGGGCCTTTCAGACCCGCTTACCATCTTGGTTAACTCGTAACCATGAACCTCATCATACCAAGGTGACCACCTCCGGATCACAAACGAAACCATCTCGATGGTCTCAACACCTTCACCAACATAAACAGTGTCACCAGTATTCATTTAGTGTGCAAGGTTAATATTTTTGTTGATCCATGGTGTGACCTACTACGAACTTGTGCCCATAACCGAGGACGCGGCTATCGATAGATTAAATACACTCTGCAGAGGTTAGCACACTTTACCCACACCACGGAACCCATGGCCTCGGACTCCCATTCGGGTGGACCAACGGCGTTTCGACAGAACCAATCTACTGCCATGACACTCTCCTGGCCACTCCGACCAACTCCCCTTTGGGCTAAGTCATGGGTGGCCCCGATGCCACTTCGGACATCCAACAACCACCGTCGTCGTCCCAAACAGGGACATGGTACCTGTCGGAGTAAATGACCACGGGTAGCCACATCCGCCCCCCATGTTATTTCAAGACATCGGGGCCGGCCGCGCCCTTCACGCCCTCCGGAAGCACGACCGTCTTCTTGGGCCGGCTGCTCCAAAGAGCCGGCTGCTAGAAAGCGGCAAGACCACAGAAGGCGGCTGCAAGGGGGTCGACTCCTGGCAGACGGCCCCTCGCCCCCTCGAAGTCAGCACCACATTACCACGACAAGACAAGGCATGGCTATAGTACGGCCTGCGACCCCTGAACCCAGGATGGGACTTGGCCGCAGAGCCGTGTACTGGGCTGACACCCCCCGCCCAGCGCGACAATGTAACCACGCAGTCCGTGACATCACTAGCGCGAGAGGGAGCCACGCTCCCACGACGGGCGGTCAGTACGGCTCACAGGCGGCGGGCCCTACCTGTCCGCGAGCCACCCGAAGGCGGCCCACCTCAAGCAGGCAGCAATAAGGGAGGGCCGACTCCTAGCAAGCGGCCCTTCTCCCCCTTGGAGTCTGTGCGCCATCAACCAGATGAGACGGGGTATGGCTACAGTGAGCGCCCGCCAGGCGGCGGACTGTAGCCACGCTCCCTCCGACAAAGCCTTCGTCATCAGGGGCGAGGCTACAGTATAAAGCAGTCAACATGGCCCGCAGGCGGCGGGCCCTACCTGACGGCTGAGATCATGGTAGTCGGCGGGGCCCACCAGGCGGCGGGCCCCAGCGGTCGGCGGAGAAGCCGGCAACCAGAGACACTGACGGCCGGGTCCTACACCCGGCCGGATTACCACTGTACCCCTGGGGGGGTAGGCCTATATAAACCCCCCAGGCTCACCCATGCAAGGGGTTCGGGTCATCACCCACGCCATCCACATACACTCACGTAGAGAGAGGAGTAGAGCTAGCCTTGCCCTTCTCCCACCTCTAGCCAAAACAACTCAAGGAGCAAGCTTGTAGCTACTTTGTTGATCATAGTCATCATGCGGAGACCCAGCAGAGCAGGACTAGGGGTGTTATCTCCTAGGAGAGCCCCGAACCTCGGTAAGATTCGCAGGCGTATGCGGTCTCGCTCACTCCCGCTTCTAGAGCCCGGCGACGTACTCTTGTCCCCATCCATGATAAGCCACCCCCTGGCATATGTCGCACGATATCCCCGACATTTGGCGCCCACCATGGGGCAAGGTGCACCGTCGCCCGGAAACACGTTCTGGACGGGAACCCTCTTCCTTCCTGGCGAGCGCAGCCAGCCCGGCACGCCCGACGGCGTTTGCGCCGACATCCTGCGTGGCGCGGAAGCCGCCTGTGCCGCGAGTTGCCTCGCTGATCTCATCGGAGGGATTCGCCTCCTCGATGAGCCCGCACCCGACGCGGGCGCTGCTGGCTCCAAGAGCTGCCTTGTCGACCTCCTCGGCCAGCTTCACATCGCCAACGAGTCGGCCTCTGACCTGGAGTCCGTTGGCTCCACTGACCCACCCGTCGACATGGTCATTGATGCCGACGCCGCGTCTTCTGATGCCTTCCCCGGTGACGTGGTGATCTTCAACGACCCGCTTCCTGTTGCAGACAACAGCGCCAGCACCGGCACCGTTACCGAGGTGCTAGTCATCAACCACGATGGAGCCTCCAGCGAGGCTGGCCGGGACCCGTTGCAGGCGGCAATGCGGGACCTGTCCGCGCCCATAGCGCCCGGTGCGAACGGCGAAATGCTGGAAGCGTGCCACGTTGCACTACTCGACAGCGCCAACAAGTTGGCAGCCATGAGAAGCCTCACCGAGGCCTACCAGCGCGAGATCAATCGTGTCGTCTGCGGCACGCCGGCTGCCGGCGAACCCAGCCGCGTGGGCACGGTACGGCAGCGCAGCGCAGCCATCGCCAGCACGCTGGGGGCCGACCGCCCGGTCTACGCCACGCCAATGGAGAACTTACTCGCCGCCCAGGTGGCAGCAGATGAGCTGGACCGCCTGGAGGGCGATGAGCGCCGCTGCATGATGGAGCACGTCCAGCAGCTCATCGACGCGGCCGCCACGCAGCAAGAGGCCGGCCGCCGCGTGGTGGAACCCGGCTTGCAGGACGAGAACCTTCCCCCTTGCCAAGAGCACGGCGTGACCTCGCGGACGCCGACAGCCGGCGTCCGCGACCGAGGAAATCAAGAGCCGGCTATTAGCCACGGCCGCACACGCATCACCATCGAGCGCGACCAAGATGGCCGCCCACGAGCAGTGGAAAGGCGGGACGATCGACCGCCTCCCCCGCACAGGGAGAGGCGCGCCTTCCCCCCCACCTGTTGAGCATCCGATTCTCGGAGACAGGCTGCGACCCCGTGAAGGAGTCGGAGAGAATGATGCTCGCCTCTGGATCGACCGCTTGGCTCGATCCCTGGCGTTAGAAGAAGAAGATGCGATCGGCCCGCCTTGTTTCGGCCCCCGCATTCATGATGAGCCCTTCCCCAAAGGGTTCTCGCTTCCTCGAGACACCCCCAAGTACAACGGTTCCGTGAAGCCAGAGGATTGGCTGGTTGACTACTCCACCGCTGTCAGCATAGCAAACGGCAACAAGCGCGTTGTCGTGAAGTACGTTCCGCTCATGCTCCAGGGCACGGCCCGGACATGGCTAAATAGCCTCAAGCCCTACAGCGTCAACAGCTAGCTGGACTTCACCGAAGTTTTCATCCGCAACTTCACCAGCACCTACAAACGGCCGCCCAAGCCTCGCTAGCTCTCCCTGTGCGTCCAAGGCCCAACCGAGTCCACCCACGAATACTTGACGTGGTGGGCCGAACTGTGCAACTCCTGCGAAGGGGTGCATGAGGTGCAAGCCATAGAGTACTTCACTACCGGGTGCCGAGAGGGCACCTTACTCAAGCACCGACTCCTCTGTGACGAGCCAGCCACACTCGACGAGCTGTTGATCATAGCGGACAAGTACGCCACCGCCGACTCCTCCATGAAGTCGGAGCTCCGAGTGGATGCATCTGGAAAGATGCTCCCTCTGGCCCCTCAGACACCTGCCGATGACTCCAGTCGGCGCCAGCATTCGAACGACAACAAACGCAAGGCCCACCAGCCGGCTTCCACCAGCCTGCAGGTGGCAGTAGTTGAAGACCAACAGCCGGAAGAGCAGCCTGACCCCAAGCGTCAAAAAGGCGGCAAGCCTGCTTGGTTGCCCGCCTTCTCCTTCGAGCAAACCCTTGATGCTCCCTGCAAGTTCCACAGCAATGTGAAGCCGTCCAATCACACCACCCGGAAGTGCCAATGGCTCACCCGCATTGGCAAAGGTGAAGGACTGCCCCCTTTGCCTGCTGGCCTACCGGCTCCGCCTCCTCAGCAGCCGGCGGCCCGCCCCGTCGGCGCAATCCAAGATGAATTCCCCGAAGAACACGGAGCCTACATCGTCTTCACCAGTGTGGCCGACGACAGGCGCGGCCGGCGTCAGCAGCACCGTGAGGTGAACGCGGTCGCTTCTGAGGTCCCAGAGTTCATGCACTGGTCCGAGAGGCCCATCAGCTAGAGCCGCGCTGACCACCCGGAGGTGATGCCTTCTCCGGGTTCCTACGCCCTAGTGCTGGATGCCACCTTTTCAACGGAGCGGCGAGCCTGTCGCTTCTCCCGAGTTCTGATAGACGGCGGTAGCAGCATCAACATCCTCTACCGTGACACCCTGGAGAAGCTGTGCGTCAAGGAGAAGCAGCTCCAGCCCAGCCGGACTGTCTTCCATGGCATTGTACCTGGCCTTTCCTGCTCTCCAATCAGCAAGATCAAGATAGATGTCCTCTTCGGAGACAAAGATCACTTCCGCCGCGAGCCAATCTGGTTCGAGGTGGTGGACCTGGAGAGCCCCTACCACGCGCTCCTTGGCCGGCCTGCTCTGTCCAAGTTCATGGCGGTGCCACACTACGCCTACCTCAAGATGAAGATGCCAGGTACCAAGGGCATTATCATCGTAGCCGGCGACTACTAGAAGTCAGCCATGTGTGTTGTTGCCAGCAGTCGGCTGGCCGAGTCCCTTGTCATCGCTGCGGAAAGGCGGCTCCTTGACCGGGTTGTGGCCATGGCCGGCAAGCAGCCGGACCTGTCACCAGATCCCAAGGAGTCAGAGGCCCAGGGCTCCTTCCAGCTGGCCAAAGAAACCAAGAAGATTCCCTTGGACCCTGAGCACCCAGAGAGATTCGCTGTCGTGGGGGCCCACCTCAACAGTAAATAGGAAAGCGAGCTCGTCGATTTCCTTCGTGAGAATCGGGACATCTTCGCATGGTCTCCCAAGGACATGCCGGGTGTTCCGACGGATTTCGCCGAGCATAAGCTACATGTCAGATCGGATGCAAAACCAGTTAAGCAACCCCTCCACCGCTTATCAGAAGAGAAGAGAAGAATCGTTGGCGAAGAGATCGCCCGGCTTCTGGCAGCCGGCTTCATCATGGAAGTGTTCTTTCTAGAATGGCTTGCCAACCCAGTCCTTGTACTGAAGAAGAACAACAAGTGGCGCATGTGCATTGATTACACCAGCCTCAACAAAGCTTGCACCAAAGATCTGTTTGCTCTACCTCGGGTAGACCAAGTGATTGACTCCACAGCCGGATGCGAGCTGTTGAGTTTTTTGGATGCCTACTCTGGCTACCACCAGATCAAGCTGAACCCAGCCGATCGGCTGAAGACTGCCTTCATCACACCATTCGGAGCCTTCTGCTACCTGACCATGACATTCGGCCTGAGAAATGCCGGTGCCATGTTTCAGCGTTGCATGCAGAAGTGCCTCCTCAAGCAACTCGGCAGAAATGCCCATGTCTATGTAGACGACATTGTGGTGAAGACGGAGAAGCAAGGTACCCTCCTGGAGGATCTCAAGGAGACCTTCGATAATCTGCGCCGTTTTCAAATCAAGCTAAACCCAGAAAAGTGTGTCTTCGGAGTCCCAGCCGGTCAGCTCCTTGGTTTCCTTGTCTCAGAGCGCGGCATCAAGTGCAACCCTGTGAAGATCATGGCCATTGAGCGGATGGAGAGGCCAACCCGGCTGCGAGACGTCCAAAAGTTCACCAGGTGCTTGGCATCCCTCAGCCGTTTCGTCAGTCGGCTGGGCGAGAAGGCTCTTCCCCTATACCAGCTAATGAAGAAAACCACTCACTTCGAGTGGAACGACAAGGCGGACGAGGCCTTCCTCTAGCTCAAGAAAATGCTGACTACGCCGCCTGTCCTGGCGGCTCCGGCTGCTAAGGAGCCCATGTTCCTCTACATCGCCGCCACCAGCCGGGAGGTCAGCACTGATATTGTGGTCGAGCGCCCGGAGGACGGCAAGGCACAGCCGTTCCAGAGGCCCGTCTACTTCCTGAGCGAAGTACTGTCGGCCTCCAAGCAGAATTACCCCCACTACCAGAAGATGTGCTATGGCGTATACTTTGCCGCCAAGAAGCTCAAGTAGTACATTCAAGAGCACTCCATCACGGTTGTCTGCACTGCCCCACTTGCCGAGATCATGGGCAACAGAGATGCATCAGGCCGGGTGGCCAAGTGGGCCATCAAGCTAGCTCCCCACACCATCCTCTACCAGCCCTGCACCGCCATCAAGTCCCAAGCGCTGGCCGACTTCCTCATCGATTGGGCCGAGACCCAGTACCTGCCGCCGGCGCCGGATTCCACCCATTGGCGAATGCACTTTGATGGCTCAAAGATGCGCACCGGTCTGGGAGCCAGCATCGTCCTCACCTCTCCCAAAGGCGACAAGCTCAAGTACATGTTGCAAATTCACTTTGCCGCCTCCAACAACGTGGCCGAGTACGAGGCGCTCGTACACGGACTCCGACTGGCCAAAGAGATTGGCATACGCCGGATTCTATGCTACGGCGACTCGGACTTGGTAGTCCAGTAGTCGTCTGGCGACTGGGACGCCAAGGATGCAAACATGGCGAGCTACCGCTTCCTCGTCCAGTAGATCAGTGGATACTTTGACGGGTGCGAGTTCCTTCACGTACCACGAGCCGAGAACGAGCAAGCTGATGCCCTGGCAAGAATCAGCTCCACCCGCCAAGCGATACCAGCCGGCGTTTCCCTTCAATACCTCCGCAAGTCGTCTATCAAGCCTTCGCCGGAATCAAAGTCCATCTTCGTGCCGGCTGCTCCCGGAATAGTCGGATCCGACTCGAGGGCTGCAACAGCCGGCCTGGGGACTTCGGCAGGCGGCTCGGGGACTACAGCAGTCGCACCCGGCCCGGGGGCTGCGGCAGTCAGCCCAGGGACGCGGTAGGCGGCTCGGGGACTGCAGCAGTCGCACCCGGCCTGGGGACTTCAGAACCCGGCCCGGGGGCTGCAGCAGTCAGCCCGGGGACTTCAGCGACACAACAAGCGGTGGCTGACTCCAACCCGCCTCCTCCCAACCCAACCGCCCTGGTTCCGCTGGCCGTGATGACAGTGGTCGAAGCACCATCATGGGCGCAGCCCATCCTCAACTTCCTGGTATGCGGAGAGCTACCAGCCGACGAGACTTTGGCCCGGCAAGTGCAACGCCGGGCAGCAGCATACACGATAGTGAACATAGAGCTTGTCAGACGCAGCGTGACTGGCGTCTTCCAGCACTGCGTTGAGCCAGAAAAAGGCAAGGCAATCCTCAGAGACATCCATCAAGGCGAATGCGGCCACCATGCGGCCTCCAGATCCCTTGTCGCCAAAGCTTTCCGCCATGGATTCTTCTGGCCGACTGCTTTGCACGACGCCAAGGACCTAGTCAAGAAGTGCAAAGGGTGCCAGAAATTCAGCTCCAAGCAACACCTGCCGGCTTCCGCACTCAAGACCATCCCCCTCACTTGGCCATTTGCCGTCTGGGGGCTGGACATGGTGGGCCCGTTCAAAATGGCACGCGGCAGCATGACCTGTCTGCTGGTCGCTGTGGATAAATTCACCAAGTGGATTGAAGTAAAGCCAATTAAGAAGCTGAACGGTCCAACAGCGGTGACCTTCATCACTGATATCACCGTCCCGTACGGCATACCGCACAGCATCATCACCGACAATGACACAAACTTTGCCAAAGGCGCCTTGGCCCATTTCTGCGCGACGCAGGGCATCCTACTGGACTTAGCGTCCGTTGCCCATCCGCAGTCAAACGGCCAAGTCGAGCGAGCAAACGGCCTCATCTTGTCCGGCATCAAGCCCCGACTGGTCGAGCCGCTGGAGCGCTCGGCCGGCTGCTGGATCGAGGAGCTACCGGCTGTCCTTTGGAGTCTCTGGACCACGCCGAACAAATCGACCGGCTTCACTCCCTTCTTCCTCGTGTATGGGGCCGAGGCCGTCATCCCAACTGACATCGAGTTTGACTCGCCTCGCATCACCATGTACACGGAGGCGGAGGCAAGGGAGGCGCAAGAAGACGGCATCGACCTGCTGGAAGAAGGCCGGCTGCTGGCACTCAGCCGGTCCGCCATCTACCAGCAGGCCCTATGCCGCTACCACAGCCGGAAGGTCAAGCCATGATCTTTCCAAGATGGTGACCTTGTGCTCCGGCTGATCCAGCGAACAGCCGGCCAGCACAAGCTCTCGGCTCCTTGGGAAGGACCCTTCGTCATCAGCAAAGCCTTGGGCAATGACTCCTACTACCTCATCGACGCGCAGAAACCCAGGGCACGCAAGAGGGACGATTCCGGCAAGGAAATGGAGCGCCCATGGAACGCAAATCTCCTCCGAAGATTTTATAGATAATGCAGTATGTACCACGCGACCTTGCGCATTAAGAGTGAAGGCATCAGGTCCCTCGAGGAGCACTCGGGGACTACCCTCTTTATCTGTACGATAAGTTTATGCCTGAGAATGTGTTGTTTCATTCCTCCGCCTGGCACCGGGTTCCGACCAGTGGGCCCGGGGGCTTGCCGCCTTGTCCTATGTTGGTGCCATCTGCAGTCGGACAAGCAGTGTGCCGACATCTAAGCCCTCTCTTGCCTTAAGCCGCAGCTCGCAGAGTGACTGTCTGGCTGGCAAGAGCTAAAGGCAGGAAATGGTGTCCACATGAAAAATGACTAAGGAAAAAGCATCAACATAGGCTAAGCTGGCTCCTCGCCTCACCCTCCGGCTGCTGAGCAGCCGGCCGGCTGGCTTCTCACTTAACTTGCTACGTTCTAAAACGGCCAAAGTACTTGTCTTCCTAAACGGCCAAGCACCGGACCCAGCCACAGACCGCAGAGCGGCTGTCCGGCTGGCAGGGTAGTAGCCAAAGAAGGCGGCAAAGGAAAAGGCCAAAAAAGAGCAGAAAAACAAGGCAAAGTCAGAACCCGACAGAGCACAACTTGTGCGAATAAAGTTGATTTACATAGCAGAGCTCATAACCAGCATTCAACAAAGTTTGAATAAACCCCCAGCGGGTTGAATTGCGTGAATTTCACAAGCTTGTTCAAAAGATTACAAGAACAGGAAAGATAAGACAAAGTGGCCATCTAGGCCAAAGGAGCAGCAGGCGGGTCCGACGGGTTGGCAGTGGCAGCGGCGCCAGATGGTGGAGCGGCCGACTGAAGGGTCTCGTCCTGATCGCCCCCGGCAGCAGTCGGTGCGGTAGCACGCGGCTTGTTGGTCGAGGCTTGGTCGGGCTGAGGCCGGCTATCTGCTCCGTTGTCCGGTGCGTCGTCTTCGCAGTCCTCGTCCTCTTCGTCCTCGCCCTTGTCGCTGGAGGCGATCTCTTCCGCCGAGTCCCCCGCATCCCCCGGGTTCAGCCCGAACCAGTCGGGTAGCACCTCAGCGCCTTCCTCGTCCAGCTCGGGGATGAAAACGGTGGTGTCGACGTACCCGACGATCGCTGCCGCGCGTTGAGTAAGCACAGGGCCCACCGCCGCCAGCTCCGGTCCGGTCTCCTGCCGGAAGGTGGCTAGCTGGGCCAGGTCCAGCCCAGGATACCACGCCTTGGCGAACTCCAAGGCCGTTCGCGCACCCGCCCGAGCCACGGCGCCCTTCCAAGCCTCGAAGCGGCCGACCGCTACCTCCAGCCAGTCGGTAGTCTGACTGGGGGTGCGTGTAATTTGAGCGTCGGGCCAAAAGGCGGCCAACACCTGAGCCCTGGCGCGCTGCAGGCGACGAAGCATCCTGTGAGCCGGCTGCAGGCGCGTCTTGACAGCCAGAAGCTGCTCGCCGAGATTCCGGGGTGCGTTGGGCGCAATGTCTGCGCCCGTTTTCCTCCGCATGTCGCGACGCGCCTCGATGGCCTGGCTGACGGCGACGGAGTGACCTGGAAAGTATTCTGCCCAAGAAGAAGATTAAAGATTAGAAGCCAGAGGCCGACTCCTGCTGCAGTCGACGGCTGTTCAAAAGAAGAAGTAACTTACCATCAATCATGTCCTCGATCTCGCCGTAGCCGTCGGTCAGGAGTCTCTCCTTCTCAGCCCAGTTCGAGCGTTGAGTCTCGAACTCGGCCTTGAGGGAGTCTTCTTACTCCTTCAGCTTCCGAAGCTCCGCCTTGTGCCGCTCCGCTGGTCCGCCAGCTCCTTGGCCAGGCGGTCGCATTCCTGGGCCGCCTGGCTGTGCTCCTGCTCCTTGGTATGGAGCGCTGACTCGGCCTTGCCCAGGCGCTGCCGCAGATCTGCGGCGGCCTCTGCCAAAAATGAAGAAAAAAAAAACCATCAACACCAATGGAAAGTAGTTGCCGGGAGATCCGGCCCGACTGCTCAGCAGTCGGCCCGAATCTCGGGGACTACACCCAGCGGGTGCGCTGACGCGCCCCCACAAGGAAGAAGACCAAGTACTTACTTCGGCTCTTCGTCAGATCGGCGGTCCGCTTGGTCAGCTCCTGGAGCTGAGAGTTGTAGGCTGCCGCACGGATGTTGTGGTAATCCTGCAACAAAGACAACAGAAGAAGATAACGAGTCAGTACTCGAAGCTCGACCTGAAATTCCGAGCCGCCTGCTCAGCAGCTGACCCAGAACTCAGGGGCTACACCCAGTGGGTGCGCTGGCGCGCCCCCACGGAAGATTACAAAGAAACGAAAACAAGAAACGTACCCGAACGGCCGCCCGTGTTGCGAGGAACTCCTGCGTGTACTGCTGGAGAGCGGCGCCTTGGGCGTTGAACCGGGCCAGGACTTCCTGTGAGGCCGCGTTCAAAACACCCGTACCACCCCCAGATGTCCAATCCGGTGGAGCGGTGCTGGTAGCCTCGGCGTCGGGTGCCGACAAGCTAGCGGCCCCGACCTCCAACCGCCGCGGTGCTGAGGCCGCCTTCCCCGCACGCCGACGCGCCGGGATATGAGTTGCGGGTGTCGGACCCACCATCAACTCGCCGCTGGCTGGCGGCACCAGTGATGCGTCAGGACGACTGCCCTGGACGTCGGCAGCCGGTGTGCGCGGGGGCACCTCCGCCTTCGGGATAACAGGGTCCCCTCCCCTCTCTCGGACCGGCTGGTCATCACCGGCCCCTCCAGTCGGAGCCTGGACCTCCAGCACCACAGGCTCCGCAGATTGCGGACCGGTGGACTCCGGAGCCTAGCTGCGAGACGCCTCCTCCGCCTGCGCCTTGGCGGCCGCGTCCGCCTGCTCCTTGGCCGCGGCGTCGGCTTGGGCCTTGGCCACCGCGTCGGCCTCCGCCTTCTCCCAGGCCGCAGCTTCCCACTCCTCTCGCGCCTCCCACGTGTTCTTCTCCTCTCCTCCTGGAGGGCGGCAAGCAGATCCATGTGGCAGGGGCCCACAACGTCGTCTGCCGCCCCGATCACCGAGCCGGATGGGGCTCGTGACAAGGAAAGTGGGGCGCTGCGCACCAAGGGAGGAAGAGAGTAAAAAGATTGCAAAGATAGAAGAAAAGCAAACGCAAAGCAAGATGCAAGAAAGGACAAGGCACTTACGCAGACACCAGCGGGAGCCACTTTGGGGCCTTTTGGAAGAGGGTCGCCTTCGCGACAGCCTCTTGCCGCTTGGTCACGGCGGCCGAGGTCTTGGCGTTCTTGGGCCAGCTGTCAAACAACCCGGCGTCGGCCCGGCGCTTTGGTGCGCCGGCTGCTGCGGTCGGCGCGGCCGAGGAGCTGGCGCCCACCCTGTCGGCGCCATGGGCATGGCACGACTCTTTGTCCTCCTCGTCGTCGTCCGGCCAATCCCCGAGGCCGCCTCCTAAGGAGCCGCCTGCTCCCTCGCCGCCACCGCCTGTGGCGTCGTCCTCCTCCTGAGCGGCCGCCCCCAAGTTGGGGTCGTCCATGTCACTCACCGACCGGTCCGCCATGTACTGGTGACCCGGGGCTGGCGTGTCAGTGGCCGTCTGGCCTGGGAAGCACTGCACCAAGGCCGACTGGTCAGGCGGCAAGAAAGAACCCGGACGAACAAAGGAAAAAAGAATAAGGAGACGTACCGGAGGCGACGGGTTGGCCCGGCTGTACGGCGGCTTGCCGAATTGCCACTCAGTCTCCGACAGCTTGCAGTCGGAGAAGAAGTTCACCATGCAAACCACCTCCACATCCGGCATCACCTTGGTGGACATCCGGCACGGATCCCGGCGCCCACTCATGTCGCTAATCAAGTGGGGCCGGGCTTGGAGGGGCAGCACTCGGCGCTTCACGAACGCGGTCAGCAGGTCTGAGGCCTTGAGGCCCTCCGACGCCGTCATCTCCTGGAGCCGGAGGAGCGCGGTGGAGCACGCGACCAACAGGGTTCTCAGTCAGAACTTCCAGTTGGTGCGAGGCTCGACAGGCGGGCCGACTGCATAGGCCGGCAGGTTGACGTAGTCCCGCGTCGAGTGGATGTTCTCGACGTAGAAGTATGACTTCTGCCTCAGCTTGGCCGGCTGCAGCAGGGCGAGAGCCGGGAAGTGGACCCCGGATCCTGTGCGCCGCACCGCGATGCAGGCTCCGCACTGGGCCGCCTCGTTCTTGGCGGCGGTGCAGAGCTTGAGATAGAAAAGCTCTCCCCACAGCTCGAGTGTGGGGAGCGTGCCGAGGTAGCCCTCGCACAGGGTGACGAAGGTGGAGAGCAGCACCACCGTATTCGGAGTAAGATGGTGGGGCTGCACTCCGTAGAAGTCCAAAAACGAGCGGAAGAATCCGCTCGCCGGAAGGCCGAAGCCGCGGAGGAAATGCGACCGGAAGACGACGCGCTCGCCGCCTTCCGGCTCCGGTGAGATCTCCCTTTCGGGAAGGACACGCACCTTGACGTTTGATGCGTTGGGGAGCCGCCGCGTCTGGCGGAGGAACTCCAAGTGCCCGTCGTGGACGTTGGAGCCATCCCAGTCGCCCGCGCGGCCGCTTGGCGCCATGGGCTCCGTGCTCGGCCGTGGCGCGAGGTGGCTGCGGTGCGTGGAGGTCCGGCGACGGTGGGCTGGGGCAGCACTCCGGCGAGAGGAGAGGCCGCGGCAACAGCAAGAAGAAGGAAGAGGAGGGCGCGCGCGTGTTCTGCCGCCCCCCTCCTCCCCCTACTTATAGCCCTGTGGCGGCGGAGCCGAGGGGGCGAGACGTGGGTGGCGCAAGATTAATTGCGCCCACTCCACCCACGACCCGGCAATTACACTGCCATGATGGCGTGTATTAATCGCTCCCGGGAATCAGAACCGCCCGCCTCGGCCGCAGTGGATCCGCACGCGTGCCGAGGCCCTGTACTGGCGGGCCCAGGCCTGCGGCGACGTCTCATCACGCACGCGGGCTGGCAGGCCGGCCTGGCCTGCTGGCGCCGCGTGGCAGGCGAGCCATGGGTGGCAAGCCTGTCATCCGGCTGGCATCTAACCCGGCCTCCGCCACGACGATTGGAATTCACCAGGTGGCCGGCCTGGCCTGGCCTTGGCCAGCTCCTGGCAATCGGCCTCTCTAGAAGAGGGACGAAGCCCAACTACCAGGCCACTCAGAGTAGGAAGCTATTGAGGCTCCTTGCTTTTCAGCCGCGGTGCCCCACCAGCTTCGGGGACCACTGTCGGAGTAAATGACCACAGGTAGCCACATCCGCCCCCCATGGTATTTCAAGACATCGGGGCCGGCCGCGCCCCTCACGCCCTCCGGAAGCACGACCGTCTTCTTGGGCCGGCTGGTCCAAAGGGCCAGCTGCTAGAAAGCGGCAAGACCACAGAAGGCGGCCGCAAGGGGGCCGACTCTTGGCAGATGGCCCCTCGCCCCCTCGAAGTCAGCACCACATTACCAAGACAAGACAAGCCATGGCTATAGTACGGCCTGCCACCCTTGAACCCAGGATGGGACTTGGCCGCAGAGCCGTGTACTGGGCGGACACCCCCAGCCCAGCGCGACACTGTAACCACGCAGTCCGTGACATCACTAGCGCCAAAGGGAGCCACGCTCCCACGACGGGCGGTCAGTACGGCCCACAGGCGGCGGGCCCTACCTATCCGCGAGCCACCCGAAGGCGGCCCACCTCAAGCAGGCGGCAATAAGGGAGGGCCGAATCCTAGCAGGCGGCCCTTCTCCCCCTTGGAGTCCGTGCGCCATCAACCAGATGAGACGGGGTATGGCTACAGTGAGCGCCCGTCAGGCGGCAGACTGTAGCCACGCTCCCTCCGACAAAGCCTTCGTCATCAGGGGCGAGGCTACAGTATAAAGCAGTCAACATGGCCCACAGGCGGCGGGCCCTACCTGACGGCTGAGATCATGGCAGTCGGCGGGGCCCACCAGGTGGCAGGCCCCAGCGGTCGGCGGAGAAGCCGCCAAC
The DNA here is from genome assembly GCA_011799875.1 of Thinopyrum elongatum. NCBI lineage: Eukaryota > Viridiplantae > Streptophyta > Magnoliopsida > Poales > Poaceae > Thinopyrum > Thinopyrum elongatum. The sequence goes on from CM022299.1 coordinate 423,969,055, forward strand.
CAGAGACGCTGACGGCCGGGTCCTACACCCGGCCGGATTACCATTGTACCCCTGGGGGGTAAGCCTATATAAACCCCCCAGGCTCACCCATGCAAGGGGTTCGGGTCATCACCCACGCCATTCACATACACTCACGTAGAGAGAAGAGTAGAGCTAGCCTTGCCCTTCTCCCACCTCTAGCCGAAACAGCTCAAGGAGCAAGCTTGTAGCTACTTTGTTGATCATAGTCATCATGCGGAGACCCTGTAGACCAGGACTAGGGGTGTTATCTCCTAGGAGAGCCCCAAACCCGGGTAAGATTCGCAGGCGTATGCGGTCTCGCTCACTCTCGCTTCTAGAGCCCGGCGACGTACTCTCGTCCCCATCCATGATAAGCCACCCCCGGCATATGTCGCACGATATCACCGACAGTACCAAAATAACTATGGGCACACAAGGTTATACCTGCCTACCGGGCCAGGGTAGCGCGAGCGCATAACCTTCCCTAGTTGGAGGCACCGGCGAGAGGCATAGCAATAGACCGAGAAAGGGCCTCCCCATAAAGGAAAATGTGGTTGCACTGGGAAGCTCGATTCGGTGGCACCATGACTCGATCAACAACATGTTCAAGTTGGTTTATTATCAGGTTTCAACTTGCAAATAATTTCACCGAGTCATAGTATGCCTTGAAAATGCAATGAACAAACTATGCACCATTTTCAACATAATATCGATATGGACTAGATCAAGCATAACTTCACTTTACTCTACTGCATAAACTTGATTATTCAAATATCATGCTACTGATAACAGAGCAAGCATAGCAAGAATTTGCTACTAGCATCAAATGAATTTATATGGAGTTTTTGTATGCATTTAAAATAATCATAATCAAGTGAAAATCAAGTTATTGAAATGTCATTCTTGCAAATATTTGTGATGGCTTGCCTTAGTGCAGAGGAGGGTCACACTCCTTCTGGTTATCTTCAAGGCAATAATTTCCTTCTGAAAATAATTAAAATAGCAAAAAGAAAATTTCACATAACACTGTTTAATTCACCAGTAAATAATTAGAGCAAGCAAAAATCTCATCTTTTGCATGCTGATAGAGAATTTCAACACAAAGCCAATGCAAAAAGAATCATGTCATTTGGACTTATAGAATAGGAGTTATAGCTGGTCAAAGTCCAGTCAAATTTCTGAATTTAAATCAGATTCAAAATAATATCAGTGGGGTGACGTCGAAGACGTATTCTACCGAATACGCCTCCACTCGTACCGCTTCGGGCGCGAGGGGAGAGGCTGACAGTTGGCCCCGCCTGTCGGGTTTAGAGAGAGGGAGAGAGAAACAGGGAATGACGGCTCATCGCTGGGGCTCTCTCCGGCGAGGAGGGCACGGCGGCCATCGAGGAAGGGAGGGATCAAGAGAGGGGGTCCTGGCGCACCTGCTCGTACCCGTGGCAAGGCAGGAGGTGGACGGAGTCGACCGGAACGAGCGTCTCCAGCGGCGGCTGCGGACGAGGCTCGTCGGAGATGAAGAAGACGGCGAGGATGGGCGACTCCAAGGGATCCAGGGGGTTTCTCTCGCACCAAAGGACTGCTAGGGAGGCTCTGGAAGAGTGGTTCGAGCTCGAGGGGCACTGGAGAGGTGGATGGCCGAGGGAGGGGATCGCTGGCGAGCTCGGGAGGGGAATGGCGGCTAGAGGCCTGCCCTGCCGGGCCGCGGCTATCTAGGAGGAGTTATGGATGCAGAGGAGTGCGGTGAGATGCTCGGAGGGGCGAGGGAGGGGCTCTATATATAGGGGAACCGAGACGGAGTCGCGGGCTCCGGAAATGCTCTGGAGTCTCCGGGAGACGACGAGGAGCGTCAGTGGGAGAGAGGAAGACTCCATAGCTCACGCGGCGAGCGCTCTGGAGTCTCTGGGAGACGACGAGGAGCGTCAGTGGGAGAGGGGAAGACTCCATAGCTCACGCGGCCACTGTGGGAGGGCACGGACGAGCACAGGACGTGGGTGGAGACGAGCACAGGGGCACGGGCGCACTGTGCACTTGGTCTCGTCGTGCCCGAGCTCGCTGCGGTGAACTCCAGCATCGGCGAATGGCAGGGAGGGGTCAAGGGCGATGAGACGAGGGTGGTGGCGAGGTGCGGCAGGCTGAGGTGACCTCCGACGCGGGCACGAGCGAAACATAGCCACTGCCGTGATGTAGAGCGCGTCGAACACATGCCAGGGGCCTTATCCTCGTGTGGTCACCACATGAACTCCGGCTACACGACGCGCTGAGCATTAAATTCATGTCTGGGGTGTTGTCTTCGCAAGGCTAGGTCGATCCAAGCATCCAAGTTAATGCCAGGCCGACTGGGTGAGGCTGTAGCTTCTTTGCAAGTTTCTAGACAGACACTTTGGAGCTTAATAGAGAAAAATCTAGGGGTTACTTAGGAGGGTAATGAAGCCCTAAAAATTTCAGCTTCATTGGATCAAGGAAAAATGCACTTCCTTCACAACATGCATTTTCTTACTAGAATAGAAAAGATTTTCTGTAGCAAAAATATTCCAAATAACAATCAAAATATTTTTGCACAGGGAGGTGTGCCAAGGTCCGAAGAATATTCAGGAATTTTCTCAGATTTTTGTGGGCAAGAAAAATGAGGGTTACTTTGGAGCAGAAGTGACTGAAGTGTGATTTCAGAGAGAAAATGAATATTTTTCTTTTAAGAAAAATATTCCCAATGTTATATTTGGGTATATCAGAGGGCAAGGGATGGGTTTGGAGGTGAGATGAGTCACTTGGGGAAAATCAAAGAAATGCCCAAGTGATGAAGTCCAAATGAGTTGATTCAAAAACTCAAATTCAATTCAAAAAGCAATAAAACTCAGAAAAAGAAAAAGGGCAAAAACCAGGGTGTCACAAACCTCTCCCCCTTAGGATGAATCTTGTCCTCGAGATTCGGTTGCTCAGGAAACAATTCAGGATAAGCTGTCCTTAAAAAGTCCTCTCTTTCCCAGGTAGCTTCACCTTCGGTATGGTGTTCCCACTGCACTTTGTAAAACTTAACTGACTTGCTGCGGGTGACTCTTTCCATCTCATCCAATATTCGGAAAGGTTTCTCTTCATATGTCAGATCCTTAGCAATCTCTATTTCTGCCATATCAGTCCGTTTCTCAGGGGGTGAGATACACCTTTTCAAATGTGATACGTGAAAGACATCATGTATGTCTGACAGTTCCGGAGGAAGTTCCAATTGATATGCCACTGTGCCAACCTTGGACATAACTGGAAATGGACCAATATACCTTGGTGCAAGCTTTCCCCGAGTCTGAAATCTCTTGACTCCTTTCATAGGTGTGACTCGGAGGTAGACATATTCACCAGGTTCAAAACTGATCTCTCGGTGCTTAGCATCATAGTAGTTCTTCTGTCGAGACTTGGCTAGTTGTAATCTGTCTCTGATTTCCCTGGCTTGCTTCTCGGCTTCCATCATCAAGTCAGTCCTAAAATATGACTGTCTCCGGTCTGGGACCAGTTTAAGGGGGTACGACACTTGCGTCCATACAAGGCTTCATATGGTGACGTCTTGAGGCTGGCTTGATAGCTGTTGTTGTAGGAAAACTCGGCGTAGGGTAAGCTGTCTTCCCATTTAGGTCCTTGAGCAAGAGCACATGTCGTGAGCATGTCCTCGAGTATTTGATTTACTCGCTCGGTCTGGCTGTCTGTCTGAGGGTGATAAGCTGTGCTATACTTCAATGATGTCCCCAAAGCTTGGTGTAGATGTGACCAGAATGCTGAGGTACAAAGGGATCCTCGATCTGATGTGATAGTTCTTGGCACGCCATGCAGACTGACGATTCTAGATACGTAGAGTTGGGCCATTTGATCTGCACGGTACGTTGTCCTGATAGGAATGAAGTGGGCCACCTTGGTTAGCATGTCCACCACGACCCATATAGCATTGTTCCCACGGGGAGTGTTGGGAAGACCGGTGATGAAGTCCATGCAAATACCAGCCCATTTCCACTGCGGAACGGGCAAAGGTTGAAGTAGCCCGGCGGGTTTTTGGTGTTCCGCCTTCACTTTATTGCATATATCATAGCAGGCGACAAAATATGCAATATCTTTCTTCATCCCATCCCACCAAAATATTTGCCTGAGGTCTTCGTACATTTTGGTACCTCCTGGATGGATCGAGTATGAGGACTCGTGTGCTTCTTTTAATATATTTTTCCTCAGATCTTCTACTTCAGGTACACACATTCGTCCCCGAAACCGTAACGTGCCCTGCTCATCCATCAGAAAGTCTTGAGTCTTTCCGTCGTTCATCCGGGTGACTTGTTGTTGCAAGAACGAATCTTCTGACTGAGCTTTGCGAATTTCTTCCTCAAGTGTGGGAGTGACTGCCAACATATTGGTGCAGTCAACCTCCACAATAATTAGATTGAGTTGGACCATCTCTTCTTGTAGCTTGGGAGAAAAAGATGTCATTAATGCATTGACTGTGACTGGCTTGCGACTGAGAGCATCCGCAACCACATTAGCTTTACCCGGGTGATAGTTTATTCCGAGTTCATAATCCTTGACCAACTCAAGCCATCTTCTTTGTCGGAGATTTAAATCAGGTTGAGTAAATATGTACTTGAGACTTTTGTGGTCGGTGAATATTTGGCACCGCTTGTCAATAAGATAATGCCTCCAAATTTTTAACGCATGCACAACGGCTGCTAGCTCCAAGTCATGAGTAGGATAATTCCCTTCATGTGGTCATAGCTGTCAGGATGCATAAGCCACAACCTTGTCATCCTGCATGAGTACGCATCCTAGGCCCCTTCGTGATGCGTTGCAGTATACATCAAAGCTTCGATAGATGTCTGGGAGTGTCAACACGGGTGCTGAGGTCAAACGAGTCTTTAATTCGTTAAAGCTCTTCTCACACTCTTCTGACCATATGAACTTTTGATCTTTCTTGAGTAGTTCTGTCATGGGCTTAGCAATCTTGCAGAAGCCTTCAATAAATCAACGGTAATAATCAGCAAGCCCCAGAAAACTTCTGATTTCTATCACTGATGTGGGTGCTGGCCATTTTAGCACATCCTTAATCTTGCTTGGTTCCACAGCTATTCCTTCTGCAGAGAGTATGTGCCCCAAAAATCCGACTTGCTTAAGCCATAATTCACACTTACTGAATTTTGCATATAACTGGTGGTCATGAAGCCTTTGCAATACTGCTCGAAGATGTTGTTTATGCTCTTCTTCTCCCTTGGAGTATACGAGAATATCGTCAATGAAGACCACCACAAATTTGTCCAAGAAATCCATGAACACCTTGTTCATCATATGCATGAAGAAGGCAGGAGCATTAGTCAGCCCGAATGACATAACTGTGTATTCATATAGACCGTAACGAGTGGTGAATGCGGTCTTAGGAATTTCTTCTTTTCGTATATTGAGTTGATGATACCTGGTCCTTAAATCAATCTTGGAAAAGATTTGAGCTCCATGAAGTTGATCGAACAAATCATCAATTCTGGGGAGCGGGTAATTGTTCTTGATAGTAACATCGTTGAGCTGACGGTAGTCTATACACATTCTGAGACTACCATCTTTCTTGTTTACGAATATGGCAGGTGACCCCCAGGGCAAAGAACTGGGGCGGATGTATCCTTTCTTGAGCATCTCATCGAGTTGTTTCTTTAGCTCAACCAGTTCGGATGAAAGCATCCGGTAATATTTCTTGTATATGGGTGTCGTTCCTTGCACAAGATCGATGGCAAACTCGAGTTCCCGATCTGGTGGCATTCCTTGCAATTCTTCAGGGAATACGTCTGGAAACCCACTGACCACTGGTATTAATTCCACATCTGAGGATATTGCTGCAAAAACCATTTCCTTCTTAGGCATGGTTCTACGAGCCACAAACCTTACTGTCTGTCCTGCCGGATTTGTTAATGTAACTTCCCTTGTTGCACAATTTATGCAGACTTGATGCTTTGTCAGCCAATCCATTCCCAAAATGACATCCAACCTTTCGGATTCAATGGCTACCAGTGTGGCAAGGAAAATAACTCCGAGAATCCTTATTTCCAAGTCACGGCATACCAAATTTGTTTTGAGCATGGATCCCGGGGATTGCACCATCATGCTTTTCTCAAGAATAGAGCAAGAAAACTTGTTTTGGGCAACAAAACTCCGTGAAATAATGGAATGGGAAGCCCTAGAGTCAAATAAAATTATTGCGGGTATGTTATTAACAGGAAACATACCAATGACCACTTTGTGGTTTTCTTGGGCTTCTTCGGCGGAGAGATGATGCACCTGGCCTTGGATCAGTTGTTCCTCGGTGTAGGATTCCATGTGGTTGACTTGAGTCTTGAGGGGTGCATTTCGCTTGCCATTTTGGGACACTGTTTTGCATAGTGTCCGGTCTGGCCACAAGAGAAACATGCATTGCTGCGCTGATAGTCTTCCCGGACAGGATTGGTCACAATGTTCTTGACTTGGTTGTTGGTCTTGTTGGTATTCGGCTGCCAGGTTGGTTTAAACTCAAACTAAGGCTGCTGCCAGGTACGAGCCTTCTGAACGGGCTGTCCATCCTTCTTAGGTTCGAACTTGGGTTTATGATCATTATAAACTGGCTTATTGTCGTGAACCAGCTTGTGTTCCCTTTCTGCTATAATGGCCTTGTTTACCAAAGTTTGAAAGTCGGGGAAGTCGAACATGCTGAGTGTGCATCGGAGGTGCTGATTGAGTCCTCCAAGAAATTGATCGATCTTCCTTTCTTCAGTGGCCACATCATAGAGGGAATAACGAGCCAAGTGATTGAATTTATGCAAATACTCCCTTACTGACTGGTTTCCCTGAGTGAGAGTGAGAAACTCACGCTGCTTGACTTTCATGATACCTGCGGGAATGTGATACTTGCGGAAATTGTCCTTGAATTTATCCCAAGTGATCTCATCGTCCGCAGGCCACATTGCTTTGGTATTATCCCACCATATAGCGGCAGCTCCTTCAAGATAATGTGTAGCAAATGGAACCTTGTCGGCTTCTTTGGTGCGGGCAATTTCAAGCTTCTTCTCAATAGTCTGCAAACAATCATCGGCTTCCAAAGGATCGACAACTTGACTGAAACTGGGAGGCTTAGTCCTCTGAAAGTCTGATAGCTTGGAGTGATTGCCTTACTGATTTCCATTCTACCCAACCATAGCCTAAACACTTCTCAGTAATTCAAGTAAATCTTGGTTCTCCTTTCTTCGAACATTCTCATCATTTGCTCTGTTGTAGGTGGTTGCGGTGGAGGAGCTGGTGGTGGCTGATATGGTTCGGGGGAATGCCTGCTTGTCGGGCGAGCGACGAACAGGAGTATCGTCACCTGCCTGACTGCTGCTACCTCCTCGTGTCATCCTATTTATGTTTCCCAATATGAAGCATCAAGATGAGCAACATCCATGAACGGGGAAGAAAAGCAAGCGACAAAACCCAGAAAGAAACGACAAGAAACAAAGGCGAGAAATAAAGGAGAAAGGTTCCAACATAATTATACATAGATGCATACATGAAAGGAAACATCATAACCGGTACGACTACACTCATACATGAAAGGAAACATCATAATCGGTACGAGTACACTCATACATGAAAGGAAACATCATGACAGGTACGACTACATTCGTACATCCAAGCATCATGACAACCTCGGATACTCTGGTGATCTAGTGCTCCGCTGGTCCTGCTGGGTCCTCTCCTGACCCGGACTCGGATCCTGAACTGACGATGTTGACGGAAACCTCCGGGTTAGAAAGTAAAATGACGACGCTGCTTCGAGGGCTCTACCTCAGGGGCGGGTGCTGGATGAGTCTGGAGCATAGGGGCTGCGGGAGTAGCGAGAAGTGAAGCCCACTTGGCAGGGGCACTATGGGGAGTCACGGTCGAGGTGCTCGAGTTACTCGAAGGAGTAACCGGGGTAGCTGGCGAGCTAGAAGCTAGGGGAATAACGGGGGTAAACCCTATGGAAGGTGGAACGAAACTGGACCTAGTGGCCACCAAAGCAGTACGAGCACGAGTCAGCTCATAAATCAGAAGATAGCTAGCAGTGATATAGCGGGAAAGGTGGCTAGAGGGACTATCGCTCGCTGGATCAATAATAGGGAAACGGACATGCCCATCATCATGCAGGGATGGGTAGTAGTAGAAGCCGGGATGAGTCTACATTTGGATCTCGTTATAGCGTAATTCAACGAGAATCTCGAACGCAGCAAACTGAACGGCCTGAGCGGGTGTAGAAGCGAAACCACTCCTAGAAGAACGGGTGTATGTGCCAGATGTCGAACTGCAACACAAGGTAACCACCACATGATACACGAATACTGAGGCTGACAGGTGCTCCCGGTACACCCGATACATCGGGTCATCGCCGTGAGGGTAGAGTCGATGCCATAGGCTTCGAAGAAGGTGCGGCGAAGTGTACGGTGCCAGCTCCAACTGACACGCATACGGCACTGGATCCATCTACACTCACAACCATTAGTCGGTTAGTAATAAAATAAACTATATGCATGCAATGCAGCAACCAAAAGCACACAAGCACTACCGGCACTCAGAGCTACTATCTACCGTTTGAACTAACACGTTAGCTGTCTAGCGTGCCCTACAGTCAGTGTGGCTCTGATGCCAATTGTTGTGGCACCCCGGCTCAGAGCGACCAGTTTGCCTTGCATTGCCAGCCCAGAGATCAAGTCTTCTGGCAACGCACAACAAATTTGTACAGAAATACAACCGCTTTATTGATACTAGCGGAACATAGGGTTTGACATTACATCAAGTTGCGAGGCCAAGCGGCACACTCGGTGTTGCTGAACATATGTACATTATTTAGAAGACACGAGCAGGGGCCTCCACATCACGATAAGACTACGCGACAGCGGAACAAGGACGTAGAAGGACTCCATCTCATAGGGACACTGATGTGGACACGGTCTAGACTGCGATGCGATATGCAACTCCAACTCCGGAATGATTTCTCCTGAAACTGGCATGACATGCCAGGTCAGTACATTGAATGTACTTGCAAGCTCACACAAACAAAGCAACAATGGCAAACAACAACAATGATATTTAAGCAAGTTTAATGCAAGATTTGACATGCTACTCATGAAGTGATCGTGCTCATAACAGGGCCTTTCAGACCCGCTTACCATCTTGGTTACCTCGTAACCATGAACCTCATCATACCAAGGTGATCACCTCTGGATCACAAATGAAACCATCTCGATGGTCTCAACACCTTCACCAACATAAACAGTGCCACCAGTATTCATTTAGTGTGCAAGGTTAATATTTTTGTTGATCCACGGTGTGACATACTACGAACTTGTGCCCATAACCGAGGATGCGGCTATCGATAGAATAAATACACTCTGCAGAGGTTAGCACACTGTACCCACACCATGGAACCCATGGCCTCGGACTCCCATTCGGGTGGACCAACGGCGTTCCGACAGAACCAATCTACTGCCATGACACTCTCCCGGCCATTCCAACCAACTCCCCTTTGGGCTAAGTCATGGGTGGTCCCGATGCCACTCCGGACATCCAACGGCCACCGTCGTGGCAAAACAATCGTCCCAAACGGGGACATGGTACCAAAATAACTACGGGCACACAATGTTATACCTGCCTACCGGGCCAGGGTAGCGCCAGTGCATAACCTTCCCTAGTTGGAGGCACCGGCGAGAGGCATAGCAATAGACCGAGAAAGGGCCTCCCCATAAAGGCAAATGTGGTTGCACTGGGAAGCTCGATTCGGTGGCACCATGACTCGATCAACAACAAGTTCAAGTTGGCTTATTATCAGGTTTCAACTTGCAAATAATTTCACCGAGTCATAGTATGTCATGAAAATGCAATGAACAAACTATGCACCATTTTCAACATAATATCGATATGGACTAAATCAAGCATAACTTCACTTTACTCTACTGCATAAACTTGATTATTCACATATCATGCTACTGATAACAGAGCAAGCATAGCAAGAATTTGCTACTAGCATCATATGAATTTATATGGAGTTTTTATATGCATTTAAAATAATCATATTCAAGTGAAAATCATAGTTATTGAAATGTCATTCTTGCTAATATTTGTGATGGCTTGCCTTAGTGTAGAGGAGGGTCACACTCCTTCTGGTTATCTCCAAGGCAATAATTTCCTTCTGAAAAGAATTAAAATAGCAAAAAGAAAATGTCACATAACACTGTTTAATTCACCAGAAAATAATTACAGCAAGCAAAAATCTCATCTTTTGCATGCTGATAGAGAATTTCAACACAAAGCCAATGCAAAAAGAATCATGTCATTTGGACTTATAGAATAGGAGTTATAGCTGGTCAAAGTCCAGTCAAAATTCTGAATTTAAATCAGATTTAAAATAATATCAGGGGGGTGACGTCGAAGACGTATTCTAGCAAATACGCCTCCACTCATACCGCTTCGGGCGCGAGGGGAGAGGCTGATAGTGGGCCCCGCCCGTCGGGTTTTGAGAGAGGTGGAGAGAAACAGGGAACGGTGGTTCGTCGTTGGGGCTCTCTCCAAAGAGGAGGGCACGTCGGCCATCAAGGAAGGTAGGGATCGAGAGAGGGGGTCTTGGCGCACCTGCTCGTACCCGTGGCAAGGCAGGAGGTGGATGGAGTCGACCGGAATGAGCATCTCCAGCGGCAGCTGCAGACGAGGCTCGTCGGAGATGAAGAAGACGGCGAGGATGGGCGACTCCAAGGGCTCCAGGGGGTTTCTCTCGCACCAAAGGACTGCTAGGGAGGCTCTGGAAGAGTGGTTCGAGCTCGAGGGGCATTGGAGAGGTGGATGGCCAAGGGAGGGGATCGCCGGCGAGCTCGGAGGGGAATGGCGGCCAGAGGCCTGCCCTACCGGGCCGCGGCTATCTAGGAGGAGTTGTGGATGCAGAGGAGTGCGGTGAGTTGCTCGAAGGGGCGAGGGAGGGGCTCTATATATAGGGGAGCCGAGGTGGGGTCGCAGGCTCCGGCGAGCGCTCTGGAGTCTCCGAGAGACGACGAGGAGCGTCAGTGGGAGAGGGAAAGACTCCGTAGCTCACGCGGCCACTGTGGGAGGGCGCGGACAAGCACAGGACGCGGGTGGAGACGAGCACAGGGGCACGGGCGCACTGTGCACCTGGCCTCATCATGCCCGTGCTCGCTGCGGCGAACTCCAGCCTCGGTGAGTGGCAGGGAGGGGTCAAGGGCGATGAGACGAGGGTGGTGGCGCGGTGCGGCAGGCTGAGGCGAGCTCCGACGCGGGCACGAGCGAAACAGAGCCACTAGCGTGACGTAGAGCGCGTCGAACACATGCCAGGGGCCTTGTGCTCACATGGTCACCGCGTGAACTCCGGCTACACGACGTGCTGAGCATTAAATTCATGTCTGGGGTGTTGTCTTCACATGGCTAGGTCGATCTAAGCATTCAAGTTAATGCGAGGCCGACTGGGTGAGGCTGTAGCTTCTTGACAAGTTTCTGGACAAAAATTTTGGAGCTTAATAGAGAAAAATCTAGAGAGAGTTAAGAGCTGATTTATGGTATCTAGGGGTTACTTAGGAGGGTAATGAAGCCCTAAAAATTTCAGCTTCATCGGATCAAGGAAAAATGCACTTCCTTCACAACATGCATTTTCTGACCAGAATAGAAAAGATTTTCTGTAGCAAAAATATTCCAAATAACAATTAAATATTTTTGCACAAGGAGGTGTGCCAAGGTCCAAAGAATATTCAGGAATTTTCTCAGATTTTTGTGGGCAAGAAGAATGAGGGTTGCTTTGGAGCAGAAGTGACTAAAGTGTGATTTCAGAGAGAAAATGAATATTTTTCTTTTAAGAAAAATATTCCCAATGTTATATTTGGGTATATCAGAGGGCAAGGGATGGGTTTGGAGGTGAGATGAGTCACTTGGGTGAAAATCAAAGAAATGCCCAAGTGATGAAGTCCAAATGAGTTGATTCAAAAACTCAAATTCAATTCAAAAAGCAATAAAACTCAGAAAAAGAAAAAGGGCAAAAACAAGGGTGACACAATGCAACTAGTAGCAATTTAAATGAAGTTGATTTGAACATAAGATTCAAATTCAAACTCCATGTAAGGCATTGCAAATGACATTTATTCAAATTGTCATATACAGTAGCTGTAAGTGGTTCAAACATGCATGGAAATGCCATAAACTGATTCTTCATATTTTTCTGATAATTTTTCATACATAAATTATTTCATTTGGAGTTACGGTTGAATTTCTATGATTTTTAGAAGTTTATATAATCTTCTAGAATTTCCTGGTTATTCTAAATTAAACTAAATCCAGTAGCTGATATACTGCATCACCACTACATCATTATGACGCCAATAGGTCAACTGGGCTGTCCAGAGTCAAACCTGACCAGTGGGTCCCACTGGTTAGTGACTCAGTCAGTTAATCAGAGTTGTTATGCCTAATTATCTAATTAACAGGCAAGGGGGCCCACGTGTCAGTGATACTACCGCTAAATAGTGATTAAATTAAATCTAACTAAAAGTTATTAGCAGGCCTGGGCCCACTGTCAGTGACCTAGAGAGGTCAATTAGGTTAGCCCTAATTAAAAGCCATGTCAGCATCGCCGACGTTTAAACACCGATGGCCAAAACCGCAGCAGAGGGCGTCCAGATTTTGCTACGGGCGACCATTCGCCACATGGAGAGGTGCTACGGACAGCTGGGGAAGTGCTGCATCCAGCAGTGCTAGTGGCAGGTCATGGGGTGGCCAGAAGCATGGCCGGCGATGAAGTTTGCTGTGGTCGGAGTTCGGCCAAGCTCGGCTACGTCATTACGGTGCACGGAAGGATGAATGGATAGGTGTTCTAGGCTCCTGGGAGAACACTGGCCATATTGGTGTGCTCATATTCGAGCTGCAGTGGCTCTAGCCATAGCGATGATGAGGCATGGCGGCGGTGAGCTTCAGTCATGGTGGTTAGTGGGGCTAGAGGATGAAATTGACCAAGGGGAGAGAGGGGTTGGGAGCAGGAGTTCACAGTGAGGTCGAAGAGGAGGCCCGGGAGCTCCGGGAGGACCTGGTGGTGGCGAATTGACGGCGGCGATCGACGGGGCTGAAGTTTGAAGATGAGCTCAAAGGCGGCGTCATGGGGCCTCCGGCGATGTGATCTTTGATGTGAGGGAGCGGTGCTTGACGACGGAGCAATGGAACATGATCGCGGGGCGAGGGATGGCTGGTGGCCATAGGAACAGCGGCGGCAGCGATAGTGGCGCTCGTTTGTGGGGAAGAGCGCGAGATAGAGGAGGGAACGAGGGCGAGAGTGAGAGGGCCGAGCTTGGGAACATGCTGGCAGTACTAGGCGACATCCAGGCGAGCAGGCAGGCTGGAGGTGGCACGACGCATGCTCGTGCACGTTGGCTACACGCCCTCCTGCCCACTGGCAGGAGGTGGAAGACGACTGGGAAGCCCAAGTGGGCTGGGCCGAAATAGTAGCAGGCCAATAGTGCGAGGTAAGTTGCTTTTCCTATTTTCTTTTTCTATTTTCTACATACTATTTTGATTTAGTTTTTAAACCAAATAATTTTATAAAAATCCGAAACTTTTTGTGGGCACTAAATCCGAAACTTTGTGTGGGCACTAAATGGTCCTAAAAATATGTGCATCATTTTTGGCAGAGGTTTTCACTTCTATGAAAAATTGTGAACTTTTCTAAAGGGCATTTTGGGTTCATTGAAAAGATTTTATTTGAACCTATTCGAATTTCATTTGGTGCTAGGGTTTATCCATCCCCATTTCAAATTCATTTGAATTTAATCATGATGCATGGATGAATATGCAATGACAGGCAAAGGCTAATGCTAGGGCTATGACATTGATAGAAAGATAATTTGTAACGGGCAATAAGTAGTAACAATAGCGAAAGTGCAGCAAGGTAGCCCAATCCTTTTTGTAGCAAAGGACAGGCCGAAACAGTCTCTTATAATGAGCAAAGCGTTCTTAAGGACACACGGGAATTTCATCTAGTCACTTTCATCATGTTTGTTTGATTCGCGTTCGTTACTTTGATAATTTGATATGTGGGTTGACCGGTGCCTGGGTGTTGTTCTTACTTGAACAAGCCTCCCACTTATGATTATCCCCTCTCGCAAGCATCCGCAACTACGAAAGAAGAATTAAGATAAATCTAACCATAGCATGAAACATATGGATCCAAATCAGCCCCTTACGGAATAGCGCACAAACTAGGGTTTAAGCCTTTGTCACTCTAGCAACCCATCATCTAATTACTACTCCACAATGCTTTCCTTTAGGCCCAAGGATGGTGATGTGTCATGTAGTCGACGTTCACGTAACACCATTAAGGGAAACAACAACATACATATCATCAAAATATCGAACGAATACCAAATTCACATGATTACTTATGACAGGACTTCTCCCATGTCATCAAGAAAAAAAGTAACTACTCACAAATCATATTCATGTTCAATATCAGAGGGGTATGAAATAGCATCAAGGATCTAAACATTTAATCTTCCACCAAATAAACTAACTAGCATCAACTACAAGATGTAATCAACACTATTAGCAACCCACAGGTACCAATCTGAGGTTTTGATACAAAGATTGAATACAAGAGATGAACTAGGGTTTGAGATGAGATGGTGCTGGTGAAGATGTTGATGAAGATTGCTCCTCCCACAATGAGAGGGTTGTTGGTGATGACGATAGCTTTGATTTCCCCCTCTTAGAGTGAAGTATCCCCGGCGGAATCGCTCCACCGGAGAGCAAAAGTGCTCCTGCCCAAGTTCTGCCTCGAGACAAGGGCGCTCCGTCCCTAAAGTTCTCTCCTTATTTTTTTCTAGGGAAAATGGGCTTATATATCAGAAGATGGGCACCGGAGGCTGGCCAGGGGCCCCACGAGCCACTAGGGTGCGCCCAAGGGCGTGGGCGCGCCCTGGTGCCTCGTGGGCACCCGGGTGGCCCTCTCTGGTATTTCTTTTCACCAATAATTTTTATTTATTCCAAAATAATTCTCCATGAAATTTCAGCTCATTTGTAGATGTGCCGAATAGGTATCTCTGACATGGCTTTTTCAGGTCCAGAATTCCAGCTTCCGGCAATCTCCCTCTTCATATAAATCTTGCGAATTAAGAGAGAAAAGGCATTAGAATTGCTCCACAAAGTATTATATTGATCAAAAACATTATAAAGAAAAGTAGGAAAACATGATGCAAAATTGACGTATCAACACCCCCAAGCTTAGACCTCGCTTGTCCTCAAGCGAAAGTTGATATCGATAATCATGTCCACCTGTTTAGAGAGAGAGGTGTTGATAAAAACAAAATACGGACATAGCAGCATCGTGATCAAAATCATAGCAGCAGTATATCATCATAGAACTTCTCATGAGCAAGTGACAATTCATCACAACAACAAAGTATAAATCATAAACCTTTCTGAAAACTAACAAACTATGTTCTCAGTCAACAAGGCAATTGCAATTCATCATAATTTTAGGAAGAGTATCTTGTAGGAGCTCTTGTTTAGCAAGTCCAAATACTCAACTATCATTTAGTCTTCTATGATTGCTGACACTTAAGAGATATATATGGAGGGAATTTTTCAGTCAGACACATAGAAAGATAGGGGCTAATAATTTTGCCACCCAACTGATGGAAATATGCCCTAGAGGCAATAATAAAATGGTTATTATTATATTTCCTTAATCATGATAAAGGTTTATTATTCATGCTAGAATTGTATTGATCAGAAACTTAAATACATGTGTGAATGCATAAACAAATACCGTGTCCCTAGTAAGCCTCTACTAGACTAGCTCGTTGATCAAAGATGGTTAAGGTTTCCTAACCATAGACATGTGTTGTCATTTGATAACGGGATCACATCATTAGGAGAATGATGTGATGGACAAGACCCATCCGTTAGCTTAGCATATGATCGTTCTGTTTATTGCTACTGCTTTCTTAATGTCAAAACATATTCCTTCGACTATGAGATTATGCAACTCCCGGATACCGGAGGAATACCTTGTGTGCTATCAAATGTCACAATGTAACTGGGTGATCATAAACATGCTCTACAGTTATCTTCGATGGTGTTTGTTGAGTTGGCATAGATCGAGATTAGGATTTGTCACTCCGTGTATCGGAGAGGTATCTCTGGGCCCTCTCGGTAATACACATCATAACAAGCCTTACAAGCAAAGTGACTAAGGAGTTAGTTACGAGATGATGTATTACGGAACGAGTAAATAGACTTGCCGATAATGATATTGAACTAGGTATGAAGATACCGACGATCGAATCTCGGGCAAGTAACATACCGACAAACAAAGGGAATTACGTATGTTGTCATAAGGTTCGACCAATAAAGATCTTCATAGAATATGTAGGAACCAATATGGGCATCCAGGTTCTGCTATTGGTTATTGACCAGAGAGGTCTCTCGGTCATGTCTACATAGTTCTCGAACTTGTAGGGTCTGCACGCTTAATGTTCGTTGATGATATAGTGTTATATGAGTTATGTGATTTGGTGACCGAATGTTGTTCGGAATCCCAAATGAGATCACGGACATGACGAGGAGCTCCGGAATGGTCTGAAGGTAAAGATCAATATATAGGACGATGCTATTCAGACACCGGAAAGGTTTCGAAGTGAACAGGGTATTCATCGGATCACCGGAAGGGGTTCCAGGAGGTCTATGGGCCTAATGGGCCAAGAGGAGGAACACACCATCCCACAAAGGGGCTGGTGCGCCCCCCACCTCTAGGCCGCCAGCCCTAGAAAGGAAAAAGGGGAGGGCTAGGCCCTCCTGCCTTTCCCCTCCACATGAGGGAAAGGAAAGGGGGGCGCCTCCCCTCCTGCCTTCTCCCTGGCGCCAAGGAAAGGGGGCGGCCAAGGGCAGGAGCCCAAGGTGGATTCGGCCACACTTGGGGTGCCCCTTGGCTGCCTCTCCTCTCCCCCACCTATATATATATGTGGGAGGGGGCTTTACACATAACCACGACAATCTCTTAGCCGTGTGCGGCGCCGCCCTCCACAGTTTCGTCCCTCGGTCAGATTTTCGTAGTGCTTAGGCGAAGCCCTGCGGAGATAGCTTCACCATCACCATCACTATGCCATCGTGCTGCCGGAACTCATCAACTACTTTGCCGTCTTGCTAGATCAAGAAGGCGAGGACATCACTGAGCTGAATGTGTGCTGAATGCGGAGGTGCCGTACGTTCGGTACTCGATCGGTTGGATCGCGAAGAAGTTCGACTACATCAACCGCGTTACTAAACGCTTCCGCTTACGGTCTATGAGGGTACGTAAACACACTCTCCCCTCTCGTTGCTATGCATCTCCTTGATAGATCTTGCGTGTGCGTAGATTTTTTTTTTCCATGCAACGTTTCCCAATAGTGGCATCCGAGCCAGGTCTATGCGTAGATGATATGCATGAGTAGAACACAAAGAGTTGTGGGTGGTGTTAGTCATACTGCTTACAACCAACATCTTATTTTGATTCGGCGGTATTGTGGGATGAAGCGGCCCGGACCAACCTTACATGTCCACGCACATGAGAACAGTTCCACCGACTGGCATGCAACTAGTTTTGCATAAAGGTGGCTGGCAGGTCCTACTTTAGTTGAATCAAATTTGACTACAGCCGGTCCTTGAAGAAGGTTAAAACAGCAAACTTGATGAATCACCATTGTGGTTTTTGCGTAGTTAAGGACAGTTCTTGCTAGAAGCCCGTAGAAGCCACGTAAAACTTGCAACAACAAAGTAGAGGACGTCTAACTTGTTTTTGCAGGGCATGTTGTGATGTGATATGGTCAACACGTGATATGATATAAGTTTATGTATGAGATGATCATGTTTTGTAATATCGTCAACCGGCAGGAGCCTTAGGGTTGTCTCTTTATTGTATGAAATGCAAGCGCCATGTAATTGCTTTACTTTATCGCTATGCGTTAGCAATAGTTGGCGAGACGACCCCGACGCAACGATGGAGATCAAGGTGTCGAGCCGGTGACGATGGAGATCATGACAATGCTTTGGATATGGAGCTCAAAAGCACAAGATGATGATGGCCATATCATGTCACATATTTTGATTGCATGTGATGTTTATCCTGTATACATCTTATTTTGCTTAGAACGGCAGTAGCATTATAAGATGATCCCTTCACTGAATTTCAAGATAAAAGTGTTCTCCCCAAGTATGCACGGTTGCCAAAGTTCATCGTTTCAAAGCACCTCTTGATGATCTGGTGTGATAGACTCTACATTCACATACAACGGGTGTAAGACAGTTTTGCACATACAGAATACTTGGGTTAAACTTGACGAGCCTAGCATGTACAGACATGGTCTCGGAACACCGGAGACCGAAAGGTCGAACATGAGTCATATAGTAGATATGATCAACAAAGAGATGTTCACCATTGAAGACTACCCCATCTCACGTGATGATCAGACATGGGTTAGTTGTTTTGGATCATGTATCACTTAGATAACTTGAGGGATGTTTATTTAAGTGGGAGTTCATTAGTAATTTGATTAACTGAACTTAAATTTATCATGAACTTAGTCTTAATAATTTTTTTCATATCTATGTTGTAGATCAATAGCTCGCAATATAGCTCCCCTATAATTTTGATATGTTCCTAGAGAAAACTAAGTTGAAAGATGATGGTAGCAATAATGCGGACTAGGTCCGTGATCTCAGGATTATCCTCATTGCTGCATAGAAGAATTATGTCCTTGATGCACCGCTAGGTGACAGACCTATTGCAGGAGCAGATGCAGATGTTATGAACGTTTGGCAAGCTCGATATGATGACTACTTAATAGTTTAGTGCACCATGCTTTACCGCTTAGAACCGGGACTTCAAAACATTTTGAATGGCACGGAGCATATGAGATGTTCCAAGAGCTGAAATTGGTATTTCAGACTCATGCCTGTGTCGAGAGGTATGAGACCTCTGACAAGTACTTTGCCTACAAGATGGAGGAGAATAGCTCAGCCAGTGAGCATGTGCTCACAATGTCTGGGTACTACAATCGCTTGAATCAAGTGGGAGTTAATCTTCCAGATAAGATAGTGATTGACAGAGTTCTCTAGTCACTATCACCAAGCTACTAGAACTTCATGATGAACTATAATATGCAAGGAATGACTAAAATGATTTCCGAGCTCTTCGCGATGCTGAAATCGGTGGAGGTAGAAATCAAGAAAGAGCATCAAGTGTTGATGGTTAGAAATACCACTAGTTTAAAGAAAAAGGGCAAGGGAAAGAAAGGGAACTTCAAGAAGAATAGCAAGCAAGTTGTCGCTCCCATGAAGAAGCCCAAAGCTGGACCCAAACCTGAAACTGAGTGCTTCTACTGCAAAGGAAATGGTCACTAGAAGTAGAACTGCCCCAAATACTTGGCGGATAAGAAGGATGGCAAAGTGAACAAAAGTATATTTGATATACATGTTATTTATGTGTACCTTACTAGTGTTCATAGTAGCCCCTGGGTATTCGATACCGGTTCAATTGCTAAGATTAGTAACTCGAAACAGGAGTTGTAGAATAAACAAAGACTAGTTAAGTGTGAGGTGACGGTGTGTGTTGGAAGTGATTCCAAGGTTGATACGATCACCATCGCACACTCCCTCTACCTTCGGGATTAGTGTTGAACCTAAATAAATGTTATTTGGTGTTTGCGTTGAGCATGAATATGATTAGACCATGTTTATTGCATTACGGTTATTCATTTAAGTTAGAGAATAATTGTTGTTCTATTTACATGAATAAAACCTTCTACGGTCATACACCCAATGTGAATGGTTTATTGAATCTCGATTGTAGTGATACACATATTCATAATATTGATGCCAAAAGATGCAAACTTGATAATGATAGTGCAACATACTTGTGGCACTGCTGTTTAGGTCATATTGGTGTAAAGCGCATGAAGAAACTCCATGCGGATAAACTTTTGGAATCACTTGATTATGAATCATTTGATACTTGAGAACCATGCCTCATGGGCAAGATGGCTAAAACTCCGTTCTCCGGAACAATGGAGCGAGCTAAAGACTTATTGGAAATAATACATACTGATGTATGCGGTCCGATGAGTGTTGAAGCACGCGGCGGGTATCGTTATTTTCTGACCTTCAGAGATGATTTGAGTAGGTATGGGTATATCTACTTGATGAAACACAAGTTTGAAACATTTGAAAAGTTCAAAGAATTTCAGAGAGAAGTGGAGAATCATCGTAACAAGAAAATAAAGTTTCTACGATCTGATCGCGGAGGCGAATATTTGAGTTACGAGTTTGGCCTTCATTTAAAACAATGTGGAATTGTTTCACAACTCACGCCACCTGGAACGCCACAGCATAATTGTGTGTCCGAACGTCGTAATCGTACTTTATTAGATATGGTGCGATCTATGATGTCTCTTACCGATTTGCCACTATCGTTTTGGGGCAATGCATTAGAGACAGCTGCATTCATGTTAAATAGGGCACCGTCTAAATCCGTTGAGACGACACCGTATGAACTGTGGTTTGGCAAGAAACCTAAGCTGTCATTTCTTAAAGTTTGGGGATGCGACGCTTCTGTCAAAAGGCTTCAGCCTGATAAGCTCGAACCTAAATCGGAGAAGTGCGTCTTCATAGGATACCCTAAAGAAACTATTGGGTACACCTTCTACCACAGATTCGAAGGCAAGATCTTTGTTGCTAAGAATGGATCCTTTCTAGAGAAGGAGTTTCTCTCGAAAGAAGTGAGTGGGAGGAAAGTAGAACTTGCTGAGGTAATTGTACCTTCTCTCGAATTGGAAAGTAGCACATCAGAGAAAACCTTTCCCATGATGCCTACACCAACTAGAGAGGAAGCTAATGATGATGATCATGAAACTTCAGATCAAGTTACTACTGGACCTCGTAGGTCGAACAGAGCATGTTCCGCACCAGAGTGGTACGGTAATCCTGTCCTGGAAGTCATGTTACTAGACCATGGCGAACCTACGAACTACGAAGAAGCTATGATGAGCCCAGATTCTGATAAATGGCTTAAGGCCATGAAATCTGAGATAGGATCCATGTATGAGAACAAATTATGGACTTTGGTGGACTTGCCCGATGATCGGCAAGCCATAGAAAATAAATGGATCTTCAAGAAGAAGACTGCCGCTGATGGTAAATGTTACTGTCTACAAAGCTCGACTTGTTGCGAAAGGTTTTTGACAAGTTCAAGGAGTTGACTACGATGAGACTTTCTCACCCGTAGCGATGCTTAAGTCTGTCCGAATCATGTTAGCAATTGTCGCATTTTATGATTATGAAATCTGGCAAATGGACATCAAAACTGCATTCCTTAATGGATTTCTTAAAGAAGAGTTGTATATGATGCAACCGGAAGGTTTTGTCGATCCTAAAGGTGCTAACAAAGCGTGCAAGCTCCAGCGATCCATCTATGGACTGGTTCAAGCATCTCGGAGTTGGAATATATGCTTTGATGAAGTGATCAAAGCATATGGTTCTATACAGACTTACGGTGAAGCCTGTATTTACAAGAAAGTGAGTGGGAGCTCTATAGCATTTCTGATATTATATGTGGATGACATATTGCTGATTGGAAATGATATAGAATTTCTGGATAGCATAAAAGGATACTTGAATAAGAATTTTTCAATGAAAGACCTCGGTGAAGCTGCTTACATATTAGGCATCAAGATCTATAGAGATAGATCAAGACGCTTGATAAGATTTTCAATGAGTACATACCTTGACAAGATTTTGAAGGAGTTCAAAATGGATCGGTCAAAGAAGGAGTTCTAGCCTGTATTGTAAGGTGTGAAGTTGAGTAATACTCAAAGCCTGACCACGGCAGAAGATAGTGAGAGAATGAAAGTCATTCCCTATGCCTCAGCCATAGGTTCTATAAAGTATGCCATACTGTGTACCAGGCCTATTGTGTACCTTGCCATGAGTTTGGCAGGGGGGTACAATAGTGATCCAGGTGTAGATCACTGGACAGCGGTCAAAAATTATCCTTAGTTACCTAAGAGGACTAAGGAAATATTTCTCGGTTATGGAGGTGATAAAGAGTTCATTGTAAAGGGTTACGTTGATGCTAGCTTTGACACTGATTCAGATGACTCTGAGTCTCAATCTGGATACATATTGAAAGTGGGAGCAATTAGCTAGAGTAGCTCCATGCAGAGCTTTGTAGACACAGAAATTTGCAAAATGCATACGGATCTGAATGTGACAGACCCGTTGACTAAACTTCTCTCACAAGCAAAACATGGTCACACCTTAGTACTCTTTGGGTGTTAATCACATGGCGATGTGAACTAGATTATTGACTCTAGTAAACTCTTTGGGTGTTGGTCACATGGCGATGTGAACTATGGGTGTTAAATCACATGGTGATGTGAACTAGATTATTGACTCTAGTGCAAGTGGGAGACTGATGGAAATATGCCCTAGAGGCAATAATAAAATGGTTATTATTATATTTCCTTAATCATGATAAAGGTTTATTATTCATCCTAGAATTGTATTGATCAGAAACTTAAATACATGTGTGAATACATAAACAAATACCATGTCCCTAGTAAGCCTCTACTAGACTAGCTCGTTGATCAAAGATGGTTAAGGTTTCCTAACCATAGACATGTGTTGTCATTTGATAACGGGATCACATCATTAGGAGAATGATGTGATGGACAAGACCCATCCATTAGCTTAGCATATGATCGTTCAATTTATTGCTACTGCTTTCTTAATGTCAAATATATATTCCTTCGACTATGAGATTATGCAACTCCCGGATACCGGAAGAATACCTTGTGTGCTATCAAACATCACAACATAACTGGGTGATCATAAATATGCTCTACAGGTATCTCCGAAGGTGTTTGTTGAGTTGGCATAGATTGAGATTAGGATTTGTCACTCTGTGTATCGGAGAGGTATCTCTGGGCCCTCTCGGTAATACACGTCATAAGAAGCCTTGCAAGCAAAGTGACTAAGGATTTAGTTATGAGATGATGTATTACAAAACGAGTAAAGAGACTTGATGGTAACGAGATTGAACTAGGTATCAAGATACCGACGATCGAATCTCGGGCAAATAACATACCGACAGACAAAGGGAATTATGTATGTTGTCATAAGGTTCAACCGATAAAGATCTTCGTAGAATATATAGGAACCAATATGGGCATCCAGGTTCCGCTATTGGTTATTGACCGAAGAGGTGTCTCGGGCATGTCTACATAGTTCTTGAATCCGTAGGGTCCGCACGCTTAACGTTCGTTGATGATATAGTGTTATATGAGTTATGTGATTTGGTGACCGAATGTTGTTCGGAGTCCCAGATGAGATCACAGACATGACGAGGAGCTCTGGAATGGTCCGGAGGTAAAGATCGATATATAGGGCGATGCTATTCGGACACTAGAAAGGTTTCGGAGTGAACCAGGTATTCATCGGATCACCGGAAGGGGTTCCGGGAGGCCCCAGGAGGTCTATGGGCCTTGATGGGCCAAGAGGAGGAACAGACCAGCCCATAAGGGGCTGGTGCGCCCCCACCTCTAGGCCACCGGCCCTAGAAAGGAAAAAGGGGAGGGCTTGGCCCTCCTGCCTTTCCCCTCCACATGAGGGAAAGGAAAGGGGGGGCGCCTCCCCTCCTGCCTTCTCCCTAGCGCCAAACAAGGAAAGGGGGTGGACAAGGGCAGGAGCGCAAGGTGGATTCAGCCACACTTGGGGCGCCCCTTGGCTGCCTCTCCTCTCCCCCACCTATATATATGTGGGAGGGGGCGCCACACATAACCACGACAATCTCTTTAGCCGTGTGCGGCGCCCCCCTCCACAGTTTCGTCCCTCGGTTATATTTTCGTAGTGCTTAGGCGAAGCCCTGCGGAGATAGCTTCACCATCACCGTCACCATGCCATCGTGCTGCCAGAACTCATCCACTACTTCATCGTCTTGCTGGATCAAGAAGGCGAGGACGTCACCGAGCTGAACGTGTGCTGAATGCGGATGTGCCATATGTTCGGCACTCGATCGGTTGGATCGCGAAGAAGTTTGACTACATCAACTGCGTTACTAAATGCTTCCGCTTACGGTCTACGAGGGTACGTAGACACACTCTCCCCTCTCGTTGCTATGCATCTCCTTGATAGATCTTGCAAGTGCATAGATTTTTTTTTTCCATGCAATGTTTCCCAACACCAACTTATTTACCTCGAGGGTAATGTCAACAATAATAACTCATGATCACCCATATCCAATTGGATATATATGCCTAGATCTTTCCCGACCATATGATGCTTGCGAAAGAGAAAAATAACAAGGAATAGAGGAGAACACTACTGACTTTTGCATGAAAATAAAATACATAAAAGTAAAAGGTAGGCCATTCGCAGAGGGAAGCAGAGGTTGTCATGCGCTTTTTATTTTTGGATGTGCAAGCTCTTAATGCAAAGGAACGTCACTTTGTATTGCCCCTTTTAATAGCAACCTTTATTATGCAGTCCCTCGCTTTTATTTCTTTACCATCACAAGATCGTACAAAGCTTATTTTCCCTTACAATAAAAGATCATGCATATTTAGAAGCAATTTTTATTGCTTTATGCACTGTTGACAACTTACTTGAAGGATCTTATTCAATTTATTGGTAGATATAGTGGACTCTCATGACATGAAACTGGGTTTAAGGTTTTCTCGATGCACAAGTAGTATCTCTACTTGGTGCCGATTTTTGGCTAGCAAAGATATTGAGCAAGCACCACATGTTGGACGATCTATAACAATATAACTTCTATGTGAATATAAGCAAACATAACTCATTATGTTGTCTTCCTTGTCCAACGTCAACAATTTGGTATAGAATATTTAATGGGGGCTCACAATCATAAAAGATGTCCAAGATAGTATATTTATATGTGAATCTTCTTTCCCTTAATTAATCTTTCATGAATTGCATCATTGACCAATGCTATGTTTGTTAACTTCCAATAAATTTTACCACTTACACTTTTCTTTCTGTGATGTCCATGAAATTAGCATATGATCTTTTCCATTATTTTCATTGCTAAGATTGAAACAGAAAAGTAAAGAAGCAAAACTCAAACTACTCTTTATTATATAACTCTCAGCTTGATTACACAGATAGATGGATCACGAAACTAGCACTCAAAAATAGATCATACTAAACTTTTATTCAACTAAATCACAAAATAGCTAAGGATCGAACTAAGATAGGTAAAGATAATAAAAGTGATGGTCATACGATACCGGGGCACCTCCCCCAAGCTTGGCACAAGCCAAGGGGAGTTCCCATACCCGTGTACTCAAGTTTCCCACTTCGGTGATGATGGTGGTGATGGAGTAGTGGGTTTCTCCCTCAGCTTTCGCTTGAGAACATAGTTTTCTTCCTTCGATTTGCCAAATCTTGCTCAAGCTCCACTATCTTCTCACATAATACGTTCTTGTTTTCCTGTAGAAGACGGAAAGGGATAAATTGAATCTTAGACTTGTTTACTGTGTTAGGGAGGCTCGACTTCTTGAACTCCACATGCATATCCCTTGGTTGAGGTAAAGGGGCATCATCTTCATCTGAACTCATGTCCTCCATTCTCTTCAAATCGACATCTCGCTCTTCCTCCGTGGACCATCCATAGGGATCTATATCCCCATAGACCCTCGAGTTTGCAACATAGTGTGATACAAAGCTCTCTCCATCTGAGTCTTGGGATGACATACTTGCAGATCTGCCAGAAAAACAACACGAAACAAGAACAGAGGATATTTCTGCGATATGGTGGTCAAAACATCCGGGGGTATATATAAAGAATTTTTATCTTGCAAAACAATTATTCCAGAAGAAAACAGAGTCGGGAAGGCTCACGAGGAGCCCACGAGCCACCAGGGGGTGGGCGCACCCTGGTGCCTCGTGGGTCCCCTCAGTTGTTTCTTATTTTGGTATGTCTTTATAATATTCCCAAACTGACAGAAAGTATTTTTATGGAATTTTTGGAGTCGGTTTACTTACCGTATTACATACCTATTCCTTTTCAGGGTTCTGGAGTGTTCTGGAAGGTCTCTCTTATGTGTTCCTTCGCTGTCATAGTTTGAATATGTTAGTTTCTACATTAATAGGTGTACAGAGATATAATGCTTAATTCTTTGTCCATTGACCACCCTCGGATTAGTGCTATCACAGCCCTAGAATTGCTTGTAATTAGTTGCATTAAGGCATCCATTTATCATGTTTAAATTCAAAGGAAATTTGAATTGGGGATGACCAAACCTTAGCACCAAGTAATTCAAATAGGTTCAACTTCAAATATTTTCAATGAACCCAAAATGCCCTTCACAAAAGTTCATCATTCTTGAATTGGTTCAGAACCTCTGCCAAAAAATGGTGCACATTTTTCTAGGTCATCCTGGATTTTTGAATTAAATCATAAAGTATTTGAATTTGGGCATTTAATTGCTACAAATAATTTAAATGCCCAAATAATTTTGAAAAGAGTTGAGGGCTATTGGAAAATATTTCAAAAGTGCCCACAATTTATTTCAGAATTTTCTAAAATGGTTTAGTACTTATACTAAATCAATACAGACAGAAGAATATAGTAAAAGAGAGATGGAAAAGAGAGAGAGAGAGAGAGAGAGAGAGAGAGAGAGAGAGAGAGAGAGAGGAAACATTACCTGTGTAGCCCACCTGCTGGCCCAGCAACCGGCCCAGCCCACCTCCTCCCCTCCTACTGTCTTCAACCTCCTGCCAGTGGGCAGGAGGACGCGTGGCCATCGTGCGTCGGCCACCTCCTGCCTACCTGCGTGCACCCCCAACGCCCTGGACGTCTCTGGCATCGCCACGCACCTCCCTTCCCCCTCTCTCACTTTCCCAATGCTCCTCCCCCTCCTCTCCTCTCCCTGCAGCACACCCGAGTGTGGCGGCCGCCGCCGCTCTTTGCCACCGCGTCTACCGACCACCCCTCGCCCAACGACCATGTCCAAACACTCCGGCTCGCCGTCCTCTTCGTCCACGCCGAGCCACGCTACTGGGGAAGCACCGCGGCACCGTCC
This sequence comes from Thinopyrum elongatum, assembly GCA_011799875.1. NCBI lineage: Eukaryota > Viridiplantae > Streptophyta > Magnoliopsida > Poales > Poaceae > Thinopyrum > Thinopyrum elongatum. The sequence continues at coordinate 423,996,165 of CM022299.1, forward strand.
CTGCCATCATCTTCAAGCCCGAAGGCCGGAGATCGCCACCGTTGTGTTATCTGCTCTGAGCCTTCCCCGAGCCCATGTCGACGCCCTCTGCAACCATCGTGAGCTCCCGCGTCGGAACCCCCTCTCCCCGAACTCGTTTACGCCCTGTAGCCATCGCCCCATTGCCGACCGAATCATGCTGCCGTCTAGCCTTGTCGTCGACGTGGCCCTGGTGACCATTAGGTCACGGGCGTGCATCTGTTGTGCTTGCCGCGACCCGTAGAGGCCCCCAGTGGCTTACCTCGCTCGTTTGCGAGCTGCAACGCCAGCCCCGCGGGTACCCGAACTCAGACCGCCGCTTGCGAGCTTGCCGCCGCCATCTCCAGCTACCCCAGGCTCGACCATCACCCCCATCCGATGTGCGCCAGCAACCGGCCCAGCCCACCTCCTCCCCTCCTACTATCTTTAACCTCTTGAAAGTGGGCAGGAGGGCGCGAGGCCACGGTGCGCCGGCCACCTCCTACCTGCCTGCGTGCACCCCCGATGCCCTGGACGTCTCTTGCATCGCCATGCACTTCCATGGCCCCTCTTTCACTTTCCCTGTGCTCCTCCCGCTCCCCTGCTCTCTCCCAACAGCACACCCGAGTGCGGCCACCGCCGCCGCTCGCTGCCACCGCATCCACCGAGCACCCCTCGCCCCACGACCGTGTCCAAATGCTTCGGCTCGCCGTCCTCTTCGTCCACGTTGAGCCATGCTACTGGGGAAGCACCGCGGCGCCGTCCCTGTTGTCATCTTCAAGCCCGAAGGCCGGAGATCGCCACTGCCATGCTGTCTGTTCCAAGACTTCCCCGAGCCCACGTTGACGCCCTCTACAACCACCGTGAGCTCCCGCGTCGGAACCCCCTCTCCCCGAGCTCGTTTACGCCCATTAGCCGTCGCCCCATTGCCGACCGAATCACGCCGCCGCCTGGCCTTGTCGCCGACGTGGCCACGGTGACCATTTGGCCACGGGCGTGCATCTGTTCTGCTCGCCGCGACTCGTAAAGGCCCCCCAGTGCCTCACCTCGCTCGTTTGCGAGCTGCAATGCCAACCCCAAGGGTACCCAAACTCCGACCGCCGCTTGCAAGCTTGCCGCCGTCATCTCCAGCTACCCCAGGCTCGACCATCACCCCCATCCGATGTGCACCAGCAACCGGCCCAGCCCACCTCCTCCCCTCCTACTGTCTTCAACCTCCTGCTAGTGGGCAGGAGGGCATGTGGCCACCGTGCGCTGGCCACCTCCTGCCTACCTGCGTGCACCCCCTATGCCCTGGACGTCTCTGGCATCGCCACACACCTCCCTGGCCCCTCTCTCACTTTCCCCGTGCTCCTCCCCCTCCTCTGCTCTCTCTCCCCGCAGCACACCCGAGTGCGGCCGCCGCCGCTCGTTGCCACCGCGTCCACCAACCACCCCTTGCCCCACGACCATGTCCAAACGCTCCGGCTCGCCGTCCTCTTCGTCCACGCTGAGCCACGCTACCAAGGAAGCACCGCGGTGCCGTCCCTGTCGTCATCTTCAAGCCCGAAGGCCGGAGATCGCCACGGTCATGCTGTCTACTCCGAGCCTTCCCCGATCCCACATCGACACCCTCTGCAACCACCGTGAGCTCCCGCGTCGGAACCCCCTCTCCCCGAGCTCATTTACGCCCTGTAGCCGTCGCCCCATTGCCGACCGAATCACGCTGTCGCCTGGCCTTGTCGCCGACGTGGCCCTGGTGACCATTTTGTCACGGGCATGCATTTGTTGTGCTCGTCGCGACCCGTAGAGCCCCCCAGTGCCTTACCTCGCTCTTTTGCGAGCTACAACGCCAACCCCGCGGGTACCCGAACTCAGCCCACCGCTTGCAAGTTTGTCGCCGTCATCTGCAGCTACCCCAGGCTCGACCAGCACCCCCATCCGATGTGCGCCATCGTGAGCTCTCCAACCAGCCCAAGAACACCGCGAATGGAGCACCACAGCGCGATCCCGAGCCGCCTCACCGTTCCTAGCATCGCCGGCGGCTTAAAGCCGGCGACTTTGACCCAGTTGACCAGGGGTTTGACTCCCCTGGGTCACTTACGTGTGGGGCCAGCCCCTTACTAACTGCTAGATTAGGATTTAATTAGTGTTAATTAACCCTACTGATTAGCTGACGCACTGACATGCGGGTCCCACCGGTCAGTTTGACCTGGGCCGCCACAGTTGACTTGCTGACGTCACAGTGACGTGATGCTGACGCAATAAAGCATTTTCTGGATTTAGTTTTTTTAAATAGCCAGGAAATTCTAGAAAATGTTATAAACTTCAGAAAATCATAGAAATTAATCTATAGCTCATATAAATGCAAAATAAAATAAAGTGCAGCAAGGTATTTTTTGGTTTTTGGAAATATAGATCTGAAAACAAAAGCAAATAAAAATAGATCGCAAAGGCAAATATATTAAAGAAGAGACAAGGGGACCGTAGGTTTCACTAGTGGCTTCTCTCGAGAAAAATAGCAAACGGTGGAAAAACAATTACTGTTGGGCAATTGATAGAACTTCAAATACTCATGACGATATGCAAGCAATGATCATTATATAGGCATCACGTCCAAGATTAGTAGACCGACTCCTGCCTGCATCTACTACTATTACTCCACACATCGACCGCTATCCAGCATGCATCTAGTGTATTAAGTTCATGGAAAAATGGAGTAATGCAATAAGAACGATGACATGATGTAGACAAGATCTATTTATGTAGAAATAGACCCCATCTTGTTATCCTTAATAGCAACGATACATACGTGTCGTTTCCCTTTCTGTCACTGGGATCAAGCACCGTAAGATCGAACCCATTACAAAGCACCTCTTCCCATTGCAAGATAAATAGATCAAGTTGGCCAAACAAAACCCAAATATCGGAGAAGAAATACGAGGCTATAAGCAGTCATGCATATAAGAGATCAAAGAAGACTCAAATAACTTTCATGGATAAAAACATAGATCTGATCATAAACTCAAAGTTCATCGGATCCCAACAAACACACCGCAAAAAGAGTTACATCATATGGATCTCCAAGAGACCATTGTATTGAGAATCAAACGAGAGAGAGAAAGCCATCTAGCTACTAACTACGGACCCGTAGGTCTACAAAGAACTACTCACGCATCATCGGAGAGGCACCAATGGACATGATGAACCCCTCCGAGATGGTGTCTAGATTGGATCTGGTGTTTCTGGAACTTGCGACAGCTGGAATTGATTTTCGTCGACTCCCCTAGGGTTTCTAGAATATTGGGGTATTTATAGAGCAAAGAGGCGGTGCGGGAGGCCACCGAGGTGGGCACAACCCACCTGGGCGCGCCTGGGCCTCCAGGCGCGCCCTGGTGGGTTGAGCCCCCCTCGGGGCAACCCTCAGGTGCTTCTCCGGCCCACTGGATGTCTTCTGGTCCAAAAAAAATGCACAAAAAGTTTCGCTGCGTTTGGACTCCGTTTGGTATTGATTTCCTGCGATGTAAAAAACATGCAGAAAACAGCAACTGGCACTGGGCACTATATCAATAGGTTAGTACCAAAAAATGATATAAAATGATTGTAAAACATCCAAGAATGATAATATAACAGCATGGAACAATCAAAAATTATAGATACGTTGGAGACGTATCGGCATCCCCAAGCTTAATTCCTGCTCGTCCTCGAGTAGGTAAATGATAAAAACAGAATTTTTGATGTGGAATGCTGCCTAACATGTTCATCACATAGTCTTTTCTTTACAGCATGGACATTTGGACTTTTATATGGTTCAAAGCAATAGTCTAGTTTTGACATGATAACTTAAATACTCAAGCATATCAACAAGCAACCATGTCTTTCAAAATATCAACGCTAAAATAAGTTATCCCTAGCCCATTATGCTCAATCATTGATCCATTCATGAAACACACTTGCATATTAGCTATACCCAATGCTCAAGTATGATCATAGTACCCCTTAGTTAGTGCTTTATAAGAGAAGATGGAGGCTCAAAATAAAAATTGCATAAAGTAAAAGAAAGGCCCTTCGCGGAGGGAAGTAGGGATTTGTAGAGGTGCCAGAGCTCAAAGCTAAAATTGAGAGATAAAAACTAAAATTGAGAGATAAAAACATTTTGGAAGGTATACTTTTCCCACCAACGAAAATGACTTAGAGTTCCCCACACTTTCCATGCTAGATATATCATAGGCGGTTCCCAAACAGAAAATAAAGTTTATTCCTTTTTCCACCATTTCTTTCACTTTCCATGGCTAGCCGTATCCACGGGTGCCCTCCATACCAACACTTTCCAAGGAATTTATTATTTGACAACATAAAGTAAATTCATTTATTCATTTTGGGACTGGGCATCCCTAATACCTTTGCCTTACTATTGTGCAATGACAAGTGAATAAACACTCATCGTGAGAATAACACATCTAGCATGGAAAATATCGGCCACCCCTCACCGCCTCGCGAGCGGTACGAGCACACAAAAGAGAAAATTTATTTTGAAAATTAGAGATGGCACATGCAAATTTGCTTAGAATGGCAAAATAATACCGCATATAGGTAGATATAGTGGACTCATATGGCAAAACTGGTTTAAAGAGTTTTGGATGCACAAGTAGTGATCATACTTAGTGCAAAATGAAGGCTAGCAAAAGATTGAGAAGCGACCAACCAAGAAACGAAAAATCTCATAAGCGAGCATTAAGCATAATTAACACTGAATAATGCACCAAAAGTAGGATATAATTTCATTGCATAACTATTGACTTTCGTGCATGCATAGGGAATCACAAACCTTAACACCAATATTCTTACTAAAGCATAATTACTCATCAACATAACTCACATATCACATCATCATATCTCAAAACTATTACAAGGAATCAAGTTTATTTAGTCCAATGATCTTCATGAAAGTTTTTATTATATCCTTCTTGGATATCTATCACTTTGGGACTAATTTTCATGTGTTGCTTTTGATAAGCTCAAACAAATATAAGTGAAGAACATGAGCATAACATTTCTTTCTCTCAAATTAATTTAAGTGAAGCAAGAGAGAATTTCTTAAAAAAATTACTAGCTCCCAAATAAATCTAAGTGAAGCATGAGGGCATTTCTTCAAAAATAATAAAGCACACCGTGCTCAAAAAGATATAAGTGAAGCACTAGAGCAATTCCATAGCTCATAAAGATTTAAGTGAAGCATAGAGAGCAATTCTAACAAGTCATGGCATAATTTTGGCTCTCTCAAATAGGTGTGTCCAGCAAGGATTCAAGACTTAAAACAAAAAGCAAAACAAGCAAAGACTCATATCATACAAGACGCTCCAAGCAAAACTCATAGTATGTGACGAATAAAAATATAGCTCCAAGTAAAATACCGATGGTCGTTAGAAGAAAGAGGGGATGCCACTCGGGCATACCCAAGCTTAGTTGCTTGCTTCTCTTTGGATAATAGCTTGGGATGCCATGGGCATCCCCAAGCTTAGGCTCTTCTTACTCCTTATTCCTTCATCCATCGTAAAATCACCCAAAACTTGAAAACTTCAATCACACAAAACTCAACAAAACCTTCGTGAGATCCATTAGTATAAGAAAACAAATCACTACTATCAGTACTGTAGCAAACCAATTCATATTTTATTCTTGCATTATATCTACTGTAATCCAACTTTTCTCTGGCAAAAACTCTTCAAAGAAAACCATAGAATCATTAAAACAAGCACACAACACAAAGAAAACAGAATCTGTCTAAAACAGAACAGTCTGCAGCAATCTGAATATTTTGAATACTTCTGTAACTCCAAAAATTCTGAAAAATTAGGAAAACAGAGGAAATTTGTATATAAATCTTGTGTAAAAAAAATTCAGAATTTTTCGCCTCTGCTGTGAATTTTCAAAATTGATTTACTGGACGCAAAAGTTTCTGTTTTCCAACAAGATCAAATCAACTATCACCCAAATCAATCCTGAAGGCTTTACTTTGCACAAACACTAATTAAAACACAAAAAACTCAATCATAACAGTAGCATTATTATGCTAACACTCAAGAACATAAAGCAAAAGGCAAAAAATAAATTTTATTCATTGGGTTGCCTCCCAACAAGCGCTATTGTTTTACGCCCCTAGCTAGGCATAAAGCAAGGATCTAAGTATTGTCATCTTTGTTGTCCAACTCTTCAATCAAACACTTAGAATTCTTCAAAGGTTTAGCATACAAATTTTCAATGACAAAGTTCCTAGGAACAAGTTTAAAGAATTCATTTTTGCGCAAAAGATCTCTTATAACTTTAACAAAGTCCGGGTGAATGCTAATCATCTTAAGATCTTCTTTATTGTTATGACTAGAAGTTGCACCCTTGTTCTTAGTAACTTGAGTAATCTTGCCAATCTTTACGGGAGTTTTCTCGATAGTTTTATCAGAAGCAAAAGCCGTACTTAGATTACTAAAGATTTCTTCCAATTTATCAATACGAGATGGGGTTTCTTCAATTCTTTCATGAATTATTGTCCCCTTTTCTTTTAACAACTTAAAAACTTCTCCCGCTTTTGAACCAATCTTAGTAGCAAAATTATGCATCTTTCTATCCAAGTTTTCAATATGTTCTTCGGTAAGCATTTTCTTCTCAATAGCATCTAGCCTTTCCATAACATGCTCAAGAGTCAAAGTTGTTTCATTAATCATAAGGGGTGGTGAGCCCACTAAATTTCCCATAGCATTAAAAGCATCAAGAGAAGGACACATCAAGAAATTCCCACCGGTAATCGTATCAAGGACGAACCTATACCAAGTGGTTATGCCCACATAAAAATAGCGAAGAAGAACGACGGTAGATTGCTTACGGATAGATCTATTATGAGCATTGCAAATCCTATACCAAGCATCTTTTAAATTCTCCCCTCCCCTTTGTTTAAAGTTGAGAACTTCATTCTCGGGAGTGCACGCAATAGAGGAAGAGCTATCCATAACGACAAAGTTGCACACAAAACAGATCTGACGAGAAAACGGCGGACGAAAAAGAGGGCGAATAAAACGGCAAATTTTTGTGAAGTGGGGAAGAGGAAAACGAGAGGCAAATGGCAAATAATGTAAATTGCGAGGAGATGAGATTTGTGATTAGGAACCTGTTAGATGTTGATGATGTCTCCCCGGCAACGGTGCAAGAAAATCCTTTTGATGTCTGCTAGAACTACGTCGGTATTTCCCCAAAGAGGAAGGGATGATGCAGCACAGCGACGGTAGGTATTTCCCTCAGTGATGAGACCAAGGTTATCGAAACAGTAGGAGAACCACGCAACACTACGTGAACAGCACCTGCACACAAATAACAAATACTCGCAACCCGACGTACTAAAGGGGTTGTCAATCCCTTTCGGACAACGGCGCTAGAGATGGCTAGTGGACGGGAGAAAGTTGTAATAGATTGGATAAATAGATCTCGAATAAATGCAAAATAAAATAAAGTGCAGCACAGTATTTTGGGGTTTTTGGAAATATAGATCTGAAAACAAAATCAAATAAAAATAGATCGCAAAGGCAAATATATTAAAGAAGAGACCCGGGGGCCGTAGGTTTCACTAGTGGCTTCTCTCGAGAAAAATAGCAAACGGTGGGAAAACAATTACTGTTGGGCAATTGATAGAACTTCAAATACTCATGACGATATGCAGGCAATGATCATTATATAGGCATCACGTCCAAGATTAGTAGACCGACTCCTGCCTGCATCTACTACTATTATTCCACACATCGACCGCTATCCAGCATGCATCTAGTGTATTAAGTTCATGGAAAAATGGAGTAATGCAATAAGAACGATGACATGATGTAGACAAGATCTATTTATGTAGAAATAGACCCCATCTTGTTATACTTAATAGCAATGATACATACGTGTCGTTTCCCTTTCTGTCACTGGGATCAAGCACCGTAAGATCGAACCCATTACAAAGCACCTCTTCCCATTGCAAGATAAATAGATCAAGTTGGCCAAACAAAACCCAAATATCGGAGAAGAAATACGAGGCTATAAGCAATCATGCATATAAGAGATCAAAGAAGACTCAAATAACTTTCATGGATAAAAACATAGATCTGATCATAAACTCAAAGTTTATCGGATCCCAATAAACACACCGCAAAAAGAGTTACATCATATGGATCTCCAAGAGACCATTGTATTGAGAATCAAACGAGAGAGACAAAGCCATCTAGCTACTAACTACGGACCCGTAGGTCTACAAAGAACTACTCACGCATCATCGGAGAGGCACCAATGGACATGATGAACCCCTCCGAGATGGTGTCTAGATTGGATCTGGTGTTTCTGGAACTTGCGGCGGTTGGAATTGATTTTCGTCGACTCCCCTAGGGTTTCTGGAATATTGGGGTATTTATAGAGCAAAGAGGCGGTGCGGGAGGCCACCGAGGTGGGCACAACCCACCTGGGCGCGCCTGGGCCTCCAAGCGCGCCCTGGTGGGTTGTGCCCCCCTCGGGGCACCCCCCAGGTGCTTCTCCGGCCCACTGGATGTCTTCTGGACCAAAAAAATCCACAAAAAGTTTCGCTGCGTTTGGACTACGTTTGGTATTGATTTTCTGCGATGTAAAAAACATGCAGAAAACAGCAACTGGCACTGGGCACTAAGTCAATAGGTTAGTACCAAAAAATGATATAAAATGACTATAAAATGATTGTAAAACATCCAAGAATGATAATATAACAACATGGAACAATCAAAAATTATAGATACGTTGGAGACGTATCAAGACACGGAGAATTTTTGGCGTGGTTCTGATAGGTGGTGCTATCGTACATCCATGTTGTTGGAGACTTCAACCCATGAAGGGTACGGTTGCGCGAGTCCACGGAGGGCTCCACCCATGAAGGGTCCATGAAGAAGTAATCTTGTCTATCCCACCATGGCCATCGCCCATGAAGGACTTGCCTCACTTGGGTAGATCTTCACGAAGTAGGCGATCTCCTTGCCCTTACAAACTTCTTGGTTCAACTCCACATTGTGTCGGAGGCTCCCAAGCGACACCTAACCAATCTAGGAGACACCACTCTCCAAAAGGTAATAGACGGTGTGCTGATGATGAACTCCTTGCTCTTGTGCTTCAAATGATAGTCTCCCCAACACTCAACTCTCTCTCACAGATTTGGCTATGGTGGAAGAAGGATTTGAGTGGAAAGCAACTTGGGGAAGGCTAGAAATCAAGGTTCAAATGGTAGGAATGGAATGTCTTGATCTCAACACATGAGTAGGTGGTTCTCTCTCAAAAAATGAATGGTGGAAGTGTAGGCACGTTCTGATGGCTCTCTCACAAATGGAGAAGGGGGTGGAGGGGTATATATAGCCTCCACACAAAATCCAACTGTTACACACTTTTGACTCATCTCGGTGGCACTGATTAGTTAAACTCGGTGGCACTGATTAGTTAAACTCGGTGGCACCGATCTATTAAAAAATATGAACGTTAGGAATCTCGGTGGGACCGACTGGAACAACTCGATGGGAACGATGTGCTTGGGCTTAGGGCAAACCTCGTCTCGGTGGCACCGATTGCATCAACTCGGTGAGACCGAAGTGAAGCAATAAGGCAACAGAGAATTGGCAAGCCATCTCGGCGAGACCGATTGCAAATCTCGGTGAGACCAAAATAATTGCAACAAGTAACAGAGAGTTGGCAATGCCATCTCGGTGAGGCCGAGATCCGTATCGGTGTGACCGAATCGTTAGGGTTTCTGGCATTGGCTATGAAAAATGAACTCGGTGGCTCCGGATAGAAAGAATTGGTGGGGCCAGGTTTGGAATTATGGTTTGGACATATTTGGATGGAGAAAGTGGCTGAGGGTTTTGGAGCAATATCACTAAGCACTTTGAGCAAGTAGACCATTAAGCAACACCTCATCCCCTTTTAATAGTATTGGCTTTCCTATGGACTCAATGTGATCTTGGATCACTAAAATAGAAATGAGGACTCTTGAGCTTTTGCCAATCTTTGTCCTTAGCATTTTGAAGGGGTTCCACATCCTCTTGTCCTTGCCACTCCACTGTTGGACTTATCTGAAATACAGTGTATAAAACTATTAGTCCAACAACCAATATGTTGACATTAATTACCAAAATTACCCAGGGAGCACTTGTGCTTTCAATCTCCCCCTTTTTGGTAATTGATGACAAGATACATCAAAGCTTTAAGTAAATAATATGAAGAGTAGTAAGTAAAGCTTTGGAAGAACATGTAACATGCATAAGCTCCCCCTACATGTGTGCAATCAAGTAATGATAGAATTGAACAACATGTGAATGCACATCATGACAGAGCAAGTAATGAGTTACATGTATCTTGGCTATATGCATTAGAGCAAAGAAATAAGTGAGGTGTGCCTTCATGTTTATGAATCCCTCTTGCAAACAATATGTGCAGAAGCAAGAGATCGTCATATGCATGAGTGTGATGCATATACTTACCTTGTGGTTCTTGAGCTGACTTTTGAAGAAGCAATCTTCAGAAAACAAGGTTAAATAACACAATAAAACTCCAAACAAGAAAGATTCCAAGATCCACAAAAATACCAAGACTGGGATGATGCTACTTCTTGAGCTTGCGTTGGTTTTCCCCTTGAAGAGGAAAGGGTGATGCAGCAAAGTAGAGATAAGTATTTCCCTCAGTTTGAGAACCAAGGTATCAATCCAGTAGGAGACAACGCACAAATTACCGAATACCTGCACAAACAATCAAACAACTTGCACCCAACGCGATAAAGGGGTTGTCAATCCCTTCACGGTTATTTGCAAAAGTGAGATTTGATAGAGATAGTTAAACGATAAAGTAAATATTTTTGGTATTTTTGTTTTATAGATCGGAAAGTAAAAGATTGCAAAATAGTAGATCAGAAACTAATATGATGGAAAATAGAAGACTATATGATGGAAAATAGACCCGGGGGCCATAGGTTTCACTAGAGGCTTCTCTCAAGATAGAAAATAATATGGTGGGTGAACAAATTACTGCCGAGCAGTTGATAGAAAAGCGCAAAGTTATGACGATATCTAAGGCAATGATCATGAATATAGGCATCACGTCCGTGTCAAGTAGACCGAAATGATTCTGCATCTACTACTATTACTCCACACATCGACCGCTATCCAGCATGCATTTAGAGTATTAAGTTCATAAAGAACGGAGTAATGCATTAAGTAAAATGACATGATGTAGAGGACTGAACTCAAGCAATATGATGAAAACCCAATTTTTTATCCTCGATGGCAACAATACAATACGTGCCTTGCTGCCCCTACTGTCACTGGGAAAGGACACCGCAAGATTGAACCTGAAGCTAAGCACTTCTCCCACTGCAAGAAAAACCAATCTAGTTGGCCAAACCAAACCGATAGTTCGAAGAGAATTACAAAGATATCAAATCATCTATAAAAGATTTCAGAGAAGATTCAAATAATATTCATAGATAAACTGATCATAAATCCACAATTCATCGGATCTCGGCAAACACACCGCAAAAAAGTATTACATCGAATAGATATCCAAGAACATCGAGGAGAACATGGTATTGAGAATCAAAGAGAGAGAAAAAGCCATCTAGCTACTAGCTATGGACCCGTAGGTCTGTGGTAAACTACTCACGCTTCATCAGAAGGGCAATGGTGTTGATGTAGAAGCCCTCCGTGATCGAATCCCCCTCTGGCAGGGTGCCGGAAAAGGTCCCTAGATGGGATCTCACGGGTACAGAAGGTTGCGGCGGTGGAAAAGTCTTTTTGTGGATGCCTCTGTTGGTTTGGGGATATTTGGGAATATATAGGCGAAAGAATTAGGTCAGGAGGTGCACGAGGGGCCCACAAGGGTGGGGGCGTGCCCTGCCCCCCTGGGCGCGCCCTCCGTCCTTGTGGCCGCCTCGTGGCTCCTCCGACTTCATCTCCAAGTCTCCTGGTTTCCTTCTGGTCCAAGAAAAATCATCGCGAAAGTTTTATTCCGTTTGGACTCCGTTCGGTATTCCTTTTCTGCGAAACTCAAGAACAAGGAAAAAACAGAAACTGGCACTGGGCTCTAGGTTAATAGGTTAGTCCCAAAAATAATATAAAATAGTATATTAATGCATATAAAACATCCAAAATAGATAATATAATAGCATGGAACAATCGAAAATTATAGATACGTTGGAGAGGTATCAAGCATCCCCAAGCTTAATTCCTGCTCGTCCTCGAGTAGGTAAATGATAAAAACAGAATTTTTGATGTGGAATGCTACCTAACATATTTATCCATGTAATTTTCTTTATTGTGGCATGAATGTTCAGATCCATAAGATTCAAAACAAAAGTTTATATTGACATAAAAACAATAATTCTTCAAGCATACTAACAAGGCAATTATGTCTTCTCAAAATAACATGGCCAAAGAAAGCTTATCCCTACAAAATCATATAGTCTGGCTATGCTCCATCTTCATCACACAAAATACTCAAATCATGCACAACCCCGATGACAAGCCAAGCAATTGTTTCATACTTTTGACGTTCTCAAACATTTTCAACTTTTACGCAATACATGAGCGTGAGCCATGGACATAGCACTATAGGTGGAATAGAAGGTGGTTGTGGAGAAGACAAAAAGAGGGAGATAGTCTCACATCAACTAGGCGTATCAACGGGCTATGGAGATGCCCATCAATAGATATCAATGTGAGTGAGTAGGGATTGCCATGCAACGGATGCACTAGAGCTATAAGTGTATGAAAGCTCAAAAAGAAAACTAAGTGGGTGTGCATCCAACTTGCTTGCTCATGAAGACCTAGGGCAATTTGAGGAAGCCCATCATTGGAATATACAAGACAAGTTCTATAATGAAAATTTCCCACTAGTATATTAAAGTGACAACATAAGAGACTCTCTACCATGAAGATCATGGTGCTACTTTGAAGCACAAGTATGGAAAAAGGATAGTAACATTGCCCCTTCTCTCTTTTTCTCTCATTTTTTTCTCTTTTTTTCTTATTTCTCTTTTTTTCTTCTTTCTCTTTTTTTCTTCTTTCTCTTTTTTTCGCTTTTTTTCTTTTTTTATTTCCTTTTTTTTCTTTGGCTTCTTTGGCCTCTTTTTTTTTCCTCACATGGGACAATGCTCTAATAATGAAGATCATCATACTTCTATTTACTTGCAACTCGATACTAGAACAAAATATGACTCTATATGAATGCCTCCGGCGGTGTACCGGGATGTGCAATGAATCAAGAGTGACATGTATGAAAGAATTATGAACGGTGGCTTTGCCACAAATACGATGTTAACTACATGATCATGCAAAGCAATATGACAATGATGATGCGTGTCATAGTAAACAGAACGGTGGAAAGTTGGATGGCAATATATCTCGGAATGGCTATGAAAATGCCATGATAGGTAGGTATGGTGGCTGTTTTGAGGAAGGTATATGGTGGGTGTATGGTACCAGCGAAAGTTGCGCGGTACAAGAGAGGCTAGCAACGGTGGAAGGGTGAGAGTGCGTATAATCCATGGACTCAACATTAGTCATAAAGAACTCACATACTTATTGCAAAAATCTATTAGTCATCAAAACAAAGTACTATGTGCATGCTCCTAGGGGGATAGATTGGTAGGAAAAGACCATCGCTCATCCCCGACCGCCACTCATAAGGAAGACAATCAAAAAATATCTCATGCTCCAGCTTCGTTACATAACGGTTCACCATATGTGCATGCTACGGGACTCACAAACCTTAACACAAGTATTTCTCAAATTCACAATTACTCACTAGCATGACTCTAATATCACCATCTTTACATCTCAAAACAATCATAAGGAATCAAACTTCTCATAGTATTCAATGCACTTTATATGAAAGTTTTTATTATATCCCTCTTGGATGCCTATCATATTAGGACCAAATTTATAACCAAAGCAAATTACCATGCTGTTTAAAGACTCTCAAAATAATATAAGTGAAGCATGAGAGTTCAATAATTTCTACAAAATAAAGCCACCGCCGTGCTCTAAAAAGATATAAGTGAAGCACTAGAGCAAAATTGCCTAGCTCAAAGGATATAAGTGAAGCACATAGAGTATTCTAATAAATCATGATTCATGTGTGTCCCTCTCAAAAGGTGTGTACAGCAAGGATAATTGTGGAAAACTAAAAAGCAAAGACTCAAATTATACAAGACACTCCAAGAAAAACACATATCATGTGGTGAATAAAAATATAGCCTCAAGTAAAGTTACCGATAGACGAAGACGAAAGAGGGGATGCCTTCCGGGGCATCCCCAAGCTTAGGCTCTTGGTTTTCCTTGAATATTACCTTGGGGTGCCTTGGGCATACCCAAGCTTAGGCTCTTGCCACTCCTTATTCCATAGTCCATCAAATCCTTACCCAAAAACTTGAAAACTTCACAACACAAAACTCAACAGAAAATCTCGTAAGCTCCGTTAGTACAAGAAAATAAATCACCACTTTGGTACTGTTGTGAACTCATTCTTTATTTATATTGGTGTAATATCTACTGTATTCCAACTTGTCCATGGTTCATACCCCCCGATACTACCCATAGATTCATCAAAATAAGCAAACAACACAAAGAAAATAGAGTCTGTCAAAAACAGAACAGTCTGCGAAGATCCGAATTGTTCTAATACTTATGTAACTCAAAAACTTCTGAAAAATTAGGAAAACAGAGAAAATTTGTATATAAATCTCTTATAAAAAATTAAGAGTTTTTAAATGCTCCAGTTAATTACTAAAAATCTGGGACTGGACGCAAAAGTTTCTGTTTTTCAGCAAGATCAAATCAACTATCACCGTAAGCCATCCCAAAGGTCTTACTTGGCACAAACACTAATTAAAACATAAAACCACATCTAACCAGAGGCTAGATGAATTATTTATTTCAAAACAGAACAAAAAAAAGCAAAAACAAAAATAAAATTGGGTTGCCTCCCAACAAGCGCTATTGTTTAACGCCCTTAGCTAGGCATAAAAACACGAATAGATCTAGGTATTGTCATCTTTGGTATGCAATCCATAAGTAGCTCTCATAATATATTCATATGGAAATTTAATTTTATTTCTAGGAAAGTTCTCCATGCCCTTCCTTAAAGAAAATTGAAATCTAATGTTTCCTTCTTTCATATCAATAATTGCACCAATCGTTCTAAGGAAAGGTCTACCAAGAATAATAGGACATGTCGGATTGCAATCTATATCAAGAACAATGAAATCTACGAGCACATAATTCCTATTGCAACAATAAGAAAATCATTAATCCTTCCCATAGGTTTCTTAATAGTGGAATCCGTGAGGTGCAAATTTAAAGAATAATCATCAAATTCACAGAAACCTAACACATCACATAAAGTTATTGGAATCGTGGAAACACTAGCACCCAAATCACACAAAGCATATCACTCATAATCTTTAATATTAATTTTAATAGTAGGTTCCCACTCATCATAAAGTTTTCTAGGGATAGAAACTTCCAATTCAAGCTTTTCTTCAAAAAAATTGCATCATAGCATCAACGATATGTTTAGTAAAAGCTTTGTTTTGATTATAAGCATGAGGAGAATTCAACATGGATTGCAACAAGGAAATACAATCTATTAAAGAACAATTATCATAATTAAATTCCTTGAAATCCAAAAGAGAGGGTTCATTGCTACTTAAAGTTTTGACCTCTCCAATCCCACTTTTATCAATTTTTGCATCAAGATCTAAAAACTCCGAATCATTGGGACACCTTTTAACTAAAGTTGACTCATCTCCAGTCCCATCTTTATAAAGATTTATATTGGAAAACAAAGATTCAATAGGAGTCACATCAATCACTTTAAGATCTTCATCAATATTTTCACGAAAACTAGAAGAACATGTTTTTACAAACCAATCTTTTTTAGCACGCATCTTAGCGGTTCTTTCTTTGCACTCATCAATGGAAATTCTCACTACTTTGAGAGACTCATTGATATCATGCTTGGGTGGAATAGATCTAAGTTTCAAAGAGTCAACATCAAGAGAAATTCTATCTACATTCCTAGCCAAATCATCAATCTTAAGCAATTTTTCTTCAATCAAAGCATTGAAATTCTTTTGCGAACTCATAAATTCTTTAACACTATTCTCAAAATCAGAGGCCATCTTATTATAATTTCCATAAGAATTGTTGTAGGAATTACCATAATTATTAGAGGAATTACTAGGAAACGGCCTAGGATTAAAATTGCCTCTATACGCGTTATTTCCAAAATTGTTCCTACCAACAAAATTCACATCCATAGATTCATTATTATTTTCAATCAAAGTGGACAAAGGCATATCATTAGGATCCAAAGAAGAACCCTTGCTAGCAAATAATTTCATAAGTTCATTCATCTTTCCACTCAAAACATTAATCTCTTCAATTGCATGCACTTTTTTACTAGTGGAAGATCTTTCGGTATGCCATTGAGAATAATTAACCATAATATTATCTAGAAGTTTAGTAGCTTCTCCTAGAGTAATTTCCATAAAAGTGCCTCCCGCGGCTGAATCTAAAAGATTTCTAGAAGCAAAATTCAATCCGGCATAAAAATTTTGTATAATCATCCACAAATTCAAACCATGAGTAGGGTAATTTCGTATCATCAATTTCATTCTCTCCCAAGATTGTGCAACATGTTCATGATCAAGTTGCTTAAAATTCATAATATCGTTCCTAAGGGAGATGATCTTAGCGGGAGGAAAATACTTGGAAATAAAAGCATCTTTACACTTATTCCATGAATCAATACTATTTTTAGGCAAAGATGAAAACCAAGTTTTAGCACAATCTCGTAGTGAGAACGGAAATAGCTTCAATTTAACAATATCATTATCAACATCTTTTTTTCTTTTGCATATCACACAAATCAACAAAATTGTTTAGATGGGATTCGACATCTTCACTAGGAAGGCCAGAAAATTGATCTTTCATAACAAGATTCAGCAAAGCAGCATTAATTTCACAAGATTCCGCACTAGTGGCGGGAGCAATCGGAATGCTAATAAAATCATTGTTATTGGTGTTGGAAAAGTCACACAATTTGGTATTCTCTTGAGCCATCGTAACAAAGCAAGCAATCCAACACACGAGCACACAAAAAGCAAACGAAGCAAACGAATGGAAGAGGGACGAAGAAAAGGCAAAGAGAGGGGCGAAGAAAAGGGCAAATCTTTTCGAAAATCATTTTAGAAGTGGGGGAGAGGAAAACGAGAGGCAAATGGCGAATAATGTAATGCAAGAGATGAGAGTTTATGATGGGTACTTGGTATGTCTTGACTTGGCATAGATCTCCCCGGCAACGGCATCAGAAATTCTTCTTGCTACTTCTTGAGCTTGCATTGGTTTTTCCCTTGAAGAGGAAAGGGTGATGCAGCAAAGTAGAGATAAGTATTTCCCTCAGTTTGAGAACCAAGGTATCAATCCAGTAGGAGACAACGCACAAATCACCGAATAACTGCACAAACAATCAAACAACTTGCACCCAACGCGATAAAGGGGTTGTCAATCCCTTCATGGTTATTTGCAAAAGTGAGATTTGATAGAGATAGATAAACGATAAAGTAAATATTTTTGGTATTTTTGTTTTATAGATCGAAAAGTAAAAGATTGCAAAACTGTAGATCAGAAACTAATATGATGAAAAATAGAAGATTATATGATGGAAAATAGACCCGGGGGCCATAGGTTTCACTAGAGGCTTCTCTCAAGATAGAAAATAATATGGTAGGTGAACAAATTACTACCGAGCAATTGATAGAAAAGCGCAAAGTTATGACGATATCTAAGGTAATGATCATGAATATAGGCATCACGTCCATCTCAAGTAGACCGAAACGATTCTGCATCTACTACTATTACTCCACACATCGACCGCTATCCAGCATGCTTTTAGAGTATTAAGTTCATAAAGAACGGAGTAATGCATTAAGTAAAATGACATGATGTAGAGGAATTAACTCAAGCAATATGATGAACACCCCATCTTTTTATCCTCGATGGCAACAATACAATATGTGCCTTGCTGCCCCTACTGTCACTGGGAAAGGACACCGCAATATTGAACCCAAAGCTAAGCACTTCTCCCATTGCAAGAAAAACCAATCTAGTTGGCCAAACCAAACCGATAGTTCGAAGAGAATTACAAAGATATCAAACCATGCATAAAAGAATTCAGAGAAGATTCAAATAATATTCATAGATAAACTGATCATAAATCCACAATTCATCGGATCTCGGCAAACACACCGCGAAAAAGTATTACATCGAATAGATCTCCAAGGACATCGAGGAGAACATGGTATTGAGAATCAAAGAGAGAGAAGAAGCCATCTAGCTACCAGCTATGGACCCATAGGTCTGTGGTAAACTACTCACGCTTCATTGGAAGGGCAATGGTGTAGATGTAGAAGCCCTCCATGATCGAATCCCCCTCCGGCAGGGTGCCGAAAAAGGTCCCTAGATGGGATCTCATGGGTACAGAAGGTTGCGGCGATGGAAAAGTATTTTCGTGGATGCCTCTGTTGGTTTGGGAATATATAGGCGAAAGAATTAGGTCAGGAGGTGCACGAGGGGCCGACAAGGGTGGGGGGCGTGCCCTACCACCTTGGGCGCGCCCTCCATCCTTGTGGCCGCCTCGTGGCTCCTCCGACTTCATCTCCAAGTCTCCTGGTTTCCTTCTGTTCCAAGAAAAATCATCGCGAAAGTTTTATTCCGTTTGGACTCCGTTTGGTATTCCTTTTCTGTAAAACTCAAAAACAAGGAAAAACCAGAAACTGGCACTGGGCTCTAGGTTAATAGGTTAGTCCCAAAAATAATATAAAATAGCATATTAATGCATATAAAACATCCAAAATAGATAATATAATAGCATGGAACAATAAAAAATTATAGATACGTTGGAGACGTATCAGATGACATGTAATAGGTGAGTACCACAGAGTGAGTACTTCATTCAGATATAGACATGTCCCCAAGAACTTAAAGATTTGCAATAAATTCGAAGGATCTTTCTCCCCTTAAACATGGACTGTTTCTCCCCCTGAATCTAGCATTGGATAATGGGAGAAGGTATGGTGAGATAAAATCAGAGCAGAGATAAATGAATCAATTAGAGTAGAAATGGATAAGATCCAAAATATGTCAAAACAAATACTAACATGTATTTACCCTCTTAAAGACATGTGACCTCTCTCCTCTTATGACATTGCATCTCTCTTCCTTTCTTAGAAGAGTTTTGTAAGAGTAAGCTTCGATGTGCTCTCTCTCCCCCTTTGACATCAATTTCCAAGAAGGGTAGTTTTCATGGATATGAGTCAAGTGAGTATGATCCTTGAGAGACACAAGCAAGCATAATGTAGCTCAAGATGTAGACAGAGGAAAAGAATCATTGAGTGGAGCTGAAGAAAATAAGCAATATCAGATGGCAAAAAGTTTTCTCAGTAGTGAAATCGGTGGCGCCGATCTGTTTCAATCGGTGACTCCGAGATAGCAGAGGCACTGAGGGTGCTTATCGGTGAGACTGAGTTAGTCCAAGTTGGTAGAACCGATGAACTGTGTACAAGTAAACCTTGTGCTTCAGTCTGGCCGATGGGCTTGGATCGATGGAACCGAGTTCAACGTAGAGGATTTTTTTTCAACTCAGCTCACTTGCAAATGAAATCTCACAAAGATTTTCAAGGAATTTTCATAAGGATTTGCAATGAATTAAATTTTTATGACAAACAAAACAGAGAACAAAAGAGAACTAGATGAAGTGTTTTTTATTTAGAAGGGAAACACAAGAAGAAATGAAAATGCAATGTACAAAAAGAACATTAGAGAACTTCATCTAGAGGTGGTTGGCGACAAAGTCACCTATGTTAGAGTATATTGACTTAGGAGTTGTGACGCCCCCGACTCAATCGTGCACTAATCATACACGCAAACATGCATGATCAAGCACAGGGACTCACGGGAAGATATCACAACACAACTCTAACAAAAATAAATGGAGATCCACAATATTACAGACCAGGCATCACGAAGATCCGAATACATAAGTCAGTCATACAAATAATATCCGAGTACAGACATAGTTAGACAAGTTTTGCCTTAATAAGGCTAGCACAAACAACGACTCTAGATCGAAAGGCATAGGCCTCCTGCCTGGGAGTCTCCGATCCTACTCATGGTCGGCTGGCTCGATCCAGTAGTAAGTGCCGTCCGGACCCTCCTGGTAGTAAGCTCCTGTGGTGGCATCTGGCTCCGGGGCTCCATCATCTGATGAATCATCAAAGTGGGGTATGGGGAAAAGAAGTAACAAAGCAACCGTGATTACTCATCCGAAGTACTCAGCAAGCAAGGATCTACACTACATATGCAACATTATCAAAGAGGAAAGGTTGTATATGTGGACGGGGCTGCAGAACTGCCAGAATAGAGAGAAGGCCTAGTCCTATCGAAGACTAGCATCTTCATGAAGTCACCATCTTGCAGCAATAGAAGAGAGTAGAATAGCATTTTATTAAGCAAACATGTTAAAGCAAGCCTAGAGATCCTTCCTCGACTCCCTGCGAGAAAGCGATCACGAAGCTTCAATTAAGTAACAAGTATCCAGTTCAAGTAGTAGATCGGGATACACAAACTGAGCATCCTTTACCGTAGGACCGGCTATCGATAGATTATTCTTCCCTGCAGGGGTGCACTACTGTTACCCAACACGCTCGATCACCTCTAGCCGGACACACTTGCTGGGTAATGCCCGTCCTCGGGAGATCGACACGAAGCAGCGCCCTACCTAGGCTCAGCAGAGAGGTCAGCACGCCGAACTAACCTAAGCACCCAGAGGTCTTGGGCCATCGCCCTAGGCACCCTGCGCTTTGCGTGGCTGGCCGGGGTGCAGGCGCGACACTGAACTCGTCAGTGAAGTATCCAGCCCATTCCCGGCGATCAGCCCGCACGGTGAAACGTGACGTTTGAAGAGCTTTCGGGAGAAACGTACATCGCAGAGGGCCCCATAACCATTATCCCGCATGGTGGTAGTGCGTAAAGGGCACGACGACCCACTCAGATCAAACACCCAAATCCGATATGCTCATTTAGTAACATGCGGAGACAATCAGAGTTTCTGAAGCTCCGCCACAATATCACACTCGAGTGCCCTTCCGGCACACCCGACATCATAGATCCCCTGCGGGTACCCTTCAGGGTCGACCCACCTGTAACAAAGGTCAAAATAACCGTGTGGTCATAACATCAAGGGGGAAACCCCGAGGAATCACCCTCGGTGGATTCCACTAGACGAAATCATCAGGGTGAATGTATGAGGCATCACCCTCAAGGTTCACACTGAGGGGTTGCACGACAGAGTCGTATTAGAAGTGGAGAAGGAGGAATCACCCTCGATGACCACGACTGAACAGCTACACTGCGGAGTATTCATCAAGAGTGCGTTACGAGGTATCACCCTCGGCACTCGATAGTAACTATGCAGAGTCATACAACTAAGGGGGTGAAGTGATGTGTCGGTCTCTGGTCGTCGATCACGTTGATCGAGTCATCGATGATCAAGCAGGGGCAACAAGGGTAAGGTAGTGGGGGTCACTGATGGTTAACTACCAACCTATACTAAGCAGTTTAACATAGGCTGGTAAGGTAACAATAAACAGGTTACAAAAGCAGGCTATGCATCAGAATAGGAGCAAACATTAACAGTAGCAAAATCTAATGCAAGCAGCTGGAGAAATGGAATGGGCGATATCTGGATGCTCAAGGGGGGGGGGGGGCTTGCCTGGTTGCTCTGGCAAGAAAGAGGGGTCGTCAACGGGCTGCTCGTCTGGAGCGTAGTCATACTCAGCTGCAACGGCGTTGGTCTCGGCGTCTATCGAGAGAGAAGGAGGGGGAGAGAAACAATAAATTCACAGCAAAAATGCAAACAATATGTATGACATGCCTAAATGCTATGCCGAGGTGTTCTACTGCCTAACTAAATGAGTTAGTTAATTTAGGAATTAATTTGGATTTATTTAATTAAAGTTGAGCACTATTCATTTATTGAAATCGGTCTAAAAGTTCCACGTCCATCTAGCTAGGGGCATCTAACAGGAATACGGAGGGCGTATTCAGATTCGTATCGAAATTCTGAGAAACTTACATATATAAATTAATTTCATCGGAGTTACGGATTATTTTATATGATTTTCTAAAGTTTTAATCATTTTCTGAATTTAATTATTTATTTAAATTTGAATTATCCAGAATAGTAAATGATGATGTCGGCATGACATCACCATGATGTCAGCAGGTCAAACCCAGCTGACCAGAGTCAAACCTGACCTGTGGGTCCAGTGGGACCCACATGTCATTGACTCAGCTAACTAAACAGAGTTAGTTTAATCTAATTAAACTAATTAGCAGGTGGGGCCTACTGTCAGTGAGTGTTTAGCAAATTAATTAACTAATTAACTAACTAATCATTTATTTTAATTCGTTTATTGTGGTGGGGCCCGCATGTCAGCGAGACAGGGGCGCCCAGTCAGCGTTGACCCAAGTCAACGAGTCAACAGGGGCCCGCGGGAGGGGGTCGGGTTTCGTCCACACCGCGCCATTTCGAGCGCGGTCGGGCTCGTTCGAATGGCAAGACAGCGGCGAAGCGATCTGGGGTGACGGTGGGGGCTACGGTGGTCGGTATCATCGACGGCGAGCGACGAGGCGGTCGCCGGAGTTCGGTACTCGTCGGGATCGGAGCTGGGAGGCGCAAAACGAGCAGCGGGAGATGGCTATAGCGTCTACTCGATGGGGTGAATGCAATGGGCTTGGTTGCGAGGCCGTTTGGTCACTGGATCGATGCCGGCGACGAGCAGTGGCGGAGGCAGGGGCTCGGCCTCAGCGGAGCGGCAGCTAGGGATGGCTAGAGGAGGTAGGGGAGGGTGCGTCATGCGCAGGAGCTCACCGAGGGAGCATGGGGACTGGGCAGTGGGCTCGGGGTGGACCGGTGGCGTAGATCGATGGCGAGGTCGATGCGGTGGCCGAGGCGGAGGCGAGGAAGAATGCGGCGTCGCGAGGGGCTCCCGGGCTCGATCCGCCAGCGTAGTCGAAGCAGAGGACCATGGCGGTGTTGTTGGACATGTCAGCGAGGCGAACGGTTGGCGGTGGCCACGGCTACGGCGAACGGCGGTGAGGGTGGTGCTCGGGCATCCGCCCGAACCAAAACAGAGAGGGGGCGAGGGGGGGGGAATGGTGGCTAGGGTTCACCAGGGGGTGCGGGGAGTTGCTCTTATCCTCCCCGGCGAGCGCGGCGCGCTGTCGACCGCGCGGAGGGGGGGGCTGGCTGCGTGCGCACTAGGTGTTTGACAGCGGCGTGGTGAGCAGTGCGGGAGGTGGGGGAAGGCGCGGGGTGGGCTGGGCCGGTGCTGTAGAAGGTACACCTAAGTGCACAGTATTTTTAGGCCTTTTGCTATTTTCCCTTTTTCTGTTTTCTTTTCTTTTCTATTTTGTAAATTGTTTGGGCACTAAATGGTATTTGTAAAACATGAGACCTAGCCCATAAATCACAGTGTAATATACCCTAGCACCAAAAACTAGTTTGGGGCAACTACTATTTCATATTAATTTTGGATTAATAAAAAGGTTATTAAATATTGTTTTTAGCCACTATTAGAGGAGGTTTGAGTCACTTAATTAATTTATTAAATGTTGGTTACAATTTTAGCATTGTCTCTGGAATATTTTTTATTTAAGGAACATTTTAGTTTCTGATTTGAACAACTTTTATTTTCCACTTTGAATTTAATTGAAGTTTGAACTAGGAGTTGAAATGCAATATGATGCAAATGATCATTAGGCACTGTTAATCTTGCTGACATGGCATTAACTAAGGGTGATCACTGTTGTCCATTACAGGGGGTGTTACAATTCTCCTCATCTAACAAGAATTCTCGTCCCGAGAATTAAGAGGAAGACTGAAAGAAAGCAGGGTATTCTTCGTGAAGATGATCCTCGCGTTCCCAAGTGGCTTCATCTTCGGAATGATTCGACCACTGAACCTTCAGGAATTTGATTGACTTCTGACGGGTTCGACGTTCAGCTTGATCAAGAATACGAATGGGATATTCTGGATAAGACAGATCTTCCCGCAATTCAAGCATTTCATGATCCACAACTCGAATAGGATCCTTGAAGCAGCGACGAAGTTGGGATACATGAAAAACATCATGCACTTGAGAAAGAGTTGGCAGCAATTGCAGCTGATATGCCACTTCTCCTCGACGGGCAAGAATACGGAATGGGCCAATGTAGCGAGGAGCTAACTTGCCCTTGATTCTGAACCGATGAGTGCCTTTCAACGGAGTGATGCGAAGGTAAGCTTGATCGCCAGGCTGATAGACCATTACCTGGTGCTTTCGGTCATAGTTGCTCTTCTGACGAGACTGAGTAGTTTTTAGATGTTCCCGGACGATGCGGACTTGTTCTTCAGCTTGCTGAACAATGTCCGGTCTGATGAGTGAGCGTTCACCAGTTTCTGACCAATTCAGAGGGGTTCGACACTTAAGTCCGTATAGAACTTCAAATGGTGCCATCTTAAGACTAGATTGATAGCTATTGTTGTAAGAGAATTCGGCATATGGGAGAGATTCCTCCCATTTCTTACCGAAGGAGATGACACAAGCTCGAAGCATATCTTCGAGCACTTGATTAACTCGTTCGACTTGACCCTGTGACTGAGGGTGAAAAGCGGTGCTGAAGGACAGATGAGTTCCCATAGCTTCTTGGAAACCTGCCCAGAATCTTGAGGTAAAGAGGCTGCCATGATAAGAACTGATCTCCAACGCAATACCGTGGAGTGACACAATTCGGGAAACATACAAGTCCGCTAACTGGCTAGCAGTGATTGTCTCCTTAACTGGCAGAAAGTGAGCTACCTTTGAGAATCGGTCAATGACGACAAAGATAGCATCATGACCCTTGTGAGATCTGGGAAAACCAGTAATGAAATCCATTTGGACTTTGTCCCATTTCCATTCACGAATATCAAGTGGTTGCATAGTTCCAGCAGGCCTTTGATGTTCTGCTTTAATGCGGCGGCAAACGTCACACTCAAAAACATAATGAGCAATGTCTCGCTTCATATTAGGCCACCAGTATCTCTGACAAATGTCATGGTACATCTTTGTGCTACCAGGATGAATTTGATAGAGGAGTGTCATGAGCTTCTTTCATAACGTGTTCCCTCTCATCCTTGAATTTGGGTACGAAGAGACGGCGTTGGAAGAATAGAATCCCATCCTTATCAAGATGGAATTCCGACGGCTTTCCTCTTTCGAGGTATCGCTTAATCCTTTCAACTTCAGAGTAATACCATTGCATAGTCTTAATGATGTGTTCTAAATCTGGTTCAACAACCAGGGTATTGAGATAACCCTATGGAACAATATGGAGGTTCAATTTGCGAAGCTCTTCATAAAGAACAGGTTGTGCTTCCTGAACCATATGGTTGCTGCAATAAGACTTGCGACTCAAAGCATCGGCCATCACATTAGCCTTGCCAGGGGTGTAAGAGATATTCATATCATAATCGGCTATCGTTTCGAGCCATCTTTGTTGACGAAGGTTCAGATCTGGTTGAGTATATAGATACTTCAAACTTTGATGATCCGTGTATATCTCGCAACGGTTACCGAGAAGGTAATGTCGCCATAGCTTCAGGGCATAAATAACCGCAGAAAGTTCAAGATCATGCACTGGATAATTTTCTTCATGAGGACGCAATTGTCGAGAGGCATAAGCAATCACCTTACGCTCTTGCATTAGGACACAGCCTAATCCTTGACGAGATGCATCACAGTATATCACGAAATCCTTTTGGGAATCCGGGGGTGCTAGCACTGGGGCAGACGTCAACTTATCTTTTAGCGTCTAAAAGCTTTCTTGACATTTTTTGTCCACTCAAATTTAACACCTTTGTGGAGCAGATTCGTCAATGGCTTTGCAATCTTGGAAAAGTTCTCAACGAATCGACGGAAATAACTAGCGAGTCCGAGAAAACTTCTGACTTGCTTGACATTCTTCGGGGGAGTCCAATCAAGAATTGCCTGAAATCGCTCGGGGTTAATAGCAATGCCATTCTTGGAAATCACATGACCAAGATAGGTCACTTCAGATAACCAGAACTCACACTTGGAGAATTTATCATACAACTGATGTTCTCGTAGCTTCTCCAATACAAGCCGAAGATGTTCAGCATGTTCTTCTTCATTCTTGGAATATATAAGGATATCATCCAAATAAACCACTACGAATTTATCGAGGTAATCCATGAAGATATAGTTCATCAACCGGGAGAAGGTTGCTGGAGCATTTGTTAAGCCAAATGACATGACAGTGTACTCATAAGAGCCATATCGAGTAACAAAGGCAGTCATCGGAATATCCTCTTCGCGAACACAGATCTGGTGATAACCCAACCTCAAGTCAAGTTTTGAGAAGACAGAGGATCCAGCAAGCTGATCATAAAGATCATTGATCCGGGACAGTGGGTATTTATTCTGGATTGTGGCTTGGTTAATGGGTCGGTAATCCTGAACCAATCGGTTAGTTCCATCCTTCTTCCTAACGAAGAGTGAAGGTGCTCCCCAAGCAGAGGAACTGGGGCGGATGAAACCTTTCTTAAGTGACTTGTCAATTTCTTCCTTAAGCTCGAGAAGGTGGTGCGGAGGCATCTTAGAAGGATGCTTCGCAATAGGGGTAGTGCCAGGCTTCAAGTCGATGATGAACTCGACAGCTCTAACCGGGGTATTCCTGGAAGTTCTTCCGGAAAGACGTCTGGAAAATCTCAAACGACAGGAACGTTCTCGATTCCTTCCAGAGGTGAGGCGTTCAAAGCATTCAGAGCATATATCTGAGCTTCAGCATCCCGAGTAATTCGGGCGGTGTAGTTCACTATCTCATCGGAGGGGTGAAGAAGTTGGATGACTTTTGTGGCACAATTGATCGAAGCTATATGCGCTTTCAACCAATCCATTCCGAGGATGAGGTCTATGGTGGAAGACTTCAGGATAATGGGCGAAACAAGGAATTCCAACCCTTTAATTTCAATGGGGACATTGTGTGCCATCATAGTGGTTTGACATTGGCCTCCAGGGGTGCGGATAACTACTGGCAGATTCATCTTTCGAAATGCAATGTCATGCGTTAATGCAAATGCTTCTGACATGAGTGAATGTGATGCTCCTGAATCAAATAATACAGAAGCGGGTATCGAGTTAACGAAAAGGGTACCCATCACAGTAGCAGGTTGATCCTAGACTTCTTCAATATCAATGTTGTAAGCGTGTCCATGACCATGTGCAGCAGACCCAGTATTATAGTTGCGGGCCTGATTGTTGCCACGACCACTGCCACGGCCAGTACGAGGAAAAGCCAACTGATTCTGAGTCTGGCGGCAGTCCTTAGCAAGGTGACCTGGTTTGCGGCACTTGAAGCACAGACCATCTTCAGGACGAAGAGGAGCATTGTGTGGAACAGCTTGAGCTCTTGGCTGCCTCAGTGGTGGAGGAGGCAGACATGGTGCAGCATAGTTGTTCTTTGGCGCAGGGGCATTTGGACGGAACACGTTGTTGGGAATCCAGACTCGACGCTTCTGTGCTGAGCCCGAAGATGAGCCAGCATCACGATAGCGCTTCTGCGAGTCCTTGTGTTTCATCTGAGCGGTCTCAACCAGAATAGCCTTGTTCACAAGAGTAGAAAAGTTGTTGAAGTCTTGAGCAGCAAGTGCAAGCTTGAGGTCTGGGTGGAGTCCATTACGGAACTTCTCTTGTCTACGAGCATCCGTGGCGATGTCTTCTTCAGCATAGCGGGAGAGGTCAAGAAATTCCCGCTGATAAGCTTCGACAGTCTTGTTGCCCTGAGTGAGGTTGCGGAACTGGGTCTTCATCCGGTCCATAATCCCCTGAGGAATATATCGGGCATGAAAAGCAGCCTGGAACTCAGGCCAGGTAACTACTGTTCTAGCAGGCAGTGTACGCTTGTGTGTGTCCCACCATTGAGCAGCGGGCCCCTTTAAGAAAAAGGACGCGACGGTGACAAAGTTGGCAGGGGAGACATTAGCAAACTCCATCTCGTGAGTGATGTCACGAATCCAGTCATCAGCATCCAGTGGCTTGTCAGAGTTGCAGAAGTGAGTGGGGTTAAGTCGCATAAACTCTGGCAGAGTTGTTGAAGTAGGGTTCTGGTTCTGGTTGTTTTGATGCGGAAACTAAGCCATGATTCCAGTCATGAACTAACGGTTGAGCTCGAATTGTTGCATCATAGCTGCCATATAATCTGGCGGTGGTGGGCGTTCAGGGGCACGACCACGACCACGACCACCTGGTCTAACCATCCTGCTAAGTATCAACAGGGGTAGTTTAGTAAAAGCAATTGCGAGTGTTTAGCGACAAGCATGATGTAACTCGACAACAATTTAAGCAGTGTAACAGATACATAACAGTAGTCAATTAAGACATACAGATCCATACACAGAGTCGGGTACATGCGGACAGCATAACGGCGCAAATTTAAAAACTAGACATGCTAGGCGGCGCGCAGGCACGCGGTTAGGAAGTACACAACGAGACATAGCAAAGGCTACATCAACGTCGGGGAAAACCACTAAAACAGGGTAACTGCGACTACGGAAGATGAATGGCCGTCGCGGAAGGATCCTGCGCTCCATGTGCACTCTGATGCAGAACCCGGTCTCGAGCTGTAAGAAGAGGTCCACGTGCAGGTGTGTGACCTCCAACAGCAGGCCAATCAATACCAGCATACATCTGAGTCCTGCGTGGGTAAAGGATGTGCTCCGGATGTATCCCTGCATGAACAACGGGTAGCAACTATGTCATAGCATCGTAGAGACGTGCTCGAGTGGCAACCAACTCGACGGCAAGAGCCCGAACAGTGCGATCCAGAGCCTGAGTGCACTGAATCAGAACGCGCGGGTCGTAGCGACGAGGCTCGTACGGGGCACAGATAGCTGTGTAGTATCAAGTAGCATCTCCAGCAGGGGCATACGGAATGTATCAGAACTCAGAGGCATCCAAGCTACTGCTAAACTCTCCTCGGAGACGTGCGACAGCAGAGTAGGCAGCATCATGGACTGCCATCTCAATTGTGACGCCGATACCGTGGAAAAGGTGCAGCTCAGTGTCTGAGTCATCTTGCTGATCATAGATATGAACATCAGCATGGTACTGCTCCTGGTTGAACTCGCGGTAGTCCTCGTAGACCATGTACTCGGGGTACCAGCGGTAGCCAAGTCTGGTCAGGAGGGCGATCAGGACAGCTGGAAAACCAGGGACATCACGAGGCCAAGTGTGAAGCACAAGCTGCGTCGTAGGACGTGGTGGAAACAAACGATCCATCTGAAACAGAGGAAATTCAGGATTGTCAAATGTCAATGAGAAGTTTAATACAACTCAGAGAGAAAAGTTAAACAAAACAATGGAAAGGAAAATGATTATCAGACTAATCAGATCAATGACAGGGAAATCGCATAGATATCCAGCTCTCCGGGTAGACGGGATTTACGAGATCCTAAGTGTCGGCGTTAGTAAAATTTATTTAACCCGAATAGAAGAGAGATCAGAGTCCCAGAGTATAGACGAGGAATAAAAGATCCTAATACCACCAAGTTGGCGACGTGGGCCCGTAAGCCACACAGCCAAGTTAGTAAATTAGTTTTTCGATGTCTAGACTCAACTTCGGCCAAGGAATTGGAAGGGGGCTTCCTACAGGCAGTCGGCACTAATACCAACTTGTGACGCCCCCGACTCAATCGTGCACTAATCATACACGCAAACATGCACGATCAAGCACAGGGACTCACGGAAAGATATCACAATACAACTCTAACACAAATAAACGGAGATCCACAATATTACAGACCAAGGATCACGAAGATCCGAATACATAAGTTAGTCATACAAATAATATCTGAGTACAGACATAGTTAGACAAGTTTTGCCTTAAGAAGGCTAGCACAAACAACGACTCTAGATCGAAAGGCGTAGGACTCCTGCCTGGGAGTCTCCGATCCTACTCCTGGTCGGCTGGCTCGATCCAGTAGTAAGTTGTGGCACCCCGGCTTAGAGAAGACCGAAACGCCCCGTATTCCAGCTCAGGGACAAGTCCTCTGGAATACGGCACTGTTGGCATAGAACAAATCAGCTCTTTATTACAATGGATATAGTTACAAAGGGTAAATGGATTACATCGGCACGGCGACACTACGCCTGCCCGAGGTAGCTCTATGCTAACAGCGGAGTAACTCTCTCGGCAGCGGAACAGCGACGATGGTGATGGAATCCACTCCGCAGGGACTCTGGCTAGAACTTGTATCCTAGGTCGCAAACTCGGGATCCTCGACAAGCAAGCAATCATGGCATGACACGCCAGGTGAGTACTTTGAATGTACTCGCAAGCTCACAGCAAACATCAGCATTAAAGCAAGACAACATCATAGCAAAATAGTGTAAATGCAGTAAGGTGAAGCATATTTAATCCATACTCTGAATAATCTCAGGATCCACTCCAAACCTGTGCCAAATCCCAATTCCCAAGCATGTGGTCATCCGATCACTCATCTCATAGCCATCACATGGCTAACATATCATATACCTGATTCCGTCTGCACGACAAGTCTGACAAACTTACTCTCTTCCGGGTTGTCTTACAATCCTCGGAATACTCACGATCCATCGAGTACTTCCGATCTTATGACGAGTTCTTCCATTATTAACATCACTACCATGGTTGACCACCTAGTGAGGTCTGGACGGACTGTCCAATACCGTGGACACGGCTATTCAAATAGATTTTACACTCTGCAGAGGTTGAGCACTTTACCCACACCATGGAGCACCTGACCTCGTGATCCCATTCGGGTGGACCAGCGTTGCTCCAACGAAACCTGCCTGACCCGTGACTCTCCCATCGTACCACCGGCAATCACACTCCTCCGGAGTCCTACCCTGGGTGGCCCCTGTGTCACCGCGTGACACCTGCCACCGACGTGGCCAAACTAAACTGTCCCAAACGGGGACCTGGATCCAAATAACTCAACTGGGCTCACAAGGTTATCGCCGCCTACCGGGCCAGGGTAGCGCGCACGCATAACCTTCCCTGTCGGGCGGTACCGATGAGAGAGCACGCGATCAGACCAAGTCAAGGCCGTCCCATACCGGCAAATGTGGCTGCACGGATAAGTCCGGACAGGTGACTCAAGGTCAACCATGAAATATCTAATCCCCGAATAATATTTCTGTCATGGCTGACACTCCGACAACCAGTATACTTAAGCCACAGATATTACTCATCTCCACGACTACCGGATGAATTCCAGAATAATCGTAGACAGTGATCTCAGCATCATAGTATCAACAAGTGGGTAAGCTACTAATCACTAATAATCCGGTATTCAACATGGTAGTCACCTATCCGAGATATAATTCCAACATTGCATAATCCAATTCAGTTCACAAATAACTCATACTTGTTGTTAAAGTAAATAGTTAAACTATGATATTGTAATGCAATGATGCAGATGAGAGTTGTGGCTTGCCTGGGGATGAAGGAACCATCGGGAAGAAGTGCGGAGAGTCCGCGGAAACGATTGCCGGAAACAGTTCTCTCCCGGAGGGGCTGTTTATGGCCAAGGGCAAAATGGTCATTTCCATTGTGTAACCACATAGTGAAAATGACACCAACACGACGGGCTCGACGAGACGAAGACGTGGGCATTGGATTCACCTGATTCGGAGTTATGGTTGCGGAGTTATGAGGTGATGAAGATCAGGGACTAATCTGTGAAAAGATCCTCACAAACAGATCCCTGGCGGCTGAAAATAGAAAGCGTCTTCGGGCAGATTGCGTTTTCTGAAAACGAAAACGTATTTTCAGCCGCAATAGAAACAAAATACGCCTTCTAACTTCGAAAATGTATCCTAGTAAACACCGTCTCCACTTAACGCACCTGGGCCCAGGTTTTGAGCTGCTGACGGCTGGGACCCATGCGACAGGGGGGGGGCGCGAGCAACGCTCATCTTCTTCCTCCTGTTCTCCCAACGAGGGAACAGAGGAGAGGCGAGACCAGGCTGGGGCGTGCTGCGGCGAAGGGGCCGGCCGGCTCCGGCCGTCTCCGGCCGAGCCGAGGCCACCGGCGGGCTCGTGGAGGACTCCCGCTTCCGTTCAGAGGGTAAGGGGGCGTCGGGGAGGAGTGGAGGACGCGGGGACGGAGGAGAACCGAGAGGAGACAGAGGCGGCCGATGGTGATGATCTTCCGGCGATGCGGGCACTCCGGCGAGGGGGCAAGGGGGTGGGGCGGCTTCGTGGGATGAGGAGGAGCTGGTGGAGAGATTGGGAGGAGGAGAGGAGGCCTAGGGTGGCCGGACTAGCTCGGACTCCGGCGAACACCGAGAACAAACGTCGAACTCTGGCGAGATTAGGCGATTCCGGGGAGCAAATGAGGCGAGGAAGGAGTGGATGAGGAGCGGAAGGAGTCGGGGGGGGCTATATATAGGCGCGGGAGGGCTTCGGGAGAGCTCGAGGGAGCTCTAGCTCCATGCCAATGGAGGTACAGAGGACGGACACGTCACAGGGAGCTCGATGGCGACGTGATCACAGTGATGCAGGGCAAGGCAGCAGAAGGGAAACGACAGCACGAGCACGGGTGAGCTACCAGACATGAAAGTGACGCGAGAGGCAGAGGAAACGGACGAGACCGAGATGTTCCATCGCCAGAGCGCGCTGGCTGGCATGCCAGCTGCGTGGTCACCGTGTGCACGGGCGCACGCGGTGCACCCTGGCATGACAAGTCATGTCCAGTGTATAGTCCCTCCAAGGCACAGTCTCAGGGAGGTGATGGCTCGGTGAAAATCACTGTGGTTGAATGTGAATGATCAACTGAAGTTTGCTGTAGCAAACTTGTCCACGCAACTGTGCTCAACAGGAAGGTGATAAGGTCAAAAAGAGATGTCTGGGAGGTCTAGGGTAGGAAGGACTATGATCGTGTGAAATTTGGAGGGAAATGGACCAATATTTATTGTAGTTTCTTTGCAACTGACCAATCTGGTCCAGAAACTAGATTTTGATGTGCCACTCACATAGAGTAGTAACTTGAGCTTAAATTGGGCATAGGATGATGATTTGGTCATATGAGAGTGCCATAAAAAATTCATACCATTTGGACAAGCCAAAATGGTACTTCCTTCACAGCTATATCTCTGACTAGAATCTTAGGAAAATTATAGGGAATTAATGGGAAGATGAAATGAGTCAAAATTTTGTGGAGATAGGTTATATGGGTGGAAGAATACTCTGGTAAATTCTCAGCAATTATGGAGCAATATAAAATATAGTTGCTTCACAATGTGAAAATCTGACCAGAAACCAAGATTTGATGCTATGCTCACATAGATGATTAGATAAGATTGAAACTTGGTGGAGAGTCATTATTTAAGAATATGAAGATGCTTGCAAAATTTCAACTTATTTGGATACTCCTAGCTAGCACTTGCTTCACAAAGATTCCAGTTGCCCAGAAACTTTGGAAATTAGCCAAGAGAGATTTAATATCCAAATAAAGTTGAATTTTGGCATGTGGCAATTATATGGATAGGAAAGAGTGCAAAAAAAGTTTGAGACCAATAAAGCAAGTATAAAGGGTACTTGCTTCACAAACTGCCAGCTGGGGCAGAATCAGAAAAGGAATATTTGTGAAATATTTTTGGACATGGCAAGGAAGGATTTAACATATTTGTGGAATATATGAACCAAAAAAATTATGAGAATTATTTGGGAATTTTGGGAATGATGGAAATGTGGGTTGCTTCACAACCCAGAGCAGACAGGGTTATTCCTTTAATAGAAAAAGGAATATTCCCAAGAAAAAGAATATTGTGGTTGGTCCAAGATGGAAATGACATGGTCTTGGGATGGTTTTCAAGTTGGCAAGCCACTCGGGAAGAAAAATGAATGGTGGTCCCTCCAGGTTGCAAGACTACTAAGCCACAGAAAAGCGAATCCGGACAAAATCAAAAGAAAAAGAAAATGGGTAAAATCCAGGGTGTTACAAACCTACCCCCCTTAAAGAAATCTCGTCCTCGAGATTTGGTTGCTCAGGGATCATACATGAACATTCCCACTTGAGGAAACCGTTTCCAACTCGGGTTTCCTTTTTATCTTTGTATAATGCTCCCACTGAGTTTCATATGACTGACTGCCTTGCTCCGGGGTGGTTTGCTTCACTGGACCCTTTTTCTGGCAAATCTTACCTCATATGTTACTCTGACTCCAATCCTTTTATGTCTACTATCTTGTCTGGGGCAATAAGTTATCCTGACCAAATTATGTGCCCTGCTCATAAGTTCGAGAGTGATTCTCATGGACGTGTCGTGACGAGGTCCAATATGATTGATCGTTTACTGAGTTGTGAGCAGATTCTCTTGGTGAACATGAAATCTTTTACTCATTGCATTGGGTGACTTCAAATAACTGGGTGTCCTCCCGGTTCAAAATAGTACTATGAATCATACCGTTCTCCTGGCAGAATCTGACTTCTCGCACGGATTGCTGGGTCATCTTGGATATCTTCACTGTCTTGGGTATAAGGCTCCTACCAAATATTTGACTGTCACTCGTCGTGACCAGCATAAAGGTGTACGGTGATATTATCCATAGACTTGACTGACAGTGGTCCTGGCAGCAGAATCTTGTTCACGGCAGGTTAGTCTTTAACTGATTCCTATCTGTGAGGACACATGCTTCGAGACTGTTGTTTATCCTTCTGATTACTCAGTCTGTCGGCATCTCTATATGGATGGTAGGCCGTGTAATGCTTTAACATGGTTGCTGAATTTGAACAGCTGAGTTATTCTTTCGACTGACCTGACCAGTTTGGTTGCCCTCTTCTGACAATTCTGTACATATCTGGTTGGCTGGCGGGTTAACGTTGTCTCGATATGGGGTCCTTGCAAATGGAATAGACCCTGTGGGTGGGTACCCATGGTGACTGGTACCGAGCCAGACTCTCTGGAGTATTTGTACCATGTTGATCTTGCAACCATTATCATACCTGTTTGGACAACCTTGCCCCTTCATTATGGTTCTCTTTGCCTGGATCCTTTGTTGAAAGAACTTGGCCTTATGTGTTCTTGATTCTTCGGGTAACCATAGGTATTGTCAGGTACAATATTCCGGCAGGCATATTACTTTACAAGTTGTAGCTGTAGGGTAACGACCGTCTGAACCCTTGAATAAAACCGGTGAATAAACCAGTAGCCACCAGAACGGTCTTTACAACTCAGATCTGGGACTTTACTGGAGTAACTCAACCCCGACTCAAGACGGCTGAAAAGCAGCTCAGAGCATGAGACAATGTCAATAAGAAGAAAGTAGCAACTCCCTAAGACGGCCGAAAAACAGCTCAGAGCATAGGGTCATTCCTACGAAGAGAAATTCAACAGCTGCCCGAGACGGCCGAAAAGCAGCTCAGAACATGGGCCAGTTGTTGACAAGAGAAATAAAAGTCGGCATCCACCCCGGACAGCCGGAAACAGCTCAGAACACAGGCATGGTGCCGTCACCAAAGAAAGACGGGCAAGGGTTCATCCGCGTCCCATACAACTCACTATTATGCATACAGGTATGAGCATAATAATTTGAACATACCGGAATAACATAGAGCAATGCTATAGGGCATATACCAGATGGTCAGCTTGTTATTGGTCATCACACTGAAGGGTATAACTGGCGTTCTCTTCTTCTTACATAGCTCATGCAATAGTCAGATCCTTACCGGGCTGGCATCATTGTATGAGTAACCCATATGACCTTGGCAGCATGTCCACCATATCTATGGAAACATGTATAGCTGGCCACTTGATTCCCGAGGCAAGCTTGTGTCCTGACTGATCTTTGCCTTCGGACCAGCTGTTGCGGATCTGACCCTGGGGATGCATTGTCATATGCTGCTAACTTGCATCGGAAGATGTCCATGTGTTGTATCAAGGAAGACACAAGAATACTTGTGTCGTAGGCTTCTCAGGTAGCTTGTAGGGAAAGACTGGGTTGCTTACACCTGAAGCTTTTCTTTATTACATGCGGACTGAGTGCATATATATATACCTTGAGGTTACTGATGTCGGTTACTTGTTGTATGCAACAGGGTATTCGGCTATCCTTCTTACTGAACACTAAGTTCATAGCTCATGCTGGCTTGCTTCCAAGACATAGCAGGTTTCAAATCGTACTCATAGCGGACTCACACCTTGTATATGAATCATACCTTTGGCACGAGATGCACTGTGGATCATGTACACAATTTGCCTTCTTGCTGATGCGATCATTACTACTGTGAAAGTTGCACTGATGTATACTTGATGCTGATAATCAATCCAGCCAGGATATCATTTATATTCAGGCCCGATATTCCCGATATAACACCGTCTGCTGAAAATTTCATATTGCTGAGCTGAGCTTCCAAATGATTGTCTCTTCACTGACTCTTTGGGTTCAGGGTCGGTGAGCAACTTCCTTAAGGGGAAAATAAGGTAACACCAAGGGCCCAAATAAAGAAGCAAAAGAAATGACTAAAACAAAAGCACACAAAGCAGCAAGATCACACACACAAGCAATATCACATTCTACAACTATTCACAGCAATAACATGCATTCCTACGTAAGCACACAAATCTCGCAAGAACTCCGATATTACGGTCTAACATGCTGTGGCGATGTGCACGAAAGTGAATCAATGTGTCGAAGAAAATTGGTGTAAACAAGACTATACCAAATACGAGCTTAACACGGATGGAACCGGTAGCGAGGACGAACTTGGTGATCGGGGGTCGAAACACAGAAGTTATGACCACATCATCATCAAGCGTACAGAAGAAAACCGTACACGTCCAAAGAATAGGTGGCGGAATGAGTTAGTGGTGGAGAGAAAGGCTTGCAGGCATTGCCCTTTTCTGATAGCAAGGATCAGTAAGGGTTGCCGAAGCGGCTAGTAGAATGGCACGATCCGGGAGAGAAACATGTCTATCACCGAAACGATAGGGGTAGCTGAAGAGAATATATTGGTGTGGTACTGGTGCATCAATCTTGCTAGTGATCGACACCCCTAAGCACCTTGGCATCACTCCGCTGGGACGGAGATGACACCACACCAAGGAACAAATATGCAAACTAGAGAGCGCAGGTAGGGAATCGAAACCGATGCCACCTACACTCACCATATCCATCGTTAGTGATAAGATATCCAGTCTATATGCATGCTATGCGCAAACAAATGCAACAACCAAGTGCAACAAACCAACTGGATTCTATACTACCGGTTACTAACGCTCACACCTAGACCGCGCGTCCTATAGCCAGAGCTGGCTCTGATACCAACTTCTGTGGCATCCCGGCTCAGAGAAGATCGGAACGCCCCGTATTCCAGCCCAGGGACAAGTCCTCTAGAATACGGCACAGTTGGCATAGAACAAATCAGCTCTTTATTACAATGGATAGAGTTACAAAGGGTAAATGGATTACATCGGCACGGCGACACTATGCCTGCCTGGGGTAGCTCTATGCTAACAGCAGAGTAACTCTCTCGGCAGCGGAACAGAGACGACGGTGATGGAATCCACTCCGCAGGGACTCTGGCTAGAACGCGTATCCTAGGTCGCAAACTCGGGATCCTCGACAAGCAAGCAATCATGGCATGACCTGCAAACTGGCATGACACGCCAGGTGAGTACTTTGAATGTACTCGCAAGCTCACAGCAAACATCAGCATTAAAGCAAGACAACATCATAGCAAAATAGCGTAAATGCAGTAAGGTGAAGCATATTTAATCCATACTCTGAATAATCTCAGGATCCACTCCAAACCTGTGCCAAATCCCAATTCCCAAGCATGTGGTCATCCGACCACTCATCTCATAGCCATCCCATGGCTAACATATCATATACCTGATTCCGTCTGCACGACAAGTCTGACAAACTTACTCTCTTCCGGGTTGTCTTACAATCCTCGGAATACTCATGATCCATCGAGTACTTCCGATCTTATGACGAGTTCTTCCATTATTAACATCACTACCATGGTTGACCACCTAGTGAGGTCTGGACGGACTGTCCAATACAGTGGACACGGCTATTCGAATAGATTTTACACTCTGCAGAGGTTGCACACTTTACCCACACCATGGAGCACCTGACCTCGTGATCCCATTCGGGTGGACCAGCGTTGCTCAAACGAAACCTGCCTGACCCGTGACTCTCCCATCGTACCACCGGCAATCACACTCCTCCGGAGTCCTGCCCTGGGTGGCCCCTGTGTCACCACGTGACACCTGCCACCGTCGTGGCCAAACTAAACTGTTCCAAAGGAGGACCTGGATCCAAATAACTCAACTGGGCTCACAAGGTTATCGCCGCCTACCGGGCTAGGGTAGCGCGCATGCATAACCTTCCCTGTCGGGCGGTACCGGTGAGAGAGCACGCGATCAAAACAAGTCAAGGCCATCCCATACCGGCAAATGTGGCTGCACGGATAAGTCCAGACAGGTGACTCAAGGTCAACCATGAAATATCTAATCCCCGAATAATATTTCTGTCATGGCTGACACTCCGACAACCAGTATACTTAAGCCACTGCTATTACTCATCTCCACGACTACCGGATGAATTCTAGAATAATCGTAGACAATGATCTCAACATCATAGTATCAACAAGTGGGTAAGCTACTAATCACTAATAATCCGGTATTCAACATGGTAGTCACCTATCCGAGATATAATTCCAACATTGCATAATCCAATTCAGTTCACAAATAACTCATACTTGTTGTTAAAGTAAATAGTTAAACTATGATATTGTAATGCAATGATGCAGATGAGAGTTGTGGCTTGCCTGGGGATGAAGGAACCATCGGGAAGAAGTGCGGAGAGTCCGCGGAAACGATTGCCGGAAATAGTTCTCTCCCGGAGGGGCTGTTTATGGCCAAGGGCAAAATGGTCATTTCCACTATGTAACCAGATAGTGAAAATGACACCAACATGATGGGCTCGACGAGACGAAGACGTGGGCGTTGGATTCACCCGATTCGGAGTTATGGTTGCGGAGTTATGAGGTGATGAAGATCAGGGACTAATCTGTGAAAAGATCCTCACAAATAGGTCCCTGGCGGCTGAAAATAGAAAGCGTCTTCGGCCAGATTACGTTTTCTGAAAACGAAAACGTATTTTCAGACGCAATAGAAACAGAATACGCCTTCTAACTTTGAAAACGTATCCCAGTAAACACCGTCTCCACTTAATGCACCTGGGCCCTGGTTTTGAGCCACTGACGGCTGGGACCCATGCGACAGGGGGGGGGCGTGAGCCACGCTCATCTTCTTCCTCCTGTTCTCCCCACGAGGGAACAGAGGAGAGGCGAGACCAGGCTGGGGCGTGCTGCGACGAAGGAGCCGAGGCCACCGGCGGGCTCGTGGAGGACTCCCGCTTCCGTTCAGAGGGGAAGGGGGCGTCGGGGAGGAGTGGAGGACGCGGGGACGGAGGAGAACCGAGAGGAGACAGAGGCGGCCGGTGATGATGATCTTCCGGCGATGCGGGCACTCCGGCGAGGGGGCAAGGGGGTGGGGCGGCTTCATGGGACGAGGAGGAGCTGGTGGAGAGGTTGGGAGGAGGAGAGGAGGCCTAGGGTTGCCGGACTAGCTCGGACACCGGCGAACACCGAGAACGAATGGCGAACTCCGGCGAGATTGGGCGATTCCGGGGAGCAAATGAGGCGAGGAAGGAGTGGATGAGGAGCGGAAGGAGTCGGGGGGGCTATATATAGGCGCGGGAGGGCTTCGGGAGAGCTCGAGGGAGCTCTAGCTCCATGCCAATGGAGGTATAGAGGACGGACACGTCACGGGGAGCTCGACGGCGACGCGACCGCAGCGATGCAGGGCGAGGTAGCAGAGGGGAAACGACGGCACGAGCACGGGTGAGCTACCAGACATGAAAGTGACGCGAGAGGCAGAGGAAACGGACGAGACCGAGATGTTCCATCGCCAGAGCGCGCTGGCTGGCATGCCAGCCGCGTGGTCACCGCATACACTGGCGCACGCGATGCACCCTGGCATGACAAGTCAAGTCCAGTGTATAGTCCCTCCAAGGCACAGTCTCAGGGAGGTGATGGCTCGGTGAAAATCACTGTGGTTGAATGTGAATGATCAACTGAAGTTTGCTGTAGCAAACTTGTCCACGCAACTGTGCTCAACAGGAAGGTGATAAGGTCAAAAGGAGATATCTGGGAGGTTTAGGGTAGGAAGGACTATGATCCTGTGAAATTTGGAGGGAAATGGACCAATATTTATTGTAGTTGCTTTGCAACTGACCAATCTGGTCCAGAAACTAGATTTTGATGTGCCACTCACATAGAGTAGCAACTTGAGCTGAAATTGGGCATAGGATGATGATTTGGTCATATGAGAGTGCCATAAAAATTTCATGCCATTTGGACAAGCCAAAATGGTACTTCCTTCACAGCTATCCTCTCTGACCAGAATCTTAGGAAAATTATAGGGAATTAATGGGAAGATGAAATGAGTCCAAATTTTGTGGAGATAGGTTATATGGGTGTAAGAATACTTTGGTAAATTCTCAGCAATTATGGAGCAATACAAAATATAGTTGCTTCACAATGTGAAAATCTGACCAGAAACCAAGATTTGATGCTATGCTCACATAGATGATTAGATAAGGTTGAAACTTGGTGGAGAGTCATTATTTAAGAATATGAAGATGCTTGCAAAATTTGAACTTATTTGGATACTCCTAGCTAGCACTTGCTTCACAAAGATTCCAGTTGCCCAGAAACTTTGGAAATTAGCCAAGAGAGATTTAGTATCCAAATAAAGTTGAATTTTGGCATGTGGAAATTATATGGATAGGAAAGAGTGCACAAAAAGTTTGATACCAAGAAAGCAAGTATAAAGGGTACTTGCTTCACAAACTGCCAGCTGGGGCAGAATAAGAAAAGGAATATTTGTGAAATATTTTTGGACATGGCAAGGAAGGATTTAACATATTTGTGGAAGATATGGCCCAAACAAATTATGACAATTATTTGGGAATTTTGGGAATGATGGAAATGTGGGTTGCTTCACAACCCAGAGCAGACAGGGTTATTCCTTTAATAGAAAAAGGAATATTCCCAAGAAAAAGAATATTGTGGTTGGTCCAAGATGGAAATGACATGGTCTTGGGATGGTTTTGAAGTTGGCAAGCCACTCGGGAAGAAAAATGAAGGGTGGTCCCTCCAGGTTGCAAGACTACTAAGCCATAGAAAAGCGAATCCGGACCAAATCAAAAGAAAAAGAAAATTGGCAAAATCCAGGGTGTTACATAAGTGCCGTCTGGACCCTCCTGGTAGTAAGCTCATGTGGTGGCATCTGGCTCCGGGGCTCCATCATCTGTTGAATCATCAAAGTGGGGTATGGGGAAAAGAAGTAACGAAGCAACCGTGAGTACTCATCTGAAGTACTCAGCAAGCAAGGATCTACACTACATATGCAACATTATCAAAGAGGAAAGGTTGTATATATGGACGGGGCTACAGAAATGCTAGAATAGAGAGAAGGCCTAGTCCTATCGAAGACTAGCATCTTCATGATGTCACCATCTTGCAGCAATAGAAGAGAGTAGAATAGCATTTTATTAGCAAGCCTAGAGATCCTTCCTCGACTCCCTGCGAGAAAGCGATCCCGAAGCTTCAATTAAGTAACAAGTATCCAGTTCAAGTAGTAGATCGGGATACACAAAATGAGTGTCCTTTACCGTAGGACCGGCTATCAATAGATTATTCTTCCCTGCAGGGGTGCACTACTATTACCCAACACGCTCGATCACCTCTGGCCGGACACACTTGCTGGGTAATGCCCGTCCTCGGGAGATCGACACGAAGCAGCGCCCTACCTAGGCTCAGCAGATAGGTCAGCACGCCGGACTAACCTATGCACACAGAGGTCTTGGGCCATCGCCCTGGGCACCCTGCGCGTTGCGTGGCTGGCCGGGGTGCAGGCGCGACACTGAACTTGTCAGTGAAGTATCCAGCCCATTCCCAGCGATCAGCCCGCACGGTGAAACATGACGTTTGAAGAGCTTTTGGGAGAAACGTACATCGCAGAGGGCCCCATAACCATTATCCCGCATGGTGGTAGTGCGTAAAGGGCACGACGACCCACTCAGATCAAACACCCAAATCCGATATGCTCATTTAGTAACATGCGGAGACAATCAGAGTTTCTGAAGCTCCGCCACAATATCACACTCGAGTGCCCTTCCGGCACACCCGACATCATAGATCCCCTGCGAGTACCCATCAGGGTCGACCCGCCTATAACAAAGGTCAAAATAACCGTGTGGTCATAACATCAAGGGGGAAACCCCGAGGAATCACCCTCGGTGGATTCCACTCGACGAAATCATCAGGGTGAACATATGAGGCATCACCCTCGAGGTTCACACTGAGGGGTTGCACGACAGAGTCGTATCGGAAGTGGAGAAGGAGGAATCACCCTCGATGACCACGACCGAACAGCTACACTGCGGAGTATTCATCAAGAGTGCGTTACGAGGTATCACCCTCGGCACTTGATAGTAACTATGCAGAGTCGTACAACTAAGGGGGTGAAGTGATGTGTCGGTCTCTGGTCGTCGATCACGTTGATCGAGTCATCGATGATCAAGCAGGGGCAACAAGGGTAAGGTGGTGGGGGTCACTGATGGTTCACTACCAACCTATACTAAGCAGTTTAACATAGGCAGGTAAGGTAACAATAAACAGGTTACAAAAGCAGGCTATGCATCCGAATAGGAGCAAACATTAACAGTAGCAAAATCTAATGCAAGCAGGAGAAATGGAATGGGCGATATCTGGATGCTCAAGGGGGGAGCGCTTGCCTGGTTGCTCTGGCAAGAAAGAGGGGTCGTCAACGGGCTGCTCGTCTGGAGCGTAGTCGTACTCAGCTGCAACGGCGTCGGTCTCGGCGTCTATCGAGAGAGAAGGAGGGGGAGAGAAACAATAAATTCACGGCAAAAATGCAAACAATATGTATGACATGCCTAAATGCTATGCCGAGGTGTTCTACTGCCTAACTAAATGAGTTAGTTAATTTAGGAATTCATTTGGATTTATTTAATTAAAGTTGAGCACTATTCATTTATTGAAATCGGTCTAAAAGTTCCATGTTCATCTAGCTAGGGGCATCTGACAGGAATACGGAGGGCGTATTCAGATTCGTATCGAAATTCTGAGCAACTTTCATATATAAATTATTTTCATCGGAGTTATGGATTATTTTATATGATTTTCTAAAGTTTTAATCATTTTCTGAATTTAATTATTTATTTAAATTCGAATTATCTAGAATAGTAAATGATGATGTCAGCATGACATCACCATGACATCAGTAGGTCAAACCCAGCTGACCAGAGTCAAACCTGACCTACCCACATGTCATTGACTCAGCTAACTAAACAGAGTTAGTTTAATCTAATTAAACTAATTATAAGGTGGGGCCTACTGTCAGTGAGTGTTTAGCAAATTAATTAACTAATTAACTAACTAATCATTTGTTTTAATTCGTTTATTGGGGTAGAGCCCGCATGTCAGCGAGACAGGGGCGCCCAGTCAGCGTTGACCCAAGTCAACGAGTCAACAGGGGCCCGCGGGGGCCCATAGTCAGTGGCACGGGGCGGGACCCACCGGCGCCAGGTCAGCGCGGCGGCCGGAGCAACGCCGGTGACAAAATCCAGCGGCGGAGCGATCGGGAGAGGGTCGGGTTTCGTCCACACCGCGCCATTTCGAGCGCGGTCGGGCTCATTCGAACGGCAAGACGGCGGCGGAGCGATCTGGGGTGACGGCGAGGGCTACGGTGGTCGGTATCATCGACGGCGAGCGACGAGGCGGTCGCCGGAGTTCGGTACTCGTCGGGATCGGAGCTGGGAGGCGCAAAACGAGCAGCGCGAGATGGCTACAGCGTCTACTCGATGGGGCGAATGCAACGGGCTTGGTTGCGAGGCCGTTTGGTCGCTGGATCGACGCCGGCGACGAGCAGTGGCGGAGGCAGGGGCTCGGCCTCGGCAGAGCAGCAGCTAGGGATGGCTAGAGATGGCAGGGAAGGGTGCGTCACGGGCAGGAGCTCACCGGGGGAGCGTGGGGACTGGGCAGTGGGCTCAGGGTGGACCGGTGGCGTAGATCAACGGCGAGGTTGATGCGGTGGCCGAGGCGGAGGCGAGGAAGAATGCGGCTTTGCGAGGGGCTCCCGGGCTCGATCTGGCAGTGTAGTCGAAGCAGAGGACCACGGCGGTGCTGTTGGACGTGTCAGCAAGGCGAACGGTTGGCGGTGTCCACGACTATGGCGAACGGCGGTGAGGGTGGTGCTCGGGCATCCGCCCGAACCAAAACAGAGAGGGGGCGAGGGGGGGGAATGGTGGATAGGGTTCGCCAGGGGGTGCGGGGAGTTGCTCTTATCCTCCCCGGCGAGCGCGGGGCGCTGTCGACCGCGCGGAGGGGGGGTGCCTGGCTGCGCGCGCACCAGGTGCTCGACAGCAGCGCGGTGAGCAGTGCGGGAGGTGGGGGAAGGCGCGGGGTGGGCTGGGCCTGTGCTGTAGAAGGTAGGCCAAAGTGCA
Organism: Thinopyrum elongatum; assembly: GCA_011799875.1. Taxonomy (NCBI): domain Eukaryota; kingdom Viridiplantae; phylum Streptophyta; class Magnoliopsida; order Poales; family Poaceae; genus Thinopyrum; species Thinopyrum elongatum. The sequence goes on from CM022299.1 coordinate 424,040,912, forward strand.
CAGTAGCTTTAGGCCTTTTTCTATTTTCCCTTTTTCTGTTTTCTTTTCTTTTCTGTTTTGTAAATTGTTTGGGCACTAAATGGTTTTTGTAAAATATGAGACCTAGCCCATAAATCACAGTGTAATATACCCTGGCACCAAAAACTAGTTTGGGGCAACTACTATTTCATATTAATTTTGGATTAATAAAAAGGTTATTAAATATTGTTTTTAGCCACTGTTAGAGGAGGTTTGAGTCACTTAATTAATTTATTAAATGTTGGTTACAATTTTAGCATTGTGTCTGGAATATTTGTTATTTAAGGAACATTTTAGTTTCTGATTTGAACAACTTTTATTTTCCACTTTGAATTTAATTGAAGTTTGAACTAGGAGTTGAAATGCAATATGATGCAAATGATGATTAGGCACTGTTAATCTTGCTGACATGGCATTAACTAAGGGTGATCACTGTTGTCCATTACAGGGGGTGTTACAGGAGTCAAGTGAGATCACTTGATCATAGGTCATACTCATTGTTAAGCTCAAATTGGGGTTGCCATTTTTTCATTTAAGCGTCTTGATGTATTCATATCTTGTTGAGTTGCTTTAACTCATGACTTGGAGTAAAGCTCCTCTAAGATGGAATGACATACATTTGGTTGTGGTGTTGATCTTGAGCATGTAATTGAACTTATGTTGGATGCTCAAGGTTAATGTAGTCCATCAAGAGTTGGGAGCATCCTTTGGAGTTGAAGCTCATCTTCCTACATGGGTTAGTCTTGCAAGGAATAGCACTTGTGTATCCAAATTGACAAGAGTGAATTTCATCATATAAATATTGTCAAAGGATATGTTGTATAAGTTCATGCTTCCTTGATTTCAACAACCAAAGGATAGATACTCGGTGATGTAGAGATTGCTCAAGATGTGAGTGCTTTGCAATCTCATAGATTGAGGCTCATGCAAGCACCTACAAGGGTTATATTACATACAAGGGTGCAAATATATCCAAGGCAAATGGTTATCATCATAAGAGAAACATCAAGGATTAGTCACATAGGCTCATGCCATGCATGTATCCAAATGGAATCTCTATTCCAAGTTTGAGGCATCAATGATGTTCAATTCACCTCTCAAATGACAAAATATCTTTTCATCAAGCGGTTTAGTGAAGATATTTGCCAATTGCTTGTCGGTACGAACATGCTTAAGATTTATATATCCTTTAGCAACATGATCATGAATGAAATGATGACGAACTTCAATATGCTTAGTTCAATAATGTTGCACGAGATTTTGAGTAATCTTAATAGCACTCTCATTGTCACAAAGCAATGGAACATGTTTCACATGTGTCCCATAATCATTAAGAGTTTGGGTCATCCAAAGTAATTGAGCACAACATGAACCGACGGCAATGTATTCCGCTTCGGCGGTGGATAATGATACCAAATTTTGCTTCTTGGAGGACCAAGAGACAAGGGATCTACCAAGAAATAGACATGTACCCGAAGTGGACTTTCTATCAACCTTGTCACCGGCATAGTCCGAGTCAAAATAGCCAACAAGATCAAAAGATAACCTCTTAGGGTATAGAATGCCAAAATTTGGTGTATGAATTAAATATCTCACTATCGTTTTCACGGCCTTAAGATGACATTCTTTAGGAGACGCTTAATAACGTGCACACATTCACACACTTAGCATAATATCGGGACAAGAGGCACAAAGATACAATAATGAACCAATCATAGATCGGTAAACCTTTTGGTCAACCGGGTTGCCATCCTTCATCAAGTCAAGATGTCCACTACTAGGCATGGGTGTTTTCATACCTTTGCTTTCTTGCATGTTGAACTTCTTGAAAAGATCCTTGGTATACTTTCTTTGTGAGACAAAGGTACCTTCCTTTGTTTGCTTGATTTGCAAACCAAGAAAAAATTTGAGTTCACTCATCATAGACATCTCAAACTTCTCCAACATTAACCTTCCAAACTTTTCACTAAAATGAGGGTTAGTAGAGCCAAATATGATATCATCCTCATAAATTTGGCACACAAAAAATTCTCCATTAACCCTTTTAGTAAAAAGAGTAGAATCAATTTTCCCAATTTCAAAGCCTTTATACCAAGCTCTAGGAGCTTGTTTAAGACCATAAAGAGCTTTGTGAAGTTTGTAGACATGATTAGGTTTCTTGGGATTAACAAAGCCGGGAGGTTGTTTAACATAAACGTCCTCCTCAATTTCACCGTTTAGAAAAAGCACTTTTAATGTCCATTTGGTATAAAGTGATATCATGGTGATTGGCATAAGCAAGTAAAATGCGAATGGACTCAAGTCTAGCAACGGGGGCATATGTCTCAACATAATACATACCTTCGACTTGAGTGTAGCCTTGAGCGATGAGACGGACCTTGTTGCGTACAACTTGTCCATCCTCATCTTGCTTATTCCGAAACACCCAGTTGGTTCCAATGATATTTTGATCATCGTTGGGCTTTTTAACCAATGTCCATACTTGATTCCTGTCGAAGTTGTGTAGCTCTTCGTGCATAGCATTTATCCAATCCGGATCCTCGAGGGCTTCTTCTACCTTCATAGGTTCAACACTAGAAATGAATGAGTAGTGTTCACATAAGTTAGCCAAACGATTTTTAAAGCGAGTGATTCTCCCGGTTTGGATGTCATTGAAGATTTGTTCGACGGGATGATCTCTTGAGACTCTTGCTCTAACTCATGAGAGCTTTTTCTTGGGTTGTGGTGGAACATCCTCATCATCATCATCTTCTTCTTCTTCGTTGTTGGTGGCATTGTCATTCGCTTGTGGAGGTGGAGAAGGAGGTCGGGGTGGTTCATCTTGTTGTACTTCCTCATTTCCTTCGTCTTGACATATTCCACTTGTTGATGCCTCCAAGTCAACTTGTGGTTCACCTTGATGTGAAGTTGAGGCTTCCACTTGAATTGACGATGTACTCTCCTTCACCTCCGTTGGCCAAAATTTTCCAATAGACAAATCTAGAATTGCTTCTGAGGCATCTTTGTCTCCTACATCAATTGGCAATTGCTCTACTTGCGAGCCATTAGATTCATCAAACTTCACATCTACCGTCTCTTCAACCTTTCGGGTGAAATTGTTGTAGACACGGTAAGTGTGAGAGTTTGAGCCATAACCGAGTAGGAAACCTTCATGAGATCTAGGAGCAAATTTCTAACGATAATGCTTATCAATAATGTAGCACTTTGAGCCAAATACTCGAAAGTATCCAACTTGGGGTTTGTTAGCGGTGAGTAGCTCATAAGCCGTTTTACCGAGAAGCTTGTGAAGATATAGTCGATTTGTAGCATGACAAGTTGTCTCAACCGCTTCCGCCCAAAAGTGTCTTGGCGTTTTGTATTCATCAAGCATCGTTCTTGCCATCTCGATAAGTATCCGGTTCTTCCTCTCAACAACTCCATTTTGTTGAGGCGTGTACGTAACTGAGAACTCATGTGAAATCCCTTCTTCATCAAGAAAGGTGTCCACATTTGCGTTCTTGAACATCGTTCTGTTATCACTGCGAACCTTCTTGATCTTCACTTCAAATTGGTTTTGGGCCTTCTTGGCGAAGTTCTTGAAGATCTTTTGGACCTGCGATTTGTCATCAAGAAAGAACACCCACGTAAATCTTGAAAAATCATCAACAATGACCAAACCGAAAAAGTTACCAGCAAGGCTCTTATAAGCATTGGGACCGAAGAGATCCATGTGTAGTAGCTCAAGTGGTCTTCTCGTGGTCATGATGTTCTTCACGAGATGACTTCCTCCAACTTGTTTTCCTGCTTGACAAGCACTACAAAGTCTATCCTTGTCAAATATAACATCTTCAACACCAAATCACCTTTAATAAGCTTATCAAAGATTTCGCATGCCCACATGACCTAACCTTCTAGGCCATAACCATCCTTTAGAAGATTTAGCAATTAAACAAGTACGAGGTTGGGCTCTTTTTGTGAGATCAACTATGTATAGATCACCTCTACGAATACCGGTAAAGACCATATTATGATTATCTCTACGAAACACTTGGCAATCTACTCCGGTAAATAGAACATTGAAACCAAAGTCGGCTAGTCTAGATACAGAAAGAAGATTGTAACCAAGAGATTCGACGAGCATAACATTTTGAATGGAGCTATCATTGGATATGGCCACCTTACCAAGGCCAAGTACCTTACCCTTGGAGTTGTCTCCAAAAGTGACATACTTGCGTGGACCATCATTTTTGGCAAGCGCACGGAACATGTCTTTATCTCCGGTCATGTGATCGGTACATCCACTATCAAGAATCCACTATTTTCCTCCGGCCATGTAGCCACAAAAGTTGGCCATGAGACTAAGATTTATCATAGTCTCCTCATAGTTAATATCACTTTCTTCATCTTCATCATAATAGCCATGCTCAATGTCATCATCATCATGTGTGTGATCATCACCTAGAGCAAGTGATTCATTAGATTTATGATCATGACAATGTTCAAGTTTATGAATTCTAATTGTCTCCGAGATGATGCTACTAATGATTCCAACATCACCCTTGGCACGCATAAGATCACGGAGCTCAAATAGACATTCATCAAACTTGGGATCACTAGGCTTCATTTTATGGAAAGCAATGGATTTATGAAGAATCTCATCTAGATTTTTCAAGGAATAATTTGGAAAGCGTTCCTCAAGATAATTCCATATAGTACATGCGCATTCAAAGGTTGGCAAGAAAACAAGCAAGTTTCTAGGCAATCCTCTAGTGATAAGATCAATAGTCCAAACATTGCGAACCATGTCAAGATACTGCTACTTCTTGAGCTTGCGTTGGTTTTTCCCTTGAAGAGGAAAGGGTGATGTAGCAAAGTAGAGATAAGTATTTCCCTCAGTTAGAGAACCAAGGTATCAATCCAGTAGGAGACAACGCACAAATCACCTAGAACCTGCACAAACAATCAAACAACTTGCACCCAACGCGATAAAGGGGTTGTCAATCCCTTCACGGTTACTTGCAAAAGTGAGATCTGATAGAGATAGGTAAAACTAAACAAAAGATAAAGTAAGTATTTTTGGGTTTTTTCGTTTATAGATCTAAAAATAAAAGATTGCAAAATAGTAGATCGGAAAGTAATATGATGGAAAATAGACCCGGGGGCCATAGGTTTCACTAGAGGCTTCTCTCAAGATAGCAAATAATACGGTGGGTGAACAAATTACTGTTGCGCAATTGATAGAAAATCGCAAAGTTATGACGATATCCAAGGCAATGATTATGAAATATAGGCATCACGTCCGTGTCAAGTAGACCAAAACGATTCTGCATCTACTACTATTACTCCACACATCGACCGACTCCTGCCTGCATCTAGAGTATTAAGTTCATGAAGAACAGAGTAACGCATTAAGTAAGATGACATGATGTAGAGGAATAAACTCAAGCAATATGATGTAAACCCCATCTTTTTATCCTTGATGGCAACAATACAATATGTGCCTTGCTGCCCCTACTGTCACTGGGAAAGGACACCGCAAGATTGAACCCAAAGCTAAGCACTTCTCCCATTGCAAGAAAAACCAATCTAGTTGGCCAAACCAAACCGATAATTCGAAGAGAATTACCAAGATATCAAATCATGCATATAAGAATTCAGAGAAGATTCAAATAATATTCATAGATAAGCTGATCATAAATCCACAATTCATCGGATCTCGACAAACACACCGCAAAAGAATATTACATCGGATAGATCTCCAAGAACAACGAGGAGAACATGGTATTGATAATCAAAGAGAGAGAAGAAGCCATCTAGCTACTAGCTATGGACCCGTAGGTCTGAGGTAAACTATCACGCTTCATCGGAAGGGCAATAGAGTTGATGTAGAAGCCCTCCGTGATCGAATCCCCCTCTGGCAGGGTGCCGAAAAAGGTCCCTAGATGGGATCTCACGGGTACAGAAGGTTGCGGCGGTGGAAAAGTCTTTTCGTGGATGCTTCTGGTGGTTTGGGAACATATGTGAATATATAGGCAAAAGAATTAGGTCAGGGGAGTCACGGGGGGCCCACGAGGCAGGGGGGCGCGCCCTACCCCCCTGGGCGCGCCCTCCACTCTTGTGGCCGCCTCGTGGCTCCTCCGACTTCATCTCCAAGTCTCCTGGGTGTCTTCTGGTCCAAGAAAAATCATCACGAAGGTTTTATTCCGTTTGGACTCCGTTTGGTATTCCTTTTCCACGAAGCTAAAAAACAAGGAAAAAATAGAAACTGGCACTGGGCTCTAGGTTAATAGGTTAGTCCCAAAAATAATATAAAATAGCATATTAATGCATATAAAACATCCAAAACAGATAATATAATAGCATGGAACAATCAAAATTATAGATACGTTGGAGACGTATCAGATACTCATCGGGGGTAGGATGGACAGGATCAATGTGAGGCACATAAGGGCTAAAAATATACTTGTTCAAATTATATTCATTGAAAATCTCAAGCATCTCATTTTTCCATGAACCATAAAACTCCCCATCAAGAATAGGCACTCTATGTCTAATACTCCTGAATGTAGACTCATCCATCTTCCTCCAATGGTGATTAAACCGAAGCAATGGAAACCAATGCTCTGATACCAATTGAAAGGATAGAGAAGAGGAGTCTAGAGGGGGTGATTAAGACCCTTAACAAGTAAAAGTGGCAGTTTTTAATTTCTTCAAGTTAAGGTTGAGTTTATCACAATTTAAAGGCACACAATACATTCAACACAAGCATAGCAAGAGTATGAGCAGTGGAAAGAGTAAATCATGCAGGTGCAAGAATGTAAAGGGATGGGATTGGAGTGTGCAAACGCCATGGAGACGCGGAGAATTTTTGGCGTGGTTCTGATAGGTGGTGCTATTGTACATCCACGTTGATGGAGACTTCAACCCATGAAGGGTAACATTTGCGCGAGTCCATGGAGGGCTCCACCCATGAAGGGTCCATGAAGAAGCAACCTTGTCTATCCCACCATGGCCATCGCCCACGAAGGACTTGCCTCACTCGGGTAGATCTTCACGAAGGAGGCGATCTCCTTGCCCTTACAAACTTCTTGGTTCAACTCCACATCATGTCGGAGGCTCCCAAGCGACACCTAACCAATCTAGGAGACATCACTCTCCAAAAGGTAATAAACGATGTGTTGATGATGAACTCCTTGCTCTTGTGCTTCAAATGATAGTCCCGCCAACACTCAACTCTCTCTCACAGATTTGGCTATGGTGGAAGAAGGATTTGAGTGGAAAGCAACTTGGGGAAGGCTAGAAATCAAGGTTCAAATCGTAGGAATGGAATCTCTTGATCTCAACACATGAGTAGGTGGTTCTCTCTCAGAAAATGAATGGTGGAAGTGTAGGCACGTTTTGATGGCCCTCTCACAAATGGAGAAGGGGGTGGAGGGGTATATATAGCCTCCACACAAAATCCAACCGTTACACACTTTTGACTCATCTCGGTGGCACCGATTAGTTAAACTCGATGGCATTGATCTGTTCAAAAAATATGAACGTTAGGAATCTCAGTGGGACCCACTGGAACAACTCGGTGGGACCGATGTGCTTGGGCTTAGGGTAAACCTCATCTCGGTGGCACTGATTGCATCAACTCTGTGAAATCAAAGTGAAGTAATAAGGCAACAGAGAGTTGGCATGCCATCTCGGTGAGACCGATTGCAATTCTCGGTGAGACTGAAATAATTGCAACAAGTTACAGAGAGTTGGTGAGGCCATCTCGGTGAGACCGAGATCCGTATCAATGTGACTGAATCATTAGGGTTTCTGGCAGTGGCTATGTCAAATGAACTCGGTGGCTCCGGATAGAAAGAATCAGTGGGGCCGAGTTTGGAATTAGGGTTTGGACATATTTGGATGGAGAAAGTGGCTGAGGGTTTTGGAGCAATATCACTAAGCACTTTGAGCAAGTAGACCATTAAGCAACACCTCATCCCCTTTTAATAGTATTGGCTTTCCTATGGACTCAATGTGATCTTGGATCACTAAAATAGAAATGAAGAGTCTTGAGGTTTTGCCAATCTTTATCCTTAGAATTTTGAAGGGGTTCCACATCCTCTTGTCCTTGCCACTCCACTGTTGGACTTAGCTGAAATGCACTGGATAAAACTATTAGTCCAACAACCAATATGTTGACATTAATTACCAAAATCACCCAGGGAGCACTTGTGCTTTCAGTCCCTCAATCTTTTCTTTAATAGGTGGGTGATATTTAAACCACTTCTCCTTAGGGAGATCAACATGAGCAGCAAATGATTCAAAAAAGGAAGATACTATCTCAGAGTCAAGTCCATATTTAGTGCTAAACTTATGAAAAGCATCGGTATCCATAAAAGATTTAACACAATTAAACTTAAGTATTATACCTGACTCTTTACCTTTGTCGAGTTCCCAATCTTGAGAATTGCATTTAATTCTCTTCAGAAGATCCCATCTAAATTCAATAGTTTTCTTCATAAAGGAACCAATTGAAGAAGAGTCGAGCATGGTTCGGTCATCATGAGAAAGCCGAGCATAAATTTTTTGTAAGATAATTCCTTTTGAGAGCTCATGATTGGGGCATGTGTACATCATGTACTTAAGCCTCCCCCAAGATTGAAGGATGCTTTCTCCTTCACGGGGACAAAAATGATATATATAATTCCGATCATGATGAACGAGATGCATAGGATAAAACTTCTGATGAAATTCCAATATCATCACATAGCCTATACCATGTCAATGTCTTTTCCCCCAAAGATAAAGGGAACACCTTCTTCTTAACTCCATCTTCGGATAAACCTGCAAGCTTAAATAATCCATGAACTTCATCCACATAGATTAGGGGCATATCGGGATGTATTGTTCTATCTCATGCATAAGGATTAGCTCACAGTTTCTCTATCATACCCGAAGGAATCTCAAAATAAATATTTTCAGTAGGTGTAGTAGATTGAGGATAAACTCTTTGTGCTTCCGGTTGAGGTGTAGATACCCCGAACAAACCCCTCAAAGGATTATTTTCCATAGTAACAAGTGACAATAAATTTCAGCATGTAATATAAATGTTTCCTTACCAAATTCCACTTACCAAAGGCGCTTCACTCCCGGGAAACAACGCCAGAAAAGAGTCTTTATGACCCACAAGTATAGGGGATCAATCATAGTCCTTTCGATAAATAAGAGTGGCAAACCCAACGAGGAGCAGAAGGAAATGACAAGCGGTTTTCAGCAAGGTATTTTCTGCAAGCACTGAAATTATCGGTAACAAGTAGTTTGATAGCAAGATAATTTTAACGGACAATAATTAGTAATGGTAACAAAAGTGCAGCAAGGTAGCCCAATCCATTTTGTAGCAAAGGACAGGCTGTAACGGTCTCTTATAATATACAAAGCGTTCTTGAGGACACATGGGAATTTCATCTAGTCACTTTCATCATGTTTGTTTGATTCATGTTCGTTACTTTGATAATTTGATATGTGGGTGGACCAGTGCTTGGGTGTTGTTCTTACTTGAGAAAGCCTCCCACTTACGGTTAACCCCTCTCGCAAGCATCCGCAACTATGAAAGAAGAATTAAGATAAATCTAACCATAGCATGGTTGAAGACGAGCTCAAAGGCGGCGTCACGGGGCGTCCGACGATGTGATCTTCGACGTGAGGGAGTGGTGCTCGACGGTGGAACAATGGAACATGATCACGCGGAGAGGGATGGCCAGTGGCCGCGGGAACAATGAGGGGCGGCGACGGTGGCGCTCGTTTGTGGGGAAGGGAGCGAGACAAAGGAGAGGAACGAGGGCGAGAGTGAGAGGGTCGGGCATGGGAACGTGCTGGCACCGCTAGGTGACATCTAGGCTAGCAGGCAGGCTGGAGGTGGCGCGGAGCGTGCTCGCGCGTGTCGGCCACACACCCTCCTGCCCACTGGTAGGACGTGGAAGACGATAGGGAGGCCCAGGTGGGCTGGGCCAAAACAGTAGCATGCCAACAATGCCAGGTAAGTTGCTTTTCCTATTTCCTTTTTATTTTTTCTATTTTTTGCAGTCTATTTTGATTTAGTTTTCAAACCAAATCATTTTATAAAAATCTGAAACTTTGTGTCGGCACTAAATGAATTATTACAGAGGCCCTCACCAACTTTCAACATTATTGGAGCTACAAAAATATTTGTAGGATTTTAAAGCTCCAATTCAAATACTTATTGGAATACTTCAAAAATCCAGAATGTCCTAAAAATATGTGCATCATTTTTGGCAGAGGTTTTCACCTCTATGAAAAATCATGAACTTTTCTAAAGGGCATTTTGGGTTCATTGAAAAGATTTTATATGAACCTATTTGAATTTCATTTGGTGTTAGTGTTTATTAGTCCCCATTTCAAATTCAATTGAATTTAATCATGATGCATGGATGAATATGCAATGACGAGCAAAGGCTAATGCTAGGGCTGTGACATTGATAGAAAGATAATTTGTAACGGGCAATAAGTAGCAATGATAACAAAAGTGCAGCAAGGTAGCCCAATCCTTTTTGTAGCAAAGGACAGGCCAGAACGGTCTCTTATACGAAGCAAAGTGTTCTTGAGGACACACAGGAATTTCATCTAGTCACTTTCATCATGTTTGTTTGATTCTCGTTCGTTACTTTAATTCGATATGTGGGTGGACCAGTGCTTGGGTGTTGTTCTTACTTGAACAAGCCTCCCACTTATGATTAACCCTCTCGCAAGCATCCGCAACTACAAAAGAAGAATTAAGATAAATCTAACCATAGCATGAAACATATGGATCCAAATCAGCCCCTTACGGAATAGCGCTCAAACTAGGGTTTAAGCTTCTGTCACTCTAGCAACCCATCATCTAATTACTACTCCACAATGCTTTCCCTTAGGCCCAAGGATGGTGAAGTTTCATGTAGTCGACGTTCACGTAACACCACTAAGGGAAACAACAACATACATATCATCAACATATACAAGAGATGAAGTAGGGTTTGAGATGAGATGGTGCTGGTGAAGGTGTTGATGAAGATTGGTCCTCCCATGATGAGAGGGTTGTTGGTGATGACGATGGCTTCGATGTCCCCCTCCCGGAGGGAAGTATCTCTGGCGGAATCGCTCCACCAATGAGCAAAAGTTCTCCTGCCCAAGTTCCGCCTCGAGACGGCGGCGCTCCGTCCCGAAAGTCCTCTACTTTTTTTTCTAGGGCAAATGGGCTTATATACCAGAAGATGGGCATCATAGGCTGGCCAGGGGCCCCACGAGCCACCAGGGCGCGCCCTGGTGCCTCGTGGGCACCTGGGTGGCCCCCTCTGGTATTTCTATTCACCAATCATTTTTATTTATTCCAAAATAATTCTCTGTGAAATTTCAGCTCATTTGGAGATGTGTAGAATAGGTATCTCTGACATGGCTTTTTCAGGTCCAGAATTCCAGCTGCCTGCAATCTCCCTCTTCATATAAATCTTGCGAATTAAGAGAGAAAAGGCATTAGAATTGCTCCACAAAGTATTATATTGATCAAAAACATTATAAAGAACAGTAGAAGACATGATGCAAAATGGGCGTATCAGTGAGCATCATGAAATTGGTGATGAAGAAGGGTTGGTGACGATGATGATGACGAATCCCCCTCTCCGGAGCCCCGAACGGACTCCAGATCTGGCCTCTCGAAGAAGAACAGGAGGTGGCAGCAGCTCCATATAGTAAAACGTGATGAAACTTCTTCTCCTATTTTTGCCTCGGGGAAAAGTAATTTATAGGCTTGAGATTAGGGTCAGCGGAGCCCCATGGGCCGCACAAGGCAACCTGGCGCGCCTGGGGGTGGCTGCGCCCTATTGCCTTGTGGGCAACAGGGGGTCTCCTCTGGTGGGTTCTGGCTCCAGTATTTTTCATATATTCCATAAAAAATCTCTAGAAAGTTTTGTCCAATTCCGAGAACTTTATTTCTGCACAAAAAACAACACCATGGTAGTTCTACTGAAAACAGCGCCAGTCCAGGTTAGTTTCATTCAAATCATGCAAATTACAATCTAAAACAAGAGCAAAAGTGTTTAGAAAAGTAGATATGACGGAGACATATCACCCAAGGGGCGCGCCCTACGAGCTTGTCGCTCGCTCGTGACTCTTCTGATCTTCTCCCGAACCTTCGTGGGTCCCTTCTGATTCAGAAAAAATTAATCCAAAGATTTTTCTCCGTTTGGACTTCGTTTGATAATGATTTTCTGAAAAGCCAAAAACAAGCAAAAAACAACAACTGGCACTGGGCACTAGGTTAATAGGTTAGTCCCAAAAAATGATATAAAATTGCATATAAAACATCCAAGATTGATACTATAATAGCATGAAACAATTAAAAATTATAGATACGCTGGAGACGTATCACCGCCTAGGAGTCTCCAACCTCCAAGAGTAACAAGATCAAGGGGAATATGCTCAAGACTTGCTCAAATCACAAATTGTTTTGGTCAAAAAAGAGGAGTGGATCTATCAATGGGTGAAATCTCTCTCAAGAACCCTTGCAAATCTCTTCGGAGTCTAAGATTTGGTGTAAGAGAAGTGAGAGGGCGCCTTTTGAGTGTTCTATGGACTGTTTCAAACTATTGGTCAACCCCTCCATAAAATGGTGGAGGTGTATATATCCAAAGAACTAGCCATTGGAAGCATTTTTATGCATGGGCCAGATGTCCTAGCCTAGCCAGACAGTCCGATCACTGCAGTAACGTGAAGAGAAGGCTACAGAACAGAGCAAGGCACGACATCAACCGGACGTCTGACATGTAGCACAGGCAGTCTAGCGGAATGCCATACATCTGATAGCAGCTTAGAAAGTCTGGCTTGGTGTTTGACATTTTGTTGTTTTGAGACCCTCAAGTCAGACGCGGCGGGAAAGTCAGACAGTCCGGGCCCCAGACGAGCCAGTAGCCCAAATAGTCCAGCTATAAGCCCGTACTAAGGCCCCTCCCCTAACTAACTATCCGAACCAACGGGCGTAAGACCCAGACACCTGGCTAGCAGCCTGGATAGTGTTTACTCAAAAAATAAAAGAAGCCTAGATAATCTTTACTAAAAAAGCAACATTTACCAAATTGGGGAATTTGGCCAAATAGAAGTTGGAACTAGGTAGGATTATTTGGCTTTGGACTTTTGTGAATGATATGAGTGGAATTGTGTATAGGTGATGCTGACTTGGGCAAATCCATCATGTACCCTTTGACCTCTTCTTAATTATGTCAAATCCCTAGAACTTAGGATATAAACGGAAAGCTTCACTTCTTGTCATTATTGCACCATTCTTGAGTCATATCCATTTGGGGGGGTCTATGATCCACACCAATTTCCACGGGGACTAAAGCCTATATACTCACTTAGAAAATGTAATTTGTCCCCTATATGCAGTGGTGAATCCAAGATGAAAATGGAGGGTGGGCTCGAAGTTAACGACGAGAAAACTAAATGTCATTTTAAAGAAAAATCATTATCTCATATTTTTTCAGAACAACCTTAATTAATCCTATATTACTACAGGAACCATGTACTATTTGCATGATTTGTTTTCTGTATTGTTGCAAAATATTATGTTTCGAACAAAATTTTGGATCTGTATAGCTAAATAGCCACCTCCTAGTCCATTCGTTCGAATAAGCTAAAAAATTCCCAGATTACTATTGAAAACATATTATTATTTGATGGATATTTTTTAGATTTTTAAAAATACCAAATCTTGAACCTTTTTAGCAAAATAGCCACCATCTCCTATTTTGTCCAAATAAGCTCAAAATATGCTTCTCTTCACATTTGTAAATCCACAAATAAGTTGTGTTAGATATCAATCAACAGTTCATGAGAGTATTTATGCTACCGGTGTCGGTGTCAAAACTGGCAGACCCAGGTAGGGGGTCCCGAGCTGTGGATCTTGGATCGAGGGTAACAGGGATGAAGGAGATGATGTTTGCCCAGGTTCGGGCCCTCTTGATGGAGGTAAAACCCTACGTCTGCTCTTGTTTATATCAAGGGAGATGTATCAAGTACATAGTTGATCTACCTCAAGATCGTAATGTGTGGTCTAACTCTAGGGCTAGGTGAATGATTTTGTGTTGATGTCCCCTCTATGAGCTAAACCCTACGGCTTATTTACACGCCACGAAGGGTATCTAGGGTTACAAGGTCGGTAGCTATGAGCTAGGCGGTGGCAAAGATCTTGGAGTATACGCCAAGTCTTCGAGGGAGGTAGTCTCGACCATGCCTCCTACATACGGCTTTCGGAGTCCATCTTGATCATAAATGGTGGCTTGCCGGCCCAACCCCAGGAGAATGGGCCGGCTGGGTTAGTACCCCCTTATCCAGGACACCGTCAGTAGCCCCCAAATTAGTCTTCTATGCCGAGGATGATCCTTCTGGTAAAAAACCTCAGACCCGAAGTACTTGGCTCGGCAGACGAGTTCCTCCTTGCAATTCTTGAACCACTCCTTCAAAGGAGCGATGTCAGTCGAAGCCCGATCGAGCCTATTCCTTTTACCTGAAGAGGCTAGAAAACTTAGCCTTGAAGGCCAAACACCTCGGTATGAACAGTTCCATGTAGTCTGACAACTTTATCGAAATGACCCACCACACGACAGGTCGAGCAGTTACTCCTACCCTCAAATCACGGCCCGAGGCAGAAAATTTACTGGCACGTCCCTTCGAAGCAGAGATCATGCCCGTTTTATCAAGGATATCATCAAGATTTTGTTTCCCCCATATGCTCAACGGCATCTTTGATGGGAGTGGCGAGTTTATCGGCCCAGCAAGGGGGACTCTTGGCCTTTCACAGGCCTATAAGAGCAAAGGGGAGGATAGCGCAATTGACCACACTCCCATTCTCCCCATCTTGCTGCTTCGTCTAGCTCTAGTGCCCAGATCTGTTCCCGCACCTTTTTCCCCAGCGAGTCCATCCTTCTCCGCCAGCTATGGCCGAGACCCTCCAAGGACACTGTGGTGGCTCCATCGTGACCGATGAGACCATCTAGGAGCTGCGCAACGTGGGGTATTTGTCAAACATCATTGCCGCCCGCGCCCCTGCCGCTGGCCAGCAAGTGCCCGCTCCTGATGATGGGGAACGGGTGGTCTTTGTCCCCCACCTCATCAAAGGGTAGGGGTTCCCGCTGCACCCCTTTGTGTGCAGGATCATGTACTACTACGGGCTTGACTTTCACCACCTGGCTCCGAACTCCATCCTCCATCTCGCCGCTTTTATCATGGTCTGCGAGGCCTTCCTCCGCTGCGAGCCACACTTCGGCCTATGGCTGAAGATCTTCGGAATCAAGCCGAAGTCCAATGGCTCCGACCTCGCGGAGTGCGGAGGAGCCATGATCAGCAAGAACCATGGGGCCGAATGGTTCAAGGGCACCTTGATACATCTCCAACATATCTATAATTTTTTATTGTTCCATGATATTATATTATCAATCTTGGATGTTTTATATGCATTATTATGCTATTTTATATCATTTTTTGGGACTAACCTATTAACCTAGTGCCCAGTACCATTTGGTGTTTTTCCTTGTTTTTGTCTTTATAGAAAATCAATACCAAACAGAACGAAACTTTTTGACGATTTTTCTTGGACCACAAGACACCCTGGAAGCTTCGGGAGGAGGCCAGAAGAGCCACGGTATGGCCACAAGCTCGGAGGTCGCGCCCTAGGTGGGGGCACCCCCCAAGCTTGTGGGCCCCCCGTGGAACTTCCAACCCTAATTTTCTTCTATAAATACCAAAATATTCCTCGTAGACCAAAGGGCGCACCAAAAATACTTTTCCGCTGCCGCAAGTTTCTGTCTTCGTGAGATCCCATCTGGAGACCTTTTCCGGTACTCTGCCAGAGGGGGATTCGACCACGAAGAGCTTCTACATCAACCTTGCTTCCCTTCCGATGATGTGTGAGTAGTAAATCACAGACCTATGAGTCCATAGCTAGTAGCTAGATGGCTTCTTCTCTCTCTTTGATCTTCAATACAATGTTCTTCTCAATGTTCTTGGAGATCTATTTGATATAATCTTCTTTTGTGGTGCGTTTGTTGAGATCCGACAAATTATGGGTTTATGATCAGATTATCTATGAATATTATTTGAGTCTTCTCTTAACTCTTTTATGCAAGATTTATAAAGCTTTGTATTTCTATCTGAACTATTGATTTGGTTTGGCCAACTAGATTGATTTTTCTTGCAATGGGAGAGGTGCTTTGTAATGGGTTCAATCTTGCGGTGCTCATTCCCAGTGACAGAAAGTGAAATGACACGTATTTGTATTGTTGCCATTAAGGATAAAAATATGGGGTTTGCTCATATTGATTGGATATAACCCTCTACATCATGTCATCTTGCTTAAGGCGTTACTCTGTTCTTGTTAACTTAATACAGTAGATGCATGCTGGATAGCGGTCGATGTGTGGAGTAATAGTAGTAGATACAGGCAGGAGTCGTCTACTTGTCACGGACGTGATGCCTATGTACATGATCATTGCCTTAGATATCGTCATAACTATGTGCTTTTCTATCAATTGCTCAACAGTAATTTGTTTACCCACCATATGCTTTCTTTCAAGAGAGAAGCCTTTAGTGAAAACTATGGCCCCCGGGTCTATCTTTTATCATATTATTTTCAGATCTATAAAATCAAAAACACAAAAACACCTTACTGCAATTTATTTACTTCTATTTTATTTAGCATTTTTACTTATCTTTTGTATCTATCACTATCAGATCTCATCCTTCAAGTAACTGTGAAGGGATTGACAACCTCTTTATCGTGTTGGGTGCAAGTATTTGTTTCTTTGTGTAGGTGCAATTATTGAAGACTTGTGTGTTCCTCCTATTGGATTGATACCTTCGTTCTCAACTGAGGGAAATACTTATCTCTACTTTGCTGCATCTCCCTTTCCTCTTCAAGTGAAAAACCAACACAAGCTCAAGAAGTAGCACACCTTCATCAAAACAGTGAAGGAATGGCATCAGGAGTGGTTCTACATCACTGAACCGCTTGCCCCTGGCCTGACCGGAGTCCCAGCATTCTTGGTTGGGCCTCCCAAGAAGCTCAAGTCCTAGAAGGAAAAGGGCGTCGCCTGGGGGAACCAGAAGGAGGTGGAGACCTTGGTAAACAGGGTCAAATGGTGGTCCACCATGGGGAAGGTCGAGCTTGCGAACATCATCATCGTCATGCTCAATCGCCGCATGCTTCCTCTCCAACTTCAGGCCACCCTGATGTCACTACTAGGGAAAACCCTAGCAGTAGCGCGGGTATTAGGTATATCAGTAGCACGGGCTCCCGCGCTACTGATACGGCACTACAGCTAACCTCTAGCAGTAGCGCTTGTTGGCCCGCGCTACTGCTATGCATGCGTAGCAGTAGCATGCGTCGCAGCAGCGCGCTACTGCTAATAGCTGCAGCGCTTTATATTAAGCCGCACTACTGGTAAGGGCGCGCTGCTGCTAACTTTACTCCCCTCGCTACTGTTAATTTTATTAGTTTCTGATTTTTTTCTGCATATTTGTTTTGTATTTGAACAAGATTTATACAATAATCTTTAGCACATACAAATGTCATCATCATACACATACAAATGTAATCATAGCATATACATACAAATAGTCTCATCAAATCATGTCATCATCATAATCATCATCCAACACAAAGTCGTCTCTCGTCATCATCTCGAAAATAGCGATGCAAGTCTCGAATACTTGCAACTACATCGTCATACATCTAAACAATGATATACGCGAGAAGAGCTATCACTATGAGTGAGAGCGGAACTATGCAGTACATGAGGCGACGGTTATGAGTCCTCTCTCGCGCTAGCGTGAACCTCAAGTAACTAGCTTCTGCTTCTTGTCTGCTTTTGAAGCCTTTATGGTTGCGCCCGAGACCCCCTCCACTTGTGCCTGACACTCAGGCCACTCGTCGTACACTCCTGAAACCTTCCCTTTGTACACGACATAGCACTTCTTCTTCGCCATCAAGAATCTAGGTACCTGTTAGAGACGCATCTTCATCAAGAGAATGTACAATAATATATGCAACAAAATATACTTGAGAAACACGAAAAAGAAAGGGTTGGCAACTAGATGCAACATATAGTAAACATACAAATAATGAACGCAGTTTCATCGTACGCAAACTAATTAACTAGAGGTACACAGGTCATTGTACCCAAACTAACAAAGTAACATTACGCAAGTTCGGCAGGGACCGTGGAAATCACAAAGTTTCATCACTACAGAAACTATACAAGTTCAAGCGACACATATCATCATCATCGACATCGTAAATCACTAGAAGTTCCATCCTTCCATATCATCGAGGATGGACCCTAGCTTCTTGAACGGCGTGAGGTCCTGATGTTGCATGCCTATGCGAGTTCAGACGTCAGCTTGCGATATAGGGACGTGGTGGAACATCCCCTTCTCGTCGATGACTTCTTTCATGATGATCGTCACAATTTCCCTCTGGATGCGAAAGAAGTCATCTCTAAGTTTATAATCCGCTTCTCCATGAGATTCAACCCACTCGCGGATATGATCATCGTTTCTGCTTGTCATGCGAAGCTTTTGGTGATCCATTTTGAACTCCATCATGAGATGGAGGAGGTAGAATCCATCGTTCTTGCTTGGTTTTGGGACAAGGATGCAGCAGAAGTTAGTTTTATGCGAGTAACCCGTCTTCTTGTGCCTTTGTTTCCTGATCTGCAGGTGGCCACCCCTCAAGCTGAAGCCTTGGAGAGCATCATCTAGAATATTCATTATGTATGTGTAGTCCTTCTTCTCGTAGTTTCTGGTAGGGTCGAAATACACGGCGTGGGAGACTCGCAGGTAAATAATGATAAGGACGGCGCGCCCGTTGCTGCAGGGAAAAAACACCTCAAATTATTCTCCATATGAGCGAGAAGGAATGATTGAAATGTACGAAAGCGTTGTCCGGCACTGACTTACTTTGGATGATAAGGCAGGAGGACAATTTCCTGGTCCTTATTCTGTACCATGAAGTTTTTGAGGTACTCCCTAGCAGTTTTACGCTCAAAGACGCCGAGACTCAAGAAGGACTCATGCATGTAGTATGGATCCGCCACACAGATTTGCGAGACTTCTTCTCTCTTCATGATGGAGCTCATATGTAGCGTAAAAAGGCGGACAATTGTACAATCGAGCCGCCTTGTCAGAAACATCTCGAAGATATGGTCAAACCGCAGGAAGAACACCTCCGCGGGCCGTGTGTCGATGTAGCACTTCCCCTCAGGCACACGAGCCGCGTATGTCGGATATCCTGGATCCTTCGAGGCTAGTAGGCTTTTCTCAGTCGATAGCACATGGTCGTGCAGTCTCCTGAGATCCCCTGATATTGCCTCCAGCGGTTTCGGCGGTAGCATCGGCTCGCCTATGACATGGAACATGGCCGCACCGTTGATAGGTACACGCTCTTCAAAATCCGCAGTCTGGCTGCTATGTGCTCTGGCTTGTTTGTAGGCAGCAGAGCCTAACTTCCCCGGTCTCTTCCTCTCCTTTTTCTGGGGCTGACCTTCCAGACCCTTCCTTAACCCCTGCCCCAGTGTTGTCGGGCTAAGCACTGTACGACCCCTGGCTAGTTGAGCCTGTGTTGAGGCGGCATCTTCAGGCGTGTCCTGTGAGGATTGCATGAAGAGAGACTTCTTGCAATCCCTACTAGGACATTCCTGCACGGGCAGATCATCCATATCCTCATCAGCATGCTGATAGCCCGAGTCGTCATATGGCTGACTCATTATATCTAAGTCACCGTCATAGACGCCTGTATTGAGGAACCGAAGAGGGTCCTCCTACATCTCATCATCCATTCTTTGTTCTACGGGGGCGATTACATCAGCCACTATTGGACCCCCTTCATCACGTCGTCCGCCGCTCTCACCCGGCACTACAGGCGCTGGTAATTGCGTAGGTGGGGTGGTGGTGTCCATACCTGCTTGTTGATGTGTGGTTATTGGTGTGCTCTCAGCCGGCTCCAGACGAAGAAGATTCTTCGGCCATAGCAGCACCCAACCATTGCAGCTTCCAATCCGCGGCGGGGTCTCGTCATCCTCTTCCCCTAGCCGTACTGGAGGTGGCAAATCCTCGTGCCCTGATTTCACACTCGACAAGGTAACCATGAAGTGCCCACGGGGCATCGACTGGCCGTGGAACGTGAGTTCCAAGGGCTTCATTATCACCCCCTTTCCCACATCCACCTTCTGGCCTGTGATCAAGTAGAGTACGGTGCACGGGGTTTCATCGGCCTGCAAACACATGTCTGCGATGTAAAACATCCGAAAGGCAAGGAAAATGGAATATTCTAGATATATGTTGGTGCGACATGTAATTACCATGAGGGCGTCGAGCTCAGCCAAAGACGAAGGCCCGCCTAGTGCGCCAGAGATTGAGGACGAGCTACTATGAGCGAGTGCGGGTGCGGGTGCGGGAGCAGGCCTGGTTGCGTGAGTAGGTGATGGTGCGGTGGTGTTATTCACCGAGTTGCTCCTGACGAAACTGGGCATGGGGAAATCATCTACCGTCTTGTCTGGATTTTCCTTCGTCCAGTTGATGATAGCCGGGATCAAGTTAGTAGCGAAATCATTTCTGCAGGCATGTACAGCTGCATCGACTGCCTGCTGTAGCAACTTAGTTTTCTCCTCGGCTGCTTTTTTCGCGTCCTCAGCTGCTTTTTTCTCGAACGCAAGCTTCACCTTCTCGTCGATGTCCGCCTGATTAAACTTCTTTTTCTGCTTCTTGGCCTCCGGGCCCTCGTTGTAAAAGACCTTCCACGTGGCGCCGTCTCCGGCGCCGTGCACACGTCCATATTGCGGCCGCTGGTCCAAAGGGAGTCCCTTAAGTTCGTTCAAGGCCCGGTTGAAAGGGGAGTCCCATTTGGGCCTCATCGGTGAAGTAGGGCTTTCGGCTGCAAGCTGGTGTTGCTTCTCCTGTAGAAGGAACGTGAACCATTTACGAATGTGTAGTCGACTTGATCAGAAGCTAAATGTAAGGTGGTAAAAGAATAATTACCAGTATTCTAATCAATTTCCTCGTGATCTGGTCCGTGTAAAAAACCTTATTTTCCTTGTCCCACTTGTAGCGGGCCCTGATGAAGTCACGCTCCAAGGGGTTGGTGAACTTCGCGAAGGGGTCTAGGAGACCCGCGGCTTCACGTTCCGCGTCCTCCTTATCTCATATGGGCCTTTTGCCAAGGTAGCCACGGCTTCCGAGGCGATGCTTCTCCGTGTTCCTTTGCTAAAGGCTCTTGAATTTCGCAGCCTTAGCCTTGGCTGCCTCGGTAGCGCAAGTGTCCTTGAACTTTTCAAACTCCTCTTTCGTATGTGTCGGATTTTCCTCCAGAATCTTGGACAGGGGTTCCTCAGCCTCAATAGCTCGTTTCACCCTCCCTTTCCAGGAGGCCAAATCATTGCTGAACATGCCCATGTTGTGATTGTTAATCTTTTTCATCTTCGGATCATCCCACAGTTGTTCTATGCTATCATCCCGGTCGGGGAACTTGAATCTCTTGTGCAACTTCGTCAGGAGCAACTGCCTCAAATGTTCTTTACTCCTTAAGTCATCGTCGTTGATGCTCGCGCATTCCCATAGGACGCATCCTACTTGGTTCCCATAGCACTTGCGAGGTTCTTCCGGCTCTAATGGCTCAAACTTGCCAGGGGCCATCTTTGTGATCACCAGTCATCCGATGCCGAGTTTGTTAGGTTTTCGTATCCTCTGCTTCTTCTGCATCTTATTTTCGGTGGCGGCATCGGCGCCGGTACCTTCCTCGGCGGTATCTTCCCCACCGGTCTCGGCGCCGCCATCGGTGCCGGCGCCGTCGGTGTCAATGTCGGTGTCAGTACCATCATCGAGGCCGACCTACAAACCTTGACTGTGCTTAGCAGACAAAAAGTCGAGGTACTGTTGTTCACCCTCATAATCCATCTCGTCTGCATCTTGGTCAGAAGGCCCGGTTTCTTTGTTGTTAGACATGTTTCCTATGATTAAGTCTCCTCGTTTAATTCTAAAACTATAATAAAATGAGAAATGACATAAAAAAAGATCTATGTTTGCCGGAATGCCGTTTCCCAGCAAATCCCGGCACTCGATATGCCTACTTTCTAGCACAAGTCATGCCAAAATTCACGGGAAATTTTGGCATGACCTTTGCTAAAAAGTGGACATATCGAGCGCCTGAAATTCACCGGAACGGAAATGAATCAACATTCCAGCGAAACATAGGCCACTCGGATCATTTACCCTGCACATAATCATCATTTTCCAAATATGACATGTCCAAAACATCACATGTCCAAATATGACATGTCCAAATTCCAAATATGACATGTCCAAATCACATTTCCACATATCACATGTCCACTTCAAATTTGCATATAAAAGGAAGAAAAATATAGAACTTGAAGAAAAATGCAAGAAGTCGGGGGGTTCAAATTGCACCTAGGGTTCATAATATAGCCAAATTAACCTACTAGTTTGATACCTAGCTAAATTCATAACTAAATAGATAACCTAATTAACCTACTGCCCTAACTAAAACCTAAGTAAATTAACTGAAGAACCCTAGCTAGCAGAGAGAGGAGGAGCGGTGGGGGCTTACAGAGGGTGCAGGGGCGAGGAGGCAGGCCCGATGACGGCCGAGGTTGGGAGGGGAGGAAGCAGAGGAGGGAGGCGTGGCGCGCCGGGGCCGGGGGTGAGGGTGATGTCAGCGGGGTCGTGGGGTCAGGGGCGAGCGCCGGGGTGGGGGCGAGGGCAGGACTCCGGCGAGGTCGAGGGCGAGGGCAGGGCTCCGGCGCTTGAGGCAGGGGCGCGGCGAGGGCACGGGCTCCAGCGGCGACGAGGGGGGAGAAGAGAGAGTGGGGATTTGGGGGAAGAAGTAGAGGCGGGAAGCCCGCTAGGGGGTTAAGTCAACATAGCAGTAGCGCGTTTCGACAAGAAGCGCTACTGCTATAACCAGTACCTATAGCGTGTTTTTCCAAAGGGCGCTACTGCTATGTTGACTAGCTATAGCTCTTTTTTAGAAAAGCACTACTGCTATAACCAGTACCTATAGCAGTTTTCCTGTTTGTTTCTTCTATTTTATTTTCCTTTATTTTCTCTTCCTTTTCTTTTCTTCTTTTTCTTTTCTTTTCCTTTTTTCCGAGAGCAGGAACGAAGGGAAGGTGATACAATGTATATAACTAAGGCGATATATGTTGCATCATTTGACGGTTAAGTATGTATACAAAATAGGAACATATATATTAAATCATTTGACCCATGCATAACGGTTAAGTGTGTACACAAAATAGGAACATATATATTACATCATTTGACCGATAACGGTTTCTCACCGTCGATGTTTTCGTTTTTGAGTGAGCTTCTTTCCCTTCTTGTTCGTTGAAGAATAATTGAGCCCCTCATTGTGACTTTTCCTTTTCCATGGAGTACGATCTTTCTTAGGTAATGTAGTATTGATTCTTCTTTTGACGTATACTTCATCGTCATCGTCATCTTCCCTCATTGGGTTGCCGTACTGGTCGTAGTCTTCCTCGTTGGCGACTCCATCCATTCCAATGATGTTCCTTTTGCCTCTCCTCACGACAACAAGGCTGGGATTGCACGGGTCGGTTATGAAGAAGCATTGTGTCACGTGCTTAGCGTGTACCCATGGCTCGTTTTTGGCGATAGCGTTCACGGTAGCGCTCTTGGCGTCGGGTATAGTCATGGTAGTGAAATACCGGTTTTCTCTTTCGACATTCTTAGCCCATCTGACACGGAACATCGTCGCATTGTGCAATCTAGAGTAGTCAAGCTCCCAGATCTCCTCGACCCTTCCGTAAAATCTCTCAGTTGTGCCGTTGTCGCTGCCGTTCATGCATTCCATTGTCACCCCTGAGTTCTGATCATCACTGTCCATATCTTTGGCCTCCGTGTAGAATGTGTATCCGTTGATATCGTATGCCTGATAGGTGACGAGGTTGGGCAAGGGGCCATGTGCTAAGGCGTATATGAGCAATCCGTCCTTAGAGCCCTCTTCCGGGGGATTAGCAATAATATGCTCTTTGAACCAATGCAGGAAAGTGGAGTTGTGCTCTCTAGTACCTTCGGCGTCCGTCCTGCATACCCCTCGGTCACGATACTTCTTTGCGATAGTTTCTTTGTGTAGTGTCGCGAAAGGATCTACCTGCTGTAGGTGTTGTAGCACTACCAAGTTTGCTCTATCAAAGTCGTTGCGTTGATCTGAGTAGGCCACATGCAGTTCCCTGCGACCGTTGGAGTGACCTTCTCCTTCGAGCATCCCAACGTGCTTGTTAACGGGCAAACCAACACCAGGCGGCCGGTCTGCGCCATATAGAAAATTCTCGCAGAAAGAGATGCACTCTTGTGTAAGATAGCCCTGGACGATGCTTCCATCCAGACGGGACATGTTACGAATGAATCCTTTAATGATCCCATTCATCCTCTCGAACGGCATCATGTTGTGCAGGAATGACGGCCCCAGGTCTATTATGTCGTCCACAATATGAACACACAAATGCACCATGACGTCAAAGAACGCGGGCGGGAAGTACATCTCAAGCTCATTTAGTATCACAACGATCTCTTCCTGTAGCCTTCGGAGCTGCTTCACACTGATCGACTTTCGAGATATGACATCGAAAAAGTTGCAGAGACCAATAAGCGTGTCACGGACATGCTTGTCCATTATCCCTCTAAGGGCAACAGGTAGTATCTGCGTCATCATGACATGACAGTCATGGGACTTCATCCCGCTAAACCTTTTCTTGTTCGTGTCTAGATATCTGCTTATCTTGCCAGAGTAACCGGAACTAACTTTGATTCTGGTAAGGCACTTGAAGAATTGATCGATCTCAGCCGGACTTAAGGTGAAGCAAGAAGGGGGGCAATAATCCACTTCCTTTACTTTTTTGCCCTTCTTCTCCCGCGCCTCTGTCTCCGTCTCTGTCTCCTCTGACTTTTTACAGGGCGGCATGTGCAGATCTGCCCTGATCTCCAAATCTTGCAAGTCTTTTCTTGCCTTCGGCCCATCCTTGGTCTTATCCGGCATGTTCATCAGTGTCGCAAGCAAGCTCTCAAGGACATTCTTACAGATATGCATTTGATCAAGGCAATGAGGTGTGTCGAGTTTGTGCCAGTACTCCAAGTCCCAGAAAACAGACCTCGTCTTCCATACCTTCAGCAGCGGCTCTGGTGCCTTTTTCATCGTCTTTCCCGGCGCGGGGCACTGTTCCCAGTTTTTCAACAGCTCATCAATTTCGGCGCCGCTCCGCTTATGTGGAGGTCCTCGATGCTCAGCCTCACCATTGAATAGATCTCCACAGTTTCTCCACGGGTCGTCCTTCTCGAGCCATCTTTGATGCCCCATGTACACAATTTTCCCAGACCCGCCATCTTTCCTTGACGTTAGCTGCTGAGACGTCGTATCATCCATGCACCGCGTGCATCCGCAATATCCATGGCACACCTGGCCTACGACATATCCGTAACTGAGATAGTCGTGCACCGTCGTGATCAACACGGCTCTCATATGGAAATACTCGCCTTTGCTGGCGTCCCATGTCAGCGCCGTTGTTTTCCATAACGTGTCTAACTCCTCTTGAAGTAGCCCAAGATACAAATTAATATTATTTCCAGGTTGTTTCGGCCCTTGAATCAGCATGCTCATGTGTATGTACTTCGACTTCATGCACACCCAAGGGGGGATGTTGTACATCCATACAAACACGGGCCATCTGCTATGGTTGGTGTTCTGGTTGCCAAACGGATTCATGCCATCGGTACATGCGCCAAGCACGATGTTTCTTGCATCACATGCAAAATACCGATATTCGCCGTTGAACGCTCTCCACTGGCTTCCATCCACGACGTGTCTCAGCTTCGGATCATCTCCATCGTCGGGTTTCTTCCTCTCTGCGTGCCAGTGCATGAGCTTTGCTTCCTTGGGATCTACGAAATACCGCTGGAGACAGGGAGTGATCGGTAAGTACCATACAACTTTCTGGGGAGATTTCTTCCCGGCCTTCTTGTATCGAGAAGCATTGCACACCGGACAGCTGGTTTTTTCTGCGTGCTCCTTCTGATAAATTATGCAATCGTTGATGCATGCATGGTATCTAACGTGCGGCAGATCAAGAGGGCACACGATCTTCTTGGCCTCATCCACACTAGTAGGACATATATTCCCCACGGGAAGAACATCCTTTAGGTACTTGAGAAGCTCATCGAGGCTAATGTCGGTCCATTTGTTTTTAGCCTTCGTCTTCAGGAGTTCGAGCGTGAAACTCAAGCGGGTCACCTCGGGATTGCAACCATGATACAATGGAGTGTTCGAGTCTATCACCAGTTGCTGCAGCTTGACCTCCTCTCTAGAAGCAGCTCTGTCAGTACTCGTCTGCTTGCGAAGTAGTGCTTGAACATGAGGGTCCCGCACGATTGAACTTAGTAACGATGAATTCCGCGGCGTGGAGTCCATGTTTTCTCCGCTACCATGTCCGGCCCCTTCTCCACCGCCATGTCCGACCCCTTCTCCTCCGCCATGTCCGGCACCTTCTCTGCCGCCATGTTTGGCCTCTTCCCCACCGCCATGTCCGGCCCCTTCTCCGCCGCCATTATTGATCATCTCTTCGTCTTGCCCCGTGTCGTCATTGCCTGCCCCGTCGGCGTCCTCAACATCATCATCCTCATCTTCAATTATCCACCGAGTATAGCCATCCATGAAACCAGTCATGAGCAGGTGTGCAATCACACGACCATCGTCTTAGGGGTCGAGCCAAACTCGTCCTTTGCATCTTCGACACGGACATAAAACCTCTGTCAGGTTATTTTCTATCATGTCCTGCACCGCCGACCGCAACCACCTGTCCACCATCGTTCCACTGACCATCATGAACGCCTGCACGGTAATAATAAACAAATTGATTATAAAAATGCATTCATGCATCAAAGTCATACAAAAATTCGGCATGACCTTCCCTAAAAATAGGACATATAGAGTTTGCCCGGAATTCGCCAAAACAGAAATAAATCGACATTTTGGCACAACATAGGCAACTCACAAGCACAATTTGGCGTCAACTCATGCCACACACACAATTTCCATCATATCGCCCGATTATGTCATATCGCACACACATACACATATTTCCATTCTTGCAAAAGCATAAATTTTTAATCACCTATCTCGAGATCGAGCACGGTGATGATGATGTTGATAGGTGTCGCCACACACACCTATGGAATGATCAAAAGTGGACAAAACTCTTCTTGACAAGGCTAAATCTAGTTAGGGAGGTACATAGGTCACTTCACTAAATGCTATATCTACCTAGCTAGATAGTTTGGGAGGAGACAAGTTCAACTAGTGGAGGGGGAAGGAAAAAGAGAAAGGAGATGCATTAATGGAGGTGGTGTAGTTAGCTAGGAGTAATAAAGAGAGAGAAAGATAGGTAGAAGAAGGAGAGTAATGGGGGGAGAAGTAGTGAGGAAGAAGCAAAGTGAGGGAGAGAGGAGGTGGGAGCTAGGGGAAAGTGAGGAAGAGATAATGGGGGAGGGGGAGGGGGAGGAAAAAGGTGGTATGGCTGGGGCTTAGCAGTAGCGCTGGGCGTAAAATGTGCTACTGCTAATAAGATAGCAGCAGCGCACTTCTGGCAAATGCGCTACTGCTAAGCGGGGGCCGCCATGTGGCCAGGTTCAAAATTAGCAGTAGCGACCTGCAAAAAAAGCACGACACTACTATTACTTTAGCAGTAGCGCGGTTAACGTGAGCGCGCTACTGCTAAACCTAGGGTGGTGGGAACGGTCGGTCAATTTTAGTAGCAACGTGGTTCTACCGAGCCGCGCTACTGCTAAGTTGGTAGCAGTAGCGCCTATTTGGGGCACGTGATACTGCTAATTAGCAGTAGCGCCCCTTCCTGACCCGCGCTGCTGCTAAGATTCTGTGTATAAGGTTTTCCCTAGTAGTGTGTGGGCACAAAAGCCCGAGGACATGGGCCCCCTTAACGCCTTCTTCTGCTCCACCTTGGCCGCCATGTGGACCAAGCTCATGAAGCTGGCCCAGGATAAGATCCCCAAGGATTTCGAGGACCGCAGCCTCAAGTACGGCTATGAAGCCCCCCCCCCCTCCCCGATAAGTGATTTTACACAGAAGTTATTATCTTTGTCCTCCGAAGAGTAGACTTTAACGAATCATTATGCTCTTGCAGAAGTAGCTGACCTGTGTAGTAGGCGTGCGGTGCCCCGCCCCACTGCAGAAGAACAACTGACTCCCCTACTGGCAGCGCTCCTTACACTGGAGCCGTACGAGGTGGCCCCCAAAGGGACAAAGTCCCAGAAGGGGAAGCTAAGTGCTCGGATATGGGAGACTTCGGTCACTCGGTCCGAGGAGACCCACAACTCCGCCGCCCACGACGGCGACGCGGAGGTGGATGGCATGGAGGAGCTCCCTCTTCCAAAAATGAAGAGGACTGCGTCGGAGGACGTCGGAGCCGGTATGTAGAGGTTGTCAAAATCGCGATTCTGTTATAAGATTCTACGACTTTACGATCCAAACTAACCCCTATGATTCTACGATTTTAGTTCATTGAATCTATGTTTCTACGATCCTGATAGTGGATATTCTACAATTTGCGATCCTACCATCGGAGCTCCGATCCAATTCAGAGTCACGATTCTGACAACCTTTGCAAGGGCTCAAAAAGGCCGAGGAGGACCTCTGCTAGAGCCGCCGGCAAGTTGACGAAGAAAGTCGAGCTCTCCGGCAACTCGGAATAAGACCTCCTTGCAATGGGGAGGAAAAAACTGGTGCCTCGAGGGTAAGCCGTCGTCTTCATGCCTTGTCATTTTATTTGACAAGTCCTTTTTATCAAAGGAGCACTCACAAGGTATCTTTTCTTATGGAGTCCGCCTAAGGAGATCCCCGGCGGTTCCTCGAGTGGGCTACCCTACACTAGCAGGACTCCGGAGGCCGCCATCCCAGCCCCAGCACATGACGGGCTGGGGGAGGCGACATCTATACTGGCCCCCGACATCGATGCGACGAGGGTCGAGGAGAAGGCCATCATGGACGAGGTCTATACCTCGGCCCAACAAAACCCGGGGGAGAAACTCCGCAAGGTTGTCAAGGAGGGGTTGGGCCAATCACTGGCCTAGCCAATACCTTTTTCAGCTCCGCCACCACAGGTGGAGCCTGCTCGGCCTGGCACGTCGGTGCCTGTGTCCAAAGTCATCCCACCACCCCCGCCAACTGCCCAAGAACAGGCCGGCGAGGGGTGGACCAAGGAAATGGAGGAGACCTTGAAGGGTTCCTCCATTAAGTAAGAGCACCGTGCCTTAATAGGCACGGTGCTACAAGATTTCCGGTCCGCAGGGGCCGGCCTACATGAGGCTTTCAAGAGCCTTGTGACGAGCTTCGAGGTATGCTTCTATCCCTCTATTTTGGTGCTATAAAAGACTCATGTACTTGTCCGAAGACATGTCATTACAACCTTCTAAATAGCTTAGTAAGTGAGTAGCCCCCGAGCCCAAAGGTGGTTTCAAGAAACCGACATTGGGGTCGTATGACTTAATAGGAGCTTGTCATGTAGCCCCCAGGTCGTTGCTTAAGGTAGTCGTCCTCGATAAGTATTTGGACTGTGGGTGTTGTAATAAGGAGTTCTGTTGACAGATTTTGACCTCAATTCCGTGCTCCGTCTTTGCGGAGATAGCGGAGATGAAGCGGAAGCTCAAGAGGTCCCAGAAGGACCTCGACCTGGTCAACCAGAGGTTCGAGCAGTCTCAAGGTAACAAGCCAAACTTGCATGATACTTTTACAAGGAATAATATATTTTACTAGATCAAAAACTAAGGCTGAGCTGATTTATTGATAACATCGTTAGCTGAGCTTGAGACGCTCATGGCCAAGCTCGAAAGAGCTCGACAAGAGTCGAAGTAGCATGAAGCTACAGCCGCGAAGGCGAAGGAGGCCCGAGCCACCGAGAAGGTGGACGGGGACAAGGACCGGGCGCGGGTGGTTGAGGTCAAGGAGACCTTGAAGGGCGTGTTTGAAGCACGCGACAAGCTTCAGGTGGAAGGGCAACAAACAAAGGAGGAGCTTGAAAAGCTCAAGCTTGCCCATGTCGACCTCAAGACCACAGCCCGAGCGGACCGCGAGGTGCTCCAGCAGTTTGGGCAAATCACCTTGGGTAAGAACTACTTATTGCAGCTTGTGGTTGGCAGCAAAGGGTGCATCGAGCTCACCCAGCTGTGGCATTCCGCAGAGGTCTTCGCGGATCTTCCGCAGAGCGTGACGGACGCCATTGCACACTTCGACCAACTGGCGGGTCATGAAGTGGAGAAGGCCTTTTGGGGATAGTTCCTGGGGTCTCCGGCGGCGTAGCTGCTATGCAATCGAATGAAGCAGCTGGCCGAGCTGCTTCACATGGCGAGGCCGGCACTTCAAGACCTCTGTGTCGCACTCTAGCCTTCCGACATCCTTCCGGGCAGCCTCTTCGGCCTCGTGATGCGCCTACATGGGGTTGTCCCATGTGACGATATCTGGAGGAGGTCCACGTGCTTTGAAGGAGCATGGAGGGCGTACGCTTGTGTGAAGACGCATTGGCGCAAGGTTGATGCAATGACTATGCTCGTGGGTCCTCCTGCAGATAAACCTCCCACCACAGAACTGTTCTATGAGGAGGTGAGGGAGGGAGCTCAGCTTACCGAGACTGCGTGTCCGAAAGACACGTTGTATTATTAGGTAGTACTTCAGAATGCTGAAGTGATGGGATGTATGAAACATTATCTTTTGCTGGAATGGTTATGGCTTTAAGTTCCATGTGTGTTTTTTAATTATTTTTTCCTCCTGAATGACTTTTTAAACTGACGTGGCCAGTCGCCGGCTTTATCCCCCATGTAATTTAATACAAAGGCTGTTCCGAGATGCAGATTTGACCCTTAGTTGATGTCTCGGTGCCCGGAGCCGGTCTTCTGCAGATAGGAATGAGGCAATCAGACTATAGTGGCTCGAGAGCTTTCAAGTAGTCCTAGGAGTTTGACAGCGGGGCTGATGACCAGCCCCCGAAGTAGGAAGTGGTTGGCCTGGTAGGCCGAGGTCTAGGCCGTAACACACTTCAACCCGAAAGTAGAGCCCTTCGTTTAACATGGGTGATCTCTATCGTCACATTGCTTAACACGGTCTACGGATGGCCGACCAGTTTGTGCCTACCTAGATAGTCAGTTTTCGGCTTTCTCCAGTGAGGTGCTCTGCCAATTAACCTAGCGGCGCTATCACAATGGTTCTCCCACTACACCCTTAGTCGAATTCATCGAGAACGTAAGGGGTACACATAGGAGCCGGGCAACCCAACTGTTGACCGAAATCTAGGTTCGAAACTAATGCATATAAAGCCAAAATCCGAGACATCGAATACTTCGGATTTGCAATACAATTGTATCATTTTGAAGAACTTCTTCGTGGCACAGGGGCTGTGCTTATAAAGAAATGCAATAAGGACCTTTAAAGGACATGGTTTCGTTATTTTTGTCGGGGTTTTGGGACCGGGGGTACCCAGACCCGTCTGCCTGCGGCCCAGCGCGCGGCAACGTTGAAGGCCCAGCGCGGCCCAGCTCCAAGACATCGTGAACAAGACCCTCGCGAGGGCCCCTACCTCGCGAGGCGAACTACATCAAAGGCCTCCCAAGGAGCGGTCTCCTGAGGCTACCTCCAGAGGGGCGGACATCTCTAGGCTTGCACCCTGCCTCACGAGGCGCGTCGTGACGTGAGCCATGACGGCCGGAGCCAGAAGGGCGCCAGCGGGCGCAGTCCAGGACAGTTTCCTCTTTGGTGCTGGAGGGGCAAAGCTAGTACACAGGTTCCCAAGGAATCCTCCAAAGGTTGCTGTTCCGGTGCAACAAGACCAAGACCACAGGCTCGGTAGGACGTAGGTCATCACCGAGCCAACCTGCACGTCACGACCGAAAGCTTTGCAGATGAAGACCACCTTTAGTCAGGATAGGGCATACTCCTGTCCCCCTTCAAATCTGGCCATTGTGGTATCCCTTCCTGCCTAGAGCTTTGGGGGAAGAGGATCGGGCCAGTATAAATATAGACTAGCCCCCGCCGGGAAGGATGGGATCGATCGACCCTTGAGCTCTCTTGAGGCAGCTCACACTTGTACTACTTCATACTCATCGTCCTCGCAAGGCAATCCACCACAAAGCAGGAGTAGGGTTTTACACCGCAAGGTGCCCGAACCTGGGTAAATCACCGTGTCCATCTCTCTCTTTCCTCTCACTTGAGCATGACGGAGCCAAGCCGTGAGGTGGTGGGCAGCAAGTCGTAGCTAGGCAGGATCCTTCGCTCACGCCCCAAAGTTCGAACCTTAATTGGGTCCACGGAGCCCTGATTCTGACATTTGGCGCGCCTGGTAGTGGCGTGTCAAAGTCCTTCTGCCTCGCTCCATTGTCGCTTCACCACCCCCATGGCCGACGCGCGTCGTGTTCGCGCCGAGCGCCGGGCCGCCCGTGTCGCCCAGACGGCACCGGTGGGCCGCGGTGCCCCTCGCCACTCCGCTTCTCCCGCAGCCAAATCCACCACCGACCCTGCCGCCCATGAGCAGCAGGACTCTTTGCTGCCACCCTCCGTGCAGCGTGATGGCCGCACCACCATGCCCTCCCTCACTCTGGCCACGGCCTCGTCCTCCCACGCTCGTCGCGGGCCGGCGAACACGCAGGCTGCGCTGCTCATGGCGCGTGAGCTGCTGCGCTACCGCCCCGCCAACGAAGGCTACGACACCTGGCTGGGCTACATCACCGAGCTCGTCAACGCCACTCGCTCCGTTCCCCGCCGTCTCGTGCGGGCAACGTGGCTCACGGCACGCCTTCGCCTCCTCCCCTGCGCAGCGCCGACGCCGAGCCAAGGCGCGATGTGCGTCCGCGTGACCCGACGCGTGGAGTGTCGGCGCCGGCCCGGGACGAGGCCAGCTGCCAGGTTGTGCAGCAGCCGCAGTACAACACGCGTGTGCTACCGGCACCGCCGCACCAGCACCAAGACCGGGCCGCTCTGGACGCTACCGCGCGTGGGCGCCAGGACCGTGCCCCTCTCGCACGGGTCGCGCCTATGAGCGCGGCGGGCTGCCGCGCCTTCACTCATGAGATGCGTCGTGTTGTCTATCCGGTCAAGT
This sequence comes from Thinopyrum elongatum, assembly GCA_011799875.1. Lineage (NCBI taxonomy): Eukaryota > Viridiplantae > Streptophyta > Magnoliopsida > Poales > Poaceae > Thinopyrum > Thinopyrum elongatum. The sequence continues at coordinate 424,074,118 of CM022299.1, forward strand.
TCAAGCCGGATCTGCCCCCGAGCTACGACGGCATCCCCGACCCTACGGAGTTCCTCCAGCTCTACGCGTGCTACTTCTTGAGCTTGCATTGGTTTTTTCCTTGAAGAAGAAAGGGTGATGCAGCAAAGTAGAGATAAGTATTTTCCTTAGTTAAGAACCAAGGTATCAATCCAGCAGGAGATACACGCAAGTCTCCAATCTATGCTCCTCCACAAACAATCAAACACTTGCACCCAACGCGATAAAGGGGTTGTCAATCCCTTCACGGTCACTTGCAAAGGTGAGATCTGATAGAGATAGATATAAAAGCTTACTAAAACATAAAACAAAGTAAAAGTAAATAAATTGCAACAAGGAATTTTTGGGTTTTTTGGTTTATAGATCTGAAAATATAAGATGGAAAATAGACCCGGGGGCCATAGGTTTCACTAGAGGCTTCTCTCTTGAAGGCAAATAATACGGTGGGTGAACAAATTACTGTCGAGCAATTGATAGAAAAGCGCAAAGTTATGACGATATCCAAGGCAATGATTATGAATATAGGCATCAAGTCTGCGTCAAGTAGACCGAAACAATTCTGCATCTACTACTATTACTCCACACATCGACCGCTATCCAGCATGCGTATAGAGTATTAAGTTCATAAGAACGGAGTAATGCCTTAAGTAAGATGACATGATGTAGAGGGATAAACTCAAGAAATATGATGAAAACCCCATCTTTTTACCCTTGATGGCAACAATACAATACGTGCCTCGCTACCCCTACTTTCTCACTGGGTGAGGACACTACAAGATTGAACCCAAAACTAAGCACCTCTCCCATTGCAAGAAGAACCAATCTAGTTGGCCAAACCAAACCGATAATTCAAAGAGAAATACAAAGATATCTAATTAGGCATATAAGAATTCAGAGAAGATTCAAATAATATTCATAGATAAACTGATCATAAATCCACAATTCATCGGATCTCGACAAACACACCGCAAAAGAATATTACATCGGATAGATCTCCAAGAACAATGAGGAGAACATGGTATTGAGGATCAAAAAGAGAGAAGAAGCCATCTAGCTACTAGCTATGGACCTGTAGGTCTGTGGTAAACTACTCACGCTTCCTCGGAAGGGCAATAGAGCTGATGTAGAAGCCCTCCGTGATCGAATTCCCCTTCGACAGGATGCCAAAAAAGGTCCCAAGATGGGATCTCACGTGAACAGAAGGTTACGGCGGCGGAAAAGTATTTTGGTGGACGCTCTTGGTGGTTTGGGAATATTTCTGAATTTATAGGCCAAAGATTAGGGTTGGAAGACTCCCGTGGGGCCCACAAGCTAGGGGGCGCGCCCTGTGGGATTTTGGACCCCTCGGGACTCTTCTTCCTTCCTCTCCAAGTCCTACATGTGTCTTCTGGTCCAAGAAAAATCATCGCAAAAGTTTTATTCCGTTTGGACTCCGTTTAGTATTCCTTTTCTGTAAAACTCAAAAACAAGGAAAAACATAAACTAGCACTGGGCTCTAGGTTAATAAGTTAGTCCCAAAAATAATATAAAATAGCATATTAATGCATATAAAACAGCCAAAACAGATAATATAATAGCATGGAACAATAAAAAATTATAGATACGTTGGAGACGTATCAAGCATCCCCAAGCTTAATTCCTGCCCGTCCTCGAGTAGGTAAATGATAAAAACAGAATATTTGATATGAAATGCTACCTAACATATTTATCCATGTAGTTTTCTTTATTGTAGGATGAATATTCAGATCCATAAGATTCAAAACAAAAGTTTAATATTGACATAAAAACAATAATACTTCAAGCATACTAATAAAGCAATCGTGTCTTCTCAAAATAACATGGCCAAAGAAAGTTATCCCTACAAAATCATATAGTCTGGCTATGCTCCATCTTCATCACACAAAATATTAAATCATGCATAACCCCGATGACAAGCCCAGCAATTGTTTCATACTTTTGATGTTCTCAAACTTTTTCAACTTTCACGCAATACATGAGCGTGAGCCATGGATATAGCACTATAGGTGGAATAGAATATGGTAGTTGTGGAGAAGACAAAAAGAAGGAGATAGTCTCACATCAACTAGGCATATCAACGGGCTATGGAGATGCCCATCAATAGATATCAATGTGAGTGAGTAGGGATTGCCATGCAACGGATGCACTAGAGCTATAAGTTTATGAAAGCTCAAAAAGAAACTAAGATGGTGTGCATCCAACTTGCTTGCTCACGAAGACCTAGGGTAAATTGAGGAAGCCCATCATTGGAATATACAAGAAAAGTTCTATAATGAAAAATTCCCGCTAGTGTATGAAAGTGACAACATAGGAGACTCTCTATCATGAATATCATGGTGCTACTTTGAAGCACAAGTGCGGAAAAAGGATAGTAGCATTGCCCCTTCTCTCTTTTCTCTCATTTTTTTTTTCTTTTCTCTTTTTTTTTGTTTGGGCTTCTTTTGGCCTCTTTTATTTTTTGTAAAGTCCGAAGACTCATGCCAACTTGTGAGGGAATCATAGCTTCCATCATCCTTTCCTCACATGGGACAATGCTCTAATAATGATGGTCATCACCGTTTTATTTACTTACAACTCAAGAATTACAACTCGATTCTAGAACAAAATATGACTCTATATGAATGCCTCCAGCGGTGTACCGGGATGTGCAATGATCAAGAGAGACATGTATAAAAAATATAAATGGTGGCCTTGCCACAAATACTATGTCAACTACATGATCATGCAAAGCAATATGACAATGATGGAGCGTGTCATAATAAACGGAACGGTGGAAGTTGCATGGCAATATATCTCGGAATGGCTATGGAAATGCCATAATAGGTAGGTATGGTGGCTGTTTCGAGGAAGGGTATATGGTGGGTGTAGTGCACCGACGAAAGTTGCGCGGTACTAGAGAGGCTAGCAATGTTGGAAGGGTGAGAGTGTGTATAATCCACGGACTCAACATTAGTCATAAAGAACTCACATACTTATTGCAAAAGTCTATTAGCTATCAAAACAAAGTACTACACGCATGCTCCTAGGGGGGTAGATTGGTAGGAAAAGACCATCGCTCGTCCCCGACCGCCACTCATAAGGAAGACAATCAATAAATAAATCATGCTCCGACTTCATCACATAATGGTTCACCATACGTGCATGCTACGGGAATCACAAACTTTAACACAAGTAATTCTACCAATCCACAATTACTCGCTAGCATGACTCTAATATCACCATATTTATATCTCAAAATAATCATAAGGAATCAAACTTCTCATAGTATTCAACGCTCTTTATATGAAAGTTTTTATTATATCCCTCTTGGATGCCCATCATATTAGGACTAAATTCATAACCTAAGCAAATTACCATGCTGTTTAGAGAGACTCTCAAAATAATATAATTGAATCATGAGAGTTCAACAATTTCTATAAAATAAAGCCACCGCCGTTCTCTAAAAAGATATAAGTGAAGCACTAGAGCAAAATTGCCTGGCTCAAAAGATATAAGTGAAGCACATAGAGTATTCTAATAAATTCACGATTCATGCGTGTCCCTCTCAAAAGGTATGTACATCAAGGATGATTTTGGAAAACTAAAAATCAAAGACTAATATCATACAAGACGCTCCAAGCAAAACACATATTATGTGGTGAATAAAAATATAGCCTCAAGTAAATTTACCGATAGACGAAGACGAAAGAGGGGATGCCATCCGGGGCATCCCCAAGCTTAGACGCTTGGTTGTCCTTTAATATTACCTTGGGGTGCCTTGGGCATCCCCAAGCTTAGGCTCTTGCCACTCCTTATTCCATAGTCCATCAAATCTTTACCCAAAACTTGAAAACTTCACAACACAAAACTCAACAGAAAACTCATGAGATCCATTATTATAAGAAAATAAATCAAAACTTTTTGGTACTGTTGTGAACTCATTATTTATTTATATTGGTGTAATATCTACTGTATTCCAACTTTTGCATGGTTCATACCCCCCGATACTACCCATAGATTCATCAAAATAAGCAAACAACATATAGAAAACAGAATCTGTCCAAAAACAGATCAGTCTGCGAAGATATGAATTGTTATCATACTTATTTAACTCCAAAATCTCTGAAATATTTCTTACACAGATACAATTTGTATATAAAGCTTGTGTAAAAAATTCAGAGTTTTTTCACGCACCAGTGAATTTAAACAATTCTGTTACTGGACGCAAAAGTTTCTGTTTTTCAGCAAGATCAAATCAACTATCACCGTTAGCCATCCCAAAGGTATTACTTGGCTCAAACACTAATTAAAACACCAAAACACAATTAATACAGAGGTAATAATGTGTATTTATTGAAAAACAGAACCAAAAACAAAAAATATAAAAGTAAAATTGGGTTGCCTCCCAACAAGCGCTATTTGTTTAACGCACCTAGCTAGGCATAAGACATAGATCTAGGTTTTGTCATCATTGGTATGCAAACCATAAGTAGCCCTCATAATAGATTCATATGGAAACTTAATTTTCTTTCTTGTAAAGTGTTCCATGCCCTTCCTTAACGGAAATTGAAATCGAATGTTTCCTTCTTTCATATCAATAATTGCACCAATCATTCTAAGGAAAGGTCTACCAAGAATAATAGGACATGTAGGATTGCAATCTATATCAAGCACAATGAAATCTACGGGCACATAATTCCTATTTGCAACAATAAGAACATCATTAATTCTTCCCATAGGTTTCTTAATAGTGGAATCTGTGAGATGCAAATTTAAAGAACAATCATCAAATTCACGGAAACCTAACACATCACATAAAGTTTTTGGAATCGTGGAAATGCTAGCACCCAAATCACACAAAGCATGGCACTCATAATCTTTAATTTTAGTCTTAATAGTAGGTTCCCACTCATCATAAAGCATTCTAGGGATAGAAACTTCCAACTCAAGTTTTTCTTCAAAAGATTTCATCATAGCATCAACGATATATTTAGTAAAAGATTTATTTTGATTATAAGCATGAGGAGAATTCGACATGGATTGCAACAAGGAAATACAATATATCAAAGAACAATTAGCATAATTAAAATCCTTGAAATCCAAAATAGTGGGTTCATCGCTACTTAAAGTTTTGTCCTCCCCAATCCCACTTTTATCAATTTTTGCATTAAGATCTATAAACTCCAAATCATTGGGACGCCTTCTAGCTAAAGTTGACTCATATCCAGTCCCATCTTTATCAAGATTTATATTAGAAAACAAATATTCAATAGGAGTCACACCAATCACTTTAAGATCTTCACCATTATTTTCACAAGAAATCGAAGAACACGCTTTTGCAAACCAATCTCGCTTAGCACGCATCCTAGCGGTTCTTTCTTTGTACTCATCAATAGAAATTTTAATAGATTTTAGAGATTCATTAATATCATGCTTGGGTGGCATAGATCTAATTTTCAAAGAATCAATCTCAAGTAAAATTCTATCAACGTTCCTAGCCAAATCATCAATCTTGAGCAATTTTTCTTCAACCATAGCATTTAAAACCTTTTGCGAATTAATAAATTCTTTAATATTGTTGTAAAGATCAGAGGGCATCTTATTATAATTTCCATAAGAATTGTTGTAGGAATTACCATAATTATTAGAGGAATTACTAGGAAACGGCCTAGGGTTGAAATTACCTCTATACGCGTTATTACCAAAATTGTTCCTACCAACAAAATTCACATCCATAGATTCATTATTGTTCTCAATCAAAGTAGACAAAGGCATATCATTAGGATCAATAGTAGCACTCTTACTAGCAAATAATTTCATAAGTTCATCCATCTTTCACTCAAAGTATTAATTTCTTCAATCGCATGCACTTTTTTACTAGTGGAAGATCTTTCGGTATGCCATTGAGAGTAATTAGCCATAATATTATCTAGGAGTTTAGTAGCTTCTCCTAATGTGTTTTCCATAAAAGTACCTCCCGCGGCCGAATCTAAAAGATTTCTAGATGCAAAATTCAATCCGACATAAAAAAATTGTATGATCATCCATAAACTTAAACCATGAGTAGGGTAATTTCTTATCATCAATTTCATCCTCTCCCAAGATTGTGCAACATGTTCATGATCAAGTTGCTTAAAATTTATTATATCGTTCCTAAGGGAGTTGATCTTAGCGGGAGGAAAATACTTGGAAATAAAAGCATCTTTACACTTATTCCATGAATCAATACTATTTTTAGGCAAAGATGAAAACCAAGTTTTAGCACGGTCTCGTAGTGAGAACGGAAATAGCTTCAATTTAACAATATCATTATCCACATCTTTCTTCTTTTGCATATCACACAACTCAACGAATGTATTTAGATGGGATGCGGCATCTTCACTAGGAAGGCCAGAAAATTGATCTTTCATAACAAGACTTAGCAAAGCGGCATTAATTTCATAAGATTCCGCACTAGTGGCGGGAGCAATCGGAGTACTAAAAAAAGCATTATTATAAGTATTGGAAAAGTCACACAACTTGGTATTTTCTTGAGACATCATGACAAAGCAAGCAATCTAGCACATGAGCAAACAAAAAGAAATTGAAAAGACGAACGGAAGAAGGGCGAATGAAAAGGCAAATCTTTTTGTGTTTTTCTGAAATCATTTTAGAAGTGGGGGAGAGGAAAACGAGAGGCCAATGGAAAATAATGTAATGCAAGAGATGAGAGTTTATGGTGGGTACTTGGTAGGCTTGATGTATATCTCCCCGACAACGGCGCCAGAAATTCTTCCTGCTACTCCTTGAGCTTGTGTTGGTATTTCCCTTAAAGACAAAACGATGATGCAGCAAAGTAGAGATAAGTATTTCCCTCGGTTAAGAACCAAGGTATCAATCCAGTAGGAGATACACGCAAGTCTCCAATCTATGCACCTGCACAAACAATCAAACACTTACACCCAATGTGATAAAGGGGTTGGCAATCCCTTCACGGTCACTTGCAAAGGTGAGATCTGATAGAGATAGATATAAAAGTTTACTAAAACGTAAAAAGGTGTAAAAGTAAATAAATTGCAGCAAGGTATTTTTGGGTTTTTTGGTTTATAGATCTGAAAATATAAGATGGAAAATAGACCCGGGGGCCATAGGTTTCACTAGAGGCTTCTCTCTTGAAGACTGTGGGTGAACAAATTACTGTCGAGCAATTGATAGAAAAGCGCAAAGTTATGACGATATCCAAGGCAATGATTATGAATATAGGCATCACGTCCCTGTCAAGTAGACCGAAACGATTCTGCATCTACTACTATTACTCCACACATCGACCGCTATCCAGCATGCATCTAGAGTATTAAGTTCATAAGAACGGAGTAACGCCTTAAGTAAGATGACATGATGTAGACGGATAAACTCAAGCAATATGATGAAAACCCCATATTTTTACCCTTGATGGCAACAATATAGTATGTGCCTCGCTACCCCTACTTTGTCACTGGGTGCGGACACCGCAAGATTGAACCCAAAACTAAGTACCTCTCCCATTGCAAGAAGAACCAATCTAGTTGGCCAAACCAAACCGATAATTCGAAGAGAAATACAAAGATATCAAATCATGCATATAAGAATTCAGAGAAGATTCAAATAATTTTCATAGATAAACTGATCATAAATCCACAATTCATTGGATCTCGACAAACACACCGCAAAAGAATATTACATCGGATAGATCTCCAAGAACAACGAGAAGAACATGGTATTGAAGATCAAAGAGAGAGAAGAAGCCATCTAGCTACTAGCTATGGACCCGTAGGTCTGTGGTAAACTACTCACGCTTCATCGGAAGGGCAATAGAGTTGATGTAGAAGCCCTCTGTGATCGAATCCCCCTCCGGCAGGATGCCAGAAAAGGCCCCAAGATGGGATCTCACGGGAACAGAAGGTTACGGCGGCGGAAAAGTATTTTGGTGGATGCTCTTGGTGGTTTGGGAATATTTCTGAATTTATAGGCCAAAGATTAGGGTTGGAGGACTCCCGTGGGGCCCACAAGGTAGGGGCGCTCCCTGAGGGCTTGTGGAGCCCTCGGGACTCTTCTGCCTTCCTCTCCAAGTCCTACGTGTGTCTTCTTGTCCAAGAAAAATCATCGCGAAAGTTTTATTCCGTTTGGACTCCGTTTAGTATTCCTTTTCTGTAAAACTCGAAAACAAGGAAAAAAACAAAAACTAGCACTGGGCTCTAGGTTAATAAGTTACTCTCAAAAATAATATAAAATAGCATATTAATGCATATAAAACATCCAAAACAGATAATATAATAGCATGGAACAATAAAAAATTATAGATACGTTGGAGACGTATCAATGCGTTGAGCATCGAGGTGGCGAATGGCGACGACAAGGTCATGGCGAACTGGTTCCCCATGGCCCTCAAGGATGGCGTGCGCTCCTGGCTCATGCACCTCCCGGTGGGGTCAATCTCCTTGTGGGATGAGCTCCGCGAGCGGTTCATCGCCAACTTCCAAGGAACCCGTGACCATGCCCTCACCGTCAACGACCTGCGACGCGTGAAGCAGCATCCGGGCGAGACCCTCCGCAAATACATTCAACGCTTCACCCAAGTTTGCCTCAAGATTCCAAAGGCCTCGGACGAGGCCATCATCTCCGCGTTCACCGAAGGCGTCACGGATGTCACGATGAGCGAGGAGCTCGCCATCAACGATGACATGTGCTCAGCATTGGAGCTATTCAATCTGGCTGACAAGTGCGCCTAGGCCGAAGAAGGCCGCCTCTCCCTCCTCAAGCACCCAGACGTCGATCCTGAAGATAAGAAGGCCAAGGCCAATGAAGCGACGTGCAAGGGCCCCACCGTGCTGGCGGCAGAGCTCGAGCTAAAGCGTGGCTGTGACCGTGATGAACCCCCCAAGGATGCTCGCCCATTCTGCGTCTTCCACAATGTGCACACCCACAACACCGATGACTGTCACAATCTCAGGGCGCTCCGGGCCGAGCGCTTGGGCCACCGCCCCGAGCGCAGCGACCATGGCTTCGGCCGTGGTGGAGGCCGCGGAGGAGGACGCTGGGACAACCGCAACCCCCGCCAGGGCTGGCGTGACCAGCCTCGCGAGGGTGGCTGGCGTGACCAGCCTCGTGACTACGCCTAGCCCGATCAGCCTCGTGAGGCCCGTCCTCAGGGCAATGCTGGCCTTCCACCTCTGCCAGCACGCCCAGGAGAAACGACGACAACCAGCAAGACGAAGGGGCTGGGGGCTACCAGGAGCCTCGTGCGATTGCCTGCATCCTTGGCGGAGCTCAGGCACCCGCCTCGAACCGCATCTTCAAGCAGTTCTCTCGTGAGGTGAATGTGGCCCTCCCTAGGCTTGAAGCTGCGTGTCCCCTCAAGTGGTCATAGTACACCATCACTTTCAACACCAAGGACCACCTCAAGTGTTCAGCTACTGCTGGCGTGCTCCCCATGCTGTGCATGCCCACCATCAGCAACGTCTCAGTCACCAAGACCCTCATCGATGGCGGCGGCGGGCTCTACGTCCTCTCCGTGGAGACCTTCGAGACGCTTCAAGTGCCTTATGACCAACTCATGCCCACCAAGCCGTTCTCTGGAGTGACTGACAGCTCCACCACTCCCCTGGGGCAAGTGCGCCTTCCTGTCACCTTCGGCAAGCGCGACAACTATCACACTGAGCTCATCGACTTCGACGTGGCCACATCAGCCTCCTGTATAATGCCATCCTAGGATACCCTGCCCTTGCCAAGTTCATGGCGGCTACCCACCATGGCTACAACGTCCTCAAGATGCCAGGGTGCAGCCGCGTCATCACTGTCGCCTGTGATGAGAAGGATGCGGTATGATCCCTTGAGCACGCCTACCGGGCCGCGACGGCTGAGAACTCATACGATGAAGGTGACGCCCCGCCTCCCGAGGCTGCCCCCGCGAAGAAGAAGCAGCTCCTCCCCAAGAGCCGTCCAGAGGCAAAGAAACCTGTCGGCGATGCCTCAGGCTCCGCGCCCGCTGCCGGGGCGCCTCTTCCTCCCACATAGGAAGGCGCGCCCGGCGCCTCCCTCAAGACGGCTCGGGGGCTTCCATCTGGAGAGTGTCTGACCTGACCAGTGTGACGAGAGAGGTGCTCAGGAACCACTTGGAGGTGTGCTTTGATGCGCGCCCCCGCGAGCAAGGGACACGGCGCGAGGCGCCAGTAGCACGAGAGTTCATCACCAAGGCAAGCCATGCGCGGTGAGTGCCGCCACGCGCGTTCCGCCATTGCAGCTCCTGCCCCCAATGCTGGTGGCGAGCTACGCATCTGCGTCAACATTCCGGGCCTCAACAGGGCCGCTTCTCAAGACCTCTTCTGGCCGTCGCATTTCGGCCGGAGTAGGGGCTTCCCCTGCAACTACATCTACATGCCCTTCGGCCTGGAGAACGCACGCGTTACGTACCAGCGGCTCGTGCAGCTCGAGTTGGCATCTCACGAGGCCAGACGCTTAACACTGGTGCCTTGCAAGGCCCCGACCCTTCGTGCACCACCCGAGCCTCAGAAGTCGCCCGGCTCGTGAGGAGCAAACCTCCGCGGCACGCTTCATCGGCTTCCTCGACGCTTCTGCAGCATCATCGCCAGGTGACTTTTTGGTTTGTTCAATTAAGGGCGCCCCCGGGCTGCATTATCCTCAGGTTGTTAGGGTCCGCCCCTACAGCTACATCATTTTGCTCATGTACCAGGACCAGCTATGCTTTCATAAGTTGCTATGATCGTTAACCTTGTGTTCCGACACCGCATCATGTCCCGAGGTCTCGCCCCTTAAGGCTTCATGCGCTAGCTGCTCTCCCCCTGAACATCCCATGAGCGGGGGCTGGTGGAACGGTGTCTGTGCTCGGGTCCGTCCCTGCAGTGCTGAAAAACCTAAGTGACCGAGCTCTAGCTCGCGGGCTGGCCCCGTGCACGTCACCTCATCAGGTCCTTAGTGCCTTGTCTCCTCACGGAACTATCATGAGCAGATCAGCAAGCGCGCACCGCCTTCGTGCCTCGTAACCTATAGGTGTGCAGGAGTCTTCAGGAGGTTCGACCTCGATCAGGCAATAGCCCAGCTGCAGAAAGCTAAGTACAGTCACCTCATACACCGTAGCTATCGCCGACCAAGGCCCCTTCCCCCGTAGCTCTCGTGAGGCGAGTCATTCCTTTTTCATGCAAGCCGCTTGCACGTCGAAGGGGAGCTCTTGAGCATCGCGGCTCAGGAGCCCCTACTGGATCTCGGGCCCTCACCCCCTGGCCTTGCCTCAAGGCATCGCGAACTGACATACCAGCGGCGGCTAAGCACCACTCGAGGGCCGGGTCCTGAGGACGTAGGGCACTATGGCAAGCGTGGGAGGGAGGACCTAGCCTCACCAGGGAACACGGGAAGAGGGGCGCGGTCCGGCCGCACTGGCATCGTCCGAAACGCAAAGGACTTTGATTTTTCTCGCTTGCCTCACAGGAATTACGCTGACTCATCACAGAAGCAAAAAGCGCGCCCTCTCAACGCAAGGGTCCTCCGCCAGCCTCGAACGCCTCACGCGGCACCTTGAGCTAAGTCCTCCCCTCAGCACCTCGCGCAACGATTGGCTTTACACTACTTTCGCAATCTCGTCCGAGCGAAAGTCCCTTTTTCTATTGTGAGCAGCTTGCGCGTCAAGGGGGAACACTTGAGCATCGCGCCTCAGGAGCTCTTACCGGACCTCGAGCCCCTCACCTCCTGGCCTTGACCGAGGCACCGCGACCTGGCATACCAGCGACGATTGAGGCTTGCTTGGGGACTAGGTCCCGGAGACGTAGAGCACTAAGCGATCGCAAAGAAAAAGGGGCCGAGCCCGAACGAGAGACTCCACGAGGATCTAAACACCGGACGAAAGCATTAAAACAAAGGCGCAAGCGCCGCGGTTCCATACACAACCCTATGGGGCACTTGATTGTCCGATGCAGGAAATAAGAAAGAACAAAAGAAACAGCCTCCCGGAGGCCGCCGCTCCCGAAGCGCCGACTCGACATCGCGGGCGCCTAGTCGGAGTCGTCCTCCACCTTGACGCGGTGGCGTCACGGCTCGTTGTAGTCGTCGTCACTCCTGCTTTCCCCGGAGGAGGTGCCGTCGCTGCCGGAGGCACCGCGACCGTCACCAAGGGCAAGTTCACCACCGAGGACGCCACCGCCACCGTTGTGGTCGTCGTCGCCGAAGGAGAAGTGGTCGCTGCCGCCGCTATCGCCCTCCGGGCAGCATCCGAGGCAACAGCCGGTCTACCCGAAGATCTTCACATAGAGCGTCGCCGCCCCGTCAAACTTGAAGTGGAGGGTGTGCCTCCCCTTCAGGCCACGGGCGCGGGCGAACGACTGCCACCCCCGGGTCAAGTACACGAAGCCAGAGAGGGTGACTTCGACCTCCGCCCAGGAGGATTTGCTGCAGCAGCCGTCGGGTTGCAGCCACAGCCGATGGGGCCGTCCGCCGCCAGCTCCCCCTCGATGGAGCCCGAGAGCTGGATCCAGGTGCACGGCAGGCTCTCCATCCACACGACAAATTCGCAGGCCGACTCGGTGGAGTGCGCTCACGCCCGAAGCGGCTAGGCGCTGACGTCGTTCTGCCCTCCGCGTCAGACGACGTGCCGTTTTCCACGGCCCCGCCCGTGGATGGAGTTCTTCGTGCGGCTGCCGGAGCCGGCGTGAACCGCCAATGGAGAGCGACCGCGTCCTCGGGGAGGCGCCACGGGTGCAGCGTCAGACTTGCGGGGGCGGCCGCGCCCCCTCTTGGTTTGCGGCGGCTCTGGCCCCTCCTGCACCACCTTGCCCTTCTCGGCGGCGGAGAACCTCCTCATGGGCGCCATGGCAGCAGTGGCAAGGGTTGAGGAAGGAAAGGCGAGAAGACAGAGATGGGTCGAGGGCTCTGCCCCTTCACCCTCTTATAAGCGATCGGAGAAGGCCAACCGGCGCCCCCTCACCTTCGGGCAATGATGGCCTTGCGACGCTCGCCAGGCTTTTTGTCAGCCTGGGCAGTTGCGAGGTGACATGGGGAAGTGGGGGCGTCCGAGCCCCGTCGAGTGCCACGTGTTGAGGCTGGCCCGCAGGCGGTTAGAGCCCACATCACTTTGCTCTCTCCTCTTCGCCTCCGCCTCCGAACAAGGCCAAGCGCGCCAAGGGCCCGGGGGCTACTGTCGGGGTTCTAGGACCGGGGGTACCCAGACCCGTCTGTCTGTGGCCCAGTGCACGACATCGTCAAAGGCCCAACGCGGCCCAGCTCCAAGACATCGTGAACAAGACCCTCGCGAGGGCCCCTGCCTCAAGAGGTGAACTACATCAAGGACTCCCAAGGAGCGGTTTCCCGAGGCTGCCTCCCGAGGGGCGGACATCTCTAGGCTCGCACCCTGCCTCACGAGGTGTGTGGTGACATGAGCCATGACGACCGAAGCCAGAAGGGGGCCAGCGGGCGCAGTCCAGGACAGTTTCCTCTTTGGTGCTAGAGGGGCAAAGCCAGCACGCGGGTTCCCAAGGAATCCCCCAAAGGTTGCCGTTCCGGTGCAACAAGACCAAGACCATAGGCTCGGCAGGACGTAGGTCATCACCGAGCGCACCTGCATGTCATGACCGGAAGCTTTGCAGACGAAGACCACCTTTAGTCAGGATAGGGTGTACTCCTAGCCCCCTTCAAATCTGGTTGTTGTGGTATCCCTTCCCGCCTAGAGCTTTGGGGGAAGAGGATGGGATCGATCGACCCTTGAGCTCTCTCGAGGCAGCTGACACTTGTACTAGTTCATACTCATCCTCCTCACGAGGCAATCCACCACAAAGAAGGAGTAGGGTTTTACACCGCAAGGTGGCCCGAACCTAGGTAAATCACCATGTCCATCTCTCTCTTTCCTCTCGCTCGAGCATGACGAAGCCAAGCCGTGAGATGGTGGGCAGCAAGTCGTAGCTAGGCAGGATCCTTCGCTCATGCTCGAGAGTTCGAACCTTGTTTGGGTCCACGGAACCCCGATTACGACAATTTCATAATCTCAAGCCTTTACATGCCCAACTTCAACAAGAGGACCTAAAAGAATACAACTAAGGAGAAAGGAAGGAAGAAAAGTATAGGGCGGGTATTGAGATCGGGCTTTTAGGAGCTCGGGCCGCATCCTGTCGCACGTCTGCGCTTCCGGGCTATTGACCAGGTTGGAGTCACCTGTGATGGTGATCTAAGTAAGACTATTGCAATCTTGGTCCTTTATGCGCTTTAGGCATTTATTGGTCGAGTGCTACTTGTGAGCTGCGTTGGGATTTCCTCGAAGAGGAGAGGATGATGCAGTACAGTAGAGATAAGTATTTCCCTCAGTTATGAAACCAAGGTTATCAATCCAGTAGGAGAACCAAGCAATACTATGTGAATAGCACCTGCACACAAACAACAAATACTTGCAACCGAACACATAGAGGGGTTGTCAATCCTTCAACGGTTACGAGCAAGATTAAATGGTATAGTTTTTGATTGATAGATCAAACAAAAATACAAAATAAAATAACTAAAAGAAAATTGCAGCAAGGTATTTTTGGTTTTAATATATGATAGAAAATAGACCCGGGGCCCATATTTTTCACTACAGGTTTCTCTCGAGAAAATAGCATACGGTGAGTAGACAAATTACTATTGGGCAATTGACAGAAAAGCAAATAATTATGACGATATCCAAGGCAATGATCATGTATATAGGCATCAAGTCCGAGACAAGTAGACCGAAATGATTCTGCATCTACTACTATTACTCCACACATCGATCGCTATCCAGCATGCATCTAGTGTATTAAGTTCATGAAAGAACGGAGTAATGCCTTCAGCAAGATGACATGATTTAGACAAGATAAACTCACTATGAAATAAATCCCATCTTGTTAGCCTTAATAGCAACAATACATGCGTGTCATGTCTCTTTCTGTCACTGAGTTTGAGCACCGCAAGATCGAACCCATCACAAAGCACCCCTTCCCATGGCAAGATAAATCAATCTAGTTGGCCAAACCAAACCAATAAATCGGAGAAGAAATGTGAGGCTATAATAATCATGCATAAAAGAGTTCAGAGAAAACTCAAATAATCTTCATGGATAGATTTGATCATAAACTCACAATTCATCGGATCCCAACAAACACACCGCAAAAAGTCATTACATCAAATAGATCTCCAAGAACACCAAGGAGAACATTGTATTGAAGATCAAAAAGAGAGAAGAAGCCATCTAGCTACTAACTATGGACCCATAGGTCCGTGGTAAACTACTCACGCATCATCGAAGGGGCAGCAAGGATGATGAAGAACCCCTCCGTGATTGTTTCCCCCTCCGGCAAAGTGCCAGAAACTGTCCCAGATGGGATCTCTCGAGAACAGAGGCTTGCGGCGACAGAAAAAGTATTTCGTGGACTCCCTTCTATGTTTTCTGATTTCAGGGTATTTATAGAGGCAGAGGTAGGTCAAATGGAGGCTTGTGGGCCCCTCCTTCGTCTTCTCGTTCCTTCTCGATACTTCCAGGGTCTCTTATTGCCACAAAAAATATCCAAAAAGTTTCGTGGCATTTTGACTTTGTTTGGTACTGATATTCTGCAAAGTCAAAAACAAGCAAAAACAGCAACTGGCATTGGGCACTAAGTTAGTAGGTTAGTCCCAAAAAATGATATAAAGTTGCTTGTAAATGTATATACAACATCGAAGATTGATAATATAATAGCATGGAACAATAAAAAATTATAGATATGTTGGAGACGTATCAAGCATCCCCAAGCTTAATTCCTGCTCGTCGTCGAGTAGGTAAATGATAAGAACATAATTTTTGATGTGGAATGCTGCCTATCATATTCATCATAGAATCTTTTCTTTTATAGCATAGACATTTGTACTTGAATGATTCAAAGCAATAGTCTATAATTTGACATAAAAAGATCAATACTTAAGAATATCATCAAGCAACCGTGTCTTTCAAAATATCAATGCTAAAGAAAGTTATCCCTATCCCATTATGCTCAATCATTGATCCATTCATGAAACACACTCAAATATTAGCTACGCTGATTGCTTGTATCTGCGTTCGTATTTCCCCGAAGAGGAGAGGATGATGCAGCACAGCAATGGTAAGTATTTCCCTCAGTTATGAAACCATGGTTATCAATCCAGTAGGAGAACCAAGCAACACTATGTAAACGGAACCTCCACACAAATAACAAATACTTGCAACCCAATGCGTAAGAGGGGTTGTCAATCCCTCCTTGGTATTGAGCTAGATAAAATTGTATGAGATTGGATAAATAGATCTGACAAAAACACAAAATAAAATAAATAAAGAAAAAGTGCAGCAAGGTATTTTTGGGTTTTTGGAATAATAGATCTGAAAACAATATGATACAAAATAGACCGGGGGCCGTAGATTTCACTAGTGGCTTCTCTTGAGAAAATAGCATATGGTGGTTAAACAAATTACTGTTGGGCAATTGATAGAAGAGCAAATAATTATGACGATATCCAAGGCAATGATCATGTATATAGGCATCACGTCCAATATTAGTAGATCGACTCCTGCCTGCATCTACTACTATTACCCCACACATCGACCGCTATCCAGCATGCATCTAGTGTATTAAGTTCATGGAGAAACAAAGTAATGCAATAAGAACGATGACATGATGTAGACAAGATCTATTCATGTAGGAATAGACCCCATCTTTTTATCCTTAATAGCAATTATACATGCGTGCCTCGCTACCCCTTTTGTCACTGGGTGAGGACACCGCAAAATCGAACCCATCACAAAGCACCTCTTCCCATTGCAAGAAAAATCAATCTAGTTGGCCAAACCAAACCAAAGTTTCGGAGAAGAAATACGAGGCTATAATAATCATGCATATGAGAGATTAAAGAAGACTCAAATAATATTCATGGATAGAACTGATCATAAACTCACAATTCATCGGATCCCAACAAACACACTGCAAAAAGTCATTACATCAAATAGATCTCCAAGAACACGAGGAGAACATTGTATTGAGAATCAAAAAGAGAGAAGAAGCCATCTAGCTACTGCATACGGACCCGTAGGTCTGTGGTGAACTACCCACGCATCATCGAAGGAGCACCACTTAGGATGATGAACCCCTCAGTGATCGTGTTCCCCTTCGGCAAGGTGCTGGACTAGGGCTCTAGATTGGATCTCGTAGTTCTGGAACTTGCGATGGCTGGAATTGTGTTTCGTCCACTCCCCTAGGGTTTCTGGAATATTTTGGTATTTTTAGTGTTGAGAGGCGGTGGAAAGGACCTCCGTGGGCCCCACCACCCATCAGGGTGTGCTAGGGGCCTCTGGCGCGCCCAGGTGGGTGGTGGGCCCCATGGGCCTTCACTCGTGCACTTCCTTGGCTCCCAAGTTTTCTTCTGGGTAGAAAAAATCTCCAAAAAGTTTCGCTTCATTTGGACTCCGTTTGATATGGATATTCTACGAAGTAAAAAACAAGCAAAAAACAACAACTGGTACTGGGCACTATGTCAATAGGTTAGTCCCAAAAAATGATATAAAGTTGCTATAAAATGAATGTAAAACATCCAAGAATGATAATATAATAGCATGGAACAATCAAAAAAATTAGATACATTGGATACGTATCAGCATCCCCAAGCTTAATTCATGCTCGTCCTCGAGTAGGTAAATGATAAAAACAGAATATTTGATGTGGAATGCTGCCTAACATGTTCATCACATATTCTTTTCTTTTATAGCATGGACATTTGGACTTTTAGATGGTTCAAAGTAATAGTCAATAATTGACATGAAGACTTCAGTACTCAAGCATATCAACAATGAACCATGTCTTTCAAAATATCAACACTAAAGAAAGTTATCCCTAGCCCATCATGCTCAATCATTGATCCATTCATGAAACACACTCGAATATTAGCTACTTCCAATGCACAAGTATGATCATAGTTCTCCCTAGTTGGTGCTTTATAAGAGAAGATGGAGACTCAAATAAAAAATACATAAAATTAAATAGATAGGCCCTTTGCAGAGGGAAGCGGAGATTTGTAGAGGTGCCAGAGCTCAAAGCTTAAATAGAGAAATAAAATATTTTGAGAGGCATGCTTTTCCCGTCAATGAAAACGACCGAGTAATTCCCAATACTTTCCATGCTAGATACATCATAGGCGGTTCCCAAACATAAAATAATGTTTATTCCTTTTGCCACCATTCTTTCACAATCCATGGCTAGCCGTATCCACGGGTGCCTTCCATACCAACACTTTCCAAGGAATTTATTATTTGACAACATAAAGTAAATTTCTTTTTCTTTTCGGGACTGGGCATCCCTATTACCGCAACACTCTCGTGGAATGACAAGTGAATAAACACTCATCTTGAGAATAACACATCTAGCATGGAAAAATATTGGCCACCCCCTGCCGCTTCATGAGCGGTACAGGCACACAAAAAGGAAATTTATTTTGAAAATTAGAGTTGGCACATACAAATTTACTTAGAATAGCACGGAAATACTGCATATAGGTAGGTATGGTGGACTCATATGGCCTAACTGGGTTTAAGGATTTTGGATGCACAAGTAGTATTCCCACTTAGTACAAGGAAAGGCTAGCAATAAGTGTTGGAAATATGCCCTAGAGGCAATAATAAAGTGGTTATTATTATATTTCCTTGTTCAGGATAATCGTTTATTATCCATGCTATAATTGTATTGACCGGAAACTCAAATGTATGTGTGGATACATAGACAACAACATGTCCCTAGTAAGCCTCTACCGGACTAGCTCGTTGATCAAAGATGGCTATGGTTTCCTAGTCATAGACATGAGTTGTCATTTGGTAATGGGATCACATCATTAGGAGAATGATGTGATGGACAAGACCCAAACTATAAGCATAGTATATGATCGTATCAAGTTTATTGCTATCGTTTTCTGCATGTCAAGTATCTGTTCCTATGACCATGAGATCATGCAAATCACTGACACCGGAGGAGTACCTTGTGTGTATCAAATGTCGCAACGTAACTGGGTGACTATAAAGATGCTCTGCAGGTATCTCCGAGGGTGTCTGTTGAGTTGGCATGGATCAAGAATGGGATTTGTCACTCCGTATGACAGAGAGGTATCTTGGGTCCCACTCGGTAATACAACATCACAATGAGCTTGCAAGCAATGTGACTAATGAGTTAGTCATGGGATATTGTATTACGGAACGAGTAAAGAGACTTGCTGGTAATGAGATTGAACTAGGTATGGAGATAACGTCGATCGAATCTCGAGAAAGTAACATACCGATGGACAAAGGGAACTGCATACGGGATTAGCTAAATCCTTGGCATCGTGGTTCAACCGATGAAAGATCTTTGTGGAAGATGTAGGAAACAATATGGGCATCCAGGTTCCGCTATTGGTTATTGACCGGAGAGGTGTCTCGGTCATGTCTACATTATTCTCGAACCTGTAGTGTCTGCACGCTTAACGTTCGGTGATGCTAGAGTAGTATTGGGATATTCATGTTGGTGACCGAATGTTGTTCCAAGTCCCGGATGAGATCCCGGACATCACGAGGAGCTCAGGAATGGTTTGGAGGTAAAGATTTATATATGGGAAGTCATATTTTGGCTGCCAGAAAAGTTTCGCGCATTATCGGTATTGTACCGGGAGTGCCGAAAGGGGTCCAGGGGTCCACCTGCCCCGGGGGGGCACATGGGCTGTAGGGGGTGTGTCTTGGCCTATATGGGCCAAGGGCACCAGTCCTAAGGGGATCATGCGCCAAGAGAGAGGATAAAGGAAGAGTCCTAAGGGTGGAAGGCACCCCCCCCTCGAGGTGCCTTGGGAAGGGAGGATTCCTCCCTAGGCCTAGCCGCACCACCTCCCTTGGAAGAGGGGCCAAGGCTGTGCCCCAACCCTCCTCCTTACCTCCTATAAATAGTGGGGGAGAGGTAGGGGCTGGACACACCAAATCCCACACCCCGATGGCAACCCTACCTCTCCCAAAACCCTGTTTTCTCCTCAGATTGGTTTCGGCAGCGTTTGGCGAAGCCCTGCCAGGATTGCACCACCAGCATCTCCACCACGCCGTCGTGCTAGTTGAGATCCCATCTACTTCTCCACTCTTGCTTGCTGGATCAAGAAGGAGGAGACGTCATCGAGCCGCACGTGTGCTGAATGCGGAGGTGTCGTCCGTTTGGCGCTAGATCAGATTGGATCATGAAGACGTTCGACTACATCAACCGCGTTTCTTAACGCTCCCGCTTAGCGATCTACAAGGGTATGTAGATCCAATCTCTCCTCTCATAGATGTTCATCTCCTAGATTGATCTTGGTGAGCGTAGGAAATTTTTTGTTTCCCATGCAACATTCCCTAACAATAAGATTGAGAAGCAACCAACCAAGAAACAAAAATTCTCATAAACGAGCATTAAGCATAACTAACACCGAATAATGCACCACAAGTAGGATGTAATTTCATTGCATAACTATTGACTTTCGTGCTTGCATAGGGAATCACAAACCTTAACACCAATATTCTTACTAAAGGATAATTACTCACCAACATGACTCATATATTACTATCATCATATCTCAAAACTATTACAAAGAATCAAGTTTATTTTGTCCAATGATCTTCATGAAAGTTTTTATTATATCCCTCTTGAATATCTATCACTTTGGGACTAGTTTCATATGTTGCAATTGCTATTGACAAGCTCTCAAACAAATTTAAGTGAAGAACATGAGCATACAAAATTTCATCTCTCAAAATAATATAAGTGAAGCATGAGAGAATTTCTTCAAAAATTAAAGCACCACCGTGCTCAAAAAGATATAAGTGAAGCACTAGAGCAATTCCATAGCTCAAAACATTTAAGTGAAGCACACAGAGCAATTCTAACAAATCATAGCATAATTATGGCTCTCTCAAATAGGTGTGTCCAGCAAAGGATGATTGTGACAAACTTAAAAGCAAAAAAAAAGCAAAGACTCATATAATACAAGACGCTCCAAGCAAAACTCATGATATGTGACGAATAAAAATATAGCTCCAAGTAAATTACTGATGGTCGTTAGAAGAAAGAGGGGATGCCTTCTGGGGCATCCCCAAGCTTAGTTGCTTGGTTCTCCTTGAATATTACCTTGGGGTGCCATGGGCATCCCCAAGCTTAGGCTCTTTTCACTCCTTATTCCTTCATCCATCGAGATCTCACCCAAAACTTAAAAACTTCAATCACACAAAACTTAACAGAACCTTCGTGAGATCCGTTAGTATAAGAAAACCAATCTTTGCTTTAATTACTGGTGCAAACTCATTCATATTTTGTTATTGCATTATACCTAATATATTCTAAATTTACCACGGCTTATACCCCCCGATACAATCCATAGATTCATCAAAATAAGCACACAATGCAACAAAAACAGAATCTGTCAAAAACAGAACAGTCTGTAAAGACTCGAATTTTACTCATACTTGTCTAACTCCAAAACTTCTGAAAAATTAAGAAAATAGACACAATTCACATATCAATCTTGTGTAAAACATTCAGAGTTTTTCTTCGCTCCAGTGACTTTTAACAATTCTTCTACTGGATGTAAAAGTTTCTGTTTTTCAACAAGGTCAAATCAACTATCACCCAAAGCCATCCTAAAGGCATTACTTGGCACAAACACTAATTAAATCATAAAAAACACAATCATAACAGTAGCATAATTGTGTGAATACACAAGAACAGAAGTATAAAAATAAAAAATATTTTATTCATTGGGTTGCCTCCCAACAAGCGCTATCGTTTTATGCCCCTAGCTAGGCATTGATCAATTTAATGATGCTCACATGAAAGATAATAATGGAAACACAAAGAGAGCATCATGAAACATGTGACAAACACATTTAAGTCTAACTCTCTTCCTATGCATAGGCATTTTATAAGCAAACAATTTATCAAGATGAGCAATTTCTAGCATATGCAAGAAAGAAGAAAGGAATGGTAGCATTCTCAACATAACGAGAGGTAATTTAGTAACATGAAAATTTCTACAACCATATTTTCCTCTCTCATAATAATTACATGTGGGGTCATATTCAAATTCAACAATATAGATATCACATAACATATTCTCTACATGATCCACATGCATGCAAAGTTGGCACTCTTCCAAAATAGTGGGATTATCATCAAATAAAGTCATGACCTCTCCAAGCCCACTTTTATCAAAAAATTGACAGGATTGATCACTCTCCAAATATGTGGGATTATTTTTACCTACAGTTGACACTCTTCCAAACCCACTTTCAATATTATTGCAAACATATTCATCACGAGGCTTAAATAAATTTTCAAGATCATAAGAAGAATCACCCCAATCATGATCATTGCAATAAGTAGTGGACATAACAAAATTAGCATCCCCAAGCTTAGGGTTTTGTGTATTATTAACACAATTGACATTAATAGAATTTATAATAACATCATTGCAATCATGCTTTTCATTCAAGGAGCTATCATGAATCACTTTATAAATTTCTTCTTCTAACACTTCATCACAATTTTCAGATTCATGAATTTCATGCAAAACTTCATAAAGATAATCTAGTGAAGTCAATTCACTACCAATTGGTTAATCAGAATTGGATCTTCTAAAAAGATTAGCAAGTGGATGAGGATCCATATCAATATATTTTTAGCAAGCAAAGATCCAAGAAAATAGAAGGCACATGGTAACACAAGCAAAGAAAAGATCGACCGAGAAAAAGGCAAACGAAAAACAAGGCAAATAAAAAGGAAAATATTTTTGTGAAGTGGGGGAGATGAAAACAAGAGGCAAATGGCAAATAAAGTAAATTGTAAGGAGATGATATTTGTGATTGGGTACCTGATAGATGTTGATGATGTCTCCCCGACAACGGCGCCACAAATTCTTCCTGATTGCTTGTATCTGCGTTGGTATTTCCCCGAAGAGGAGAGGATGATGCAGCACATCAACGGTAAGTATTTCCCTCAGTTATGAAACCAAGGTTATAAATCCAGTAGGAGAAGCAAGCAACACTATGCAAACGGAACCTGCACACAAATAACAAATACTTCCAACCCAACGCGTAAGAGGGGTTGTCAATCCCTCCTCGGTATTGAGATTGATAAAATTGTATGAGATTGGATAAACAGATCTGAATAAAACACAAAATAAAATAAATAAATAAAAAGTGCAGCAAGGTATTTTTGGGTTTTTGAAATAATAGATCTGAAAACAATATGATAGAAAATAGACCTGGGGGCTGTAGATTTCACTAGTGGCTTCCCTTGAGAAAATAGCATACGGTGGGTAAACAAATTACTGTTGGGCAACTGATAGAAGAGCAAATAATTATGACGATATCCAAGGCAATGATCATGTATATAGGCATTACGTCCAAGATTAGTAGACCGACTCCTGCCTGCATCTAGTACTATTACCCCACACATCGACCGCTATCCAGCATGCATCTAGTGTATTAAGTTCATGGAGAAACGGAGTAATGAAATAAGAACGATGACATGATGTAGACAAGATCTATTCATGTAGGAATAGACCCCATCTTTTTATCCTTAATAGCAACGATACATGCGTGTCTCGCTACCCCTTCTGTCACTGGGTGAGGACACCGCAAAATCGAACCCATCACAAAGCACCTCTTCCCATTGCAAGAAAAATCAATCTAGTTAGCCAAACCAAACCAAAGTTTCGGAGAAGAATTACGAGGCTATAATAATCATACATATAAGAGATCAAAGAAGACTCAAATAATATTCATGGATAGAACTGATCATAAACTCACAATTCATCGGATCCCAAAAAACACACCGCTAAAAGTCGTTACATCAAATAGATCTCCAAGAACATCGAGGAGAACATTGTATTGAGAATCAAAAAGAGAGAAGAAGCCATCTAGCTACTGCCTACGGACCCGTAGGTCTGTGGTGAACTACTCACGCATCATCGGAGGAGCACCAATGAGGATGATGAACACCTCCGTGATCGTGTTCCCCTCCGGCAAGGTGCCGGAATAGGGCTCTAGATTGGATCTCATGGTTCTGGAACTTGCGGCAGCTGGAATTGTGTTTCGTCCACTTCCCTAGGGTTTCTGGAATATTTGGATGTTTATAGAGCTGAGAGGCAGTGGAAAGGACCTTCATGGGCCCCACCACCCATCAGGGCGTGCCAGGGGCCTTCAGCGCGCCCAGGTGGGTGGTGGGACCCACAGGCCTTCCCTCGTGCACTTCCTTGGCTCCCAAGTTGTCTTCTGGGCAGTAAAAAATCTCCAAAAAGTTTCACTGCGTTTGGACTCCGTTTGATATGGATATTCTAAGAAGTAAAAAACAAGCAAAAACAGCAACTGACACTGGGCAGTATGTCGATAGGTTAGTCCCAAAAAATGATATAAAGTTTCTATGAAATGAATGTAAAACATCCAAGAATGATAATAAACAGCATGGAACAATAAAAAATTATAGATACGTTGGAGACGTATCATACACCCAATGCACAAGTATGACAATAGTGTTCCCTAGTTGGTGCTTTATAAGAGAAGATGGAGACTCAAATTTAAAATAAAAATTGCATAAAAGTAAATAGATAGGCCCTTCGCAGAGGGAATCAGAGATTTGTAGAGGTGACAGAGCTCATAGCTTAAATTGAGAGATAAAAAATATTTTTAGAGGCATGCTTTTCCTGTCAACGAAAACAACCGAGAATTCCCAATATCTTCCATGCTAGATAAATCATAGGCGGTTCCCAAACAGAAAGTAAAGTTTATTTCCTTTCCACCATTCTCACACAATCCATGGCTAGCCGTATCCACGGGTGCCTTCCATACCAACACTTTCCAAGGAATTTATTATTAACAACATATAATTTTTTTTCATTTTGGGACTGGGCATCCCTATTACCTGCCACCCTCTCGTGCAATGACAAGTGAATAAACACTCATCTTGAGAATAAAATACCTAGCATGGAAAATATTGGCCACCCCCTGCCGCTTCATGAGCGGTACGGGCACACAAAATGGAAATTCATTTTGAATATTAGAGTTGGCACATACAAATTTACTTGGAATGACATGGAAATACCACATATAGGTAGGTATGGTGGACTCATTTGGCACAACTTTGGTTTAAGGAGTTGGATGCACAAGCAACATTCCCGCTTAGTACAAATGAAGGCTAGCAATTAGATTGAGAAGCGACCAACCAAAAAACAAAAACAGTCATAAACACGCATTAAACATAACTAACACTAAATAATGCACCATAAGTAGGATATAACTTCGTTGCATAACTATTGACCTTTGTGCTTGCATAGGGAATCACAAACCTTAACACCAATATTCTTACTAAAGCATAATTACTCACCAACATGACTCACATATCATTATCTTCATATCGCAAAACTATTGCAAGGAATCAAGTTTATAATATCCAATGATCTTCACGAAAGTTTTTATTATATCCCCCTTGGATATCTATCACTTTGGGACCAAATTCATATCTCGTGCAAATTACCATTGCTATTATGAACTCTCAAAAAGATCTAAGTGAAGCACGAGAGCAAAAACAAATCTTCAAAGTTTTTCATATATCAACTCCCAAAATAATATAAGTGAAGCATGGGAGTGCATTTCTTCAAAATTTACTAACTCTCAAAATAATATAAGTGAAGCACGAGAGTTCATTTCTTTAAAACATAGTCATATCAACTCTCAAAATAATATAAGTGAAGAATGAGAGTTCATTTCTTTAAAACATAGTCATATCAACTCTCAAAATAATATAAGTGAAGCATAAGAGTTCAAGTATTTCTTCAAAATTTAATTGCCACCATGCTCTAAAAGATTTAAGTGAAGCACATAGAGCAATTACCTAGCTAAAAAAAATTATGTGAAGCACATAGAGAGATTCTAACAAATCATGATAACATACGGCTCTCTAAAATAAGTATGTCGAGCAAGGATGATTGTGACAAACTAAATAGCAAACAAAGCAAAGACTCATATCATACAAAATGCTCCAAGCAAAACTCATGATATGTGACGAATAAAAATAAAGCTCCAAGTAAAATTACCGATGGTCGTTAGAAGAAAGAGGGGATGCCTTCCGGGGCATCCCCAAGCTTAGTTGCTTGGGACTCCTTGAATATTACCTTGGGGTGCCTCGGGCATCCCCAAGCTTAGGCTCTTGCCACTCCTTATTCCTTCATCCATCATGATCTCACCCAAAACTTGAAAACTTCAATCGCACAAAACTTAACAAAACCTTCATGAGATCCGTTAGTATAAGAAAACAAATCACTACTTTAAGTACTGTTGCAAACTCATTCATATTTTTTATTGCATTATACCTACTGTATTCTAACTTTACCATGGCTTATACCCCCCCCCCCCGATACAATCCATAGATTTCATTAAAATAAGCACACAATGCAACGAAAACAGAATCTATCAAAAAACAGAACAGTCTGTAGAAACCTGAATTAAGCTCATACTTCTGTAACTCCAAAAATACTAAACAATTAGGACGACGTGGGCAATTTGTACATCAATCATGTGTAAAAATTCAGAATTTTTCCATGTTCCAGCAAATTTTGATAATTCTGCTACTCGACGCAAAACCTTCTATTTTTCAAGAAAATCAAGTCAACTATCACCCAGACCATCCTAAGGGCTTTACTTGGCACAAACACTAATTAAAACATTAAACCACAATCACAATAGTAGCATAATTGTGTATTTATTGAAAAATATTAAGGAAAACAAAAAAAATAAAAGATAACTAATGGGTTGCCTCCCAACAAGCGCTATTGTTTTATGCCCCTAGCTAGGCATAATGCATAGTTTCAAGTATTGTCATCTTTCTTCTTCTTTTCCATAGATGTGTTTTCATCAGGAGGTTTTTCAAATATAACATGAAACACATCATCCATAGAAATTTTAGCATTAGCAAGTTGCCCATCTGCAAATCCCCCTGTTGGGGAACGTTGCATGGAAAACAAAAAAAATTCTACGCACACGCAAGATCTATCCATGGAGATGCATAGCTACGAGAGGGGGAGAGAATCTACATACCCTTGTAGATCGTTAGGCGGAAGAATTTATTACGCGGTTGATGTAGTCATACTCTTCGCGATCCGATCACGATCCAACCAATCTAGTGCCGAACGAACGGCACCTCCGAGTGCACACGTGTGGCTCGATGACGTCTCCTCCTTCTTGATCCAGCAAGCAGGAGAGGAGAAGTAGATGGGATCACAACCAACACGACGGTGTGGTGGTGATGGTGGTGGTGGAGCACCGACAGCGCTTCGCAAAGCGTCGCCGAGATGAGGCGGTGGAACTACGGAGTAACGGAAGAGAGAGGGGCGCCAAGGGCTTGGTGTGTCCTCTTGGGGCGCCCCTCCCCTCTATATATAGGTGGAGGGGCATGGGAAACAGCCCCTCCAAGCCCTAGGGCGCAGCTAAGGGGGCGAGGACTTGGACTCCAAGTACAATCCTATTCCTACTAGGACTCCTTCCTTTTTTGCCTTCCCTAGTCACATGGGCTTTTGAGGACTTGGTGTGCCTAGCCCAATAAAGCCAGGGCACCTCCCCGCAGCCCATGCTAGCCCTTGGGTCATGGTGGACCTACTTGTGGACTTACAGACCCCTCCGGAATCCTTTGGAACCTTCTGGAAGCTTCCCGGTACAATACAAAAAAAACTGCACCTTTTTCCGAAACCCAAAATATGACTTCCCATATATAAATCTTTACCTCTCGACCATTCTGAGACTCCTTGTGATGTCCGGGATCTCATCTGGGACTCTGAACAACATTTGGTTACCACTCATCAAATATCCTAATACTACTCTAGCGTCAACGAACGTTAAGCGTGCGACCCTGCGGGTTCAGGAATTATGTAGTCATGACCGAGACACCTCGCCGGTCAATAACCAATAGCGGGACCTGGATGCCCATATTGATTCCTACATATTCCATGAAGATCTTTTATCGGTTGAACCTTTATGACAACATACGTAATTCCCTTTGTCTGTCGGTATGTTACTTGCCCGAGATTCGATCGTCGGTATCTCTATATCTAGTTCAATATCGTCACTGGCAAGTCTCTTTACTCGTTCCATAATACATCATCTTGCAACTAACTCCTTAGTCACTTTGCTTGCAAGCTTCTTGTGATGTGTATTACCGAGAGGGCCCAGAGATACCTCTCCGATACACGGAGTGACAAATGCCAATCTCGATTCACGCCAACTCAATAGACACCTTCGGAGATACCTGTAGAGCATCTTTATGATCACCTAGTTACATTGTGACGTTCGATAGCACACAAGGTATTCCTCTGGTATCCGGGAGTTGCATGATCTCATGGTCGAAGGAACATGTATTTGACATTAAGAAAGCAGTAGCAATAAACTGAACGATCATATGCTAAGCTAACAGATGGGTCTTGTCCATCACATCATTCTCCTAATGATGTGATCCCGTTATCAAATGACAACTCATGTTTATGGTTAGGAAACCTTAACCATCTTTGATCAATGAGCTAGTCTAGTAGAGGCTCACTAGGGACACGGTATTTGTTTATGTATCCACATATGTATTTAAGTTTCCGGTCAAAACAATTCTAGCATGAATAATAAACCTTTATCATGATTAAGGAAATATAATAATAACCATTTTATTATTGCCTCTAGGGTATATTTCCATCAGTCTCCCACTTGCACTAGAGTCAATAATCGAGTTCACATCGTCATGTGATTAACACCCATAGTTCACATCACCATGTGACTAACACCCAAAGAGTTTACTAGAGTCAATAATCTAGTTCACATCGCCATGTGATTAACACCCAAATATTTTACTAGTGTGTGATCATGTTTTGCATGTGAGATAGGTTTTAGTCAATGGGTCTACAACATTCAGATCCGTGTGTACTTTGCAACTGTCTATGTCTACAATGCTCTTCATAGAGCTACTCTAGCTAACTATTCCCACGTTCAATACGTATCCAGATTGAGACTCAGAGTCATCTGGATCAGTGTTAAAGCTTGCATCGACGTAACCCTTTACGACGAACCCTTTATCACCTCCATAACCGAGAAACATTTCCTTAGTCCTCTTTAGGTACCTTAGGATAATTTTGACCTTTGTCCAGTGATCCACTCCTGGATCACTATTGTACCCCCTTGCCAAACTCATGGCAAGGCACACAACTGGTCTGGTACATAGCATGGCATACTTTATAGAACCTATGGCTGAGGCATGGGGAATGACTTTCATTCTCTCTCTATCTTCTGTCGTGGTCGGGCTTTGAGTCTTACTCAACTTCACACCTTGCAACACAGGCAAGAACCCTTTCTTTGACTGATCCTTTTTGAACTTCTTCAAAACTTTTGCCAAGGTATGTGCTTTGTGAAAGTCCTATTAAGCGTCTCGATCTATCCCTATAGATCTTGATGCCCAATATGTAAGTAGCTTCACCGAGGTTTTTCATTGAAAAATTCATATTCAAGAATCCTTTTATGCTATCCAGAAATTCTATATCATTTCCAATCAATAATATGTCATTCACATATAATACCAGAAATGCTACAGAGCTCCCACTCACTTTCTTGTAAAAAATACAGGCTTCACCGTAAGTCTGTATAAAACCATATGCTTTGATCACCTCATCAAAGCGTATATTCCAACTCCGAGATGCTTGCACCAGTCCATAGATGGATCGCTGGAGATTGCACACTTTGTTAGCACCTTTAGGATCGACAAAACCTTTTGGTTGCATTATATACAACTCTTCTTTAAGAAATCCGTTAAGGAATGCAGTTTTGACGTCCATTTGCCAGATTTCATAAAATGCGGCAATTGCTAACAAGATTCGGACAGACTTAAGCATCGCTACGGGTGAGAAAGTCTCATCGTAGTCAACCCTTTAACGAAAACCTTTCGCGACAAGTCGAGCTTTGTAGACAGTGATATTACCATCAGCGTCCGTCTTCCTCTTGAAGATCCATTTATTTTCAATGTCCTGCCGATCATCAGGAAAGTCCACCAAAGTCCACACTCTGTTCTCATACATGGATCCTGTCTCAGATTTCATGGCCTCAAGCCATTTGTCGGAATCTGGGCTCATCATAGCTTCTTCATAGTTCATAGGTTCGCCGTTGTCTAACAACATGACTTCCAGGACAGGATTACCACTCTGGTGGGGAACGTGTTCTGGTTGACCTACGAAGTTCAGTAGTAACTTAAGTTTCGAAAGCTACACCCCTCTTAATAGTACGGTGGTCCTATGACTCAATAAAAAGAAGAAGAAGAACAAAACAAATGCTACGACTTCACTTCGTCTTCATTCTCCTCGAGCACAGTCATTTTTCTTCGGACAGACACCGAACCAATTGCTTCACTTCAGCAATTTTTAGGGGTCACTCTTGTTAACATCATCTTCGGTAATAACCATCGCTGCAACGCAGGGAGATTATCTTCGTCGTTTCATCAAACTCCTCGATATCTGTTACTCTGTGTGCACTAGCAAAAACATAAGTCCCATACTGTTTATGTCAACAAACTCCAAAACATAAGGGGCCTATCATTGCACCAACAGTTACTGTTGCTACTATTACCACTGCTATCAAACCACCATATTACTGTGCTACTGATCACTCTGCTACAGATATTTAGTCTCCAGGTGTGGTTGAATTGACAACTCATCTGCTAATACTTGCAAATATTCTTTGGCTCCCCTTGTGTTGAATCAATAAATTTGGGTTAAATACTCTACCCTTGAAAACTGTTGCGATCCCCTATACTTGTGGGTTATCACTCCTGCATCGGGATTTGCTCGCAATTTTTCCATATTACCAAGGGGAATTTCATACTAAATAGTTTCAGTAGGTGGAGGCTCCTCTCTTACCAATTGTGCTCGTGGTGAATACACCCTGAACAAGCCTCTCAAAGGATTATTTTCCATAGTAGAAAGTGTAGATAAAATTCAGCACATATAATAAATGTTTCCTTACCAAATTCCACATACCAAGAGCGCTACACTACCCGGCAATGGCCCCAGAAAAGAGTCTTGATGACCCACAAGTATAGCGAATCAATCATAGTCCTTTCGATAAGTAAGAGTGTTGAACCCAACGAGGAGCAAACAGAATTGATAGGTGGTTTTTAGCAAAGTTTTCTCTACAAATGTTGTAAAATAATTTTGATAGATAATTTGATAGCAAGATAATTGGTAAAAAGTAACAAAAGTAGCAAGGTGCAACAAGTGGCCCAAGTCTTAATTATGCTAAGGATAAGTCGGTGATACTACTTCTAGTCATTAAACCGCTCTTGAGAACACATAGGAATATCGTCAAGTTATTTTCATCACTTCGCGTTCATTGCCTTGATAAGTGTTATGTGGGTGGACCTGAGCTAAGGTATTGTTCTTACTTTATTTTTCTTTAATAAACACATACTTATGATTATACCCTCCATGCAAGCATCCGCAAATACAAGAGAAGTAGTTGAGATGAATCTAACCATAACATTAAACATGTGGATCCAAAAACATCCCCTAGTGGAACAATTCATAGACTGGGGTTTAGGCTTCTATCACTCCCGCGGCCCATAATCTACAAACTAATTCCACGATGCCTTCTCTAGGCCCAAATATGGTGAAGTGTCATGTAGTTGACGTTCAGATAACACCGCTAGAGGAAGAATAACACAACATACTAATATCAAAACATTGAACGGTGATCAACTTCACATGAGTACTAATAAGAGAACTTCTCCCATGTCCTCTAGAACAAATAGAATTACTCACAACTCACCTTATTGAACATGATCAGTTAATAATCTTTCACCAAGTAAAACAACTAGCATCAACTACAAGATGTAATTAACACTACTAGCACCCCCCAGGTACCAATATGAGGATTGATACAAAGAATGAACACAAGAGATGAACTAGGGTTTATAGATGAGATGGTGCTGGTAAAGATGTTGATGAAGATGAAGATTCCCATGATGAGAGGAGAACTCGTGATGATAAAGGCTTCGATTTTCCCCTCCTTGTGGAATCGCTCCGCCGAAGAGCAAAAGTGCTCCCGCCCTCGTTCCGCTTCGAGGCGGTGGCAGAAAGTCCTGAAACTCTTCTCTTTTTTCAGGGAAAATAGGAATTTATGGTCAAAGGACGTCGGGAGGGGAGCCACCAGAGCCCCACATGGACATGTGGCGCGGCCAAGGGGTGGTCGCGCCACCTATCCATGTGGCTGGCTGGTGGGCCCCCTCTGGCATATTTTTGTTCCACAATTCTTCATATATTCCAAAATAATTCTCCAAAAGTCCATACTTTATTTTGAGCTCCGGGGAATTGATATCTCTGTTGTTGCTTTTTAAGGTTAGATTTACAGTTGTTGGTAATCTCTCTCCTTTGATGTATCTTGCATTTTAAGAGAGAAAATGCATTAAAATTGCATCACATTGTGAGATATGACATTGAAATAAAATAAATAACAGTAGGAAATTATGATGCTAAATGGACATGTCACACGGGAGGAGGCTGGCCTCGGCGTCGTCGTTTGCAGTTACATGCCGATGTCGTCGACACACTATTTTAACATGCTTTTTATGAAGCTTTTTTATCAGTTCCATTTTTTCTCAGTGGATTTGTGTAACAGCAGCCTTATATATGTGCTACAGCCACCGGAATTTCAGGTTTTAAGCACTCAACTATGGCAATTTGTCGTTGATACATATGGCAACTTACAACTGTTTCGCACTAGGTCATGGCAAAAAAGGACCATGACATCTTTAGGAACTATTTTCTCTAGACCATGGTAGTTTCAATAACCAAATGCCCAGCTTTTCCCATGTGTCCCTTACAAATTCCAAAAAAAGTTGCTCTGTTACAATCGTTTTTTCCAAATAAGTTGCCATGTTCTTTATAAATAGAAATGGATGCTTCATAGTTGCCATGGCTAATTTCATGGGATGTTTCTCAAGTTGCCATGGCATTTTTTAGTGAACACGGAAAATCAACACTCCCAAAATTGTTTTTCATAAGAATATATCATGGCATTGTGTATTTTGGTGTCATAACTTGGGATGATTCAGCAAGATAACAAATATGTGTTTGTGCAATCCTTTTTATGGGTTGGTTCGACACACAAGTTTATGAGTTTAAAGGTGGTTCGGCAATAAAAATCATGGCAATTTTTGTTATTCTCTACCATGTTTTATAGATAGTTTTTCCCAAAGTTTTGCTTTGTTTAAGACTGTTAGTTATAGTCCATAAAAAAAGATTAGAAAGTTTTTCTGAAAACCATGGCATTTTTTTTGTAATTTGCCATGGCATTTTTATTAAGAGAATGGCATTTTTACTACTAATAGCATGGATTTTTTATTATTAAGAGCATGACATTTTAATTTTTGAGAGCTTGGCAATCTATAGGATGGTAAACTTATTTTTAAATAGCATGGTAATTCTAATTTTTGAATCACAGTAATATTTTTTGTGTGATTGTTTTGACAAAGAAAATACACAATATGGCAACTTTAATTTTTTTATCATGTCATTTTTATTATTAATAGCATGGCATTTTTACTATTAATAGCATGGTTTTAAATAGTAAGAGCATGGCATTTTAAATAGATCATTGGCATTTCTATTATTAATAGCATGACATTTTAGTTTTTTTAAGGGCGTGACATTTTAATTTTTTAAGAGCATGATATTTCTATTATCAAGTGTTCTGTTTTTTTAGTTTTCGGTCTGTTTCCATATTTCTTTTTATATTTCTGGTTTTTTTCCTGATTTTTATGAAAAAAGTTCATCTAAACGTATTAACATGGGATCTAGTTTAAAAGATCTCAATATGAGAAATTCAACGATGAAAACGGTTCATGATTTGCACGCACAGTCCAAGAGATGAAACGTTTTGAAAACCCAAATCTAAAAAAAAACTCATAGGTTGTAACAAGTGATGCACATGCGATGTGTCACTTGTCAACACCAAAGAAGATGAAAGTGACATTTACAAAGAGTACCCCTTATGAGTTTGTTTTTAGAAATACATGTAATTTTATTTCATGCTCATAACAATTACAGGTACATTGAATTGGATCTAAGATCCAAGAAAATACAAAGTCCTATGACTAAGAATTACGATGAAATCTCTTTAAAATACCTTCTTCACGGTATCATCTCTGCTCGAAGGAATACTCCAAAGACTTCGGTAAAGAGGCTGCAATTGGACTGGAGCAACGATGTTGTCACTCTTTCACCCGCACGAACATTATCAATAATGGTTTTTGAAAGCGCCTTGAGTCGCCCATCCAAAAAGATGGGAAGCCTTGATCGATGAACGTACTTGGGCCGGGGATGATCCCCTAAAACTGCAGGCCGTCGAATTACTATATCTTCGACATGATGTCGATAAAAAACTTCACCTCTACAAAAAACCAGTACCCCTTATGTTTGTAGTGATTAGTCTTTTTTTTAGACAATTGTAGTGATTAGTCGGTACGTGAGCGAAGGAGCTAAAGCCCATTTGTAGTGTTGGATTTTTCAAGCCCATTGTAGATCTACTCTTCAGGACTGGGCGGCCCAAGGCCTCCCTTCCGCACGTGCAGTGGTTAGCTCACTGAGAGCTGATCCGAGACCACGTGGTCGTTGGTGAGGCTGGAAGAGTACGTGTAAGTGATGCTGAGCAGGATCTACATAACCACGGCGTGATCGTGGATCGGTCGAGCTCGGCTGCTAACTTGGAGGTCGTTCAGGTCTGGGCCAAGCTTTGTTTCGCGTACGATGCAAACGTGCAACGTGCGAAATGGCTGGCGAAGGAGCGTCTTCCCCAGGGAGCACGTACATGCACACACCGACACACGTACAACGTCGCGATACCTCCGGTTTACTTGTTTGTTCTCTGCACAAAGAAGTGCTCGTGTTACACGGCGTAGTAGTAGAATGTCGGCCGTGCATGCGTCCACGGCCGGTCGGTCGGCGGTTAGACGGTCGCTGTCTCCCGTAGACATGCGTCCGGTCGATGAGCCGTGGCGTGGTTTTGTCTAAAGTAAAATAGCGAAGGACCCCTTGACGTGACAAATTGAATGCCCCCACAATCGCTCTGTCGTTGATCATGTGGAACGAGTGCGCACCTTGTTTGGTTATGGAGGTTATGATGATGGCCGCCTAGCCAGATCCGGGCAAGCCGTGGAAACTAGCTAGCTAGACAAGCCCGTTTCAGGTCCAAAACTGGAGCTAGCTACATCATCACTAGTCGCGCTTCACTGAATATGTAGAAACTACTCTCTCCGTCTCATAATATAAGAGCATTTTTTACACTAGTTAGCATCCGTAAACTTTTTACAAGTTTTGATTGATCGAGTGTAGAGAAAACTAACTGCATCCACAATGATGGATAGCCGTGGAAGAGAGCAGAAATGAGGCATAGATAGATAGCCGAGGAGGGGACAGACTGTGTGCGGGTCTGAGCGTATAGGCGATTGGCGTGCGTGCATGTTACCCACCGTCCGTTCACTTTGCCGGCAGACAGTAACCCAGCTGGTGTACACGTATAGTATTTCTCGTTGCCGAACTGCTCCACTCCGCCAAAGCAGCGCATCAGTACTAAAATGCAAGTGCCGAACGAAGGCGACAGCATAACAGCAACAACAGTCCACCGCTGAGGACAATCACACAGAGGAAATTTCCTATTCGCGGCCACATGGACTGCTTGCAGACACACGGAGCAAAGCCCCCGAACTTAGGCCCTAATCGTCCTCTCACTGACAGTGACCAAAGCCAAACAGGGCACCGTCGGCTACCTTCACAAGCCAAAAGCCCAAAAGTAGTAGCCAAACCATACACATTTCGCGTGTAAATTCTTCTTCAAGGTACATGCACACAGAAGCAGAAGCATTCAAATCCATGGTTGGTGTGGTGTAGAACAAGTATCACTCACTATGCATTCCAAAGTACTACATTACAGATGACAACAACAACAACAGTATCACTCCATTTGAAGGTAAACTGTCAAGAAGAAGAGAATTAACCCAATCTAGTTATCCACCGAAGACCGGTCGATCCTTACAAAAGAATTGGGACCTCACAGGCCGAGTCCCAAGCCATATATCTACAACCCCAACATTTCATCTCAGTCTCTGATGATCATCAGCCAGAGCCCTCTCGCGTTCGGTGATGCTTCAAATGGCACATTCCACGCGCTTCATCAAATGAAAAAAGAGAAAACCCCATTATACTGCTTGCTGTAGTATCCTATCATCATCACTCGACCTGCTCGCCGATGAGGTCGAGCCCGACGACCAAGAATGAGACCCCCTGGAACAGAAGGAAGTAGAAATGTATGCCCTGAACCGACAGCAAGCTGCGAGCTGCCGCTGTCAAGAGGAGGAAGGAGAGTGCTAGCTCTTTCCTGTATAACCTATTATGTTTCTTCTTTTTGGGTTTGGGATCCGCTTTCGGGTACAATTCCTCCTTTGCTAGGGAGTCGAGGTTGGGCGCGGACCCTACTCTCAGCTGCCTGGATTGCTTCTCGTTCTCGACGAGGGCGACGAGATCGCCCTCCGAAGACCGGCCTGATTTCTTGGTGACGACCCACTCGTAGGCGCTCCCGAGCTGGAACAGGCCGGAGATCATGGCGTTGAACTTGGTCACCGACATGGTGTTCTCAAACAGAAGATAAGGAACAATGAATGGGAAGGACTTTGGGGCTGGGAGGATGTTAAGCAAGGACATGGTTGCTGGAATGTAGCACACCACCCAAGCAGGTAGCTCTGCTTCAGGAGCAAACATTGTCATCGGAAGTATGACACAGAAGAGAGTGAATGAATAGAAGGGTAGGATCAGTTTCCGGAGGAGAAAGAAAAGGAATATCAGGTTGAATTTCTTCCAGAACCCAATCTGCAACAGAGGTAGGTAATGTCATTCAGTGGAACATAAATATATGGGGCTAAAATTTGAAAATTAAGGGTGACCATCAAGTGTAAAGATGCTGATCAAAACGAATTTTTCGCATTTGTACAAACCACACATGACCGGTTTATTTCCAGACTAATAGAGTTTGCCCCAGATTTGATAGTACTGTGATATTTGACCAAATAAACTTCATTGCAATTTGCAAAATGTGAGGAGGCAATACATAAATGACAACCCTTGGTAAGAATGGAATTTATCAAAGCGAGCTGAGTCGAAATGTAAATCTAGTTATATGACCAAAATAGGACCATTAAACAATAGGCGAGTTAAAATGATTTTAACTGACCAAACTTCAAGCGGGACAAAGTTTATATAACTGTATAATTTAGTCATGAAAACTTGCAAACATACATCCTACTTGTGCTTCCTATGAAATAATCAACCTTGTAAGTATTCATCCTCACGATGTGACTTGTCATACGAATTAAAAAGTGTACTTAATTATCCAACTGAATGCAGCTAAAATCAATCTTGTCAACCGCAAGAAAAGGACAAAGCTAAACCAAGTATACTTACAATAGAACTAAATTTTCAAGGGCGTGCTTTATATAATGCAGTTCAACCCAGACTCATCTTTCAAAATATGCCTAAATTCATACCTTTGATTTGATAATGTCCACAAAGCAGAGTCTAAACAACTGCATCGGACCAGAATGCCATCGGTGTTGCTGCTTTCTGTATGCTTCATATGACTCCGGCAATTCACACTGGCACTGAAAGGGAAATTCGTGTCGCACAGTTTGAATGATCAGTAAAGCTTTGAATACCATACAGAAAAGTCATAAACCATAAGAGAGGTTATTCAAGTACCTCAACATCGTTAAGATACAGAAACTTCCATCCCTTTAGATGTGCTCGGACAGCAATATCCATGTCTTCAACTGTCGTTCTCTCCATCCATCCTCCAGAGTCCTCGAGTGCCTTAATTCTCCACACTCCCGCGGTTCCGTTGAACCCGAAAAAATTGAGGAATGCCCCATTAACCTGCTGTTCCACCTCGAAGTGGAAGCACAGATTTATGTTTTGCAGCCTAGTTAACAAGTTCTCATCCTTGTTTACAAAAGACCACCTTGCCTGAACTAGTCCAACATCCTCTTTGCCCTGAAAGTCGCACACGCAGCTAGTCAGATGATAGAACTTTCGTGGTCTCATCATCATTAGATAATTATACACCGTAGGAATGTGTAATTCTCAGCTATTACCTTGAAATGTGGCACAGTTAGCTTCAGGAAGTCTTCTTGTGGTTGGAAATCGGCATCAAAGATAACAACAAACTCATAATCTTTCACGTAGCTGCAGTTCATGGCAGACTTGAGATTGCCAGCCTTGTAGCCATCACGGATCACCCGGTGCCGGTACAATATCCGGACACCCTCCCGTTGCCATTTCTCAACCTCCTCTCTGATAAGAGCTGAAGTCGCTGCATCGTCAGAATCATCCAGCACCTGCACCAAGAAATTCGATCTCGGCCAGTCCAGATTGCAGACAGCTCCAATGGATTGCTGATACACCTGTAAACATGCATACAAATCAAAGGAATGAGCTAAAATTTGATTCAAAATTCATCATAGTTGCACATATCAGTCAATATTTCCCTGATTCAGGATTGACTAAAAATGAAGCCTGCCTTGCCCCCCTCTAGTCCTCTACTCGAACAATAATTTAGGAGCACGAAACATTAAAAAGCATCATTAAACAAACAAAACAATAACGTCGTACAGCGACACCCTCAATCGACAGCAGCATCTGAAATCATTCTGAATGAAATGAATTGACGGCGGCGTCTAAAATGTGTCTTGGGATAGAAAAGAACGTGTAAAACTAGACAAGCATAACTGTGCCTTTAGAAACACTCAAGCACCCCATCCCAGGAATGAAACTCTTCAGCCCAAATACTCCACTCCGGAATCGAATCTTCAACCAAACATTTCATGATGACAACACCCAACACTCATCACGTTAACCAACTAGTAGGAGTTTTGGTCAAAAAACAAGAGAAACCGTTTCAGTCCCAACTTGCAAGCAACACTCCACTCCGGTCCCAAAGTGATAGGGGCCAATATTAAGCGTCACTGGCACTGCAACCAAGATATAGATAACCCAATCTCAACTATCCATCCATCCTAGTATGGCTCTTGTCCACCCGCTAATTTTCGGTCCCGGGATTGCAGCTCAAATCCGAATCTTTCGATGTCTGCGACCACCAATGCGGCAGCCGGCCAGGGCGCCCGACGCCCAATCCCAGGCCGCGACCTTGATTTCACCTTCAGGCACAGAAAAAATAGCAGGCGGAGAACTGGAAATTCGTTTTGTATTTTCTGCAGCTCACCTCCTTCTCGTTGCACATTGGAATCTGGACGAGCACCATGGGGAACTCCCCCTCCTCCTGGGCGCCGGTCTCGACGTCGTCCGAGCCTTTGCCGTTGCCGTTGCCGACGGCGGCGTTGGGCACGGGCCTGATCCCCCTGAGCTTGATCCAGAAGCAGCCGAGGCAGAGGATGAGGCGGTCGGCGCTCTGGATCATGAAGAGCACGACGCAGGCGTTGGTGAGGAACTGCAGGGCTGGGCCGAGGTAGGCGGCGCGGGCGCGCATCCAGGCCGCGTAGGCGGCGGCGAAGAGGCCCTCCACGGCCTCCAGGTCGGGGAGCGCGGCGAGGTGCCAGCCCTGGGCGTGCGCGGCGACGTCGGCGGCGAGGAGGAGCACGGAGAGGAGGAGGGAGGCGCGGATGAAGCCGTAGAGCCTGGTGCGCAGCGCGGGGCTGCCCCCCGGCCCCGGCGGCGCGTTGTCGGCGTCAGCGTCGGAGTCGGTCCGGCCCGCCGCCACCCGCCTCCGCGCGGCCGCCGCCACGGAGAGCGCGGCGGTGGCGGCGCCCGTGAGCTTCCCCGCGGCGCGGTGCGCCTTGAGGAGCAGCACCCAGGTGATCTGGCGCGCGTTCTTGCCGCGGCCGTCCTTGCCCCCCGCGGCGGGCGAGCCTGGCGGCGGCACCTCGGAGATGGCCCAGTCCGGGGTCTGCATCTTGACCACCACGGGCGTCCCCGTCACGCCGCCGGACACCCCTCCCCGCGCCTCCTGCCCCCACCACGGCGCCATTGCCGGCCCCAGACCCCAGATGCCGCCCCTTGCTGGCTGTAGCTGTGACTCCCCTCACCTCCTCATCAACACACACACCCACCCCTTGAGGCTAGGCTAGAGCTGGAGGTGGACGCCAAGACGCAAGAAGAGACAGGGGAAGAAGGAAATGGCAGGAGGAAGGACGGGGATGGATGGCAGGCGGACAGCAGCAGGATCCCACGCGCGCACGGAGCGTAGCGTAGAGTGAGGCGCGGCAGCAGGAAGAGGACTAGAGGAGTGAGGAGAGGAAGAAGAGAGAAACAGCTCAGCTCAGCAGCTCACCACGTCGCGGCGGGGGATCCAATCCAACTTCCCCTCGGCTCAGCTCGGGACAAGCCGGGCCTTTATACATACACACCCCTCCCTTATGATTACCACACCGCCGCGAGCGCGACCACCACCGCCACCCCCGTAGAAAAGAGAAGAAAATTCAGAGCTCCCTTGGGCCCCTGGTTCCAGCTGGAGACCAGAGCAGGAGTGGAGGACGGCTTTTAAGCAGCTGCTCCCTCCATCCGTCTGCCAATAAATGTACTTCTATCTTTTGTGCTAAGTCAAAATTTTATAATTTTAATCAATTTTATAGATAATAATAGTAGTATCTCTATATATGACATCATACTGATGAACTATGCAAGGACATTTCAAAACGAATCCAGTGATACTAATTCAGTGCCATAACTGCTATTTTTTTCTATAAAGTTGATTAAAGTTTTAAAACTTTGACTTGGGACAAAATCTAGATGTACATTTGTTGGCGGACAAAGGGAGTAGCTCTCACTCTCTGCCCAACACTGGGCCCGTTCATCAGCTAGCTCGATTAACGTACTGTTAACATGAAGCTAGTATAATAATCCCCACTTCAGTTGGAAAGCAGCGGCGGGATTGATTAGTTAACGTGGAAACCGTGGTATCCTTTTCCTCGGGATCTGCAAATGGCAGCGGGACGACGCTTCCGTCCACCCCTTGCTTGGCTCCTACTCCCTCCGTCCTAAAATAAGTGTCTTAAACTTAATGTAATTTTGTACTAGAGTTAGTACAAAATCGAGACACTTATTTTGAGATGGAGGAAGTACTCATTAGCATAGAGGAAGCATGGGGAACTTGACAAGAGCTTGGTTAGTCAGTTGTAAGCTGGAAGGGAAGGGGCAGCGAGTGCAACGGGACACGTGAGGTGCGGGAGGGGACTGATGAGATGATTCGTTGCGTGGAGCCAGGACGGTGTCGGTGGCGACCCCCAGCCCGGCCCACACGTCCCTCCGTCTCCGTCGCCATTCATCCATTCATCCACCGGTCCGGTGTCCGGTCCGGTCCGGTTCGGTTGGGGTTGGGTACTTTGGCTAGGGATCTCCAAAGCGGACCTATAAAACAGACATTGTATGATATAGAAGCCGGTCATCTAACCGTGTCGTACATATTTTAAACAGAATTTAAACTTGCCATTTGATTTCTATGCAGATCGGATGATTTCATTTAAATCTTACCAAATTCATCATATTTTTTTTATATTTTTTAACTAAACAATGACAGACGACATATATTTAACCTGATCTAAATCTTCATCGGCCGTGAACTCCACGTTCTGTCTTTCCATGTCTAGCAAACTCAACGGCTGTGAGCCTCAGGAAGTGAAGCTGCGAGATGGGAAGAATAGAACGTGGAACACGGCCCACATGAGATACCAGACGTGGTCGTGTGTGCCATCTCCTACACTTCATCATCGGAGTCTGTCGTGTGGACAACGCCGGATGTGGATGGACCGGCCTCGTGGTCGTTGCGGCCAAGCGCGAACCGCGTGGGCGGCGCGATTGATGCGGAGCTGGCGGCGTCCTATGCATGCGCCTCCTCTTCGTACACATCCGTGTCGATCTTCGTGAACAGGGCATCCCTCTCCGCCCGCAGGACGTGCAGCCGCCAACGCGAGCTCCGGATGTTGCGGGCGCTGCGGTCCAGGAAGCCCAGTTCGTCTGCCACCATGGCCAAGACGGGATTGTCGTTGGCCCGCTCGCCGATGATTTGTCCCTCCGCGAGCTGGTGCTCATTGAGGAGCCGGAGTTTGTGGTGTTGTTTCTCGTGCGCCTCCGGGACATCGACACCAACGGCACCGGGCGCTTTTCCGCCATTACAGCGTTGAAGTATGCCTGCACATGCTACAAGGTGAAGCCAACATGGTCTGGCGCTGGCACTGGTGGCGGCACGTTGTCGTGCACCTCGTCCATCGTCTTGTCGTCGTCCCTAACCTCCGGTGAGCTCGCCCACAAGCCTTGCTCTGTTCGATTCGCATGGCTCGCTTGCCAGACAGCCGCAATGCCAGCCCACTCCTGCTTCTGCTTCGTCGAGAGGCTCTCGCACGTTACTCTACAGCTCGCGGCCATAGCGGAGGTGGTGCATGGAGGAGGATCAGGAGGTGGTGCAGTACGGATCATGCCGGGCTTGGCCTATTATAAATAGTGGGCGTCAGCCAGGCCAAGCGGCAGGCTATTTCAATGTGGGGTGCATGAGTGGGTGTCTCGGACCGCCTCGCATGTTTAATGCCGACGGACGGACAGACGGAAAGCCAATTTGAATGCATAAAGAGTCGTTCCATCTTGTCTGGTCAAGTTTCTACGGCATTGAACAGGCACAGAGACCGGCGCGGGCGGCGCTCTCGGCCGACGCCGCTTCAGTGACGGCTCTAAAGCTCTGAACCGGCATGAATGCGGCATGTGGTGCGAAGTTGCATTGCGTGGGAGGGGTAAGGGCTTTTGTATGGGATCGGGATGCTAGACACATATGTGGCAGTGATCTGGACCCCCGCAAAGCCTCCCTTAATTTGCATCCAGTTAGAGCATCTACAGCCGCAACCTGCAAATCCGGGCCCTCAAACGCACGCGGACGCGCCAGGCCGCGTCCGCGGACACTGACCGGGCACTCCTCAAATCCTGTCGTCCACATCCGTGTATCTCATATCCGGTCTCTCGTATCCATACTAGCATGCAACATAGATCATCACACAAACATATAATCGGACATAGAAATGCCCATTCTGATCACCAAAAGATCACTGATGGATGTCCAAAAGATCGCCAAAGTTCACATAATTCACATAAACGATGGATAAGTTTAAACTAGATTACTAAAAACTAGAAACTGAAGACAAAGACGTCGGAGATTCACCACTTCCTCGCTGGCCCTTTGCCCTTCCGGTCGTCGGCGCAACTGTAGGTGTCGGCGGCTGGTGGCGGATCGTCCGAGTCGTCGGACAAGGAGCCGTGGTCGTCGGAGTCGGATGAGGAGTCACAGAGGATGATGAGCCCTTTCAGCCGCCGGACCTCCCTGTCCTGCTGCCCCTTGAGCTTCGCGAGCCGAGCTGCCTCCGCCGCCTCATGCTCGGACTGCTCAATGGCAATCCGGAGCGCCTTGGCGTTCTTTCAGCGGAGCCGCCACGCGTCCGTCTCCGCGATCGTAAGCGACCGGTGGTAGACCCATTGGAGGAGCCACGCGTCCTTGTCAGGCTCCGCCTGCATCCCGCGGTGATGGCGCACGGACTGCTCCGCCTCCTTCCTCTCCCTTTCTCGCTGCCGCTCGCGGCGAGCGGCGCGTGCCTCTGATTTCAGCGTGCGCGTCCGGGCCGGCGGGGCGGACACCAGCCCCCACCGCTGCCCACCTGGGGAGTAGCAGCCGACGGGGGCAGAGGACGGCGTAGGGAAGGCGCGGATTGCGCAGGCCGCCTGTCGTAGCTGCGCATGGGCCGGGAGGGGCCAGCGTCGGCGTCCGAGCTGCGTCGACGGGGAAGCTGCAGATCCGGAGCTGCCCCCGGTCTCCATCTTGGACCGCTCCAAGGCGATGCGGAGGGCAAGCTCATAGTATGGATCCAGCTCGGAGTCGGAGCGGCTGCCGGAGCTCGACATTGTGCCGGATTCAATCGGAACCGATGCAGGGAGAGGAGAGAACGGAGCGAGAGAGGAGAGTGTGAGTGAGTTGGGGTTTCGGAGGGATGAGCCGGATGGTTT
Source organism: Thinopyrum elongatum (assembly GCA_011799875.1). NCBI lineage: Eukaryota > Viridiplantae > Streptophyta > Magnoliopsida > Poales > Poaceae > Thinopyrum > Thinopyrum elongatum. The sequence continues at coordinate 424,118,242 of CM022299.1, forward strand.
TTTTTGTGGAATTGGTGGTGGGCCGGGCTTGTCAGGCGGACGCGTCCGGGTGTGCCCGGGCCACCCCATATCCGCCTCATATTTGGGCTGCATATGAGGGGTGCCGGTCAGCCCGGGCGTTTGAGACCCGTTTGAGGCGTTCGTCTAGATAAAAAAACATGACCGGTTAGTGAACAGACGGGCCGTCCGGACGTTTGAGGCTGGTTTGCGGCGGCCGGCTGTAGATGCTCTTAGCGCTGGACTGATACGCGAACCGATGAAATATCTCATTGGATGATAAACTATTCCTTCCGTTTCAAAATAAGTGTCTTAAATTTAATATAATATAAATTTATAATAAAGCTAGTACAAAATTAAAACACTTATATTTTGAAAGGAAAGGAGGGAGTACAGTTGAATCGCTCGGTCCACACAGTTATGGACGGTTTGATGGTGCACGATTGGAGATGCCATCTCCGCGCTTCCATGACGGACGGACGTTCTGCTGCTGCACTGCAGCTGCAGCTTCGTGCTCCGTCCGTTGCTGGCTGCCCCTACTACCACCGGCAGCGGCGCGCCTCCCCGCCTGGCACGTCCCTTCCGTCTGCGCCTCATTCCTCTACCGTGCTCTCTCTCACACAGCTTTTTACGGCAGCGGCCAGCGGGAGCGGTGCCGGCGTGGTGCACGCTGTGGCCTGGCTCGGCTAGCCGATCCTTCTCTTCTCCGTGTGTGCCTCCGGCTCTGTCGGTCGCCGTGTCGCTTGTTGCGTTGGGAGGGCAGGCTGGGTAAAGTGGGCGCACACGCATGAATCATCACCGTCATGATTGCCGCTTCACGTGCCGGATATGAGGTGCTGGGGACACCCGGCCCGAGCCCCCTCCTCACTCTCTCTCTCTCCTGGGGGATGGTCGTACGTGGAGGAGATCCACGGCGCCGAGATGCACCACGACCACCAGCACTGCAGTAGCAATTCTTTGTTGGGTGCGAGGGATAAGCGCCAATGAATGAATGGTGGATCGCCGAGTTTACGGCAGCATTATTGGTTGCGGGGTTGCATGAATAAAACGCGAGCAGGGCCAGCAAAATTGCTGGCGGATTCAATTCAAAGCCCAGCCTTGTCCTGCCTTCTTGTCTTCTACGCTGCTCTGCTCTGCTGCGTGTATGCATTTGTATATTGTACGTACACCAAACATTTGTTAGTTCCTTATACTGCACTGTACTTACTTCCACTGTTTTCTTTTTGGCCAAACTTTGCTAAATGATAGGCTTGTGAAATTGTATAGGTTGGTGTAACGTGACATGTTGTCACGGTTGTACTATGGGCGTGTGTGTAACATGTACTCCCTACTATATTTTACGTCTAGATACATCCATTTCTGCGACAAGTAATTCCGAACGAAGGGAGTAGTATGTAGCAGGTTGTTAGCTAAGGGTTGATCTTATCCATGTATAGCTTGGAGTAGAGGCAAAGCCTAGTAACAACCTGCGCCAATTGTAATCCTTTTTCTGCTATATAACACTGAACGCGTCCCTCCAGAGAATGCATATGCTTCCACGCCTCTTTTTTTATATGGTAAGTAGAGCAATTCTCGAACTCATCCATGGTGACGTCTTCAAGTTCCTTCCCCCCCTCTTCATTTGTTCACGCCGCCACCGAGAAGCTCACCAAGGGCAATCAGGCGTTGTGGCGGGCGACCGTGCTCTCCGCCATCCGGGGAGCGCTGATGGCAAAGTACCTCGACGTCAACCAGCCGGCACCGCCCATGGAAATTGAGGTGGCCTCGTCTGATGGCAAGACCACGACGAAGGCACCGAACCCTGACTTCCAAACCTGGTATGCGCAAGACCAACAAGTCTTCTCCTATCTTCTGATGACACTTCCTCGTGAGATGGCCATCCAGGTTGCATCCTGCCACACCTCGGCAGAGCTTTTGAACACGGTGGAGGGGATGGTTGTCTCTCACACCCGTGCCCACACCACCAACGCCAGGATTGCCCTCGCCAATCTGCAGAAGGGCGACTCCTCCATCACCGACTACACCGGGAAGGTCAGGTCCCTCTGCGACGAGTTGATCGCTGCAAGGAAGAAGGTGGATGAGGAGGACATCGTCTCCCACATCTTGGCCGGGCTTGAAGAAGACTTTGATCCCGTGGTCTCCGCCATGTGCTCCCGGGTGGAACCGGTCACCGTGGCCGAGCTACTCTCGCAACTTCTCAGCTTCGAGGCAAGGGCGAATCTCCGTGGCGGAGGATCGCAGTCCTCTGCCAATGCTGCCACTCGAGGCCGCTTCGCCCAAAACGACGGCGGGGGTGGTGATCGTGGCCGCAAGCAAGGCGGCAATGGTGGTGATCGCGGTCGTGGCTACTCCAAGCCAGGCGGTCGCGGTGGTGGCAGCGGACACGGTGGCGGCCACAATGGCAGCGTGGGGGGGGGGGAGGGGCAACTACAACAACCATGCCTCCGCTCCCAGGGTGCAGTGCCAGATCTGCGTGAAGATGGGCCACCCAGCATGGAAGCGCTACGACGAGCCCTGCCAGGGTGTGGAGGAGAAGTCGGCCAGCCTTGCAGCTCCACAATACGGGGTGGACACCAACTGGTACCTTGACAATGGTGCCACCGACCACATCACGGGCAATCTGGAGAAGCTGACCGTGCACGACCGCTACACCGGCAACGAGCAGATTCATACCGCAAGTGGTTCAGGTATGGTTATTGAACACATTGGTCATTCGGCTATTCACATCCCAGATCGTGACCTTCACTTAAAGTTAAATAATATTCTTCATGTACCCGAAGCCAATAAAAGTCTAATCTCTGCTGGTCGCCTTGCCATTGACAATAATTCTTTTGTTGAAATTCATCCCTATTCTTTTTTTGTGAAGGAACAGGGAACGAGGAAGGTACTCCTTCAAGGCAGTGGTAGAAGAGGTATCTACCCAGTTAGGCACATGGGATCCAACGTCAAGTGCTACCAAGCTATCTTCGGATAGGTGGCACCCACGTTTAGGGCATCCATCTTCTGTTATTGTTAGCAAAGTTATTAGTCAGAATAATCTCCCATGTGCCAGTTCTTTCAATAATGAGTTTGTATGTGACGCCGGTCAGAAAGGCAAAAGTCACCAACTGCCTTATCCAAAATTAATAAGTGAATCAAAGTTTCCTTTAGAACTTGTGTTTTCTTATGTTTGGGGTCCTGCTGTTGAAACAGTAGGAAGAAAAAAAATACTATGTGAGTTTCATAGATGACTTCAGTAAATTCACATGAATCTACCTAATCAAACACAAGTCTGAAGTTTTCCAAAAGTTTCATGACTTTCAGAATCTTGTAGAACGATAATTTGGTCGCAAAATTCTTGCTCTTCAAACAGATTGGGGAGGGGAGTATGAAAAATTAATCTCCTTCTTCACCAAGATAGGCATATCACATCATGTCTCGTACCCTCATGCTCACGAACAAAATGGTTCAGCTGAGAAAAAACATCGACACATTGTCGAAGTAGGATTGTCACGCTCAAGCTTCCATGCCCCTAAAATTTTTGGACGAAGCTTTTATTGCTGTAACCTATTTGATAAACCTAATCCATTTTGAGACACCATTTGAACGGTGGTTTCATGAAAAACCCAACTATTCAATCCTTCGAATTTTTTGGTGTGCTTGCTGGTACAATCTTCGACCTTACAATAATCATGAACTCCAATTCCGATCCAAGCAATGTGCTCTCCTTGGGTATAGCAATCTTCACAAAGGTTTTAAGTGCCTTGACATCTCCACTGGACGTGTTTATATCTCTAGTGTGACGCCCCCGGCTTAATTGTGCACTAATCATACACACAAATGCACACGATCAAGCCTAAGGACTCACTTGAAGATATCACAACACAACTCTAAAACATAAATAAAGTCATACAAGCTTTATATTACAAGCCAGAGGGCTCGAATACATAAGCTCGCATACAAGCGTCAGCGGAAGCATCAGATATCTGAGTATAGATATGAAACAGAAACAGATAAGCCTTTAGAAAGGCGGGGCAAAACAAAAGCTACGATCGAAAGGCGCAGGCCTCCTGCCTGGGACCCTCCGATCCTACTCCTGGTTGTCGGCAAGCTCGTAGTAGTAACCACCCTCGGGGTGGTAGTAGTAGTCGTCGGCGGGGGCAGCTGGCTCGGGGACTCCGTCATCTGGTTGCAACAAACGGATATGGGGAAAAAGAGGAAGCAAAGCAACCGTGAGTACTCATCCGAAGTACTCAGCAAGCAAGGATCTACACTACATATGCAACATTATCAAAGAAAGGCTGTATAGGTGGACTGGGCTACAGAAATGCCAAAATAGAGAGAAGGCCTAGTCCTATCGAAGACTAGCATCTTCAACGGTCTTGCAGCATTAGAAGAGTGTAGATTAATACAGTATAAAGTAGTAGCAGTAATCAGAATCAACCTCGCCCAGAGATCCTTCCTCGACTCCATGCGAGAAAGCAATCCCAGAGCCCTACTATCCATATCTCATCTCAAGTATCCAGTTCTAGTTGTATCGATCGGGATACAACTCCGAGTATCCATTACCGAGGATCCGGCTATGCATAGATTAGTTCTTCCCTGCAGGGGTGCACCAACTTACCCACCACGCTCGCTTAACTCCGGCCGGACATACTTTTTTGGGTCATGCCCAGCCTCGGCCAAACGACACACCGCAACCCTACCTAGAGCTCAGCAGAGAGGTCCCCGTCGGTCTATATCCTAAGTGCTCAGGGGTCTTGGGCCGTCGCCCTGTGTACTCCGGGTCGTTGCGAGCAGGATGGATACCAGCGCCATCGGCATGATCCGACCCGGCCGCCATGCTGAACTGGACGTCTGACAGAGCTTTCGGCTAATGCTACGATGCAGAGTACCCATATTTATTCCCGCGTGATGGTTAGTGCTATCGGGCCAGAGGCCCACTCAGATCACATATCCAAATCGTTAGTGTATTGGTAGTGCGGTAATGAGCAGAGACTCATGATCGATGTGACCCCGTCGCCCCGTCTCGAGGACTTGCGGCAAGGGCTAACAATGCCCGGCCACACCTCGTATGTATCTCTCGGGCACCCTCCAGGTCAACCCGTCTCCACATTGTGATGCCCCCAGCTCAATCGTGCACTAATCATACACGCAAATGCACACGATCAAGCCTAAGGACTCACGGGAAGATGTCACAACACAACTCTAAAACATAAATAAAGTCATACAAGCTTTATATTACAAGCCAAGGGCCTCGAGGGCTCGAATACATAAGCTTGCGTACAAGCGTCAGCGGAAGCATCAGATATCTGAGTACAGATATGAAACAGAAACAGAAAGGCCTTTAGAAAGGCGGGGCAAAATAAAACACTACGATCGAAAGGCGAAGGCCTCCTGCCTGGGACCCTCCGAACCTACTCCTGGTCGTCAGTCAACTCGTAGCAGTATCCATCCTCTGGGTAGTAGTAGTAGTCGATCGACGGGGCATCTGTCTCAGGGGGCTCCGTCATCTGGTCGCAACAAACTGATAAGGGGAGAAAGAAAAACAAAGCAACCGTGAGTACTCAGAAGTACTCAGCAAGCAAGGATCTACACTACATATGCAACATTTTCAAAGAGAAGGCTGTATATGTGGACTGGGCTGCAGAAATGCCAGAATAGAGAGAAGGCCAAGTCCTATCGAAGACTACCATCTTCAGAGGTCTTGCAGCAATAGAAGAGAGTAGCACAGTACAATATAATGTAGTAGTATCAATAAGTCTCAACCTCACCCAGAGATCCTTTCTCGACTCCCTGCGAGAAAGCAATCCCAGAGCCATACAGTCATCAACCTCGTCCGGAGATCCCTTCTCGACTCCCTGTGAGAAGCAATCCCAGAGCCATAGTATCCAAGTATCCAGTTCTAAAATGTATCAATCAGGATACAACTCCGAGTGTCCTTTACCATAGGACCGGCTATCGATAGAAGTGTTCTTCCCTGCAGGGGTGCACCAACTTACCCAACACGCTCGATTAACTCCGGCCGGACACACTTTCCTGGGTCATGCCCGGCCTCGGCCGAACGACACATCGCAACCCTACCTAGAGCTCAGCAGAGAGGTCCCCGTCGGTCTACATCCTAAGCGCTCAGAGGTCTTGGGCCATCGCCCTGTGCACTCCGAGTCGTTGCGTGCAGGAGGAAGCCAGGCACCAGGGGGGCGCCGGTCCGTCCCGGCCGCAAGGCTGAACTAGACGTCTGACAGAGCTTTCGGCTGATGTTACGATGTAGAACGCCCATACTATGCCCACGTGATGGTTAGTGCTATCAGGCCAGAGACCTGCTCGGATCAAATATCCAAATCATTAATGGACTAGGGCTTGCGGTAACGAGCAGAGACTCACGGAAGATGTGACCCCGTCGCCCCGTCTCGAGGACTTGCTGCAAGGGTTAAGAATGCCCGGCTGCGCCTCGTATTCATCACTCGGGCACCATACAGGCACCCGTCTTCACAACCTCGCCTCTCAGGCGCACGCGGGTACCCCTCAGGGTCGACCCGCCTATCCAAGTAACAGTGTAAAGTCCAAGTATCCGTGTGTCTATAACATCAGGGGAATCCGAGGTATCACCCTCGTTGGATTCCTACTCGATGTATCCGTCAAGGTGAACTCGGAGGAATCACCCTCGCTGGGTTCACACTTGAGGTGTTGTACAACGGCGTCGTTATCGGAAGTGGTGAAGGAGGAATCACCCTCGATGACCACGACCCAATAGCTACTCTACAGAGTTAACATCAGAAGTGCTACAAGAGGTTTCACCCTCGGCACTCGATAGTAATGCTGCAGTGTCGTTACAACTAAGGGGGGTGATGTGCGGTGTCGGGGCCTGGTCTTCAATTCCCGTTGATCGGGTTTTCGCATAATCCAGTGGGGCAGTCGGGATAAGTGGGGTCACTGATAGGTCTCTACCCAGCCTATACTAAGCAGTTTAGGATATGCAGGTAATTATCAGCAGCAGGTTACAATAAACAGGCTATGCATCAGAATAGGTAAAGCAGTAGCAGCAGCAATTCTAATGCAAGCATGGGAAAATAGAATAGGCGATATCGGGATGATCAAGGGGGGGCTTGCCTGGTTGCTCGGCGGCAAGGGCAAGGTTGTTAATAGTGTCTTCGGGCTCCGGAGCTGCGTCGGCCTCGGGGACGACGTCGGTGTCGGGGGCTACCGAGAGAGAAGAGGGGGAGGAAACAGTAAATACTAAGCAAACAAGTGCAGCACAAAGCATAACATGGCAATACGCGGTGACAGAGGTGATCTAGCGCAGTGCCGGGTGATACTGGCGAAGGTGGAATTCATCCGGGAAAGTATTCCCGGTTCCGGACATTTGTCAGACAAATGACCGGAGGAGAACGGTTGCATGTTCGGATAGTTAGGGACGTGTGACGGACGAACGGACCGTGTATTCGGATTCGTCTCGTCGTTCTGAGCGATTTTCATGTACAAAGTTTTTCGATCTCAGTTACGGATTATTTTATATGATTTTCTAAAGTTTTTATTAATTTCTGGAATTTATTTAATTATTTAAATTAAACATTATCCAGAACAGTGTTTGCTGACATCAGCATGACGTCAGGACCAGTGGGTCCCACCTGTCATAGGCTGATGGCTAATTAGTGATTAACTAATTAATTAATAGTTAATTAAACTAATTAACTAAATTAAATTAACCTAATCAGGATTAATTAACTTAATTAATTAACTAATTAAGTGATTAATTAATTGTTTTTATTTTTATTTTTATTATTTTTTTTACATTTTATTTTAACAGGGGGCGGCCCCATCTGTCATTAGCCCATAGGCCAAACGGGGCGGGCGGATAACGGGCGCGGGCGCCCGCCCGACCGGGCACTGGCTCAGGCCAGCCGCGGCTGGGCACGGCCAACGCGGCCGCCGGCGAGCGAAGGCCGGGGGCGGGCGCGAGGAAGGGGGGCGGCGGAGTGGTGAGCGGCAGCGAGGTGGGGCCGCACCAGGGTGCCGCGGTAGGGAGGCGACGGCGCCTGGCAGCGGGACAGCAGCTGCACGCAGCGGCGGAGCGCGGCAGAAGCAGGAGGCAGCGGCGGCGTCGAGCGGCTGTGGACGAACAGCGGCAGAAGCAGGCGAGCCACGGGGACGGCCGCGTGCGGCGAGGCACGCGCGCGGGGCGTGAGCAGGCCCTGCCGGGGCGCGCGGGACGCACGGCGAGCGCGGGACGCGTCCGGGTGCGGTGAGCGAGGCGATGCCCAGCGGGCGTGGGGAGCGGGCGAGGGAGCGACGCAAGGGTGGCGAGGCGAGGGCCGCCGCGGTGAGGCGCGAGGCGCGGGAAGGAAGAGGACCGGGGTCCTCACCGTCCGTTGCCGAGACGAGGGGCGGCGAGGCTTGACGAGGCAGGCGAGGAGGAGACGGGGACGCGAGGTGGCGACGGTGGGGCGGTCCGGCGACTAGGTCCGGCGGCGTCGGGGGCATTCCCCCTCTCGATCCAGATGGGAGGAGGGAAAGAGCGAGAAGAGTGGGGAGGGGGATCGGGTTAGGGTTCGGTGTGGCTGGGGGGGGGAATAAGAGGGAGCGGGGTGGGCCGGCCTGGCGGCCTGGACGGCCTGCTGGGCCGAGGCCCAGTCGGGGGGGGGAGGGGTCCTTTCCTTTTTCTTTTCTTTTCTTTTGTTTTTCTTTTTCTTTATTCATTTCTTTTATTTATTCTCAAGTCTCTGTTTTGTAAATAGTTAGGCCCCAAACCGAATTTTGTAAAACATGGCACTTGTTCCATTAAATGCTAGGCATCCTCTACCACTGTCAAAAATTAGTTTGGAGTCAATTTGAGTTCACACTATTTTTATAATAATTAAAATGCATTAATCCTTGCTGTTTTGACAATCTTAGAGCCACCTAATTATTTTATTTATTGTTGGTTTCAATTTTAGAATAGTCTCTGGAATATTTGCTATTTATTGAACATTTTAGTTTTTATGCTGGACAACTTTTATTTTCCACTTTCATTTAAATTTGGATTTTGACTTAGGAGTTGAAATGCAATATAATGCTAATGATGATCATGCACTGTTAAACATGATGACATGGCATAATCAAAACGGGATTACTGTGGCTAACCACTGGGGGTGTTACACACATCATTCGCGGGTACCCCTTAGGGTCGACCCGCCTTTCCAAGTAACAGTTGTAAAGTCCAAGTATCCGTGTGTTCGTAACATCAGGGGAAAACCTGAGGAATCACCCTCGATGGAATTCCATCCGATGTAGGAGGAATCACCCTCGAGGTTCACACTTGAGGTGTTGCACGACGGCGTCATTATCGGAAGTGGTGAAGGAGGAATCACCCTTGATGACCACGACCGAATAGCTACTCTACAGAGTTAACATCAGAAGTGCTAAACGAGGTATCACCCTCGGCACTCGATAGTAACGCTGCAGTGTCGTACAACTAAGGGGGTGATGTGCGGTGCTGGGGCCTGGTCGTCGAGTCTTCCGATGATCCAGCGGGACAACTAGGACAAGTGGGGTCACTAGGGTTCACTAACCAGCCTATTCTAAGCAGTTCAGGATAAGTAGGTAATTATCAAAAGCAGGTTACAAAATCAGGTCATGCACCAGAATAGGTAAGGCAGTAACAGCAGCAATTCTAATGCAAGCACAAGAGAGAAGAGAATAGGCGATATAGGCATGTTCAAAGGGGAGGTGCTTGCCTGGTTGCTTGGCGGCAAAGGCAAGGTCGTCAATGGTGTCGTCGGGCTCCTGAGCTGCGCCGGTCTCGGGAACTGCGTCTGTATCGGGGTCTACCGAGAGAGAAGAGGGGGAGGAAACAGATAAATACACGGCAAACATATGCACCACATAGCATGCTATGCTAACGTGCAGTGCAGGGTTGCCTAAAGACATATCTAAAACATTTTAGTTATTTTAGGATTAAAGTTGGATTTATTAACCGGTGTATATGCACTATTCATCTGTCAGAAACAGACTAAAAGTTGCGGGTTCACCTCCGTAGAGGGTCCCGACACGGAAACAGAGGGCACGGTCAGCTTTGTCTCGTCGTTCTGATCAACTTTCATGTACAAAGTTTTTCGATCCGAGCTACGGTTTAATTTATATGATTTTTCTAAGTTCTAAAGAATTTCTGGAATTTATTTTATTTATTTAAATCAACATTATCCAAAATAGTGCAGGGTGATGTCAGCATGATGTAATGGTGACGTCAGCAATCAACAGAACGGCTGACCAGGTCAAACCTGACATGTGGGGCCCATAAGTCATACACAAGGGGCTAACAGAGTTTAGATTTAAACTAGTTTTAGTTAATTAAGCTTCTGGGCCCACCTGTTAGTGTAAGATTAGGCTAATTAAATTAGTTTTAACTAATCCTGTTAATTAGTGGGGGTGGTAGCCCACCGGTCAGTGACTGTGCTGCCCAGTCAGCACAGTTGACCGGGGTCAACGGTCAGTTGGGCCCCCTGGGACCCACTGGCAGTGACCCAGGGGTGGGCCCCAGTAGGCCACGTCGGCGGCGGCACCGGAGAGGGCTCCGACGAGCCTCTCTTGCGGCGGAGCGGCTCGGCCGTCGCCGGAAAACGGCTACAGGCGACCAGATCGGGCGCGGGCGGGCGCGTTCGAAAGCGGAGGCGAAGCCGCGTCGTTCTGGGGCACGGCACGGCCGGAGCGGGGGTGCATCGACGGCGGTGACCTCAACGGCGGAGGTCGAAGCTCGGGCACGGGTGGAATCGGGCTAGGAGCACGGGCGGAGGCGCGGCGAGGTGCGTTGGGCTGCTCGGAGCGTGCTGGGCACGGTGCCGTGCTCGAAAGAGCTCGACGGCGAGCATGGCCACGGCGGCTATGGAGCGGGGCGGCGGCGAGCTACGGCGGTAGCGGCGAGCGAGCTAGAGAGGGAGGCAGCCTACGTGAGAGAGGGGAGAGGGGGAGGAGCTCACCGGGTGGGCGCACGAAGGCCCGGCGAGCAACAGGAGCGCAGTGGCGATGGCCGGAGTCGAAAGCGGCGGCGGCGACCGAGGAGGAAGACGAAGGGGATCCGGCACTGGGTGGCTCCCGCCTTGAGGTCGTCGGTGCAGACGATGCAGCAGACGGCTGCGGGGCTCGTGGACACGTCGGGGCGGCGAGGAGGGCACGGTGGCCGCGGTGGCGCAGCAACGCGGCGGCGACAGTGCGTCGGGGCGAGGAGGATCTTGAGAAGGGGGCGAGGCCAGAGGGAGAGAGGGGAGAGTGAGCGAGGGGAGAACTGGCCAGGGGGGTGGATGGCCTCGGCCTTATCCTCTCGAGGGCCTGGGGCGGCAGGTGGCGGCCAGCGGCCGGCTGGCGCGCGCTCGGCCACGGCCCGCATGACACGGCGATGGAAAGAGAGAGAGAGGAGGGAGGCAGGCCGGCTGGGCTGGGCCAATGCACTGTGCACTTAGGCCCAGTCGGTTTAGACCATTTTCTATTTTTTCTGTTTTGCATTTTATTAATCCAAACAGAGGTAGTAGTGAATTTCTAGGGCCACTAGAAAGCTTGGGAAAAATGTGGAACTGAGCCCCAATATTACTTAACAATATTTGGCGCTGCCACAAATATTCTGGAGGCATGTGAGATCATTTGCATTTTACATAAATGAATTTGCACATTTTAAATTGCTGGAACAGCACTGTTTAAATGCTACTTTCCATTTTAGCATAAGAGTGATGTTGTTTTCTTTAACAATAAATTGTTTTGGGATTTTTGCTAAATGATGAACATTTTTCTAGCAACTTTTGAGCAACTTTATTTTGCACTTTGAATTTGAATAGAATTCAGAGGAGAATTTGAAACGAGAGAATTATCCAACATGATTATCATTGCAAATCACAGTGGCTTAGCATCATCATGATGGATTACTGTGCCACCATTACATAGGGGTGTTACAATTCTCCCCCTCTAAAAGAAATTCTCGTCCCGAGAATTCAAGAGGCAGAAGGAAAGAGGTCGGGGTATTCCGCTCGAAGATCACGTTCCCAAGTGGCTTCATCTTCCGTATGGTTTGACCATTGCACTTTCAGAAACTTGGTAACCTTCTGACGGGTCCGACGTTCGGCTTCATCGAGAATGCGGATCGGATGCTCCTTATAAGAAAGATCATCTTGCAATTCGAGCATCTCGTGATCCACTGCTCGGTGCGGAGACTCCTTGAAGCAACGACGAAGTTGCGACACATGGAAGACGTCGTGGATATGAAAGAATTGCGGTGGCAACTCCAGTTTATATGCCACCTGACCACGTCTTGCAACAATGCGGAAAGGACCAATGTAGCGTGGAGCTAACTTGCCCTTAATTCCGAAGCGGTGAGTGCCCTTCATAGGAGTGACATGAAGATAAGCTTGATCATCAGGTTGATAAGTCAAACCCCATCGCTTGCGATCATAATTGCTCTTCTGGCAGTCCTGAGCCGCCTTGAGATTTTCTCGGACAATACGGACTTGCTCTTCGGTGTGTTGGATAATATCCGGACCCACGAGCGGTTGTTCCCCAGTTTCTGACCAATTCAGAGGGGTTCGACACTTACGTCCATAAAGCACTTCGAAGGGGGCCATTTTCAAGCTGGCTTGATAACTGTTGTTATAAGAGAACTCGGCATACGGGAGAGATTCTTCCCACTTCTTGCCGAAAGAAATAACACAAGCTCGCAGCATGTCTTCAAGCACTTGATTGACTTGCTCGACTTGGCCTTGGGACTGGGGGTGATAAGCTGAACTCCAGGTAATATGAGTTCCCATAGCTTCTTGGAAACTTTCCCAGAACTTTGAAGTGAAAAGGCCGCCACGGTCCGAACTAATCTCCTTCGGAATGTCGTGGAGTGAAACAATTCTGGAGATATACAACTCTGCTAACTGACTAGCAGTGATAGTCTCCTTGACAGGTAGAAAGTGTGCAACTTTAGAGAGTTGGTCAACGACGACAAGAATAGCATCGTGACCCTTTTGTGATTTGGGAAGGCCAGTAATGAAATCCATCTGAACCTTATCCCATTTCCATAGAGGAATAGGAAGGGGTTGCAGAATTCCAGCAGGCTTCTGATGTTCTGCTTTAACGCGACGACAAACATCACATTCAGCAACATATCGAGCAATGTCCTGCTTCATTTTAGACCACCAGTACCTTTGACGGAGATCACGATACATCTTGGTGCTACCCTGATGAATAGACAGCGGTGTATCATGTGCCTCCTTCATGGCCTTTTCAGTCATAAGCTCGAAGCGAGGTACAACAATGCGGTCTCTGAAATACAAGGTTCCATCTTCAGACAGCGAGAAATCCCTGTACTTTTCAAGGTGAAGATCTTTCTTCATCAGATCAACTTCAGCATCTTTAGCTTGCGCACTCTTAATAGCCTTTTCAAGGTCTGGTTCAACAACCATAGTATCTAGGTATCCTTGAGGAACTATCTCGAGATTTAGCTTTCGAAGCTCTTCATAAGGGAGTGGTTGCTGTAACTGGACTTCAAGTTCACAGCAGTAGGATTTACGGCTCAAAGCATCAGCCATTACATTAGCCTTGCCAGGGGTATAAGAAATACCCAAATCATAGTCCGTAATGGTCTCCATCCATCTTTGCTGACGGAAGTTCAGAGATGGCTGAGTGAACAAGTACTTCAGACTTTTATGGTCCGTGTAGATCTCGCAACGATTACCGAGGAGGTAATGTCGCCACAACTTCAATGCATAGATGATAGCAGCTAGTTCTAGATCATGTACTGGATAGTTCTCTTCATGCGGACGCAACTGTCGAGAGCCATAAGCAATCACTTTTCGCTCTTGCATTAGGACACAGCCTAATCCTTCACGGGATGCGTGACAATAAATCACAAAGTCTTTGAGAGAATCTGGAGGAGTAAGTACTGGGGCAGATGTCAGTTTGTCTTTGAGTGTTTGAAAACTTTCCTCACATTTTTCTGTCCACTCAAATTTAACGCCCTTGTGAAGCAGATCAGTCAAAGGCTTAGCAATCTTTGAGAAATTCTCGACAAAGCGAAGACAATAGCTTGCAAGGCCGAGAAAACTTCTGACTTGCTTGACATTCTTCGGTGGAGTCCATTCAAGAATTGCCTGAACTCGTTCTGGGTTAATAGCAATGCCATCTTTGGAGATCACGTGGCCAAGATATGTCACCTCAGACAACCAGAATTCATACTTAGAATACTTGGCATACAGTTGATGTTCATGCAGCTTTTCCAGTACCAGCCGCAGATGTTCGGCATGTTCTACTTCATTCTTGGAATATATAAGAATATCATCCAAGTAAACCATGACGAATTTGTCGAGGTAATCCATGAAGATGTAGTTCATTAACCGGGAGAAGGTAGCTGGAGCATTGGTTAAGCTGAAAGACATGACAGTGTACTCATAAGAGCCATAACGGGTAACAAAGGTAGTCTTCGGAATATCCTCTTCGCGAACACGGATCTGATGATAACCCAACCTCAAGTTGAGTTTAGAGAACACCTATGATCCAGCAAGTTGATCATACAGATCATTGATCCGAGGAAGTGGATACTTGTTCTGAATTGTTGCTTGGTTAATGGGCCGATAATCCTGAACCAATCGGTTAGTTCCATCCTTCTTCTTAACGAAGAGTGAAGGTGCTCCCCAAGCAGAGGAACTGGGGCGGATGAAACCCTTCTTAAGTGACTTGTCGATTTCTTCCTTAAGCTCGGAAGGTGGTGCGGAGGCATCTTATAAGGACGCTTTGCAATAGGAGTTGTGCCTGATTTCAAGTCGATGACAAACTCGACAGCTCTAATAGGGGGTATTCCTGGAAGTTCTTTTGAAAAGACATCTTGAAAATCACGAACAACTGGAACGTTCTCGATGCCTTCAAGAGGTGAAGCATTCAATGCATTCAGAACATATTTCTGATTCTCGGCATTCTGAACTGTTCGAGCTGAGTATTTGACTGTCTAGCCAGAAGGATGGGTAAGTTGGACTTTCTTAGCGGCATAGTCAATCAAAGCATTGTGGGCGGTCAACCAGTCCATACCGAGAATGATGTCTATGTCGGAAGGTCCAAGAGTAATAAGAGAAGCAGAGAACATCAACCCTTCAATTCTGATCTGATTGTTGTGACTTACCATCTTGGTTTGCCACCTAGAACGGGGGGTGCTGATTTCTAAAGGAGTGGGTAATGAGCTCATAGCTAACCCATGCAATTGTGCAAATTGCTGGGACACAAAGGAATGTGATGCACCTGAATCAAAAAGAATAGAAGCTGCCACTGAATTAACTGGAAGGGTACACATCATGATATTAGGGGACTCTCGAGCTTCTTCCATTTTGACATGAGTGACCTGGCCCCGAACTATAGTAGACGGCCTGGCACTACAGTTTCTGAGACGATGGTTTCGACAGCTCTTCTTGCGACCAACAGAAGGACGTGGTGCAACCTGAGGAGAAGCCATAGCATTAGGTTGTCCTCCCTGAACCGTTAGCTGTCTCGGCGGTGAAGGCAGACGAGGTGCAACATATGACGGCCTTGGTGTTGGAGCAGGTCGGTGATAAACATTGTGGGGGATCCAGACTTGATGTTTCCGAGCAGGCTGACCCGAAGACGAGCCGACATCTCGAGTACGCTTGAGCGACTCCTGGTATTTAGTCAGAGCCGTTTCAGCTCGGAAAGATTGGCTAACAAGCATTGCAAAGTCTATGCAATCATGGACAGCAAGTGCGAGGTTTATATCAGTACGCAGTCCTTCACAGAATTTCTCCTACTTGCGTGCGTCAGTGCAGACGTCATCTTCTGCATAGCGGGACAATTCGAGAAATTTCCTCTGATATTCATCCATAGTCATCATTCCCTGGGTGAGTTTGCGGAACTCCTGCTTCTTCTGGTCGATCAGACCTGGAGGAATGTATCGTGCACGAAAAACTATCTGAAATTCCTGCCAAGTGGTTACAGTTCCAGCAGGTAAAATATGCCTATGAGTTTCCCACCATTGAGTAGCTGAACCCCTCAGGTGATACGTCGCATAGGTGACGTAACTGTCAGGGTTAACATTAGTCGACTTCATCTGAAAGGCAATGTCATGGAGCCAATCATCAGCATCCATTGGATCAGTCGAGCAGCGAAAAGTAGACGGATTGAGGCGCACGAATTCTGGCAGAGTTATTGGAGCAGACTGTTGCTGAGCATTCTGAGTTGGGAACTGAGCCATTACTCCGGTCATAAATTGGCGGTTCAGTTCAAACTGCTGCATCATTGCGGCAATATAAGGTGGAGGTGAAGGATCGTCAACCATCCTGCCAAATCAACAGGGGCAGTTTAGTAATAACAACTGCATGGGTATGGAGTTATTCAGGATGTAACACGGGAAATGAACAAGAAGGGCATTAGATATATGATAGTAGTCGTTACAAACATACCAATCCATGCACAGAGTTAGATTGAAACGGATAGTACGAGCTCGGGAACGCTCGCAGCTAGACAAACTAGGCGGCGCGCAGGCACGCGGTGAGGAATACAACAACATGACCTAGCAAAGGCTACATCATGTCGGAGAAAACTGTTGGAGCGAGGAATCTGCAAGTGACAACACATGGTGCCCTCGATAAAAGGATCCTGTAAGCAGAACCTGGCCCACAATCTTGAAGAAAGGGGGGTAATTTCAGAACTCCGGGTGGATGTGATCACGAGAAACTAATGTTGGAGTTAGTAAAATTTTAACCCGAAAGGAAGAGAGATCAGAGTCCCAGAGTAAAGACGAGGAATAAAAGATCCTAATACCACCCAATTGGCGACGTGGGCCCGTAAGCCACACAGCCAAGTTAGTAAAACAGTTTTGGACCACTAGACTCAACTTCGGCCAAGGAGTTGGAAAGGGGGTTCCTACAGGCAGTCGGCTCTGATACCAACCTATGACGCCCCCGGCTTAATCGTACACTAATCATGCACGCAAATGCACACAATCAAGCCTAAGGACTCACTTGAAGATATCACAACACAACTCTAAAACATAAATAAAGTCATACAAGCTTTATATTACAAGCCAGGGGCCTCGAGGGCTCGAATACGTAAGCTCGCATACAAGCGTCAGCGGAAGCATCAGATATCTGAGTACAGATATGAAACAGAAACAGATAAGCCTTTAGAAAGGCGGGGCAAAACAAAAGCTACGATCGAAAGGCGCAGGCCTCCTGCCTGGGACCCTCCGATCCTACTCCTGGTCATCGGCAAGCTCGTAGTAGTAACCACCCTCGGGGTGGTAGTAGTAGTCGGCGGCGGGGGCAGCTGGCTCGGGGACTCCGTCATCTGGTTGCAACAAACGGATATGGGGAAAAAGAGGAAGCAAAGCAACCGTGAGTACTCATCCGAAGTACTCAGCAAGCAAGGATCTACACTACATATGCAACATTATCAAAGAAAGGCTATATAGGTGGACTGGGCTGCAGAAATGCCATAATAGAGAGAAGGCCTAGTCCTATCGAAGACTAGCATCTTCAACGGTCCTGCAGCATTAGAAGAGTGTAGATTAATACAGTATAAAGTAGTAGCAGTAATCAGAATCAACCTCGCCCAGAGTTCCTTCCTCGACTCCCTGCGAGAAAGCAATCCCAGAGCCCTACTATCCTTATCTCATCTCAAGTATCCAGTTCTAGTTGTATCGATCGGGATACAACTCCGAGCGTCCATTACCGAGGATCCGACTATGCATAGATTAGTTCTTCCCTGCAGGGGTGCACCAACTTACCCACCACGCTCGCTTAACTCCGGCCGGACACACTTTTCTGGGTCATGCCGGCCTCGGCCAAATGACACACTGCAACCCTACCTAGAGCTCAGCAGAGAGGTCCCTGTCGGTCTATATCCTAAGCGCTCAGGGGTCTTGGGCAATCGCCCTGTGCACTCCGGGTCATTGCGAGCAGGGTGGATACCCGCGCCATCGGCATGATCCGACCCGGTCGCCATGCTGAACTGGACGTCTGACAGAGCTTTCGGCTGATGCTACGATGCAGAGTACCCATATTTATTCCCGCGTGATGGTTAGTGCTATCAGGCCAGAGGCCCACTCAGATCACATATCCAAATCGTTAGTGTATTGGTAGTGCGGTAACGAGCAGAGACTCACGATCGATGTGACCTCGTCGCCCCATCTCGAGGACTTGCGGCAAGGGCTAAGAATGCCCGGCCACGCCTCGTATTTATCTCTCGGGTACCCTCCAGGTCAACCCGTCTCCACATCATTCGCGGATACCCCTCAGGGTCGACCCACCTTTCCAAGTAACAGTTGTAAAGTCCAAGTATCCGTGTGTCCGTAACATCAGGGGAAAACCTGAGGAATCACCCTCGACGGAATTCCACCCGATGTAATCATCAAGGTGAACCTAGGAGGAATCACCCTCGAGGTTCACACTTGAGGTGTTGCACGATGTCGTTGTTATCGGAAGTGGTGAAGGAGGAATCACCCTCGATGACCATGACCGAATAGCTACTCTACAGAGTTAACATCAGAAGTGCTAAACGAGGTATCATCCTCGGCACTCGATAGTAACGCTACAGTGTCGTACAACTAAGGGGGTGATGTGCGGTGCTGGGGCCTGGTCGTCGAGTCTTCCGATGATCCAGCGGGGCAACTGGGACAAGTGGGGTCACTGGGGTTCACTAACCAGCCTATTCTAAGCAGTTCCGGATAAGCAGATAATTATCAAAAGCAGGTTACAAAATCAGGTCATGCATCAAAATGGGTAAGGCAGTAACAGCAGAATTTCTAATGCAAGCATAAGAGAGAAGAGAATAGGCGATATAGGCATGTTCAAAGAGGGGGTGCTTGCCTGGTTGCTCGGCGGCAAAGACAAGGTCGTCAACGGTGTCGTCGGGCTCCTGAGCTGCATCGGTCTCGGGAACTGCGTCTGTATCGGGGTCTACCGAGAGAGAAGAGGGGGAGGAAACAGATAAATACACGGCAAACATATGCAACACAGAGCATGCTATGCTAATGTGCAGTGCAGGGTTGCCTAAAGACATATCTAAATCATTTTAGTTCTTTTAGGATTAAAGTTGGATTTATTAACCGGTGTATATGCACTATTCATCTGTCAGAAACAGACTAAAAGTTGCGGGTTCACCTCCGTAGAGGGTCCCGACACGGAAACAGAGGGCACGGTCAGCTTCGTCTCGTCGTTCTGATCAACTTTCGTGTACAAAGTTTTTCGATCCGAGCTACGGTTTAATTTATATGATTTTTCTAAGTTTTAAAGAATTTCTAGAATTTATTTTTTTTATTTAAATCAACATTATCCAGAACAGTGCAGGGTGATGTCAGCATGACGTAATGGTGATGTCAGCAGTCAACAGAATGGCTGACCAGGTCAAACCTGACATGTGGGGCCCACATGTCATACACAAGGGGCTAACAAAGTTTAGATTTAAACTAGTTTTAGTTAATTAAGCTTCTGGGCCCACCTGTCAGTGTAAGATTAGGCTAATTAAATTAGTTTTAACTAATCCTGTTAATTAGTGGGGGTGGTGGCCCACCGGTCAGTGACTGTGCTGCCCAGTCAGCACAATTGACCAGGGTCAATGGTCAGCTGGGCCCCTGGGACCCAATGGCAGTGACCCAGGGGTGGGCCCCAGTAGGCCACGTCGGCGGCGGCACCGGAGAGGGCTGCGACGAGCCTCTCTCGCGGCGGAGCGGCTCGGCCGTCGCCGGAAAACGGCTACAGGCGACCAGATCAGGTGCGGGCGGGCGCGTTCGAAAGCGGAGGCAAAGCCGCGTCGTTCTGGGGCTACGGCACGGCCGGAGCGGGGGTGCATCGACGGCGGCGACCTCAACGGCGGAGGTCGTAGCTCAGGCACGGGTGGAATCGGGCTAGGAGCATGGGCGGAGGCGCGGCGAGGCGCGTTGGGCTGCTCGGAGCGTGCTGGGCACGGTGCCGTGCTCGAAAGAGCTCGACGGCGAGCATGGCCACGGCAGCGAGCGAGCTAGAGAGGGAGGCAGCCTACGTGAGAGAGGGGAGAGGGGGAGGAGCTCACCGGGTGGGCGCACGAAGGCCCGGCGAGCAACGGGAGCGCAGTGGTGATGGCCGGAGTCGAAAGCGGCGGCGGCGGTGACCGAGGAGGAAGACGAAGGGGATCCGGCACTGGGGTGGCTCCCGCCTTGAGGTCGTCGGTGCAGACGAAGCAGCAGACGGCTGCGGGGCTCGTGGACACGTCGGGGCGGCGAGGAGGGCACGGTGGCCGCGGTGGCGCAGCAACGTGGCGGCGACAGTGCGTCGGGGCGAGGAGGATCTGGAGAAGGGGGCGAGGCCAGAGGGAGAGAGGGGAGAATGAGCGAGGGGAGAAGTGGCCAGGGGGTGGGTGGCCTCGGCCTTATCCTCTCGAGGGCCTGGGGCGGCAGGTGGCGGCCAGCGGCCGGCGGGCACGCGCGCGGCCACGGTGCGTGTGACACGGCGACGGAAAGAGAGAGAGGGGAGGGAGGCAGGCCGACTGGGCTGGACCAGTGCACTATGCACTTAGGCCCAGTCGGTTTAGGCCATTTTCTAAAAAAAATCTGTTTTGCATTTTATTAATCCAAACAGAGGTAGTAGTGAATTTCTAGGGCCACCAGAAAGCTTGGGAAAAATGTGGAACTGAGCCCCAATATTACTTAGCAATATTCGGCGCTGCCACAAATATTCTGGAGGCATGGTGAGATCATTTGCATTTTACATAAATGAATTTGCACATTTTAAATTGCTGGAATAGCACTGTTTAAATGCTACTGTCCATTTTAGCATAAGAGTGATGTTGTTTTCCTTAACAATAAATTGTTTTGGGATTTTTGCTAAATGATGAACATTTTTCAGCAACTTTTGAGCAACTTTATTTTGCACTTTGAATTTGGATAGAATTCAGAGGAGAATTTGAAACGAGAGAATTATCCAACATGATTATCATTGCAAATCACAGTAGCTTAGCATCATCATGATGGATTACTGTGCCACCATTACATAGGGGTGTTACATCTAGGGATGTTGTATTTGATGAAAATGTTTTTTTCCTTTTCTACTCTCCATCCTAATGTTGGCCTCCGCTTATGTGCTGGAAATACTTTTGCTAAATGATAGGCTTGTAAAATTGTATAGGTTGGTGTAACGTGACATGTTGTCACGGTTGTACTTGTTGAAATATTAGGGTGGGCCTAGGGCCCATCTAACAATTTCTGAAAATCTCTAAGGGCTCATGTGGGTATATTGGCACTAGGTGTAGTGGGAAGTTTAGTCCCACCCCGGAAGTTGGAGAGGAGTTGGACCTCCTTATAAGGGTTTCTCTTCTACATGCTATTGGAGCTTGAGAAGAGAAGATGCCCTCGCGCACTCCTCCTCTGCCGCCCGCCACACCTCGCCACGACGCGCCGCGCCGCGCCGTGGGTTGCGGGAATGAGCCGAGCCGAGCTCACACCTACGCGCTTATTTTTGCCAGTCTGTAACGGAGAGTTTTCTGACAGCTGGGCCACGATCTGAGACATCGGATCGTGGGCTGTCACGGACTCGGACGTGGGTCAAGCCCACGTCTCTCCACGCGGCTGCGCCTATATAAGTGTGCGGTGTCTCCTAACCCAACCGCCACAAACAGATCACATCTGCTCCACGCGCACGCCCACTGTCGTTCCTTTGCTGTTGCTGCCGCCGATGACTCCATCCCGTCCGCCGCGTACACGGTCGACGGGAGAGCAGGTCTCCGAAACCCCGCCTCTCCAGTTCATGTACGGGAGAGGGGCGAATAGGTTTTTGGGAAGCGACTATGCGACTGCTCGCCTCCGATCCACTACTTCCTCTATGTCCGCGTCGTCTTCATCATCACCATGTCGTAGTCCGACGCCGACCTTCTCGCTGCAGAGAAACTCGAGGCTGACAAGAAGGCCGCCGAGGATGCTGCTGCCGCCACCGCCGCCGTGGCCTCTGCATGGCCTAGTGGAGGATATAACTCATTTATTCCGCTCCTACTGTTTTCTGTCTTAGACATGCTAGCGTTATACGTAGATCTTTCTGCAATTAGCGTAGTATGTGCTTGCATGATTGAATATCAGTATGCGGTTATTTGTGTCAATGCCAAGCTAGTGATTTACTCATGGATTAAGTTAATCAAAAAATTGCCTAGTTACTCAACAATTCAAAAACCTATTATGTGTAGGAATTTTTAGGCAAGTGGCTTTGCCGCTGCACTGAAACCGGATAAGTTTACCGGTACGTACTTTAAGCGTTGGCCGACTAAGACCACTTTATGGCTCACGGCTATGAACGTGTTCTGGGTCGCCGGTGTCTCCACGGGAACGATTGCTCCAGAACAGGAGAAGGCGTTCAGGGATGCCACCGTCGTATTTCTCGGAGCAGTTCTTAGCGTGATCGGAGATAAACTGGTCGATGCATATTTACATGTGCATGTCGCCAAGGACTTGTGGGAGGCGCTCGAATCTAAGTTCGGGGCCACCGATGCCGGGAGCGAGATGTATATTATAGAGCAGTTCCACGATTACAAGATGGTTGAGGACCGTCCTGTATTGGAGCAGGCTCATGAGATAATATGCATCGTTAAGGAGCTTGAGCTTCTTAAGTGCCATTTACCGGGCAAGTTTGTCACGGGATGCATAATCGCTAAGCTCCCTAATTCCTGGAGGAACTTTGTCACCACTCTGAAACATCAGAGGCGTGAATTCTCTGTGGAGGATGTCATTGGCCATCTGAGTGTTGAGCAGAATTCGAGGGCAAAGGACTCGTACGGAAAAGGGGCCGAAGGGACTTCTGTCGCCAACATGGTGAACCTGAGGAACTTCAACTCCCACAAGCCCAAGGGAAAGAACGGTGTCCAACACAATACCGACTTTAAGAAGAAGGGTAAGAAGACCTTCAAGAAGAACAAGAAGGATGAGGGCTTCTTTACTTGTGGTTCGGTTGAACATTGGGCCAACAAGTGCCGAAACAAGTTTAAGAAGTCAGGACAGGACTCCAAGTCTGTCAACATGATTATGGGCAACAATGAGAATGGTGCATCTGGGTACGGTAATTTATTTACTGTTTTTTCAGTGTTTCAGCCCACCGATTGGTGGGTGGACACAGGTGCAGGTGTTCATGTGTGTGCTGACATTTCATTTTTCACTTCTTACCAGATCACAGGCCACGGGTCCGTATTGATGGGGAATGGCGTGAATGCTTCTGTTCATGGCGTTGGCACGGTCGATCTGAAGTTTACTTCGGGAAGGATCGTGCAGCTGAAAAACGTGCAGCATGTCCTCGCCATCAAGAAGAACCTCGTTAGTGGCTCCCTTCTATGTAGAGAAGGGTTTACGTTGGTCTTCGAGTCTAATAAATTAGTTGTTACTAAATATGGACTATTTGTTGGAAAAGGTTATGAGAGCAGAGGGATGTTCTGCCTTTCCCTCGCAGATTTTTGTAATAAAGTCATGAACCATATTCATTCGAATGTTAATGAATCTAAAGTCTGGCTTTCATGTCTTTGTCACATTAGTTTTTGTGTTATGACGCAGCTAGCTAAGTTGGATTTAATCCCGAGTTTCACTTTAGCCAAAGGTTCTAAGTGCCTTTCATGTGTGCAAGCTAAGAAACCTCGCAAGCCTCACAAGGCTGCAGAGGAGAGACACTTGACACCATTAGAACTCATACATTCTGATCTTTGTGAGATGAATGGTGTGTTGACTAAAGGTGGAAAGAAATACTTCATGACATTGATAGATGATTCCACTAGATATTGCTATGTGTATCTGCTAAATACTAAAGATGAGGCTCTACACTACTTTAAAATCTATAAGGCAGAAGTTGAGAATCAACTTGAAAAGAAAATTAAACGAGTCCGGTCAGATCGTGGTGGAGAGTACTTCTCGAGTGAGTTTGATTCTTTTTGTGCGGAACACGGCATTATTCATGAGAGGATGCCTTCCTATTCACCCCAGTCAAACGGGGTTGCCGAGCGGAAAAACCGTACTCTAATTGATTTGGTTAACGCCATGTTAGATACATCGGGTTTATCCAAGGCATGGTGGTGGAAGGCTATATTGACGGCATGTCATGTCCTGAATAAAGTTCCGACTAAGGATAATGAGATCACTCCCTATGAGAAATGGGCAAAGAGAAGGACAATACTCTCGTACCTGCGTACTTGGGGCTGTTTGGCGAAAGTCAATGTGCCGATCCCCAAAAAGCGTAAGCTTGGACCAAAGACTGTGGACTGCGTTAATTTGGGATACGCTAAGAACATCGTTGGCTATAGATTTCTAGTAGCGAAATCTGAGGTACCTGACTAGAAGGTCGGTGCAATTATGGAGTCTAAGGATGCTACATTCTTCGAGGATATTTTTCCTATGAGAGATATGCAAAGCACTTCTAGACAGGATTCTGAGGAGACTCCTCAGCCTGCCATTCCTATGGAATATTATGAACAAACACATGATGAAAATCCTGAGGAGGATGACGAGGAAACCCTTGGTAGGGGCAAGAGACAAAAGACTGCAAAGACCTTTGGTGATGATTTCTTCGTGTACCTCGTGGATGATACTCCCACTTCTATTTCAGAAGCGTATGCCTCTCCAGAAGCTGACTACTGGAAGGATGCGGTCCGTAGCGAGATGGATTCCATCATGGCTAATGGTACATGGGAGATCACTGAACGTCCCTATGGTTGCAAACCATTGGGATGTAAGTGGGTGTTCAAAAAGAAGCTTAGGCCCGATGGTACAATTGAAAAGTACAAGGCTAGGCTTGTGGCCAAGGGCTATGACCAAAAAGAAGAGGAAGATTTCTTCGATACTTATTCACCTGTGGCCAGACTGACCACCATTCGAGTATTACTCTCGTTAGCGGCCTCGCATGGTCTTCTCGTCCACCAGATGGATGTTAAGACGGCTTTCCTTAATGGAGAGCTAAACGAGGAAATCTACATGCAACAGCCAGATGGCTTTGTGATAGATGGTCAGGAAAGAAAGGTGTGTAGGTTGCTGAAATCTTTATATGGCCTGAAACAAGCACCTAAGCAATGGCATGACAAGTTTAATACAACTCTGACATCTGTTGGCTTCGTTGTTAATGAAGCTGACAAATGTGTATACTATCATCATGGTGGGGGCGAAGGAGTTATACTATGCTTGTATGTTGATGACATACTGATATTCGGAACCAACCTCAAAGTCATTGTGGAGGTCAAGTCGTTTCTGTCTCAGAACTTTGAGATGAAAGACCTTGGTGTGGCTGATGTTATCTTGAACATCAAGCTACTGAGAGATGATGATGGTGGGATTACACTTCTGCAATCCCATTATGTTGAGAAGGTGTTGAGTCGTTTTGGATATTCGGACTGCACACCATCTCAAACACCATATGATCCTAGCGTGTTGATTCGAAAGTTCGAAGGCACGGCTAAAGATCAATTGAGATACTCTCAAATCATTGGTTCACTCATGTACCTAGCGAGCGCAACGAGGCCTGACATCGCATTTGTTGTGAGCAAACTGAGCCGAATTGTTTTCCAAACCAGGTGATGTACACTGGCATGTTGTTGAAAGAGTTATGCGCTATCTGAAAGGTACTATGAACTATGGACTTCACTATACTAGATACCCGTCGGTACTTGAAGGGTATAGTGATGCGAATTGGATCTCTGATGCTGATGAGATGAAGGCCACAACTGGGTATATGTTTACTCTTGGAGGTGGCGCTGTTTCCTGGAAGTCTTGCAAGCAAACAATCTTAACGAGATCGACAATGGAAGCAGAATTAACAGCATTAGACACATCTGGTGTCGAATGATACGTCCATTTTGCATCATGCTTTTATATTGATATTTATCACATTATGGGCTGTTATTACACATTATATCACAATACTTATGCCTTTTTTCTCTTATTTTATAAGGTTTACAAGAAGAGGGAGAATGCCGGCAGCTGGAATTCTGGACTGGAAAAGGAGCAAATATTAGAGACCTATTCCGCACAACTCCAGAAGTCCTGAAACTTCACGGAGAATTATTTTGGAATATATAAAAAATATTGGGTGAAGAAAGCACCAGAGGGGGACCACCAGCCATCCACAAGGGTGGGGGGAGCGCCCTGCCCCCCTGGGCGCGCCCCCCTGCCTTGTGGGCCACCTGGCAGGCCCCCGATGCCCATCTTCTGCTATATGATGTGTTTTGACCTGGAAAAAATCAGAAGGAAGCTTTCGGGACGAAGCGCCGCCGCCTCGAGGCGGAACTTGGGCGGAACCAATCTAGGGCTCCGGCGGAGCTATTCTGCCGGGGAAACTTCCCTCCGGGAGGGGGAAATCGAAGCCATCATCATCACCAACGATCCTCTCATCGAGAGGGGGTCAATCTCCATCAACATCTTCACCAGCACCATCCCTCTCAAACCCTAGGTCATCTCTTGTATCCGATCTTTATCTCAAAACCTCAGATTGGTACCTGTGGGTTGCTAGTAGTGTTGATTACTCCTTGTAGTTGATGCTAGTTGGTTTATTCGGTGGAAGATCATATGTTCAGATCCTTAATGATAATTTAATACTCCTCTGATTATGAACATGAATATGCTTTGTGAGTAGTTACGTTTGTTCCTGAGGACATGGGAGAAGTCTTGTTATAAGTAATCATGTGCATTTCGTACTCGTTCGATATTTTGATGAGATGTATGTTGTCTTTCCTCTAGTGGTGTTATGTGAACGTCGACTACATGACACTTCACCATGATTTGGGCCTAGGGGAAGGCATTGGGAAGTAATAAGTAGATGATGGGTTGCTAGAGTGACAGAAGCTTAAACCCTAGTTTATGCGTTGCTTCGTAAGGGGTTGATTTGGATCCATATGTTTCATGCTATGGTTAGATTTATCTTAATTCTTCTTTCATAGTTGCGGATGCCTGCGAGAGGGGTTAATCATAAGTGGGAGGCTTGTCCAAGGAAGGGCAGCACCCAAGCACCATCCACCCACATATCAAATTATCAAAGTAACGAACGCGAACATATGAGCATGATGAAAACTAACTTGACAACAATTCCCATGTGTCCTCGGGAGCGCTTTGCTTTATATAGGAGTTGAAGGAAATATGCCCTAGAGGCAATAATAAAGTTGTTATTTTATATTTCCTTATTCATGATAAAGGTTTATTATTCATGCTAGAATTGTATTGATCGGAAACCTAAATACATGTGTGAATACATAAACAAATACCGTGTCCCTAGTGAGCCTCTACTTGACTAGCTCGTTGATCAAAGATGGTTATGGTTTCCTAACCATGGACATGAGTTTTCATTTGATAACGGGATCACTTCATTAGGAGAATGATGTGATGGACAAGACCCATCCGTTAGCTTAGCATAATGATCGTTCAGTTTTATTACTATTGCTTTCTTCATGTCAAATACATATTCCTTCGACTATGAGATTATGCAACTCCCGGATACCGGAGGAATGCCTTGTGTGCTATCAAACATCACAACGTAACTGGGTGATTATAAAGATACTCTACAGGTATCTCCGATGGTATTTGTTGAGTTGGCATAGATCGAGATTAGGATTTGTCACTCCGAGTATCAGAGAGGTATCTCTAGGCCCTCTCCGTAATACACATCATAAGCTTGCAAGAAAACAACTAAGGAGTTAGTCACGAGGTGATGTATTACGGAACGAGTAAAGAGACTTGCCGGTAATGAGATTGAACTAGGTATGAAGATACCGACGATCGAATCTTGGGCAAGTAACATACCGATGGACAAAGGGAATTACGTATGTTGTCATAACAGTTTGACCGATAAAGATCTTCATAGAATATGTAGGAGCCAATATGGGCATCCAGATTCCGCTATTGGTTATTGACCGGAGAGGTGTCTCGGTCATGTCTACATAGTTCTCGAACCCGTAGGGTCCGCACGCTTAACGTTCGATGACGATATAGTATTATATGAGTTATGTGATTTGGTGACCGAATGTTGTTCGGAGTCCCGGATGAGATCACGGACATGACGAGGAGTCTCGAAATGGTCGAGAGGTAAAGATTGATATATAGGACGATGGTATTCGGACACCAGAAGTGTTCCGAGGGGTACCGGGTACTTATCGGGTCACCGGAAGGGGTTCCGGGCACCCCTGGCAGAAGATATGGGCCTTATGGGCCAAGAGGGGAAACGCACCAGCCACAAGGGGCTGGTGCGCCCCCCCCCCCCATAGCAGGCTGGCTAGATGGAGAAGGAAAAGGGGGAGGGAAAGGAAAGTGTGGAATAGGATTGCTGGATCAAGAAGGCGAGGGACGTCACCGAGCTGAACGTGTGCAGAACGCGGAGGTGCCGTGCGTTCGGTACTTGATCGGTTGAAGCGTGAAGAAGTTTGACTACATCAACCGCGTTGTGCAACGCTTCCGCTTATGGTCTACGAGGGTACATAGACACACTCTCCCCATCGTTGCTATGCATCTCCATGGATAGATCATTGCGTGTGCGTAGATTTTTTTTTTGTTTTCCATGCAAATTTTCCCAACAGGAGTTCGTCCAGGCTTGTCCTTTGCTACAAAAAGGATTGGACCACCATGCTGCACCTTAGTTACTTTTGTTACTTGTTACTCGTTACGAATTATCTTATTATACAACTATCTGTTACCGATAATTTCAGTGCTTGCAGAGAATACCTTGCTGAAAACCGCTTGTCATTTCCTTCTACTCCTCGTTGGGTTCGACACTCTTACTTATCGAAAGGACTACGATAGATCCCCTATACTTGTGGGTCATCATCGAAGCAGGATGGCTTCGAGATCTTTTGATGGACTTGCCAATTGTTGATAAACCGGTTCCGGCTATCCTTATGAACTGTGACAATCAGACTGTCATCACCAAGGTGAAGAGTTCAAAGGACAACATGAAGTCCAACAAACACATAAGAATGAGATTAAAAGCTGTCAGAAAATTAAGAAACTCCGGAGTGATAGCGTTGGAGTATGTCCATACGGCTAAGAATTTAGCAGATCCCTTTACAAAAGGGCTATCACGCGTTGTGATAGATAATGCATCGAGGGAGATGGGTACGAGACCCACATGAGTTGCCATGGGGGTAACCCAACCTATGTGGTCGGAGATCCCGTGAAGTAGGACCTGAGAAAACAAGCCAGTGGTGAACTGAGGAGAGTAACTATACTAACCCACTCCATTGGAGATGCAATACTCTCGATACTGTATGGTAGGGTGACTATTGTCTTAATGTGTCCAAAGCTTATGTAAGCAAGATGCTATCCTACGGAACGATCTTTGGAGGAACATACCTATATGAGCCCGACTGCTGGTCACAGTCTATGAGATTGGGGTGATCTCTAGTAAGCTCATGAATAGGCCAGGAGTGTGACTTATATGCTCCACCCGAGGGGTCAGCCTTCGGCAGCCTAGTACTAGTAAGACATGTGGTGAAGCTTCTTTACGACAAACTGACAATTCAAGGCTTAGTCCATTGTTCAGTTGTGAAGGAGTGTAGCTGCTTGCTCTAGGTGAAGTTCAACCTTAACAGGTCTTCACTGAAACACTGGTATATCGAAACATCAATTGGAACAGAGGACACAATGGGCCCTCGAGATCTGGTGGGGGTTGTTGAAATATTAGGGTGGGCCTAGGGCCCATCTAACAATTTCTGAAAATCTCTAAGGGCCCATGTGGGTATATTGGCACTAGGTGTAGTGGGAAGTTTAGTCCCACCCCGGAAGTTGGAGAGGAGTTGGACCTCCTTATAAGGGTTTCTCTTCTACATGCTATTGGAGCTTGAGAAGAGAAGAGGCCCTCGCGCACTCCTCCTCCGCCGCCCGCCTCGCCACGCCTCGCCTCGTCATGACGTGCCGCGGGTTGCGGGAATGAGCCGAGCCGAGCTCACACCTACGCGCTTATTTTTGCCAGTCAGTAACGGAGAGTTTTCTGACAGCTGGGCCACGATCTGAGACGCCGGATCGTGGGCTGTCACGGACTCGGACGTGGGTCGAGTCCACGTCTCTCAACGCGGCTGCGCCTATATAAGTGTGCGGTGTCTCCTAACCCTACCCGCCACGAACAGATCACATCTGCTCCACGCGCACGCCCACTGTCGTTCCTTTGCTGTTGCTGCCGCCGGTGACTCCATCCCATCCGCCGCGTACACGGTCGATGGGAGAGCAGGTCTCCGAAACCCCGCCTCTCCGGTTCCTGTACGGGAGAGGGGCGAATAGGTGTTTGGGAAGCGACTACGCGACTGCTCGCCTTCGATCCACTACTTCCTCTACGTCCGCGTCGTCTTCATCATCACCATGTCGCAGTCCGACGCCGACCGTCTCGCTGCCGAGAAACTCGAGGCTGACAAGAAGGCCGCCGAGGACGCTGCTGCCGCCACCGCCGCCGCGGCCTCTGCATGGCCTACTGGAGAGTATAACTCGTTTATCCCGCTCCTATTGTTTTCTGTCTTAGCCATGCTAGCGTTATACGTAGATCTTTCTGCAATTAGCGTAGTATGTGCTTGCATGATTGAATATCAGTATGCGATTATTTATGTCAATGCCATGCTAGTGATTTACTCGTGGATTAAGTTAATCGAAAAATTGCCTATTTACTCAACAGTACTATGTGCGTGCGTGTAACATGTATGTAGCAGGTTGTTAGCTAAGGGTTGATCTTATCATGTATAGCTCGGAGTAGAGGCAAAGCCTAGTAACAACCTGCGCCAATTGTAATTCTTTTTCTGCTACATAACACAAATGCGTCCATGCAGAGAATGCATACGCTTCCACGCCTCTTTTCTTATAAACTTAGCTCAGGAGTAGCTGTACTTCGTTCCAAACACTGCTCGCTCGGTTGGCTAGCAGTGCTTCTTTTCAAGAAGCAGCCCACCACCCGATCAGTCATCGTACAAAAATCGTATAACCAAACATCGTACGTGCAGCAATTTCGCTCTTCCTAGATCCACGCTGGATTGGTGGTTTATCAGGAATTACATTTTTCCTTGTGAAATCTAGCGTAAGGGTTTTCATTTTACCGTGGTCTGCACACTCACATCAGCTTCCAAAATGTGATTCTGTCAGCTTCAATCCATCTGCATCTGCACTGCAAAGAGATCAATCTGTTGTAAGTAAGATTTATAAAGCTCTTCCAGAAAACATTGCAAACGATTTGACCCAAAAAGTAACCCAGCCAGAAAGCTGGAGTTGGTCCAGGCGACAGAAAACGCCCACTGCTTAGTTTTCATAATTAAAAAAAGGGCATTGGTTATACAATAAGTTTGCGAGGTCTGGTCCGAACAGAAACAAAAAATAATAATAATGAGGATCAAGAGATGCAATCGAAACAAAACAAGATCAAGCAAAAGGATCTGTCCGTCCAGTACCTAGTTTCAGGGCAGCAAATTATTCAGGAGAGAGAGAGAGAGAGGAGCAAAGGGAAATGAACCGGGGAGGAGGAGATTAGATCTGGGGGATTGCATGAATGCCCACTTGGCTTGATTGGAGATTGCATGATGGCACATGATTGATTACACGTTCACGGAGTTGACACGGAGATGCGTCGCGTGTGATCATGTTCGGTTGGTAGGATATGTGCAAAAAACACGGCCTAGATGGTTCACTTGGCAAAAAAGTTGCTGAGAGTGTATGGCCTTCCATGTTGCAGGCTTCAGGCAGAGGGAGCAGGCCTCCTCCCTGTCAATTTTGTAATGCAGAGGAGAAGACCATGGTTGGGATCAAAGGAGGGACAGCTTACGCTTACTAATAATCAATTCCGTTATGCAGTTAACCTGCTTCTTCATTATTAAAAAAAGTACTACTTTGGAAACGTAGAGCTGCTGCTGCGTCATCCAACTGTGCGGCTCAAATGACAAAACCTGCTAAAATTAGCTTTCTGAGCACAAAGAAAGTTGTATTCTTCTGAAGCAATTCAATAACATACTATATAGAGGGGAGAAGAAACATGCATGCTGGTGCATTATGCTACCTTGTGAGTCAAACTGTTTGCCTCTTTGTTTAGAAAGCTGGGCTGTATTAGCCTTTCGTCTAAAAACTATGTGAGTCAAAGCATATAGATGTGCTTCCTTTTCCTTCTTTTTCTGGACAACGCAATTTCAGGAAGCAAAACCGGGAAAAAGGACACTTAGACACACATCCCAGTCATCAAAAGACAAAAAGAAATGGTCGGGAAACTTAGACACTTATGGGGCATCTCCAACGCTGTCCATACTATCCGACCCCGCCCGGACGTGTCTGCGGATATCACACACTGAAACGGGAGCTAGCCATCCAACCCTATACCTCAAATGTCTGTTAACTTGAAAAAAATTTACAAGTTTTACGGTGGTTGGCAATGTTTAACTTAAAAAAAACATAGAAGTTTTAGCCCAATCTGACGGTAAATTTTTGTTCATTCAAGGTGAATTATTTATAATCAACCGCTTTTAAAGTCTGTAAATAACTTCTCCCTCACAAAATTCAACAACTTACTACTAGTATGAATACTTTGTCTGTGTTATCATACTTGTTCAGAATTTGTTCATAACTATATGAGCATCATCTATTCGACTTGACTCCATGGATTGCACAAGGACAGATCGCGCTGGTTGCTCTCCCTGCGCATAACTGGACTCCTAGGTTGCATTTCCAAATCAAGCATCTTTCATCGATCCAGCGAGTGAGCTGGGACGTCTGTAATTTTGTCTGCTGATGTCCCAAGTTGGGGCCATTGCTAGATCAGACGCAAGCAACTGTGGAGCCCAATCGGCATGGTATGGGTCCACGTACGAGTACATCTACTACAGTTATACGCCAGCTTGGCTGGGACGGAATACGACGAGGATTTTGCAGGTTCGTCCCCTCCGCTGCGGTTCAGTACTAGTACATCCCTGGCTGTCCTAGACCACGTGGAGCCGTGTTAGTTATACAGACCAAATTATGCCAACGGTGGCAGATCGAGCTGCTAATCCATTCGTGCTGCTGCTCCATTATACACCCGGCATGCACTTGGATCGGAGCAGAGCTAATCATTTTTTGGACGGGATTAGAGCTGATCATAATGCCGATCCTTTGTAGATCACGCAGGGGGCGGGGGGAGATGCAGATGCTGCATCTCAGAGATTGCAGAGCACACGCATCGCATCGCAGCAGCGCCATGCTCTGCTCTGCTCTGCTGCATGGGTGTCCAACCAGGCAAGGCAAGGCAAGGCAAGGCATGCATCAGATTCAGATGTGCTCGCCAAGGTACTACTACAGCGCCTGTGCTTGCTTAGCCCGAGTACCAAGTAGGAGTATCAACTGACATAAGCTATGGTGGTGGCGCCACATTTTTATTTTTATTTTTGGGAAGGGAGTGGTGGCGCCACAGCCCACAGGCCAGCACATGGTATTGTACGGTTTAAGAAGGGCGGCATCGGCATGGAATGAAGGGAGGACGGAAGGAATCAATCCCATCCGCATCCATCTCGTCCCTCACTGTAAATCGGCGGGTCCTCTCCTCCATTGGCATTGCACTGCAGGAGCAGATCTCTGCGTGCAATAGGAAGGAGGCAGGGAGAACCATCTTGCTGCTGCACTTTCTGCAGTGCAAATATGCGGATGCAGCGGCCGTGCTATGCTAGGCTCTGACTCTGGCGCATGTCATGTGTGTGGTGGCCATGCCTCTCGGCACCGCGAAACGCGGAGGGATCACGTTGTGCCGCTAGGTTTTTTTTTTTTTTTTGCGTTGTTGTGCCGCTAGTTTCCCAAGGCCCAGTTGCAGTGCCACCAGCGCACTAGTATACACACTCTGAACCCTCAAAAAAAAAAAAGTATACACACTCTGTATTACTACCGCTTAAGGCCCACTGGCACAGAGAAACACAGAACCCCAGCGCCTGACAATTTTGGTAAGGAAAAAGAGAAACATGCTCCGCAAGAGAAGCAGCCGTTGTGCTCGCTCCTCAAGCTCGGGACCCGCATCTTGTTGAGTAGTACTACAAAAATAAGTTTGCACAGATTGGACTTTTGCTCTTATTACTCTCGCCGTTTGACTGGCGTGCGTTTCTTAAGACGCAGGTGATCACGTCCCAATCTTGGTCCTGGGGGCGCACTAATAACGCCTCCCGTCTCGTGCGTGCACGGCCCACGGCTCCCGGTTTGGCGCGTGTGCTGATGCGCACGCGCAGCGGCTTGAAACCGGAGTGTGTCGGTGCTTGGTTTCTTGCTTTACCTATCTATACTATATGCCCCACAGCCACAGGATTCAGACCCAAGCATCTGTGTAGCATCACACTAAAGTGTAAGAGTTAAACATGTGAGGCTTCTTTGCTCAAATCGCTTTCCAATATGAGCTAGCTGGGCTGTGTTTTGATGTTACGTCGCGGCAAAATTCCACGCAATTCTGAAATTTCATGAGCTGATTCTATCCTATATTCGTATCTACTCTCAGATTTACCGTACAAGAAAAGGCATCCAGTCTCAGATTGCATTCGTTGGATACATCAAGCAAGACCCTGAACAATCACCACTGTATCTGCACCCAGATTGCTTCCACCTACTGATGCTGTGCTATATATAACCGTTGCTGTGCCCATGGTAGAATTCAGGCGCAACTCTTCCTCCAACCTTCAGGGAGGCGCCATTTCCTGTGCCAATATATCGACACCCTCGACCACGACGGGAACCCGAAGCTGTAGTCCAACGCCTCGTCCGCCAAACCTCCGATGGACATGGGCAGCCAGACATACCGGGAGTCCCGCAAATCCGACGGGTTCCACCTGTCTGCCATGAAGATGAATGTACCGGGCAAGCCAGGGAGGGGAAGCACGAATGTGCTCTGAGACAGGAACGTTGTCAGCCGGAGGAAGTGGTTGCCTCCGACGCATGGGTTCCCTAGCGTCTCCCATGGCCCCATGATCTTGTGTGTGGCATGTGCCAGTGCTGGATTCGGAGCCCAACCTGAGCACCGTGAGGTGATCATGTAGTAGGTTCCTCTGAGCTTGAACACGGCCGGAGCCTCCCTGAACCGTCTTACCAATATTCTCCTCATCGCTGATGTGACGTTAAGATAATCCTCTGTCAATGGACTGACATGAAGCACGGTGTTGCCGCGAGAAGCGTAGAAGAGGTAAGCCATGCCGTCGTCGTCTTTGAAGATCGTCATGTCCCTGCTATCAAATCCATGTGGCCGGAAACTGTAGAGGTAACTGAAAGGCCCTGTGGGAGAGCTGCTGACGGCCACACCGACGGATGCTTTAGTGTAGTTGCCGTCGTCGACGTGCATCCACATGACATACTGCCGAGTACGGTCATTATATATCACCTTAGGCCTCTCAAGAACCTTTAATATATGAAGGTCGTGCGTGATATTGGTACGCTCTCCGGGAAGCACGATTCCTTCGTTAGTCCATGACCATAGGTCCTTCGAGGAGTAGCAGCTTACCCCTATAATGTCTATCTGAAAAATTGAAAATAAAAGCGAGTATCAGTGCACAACCTTCTAAGCAGCAATCAATCATGAACAAACAACAGGTAATAAAAACCAGTCAAGTCAGAACAGGTTGGTGGAAAAACAAAGGCTGCTTAAGGCTGATATTTGATTAGAAATTTGTACTGACCCGTTGTGCCCCTTCAGGGTGAATTTGATAGGTTGGTCCATCTTTGTTCTCTCCGTACCAATAGTATGTCGCGGTATTGTGATCATACAGAATTCCACCACCATGGGCTTGAATGGCATTTCCATCAGTGTCCAGCCACACTCTACCGGGATAAAAGTACATGCTATCATTTCCGCCTTCTGTTGGGTTCACAGCAGTAGTTTCACCAGGAAAGAACATGTCGTGTAATGCTGAGGACCCATCCAGATATTCATCGATGATCTTTGAAACCTTGGTAGAGCCCCGACGTTTGACTGCACGTTTCACTGCACGAGGATTCACCTTGTGAGGAGGTGGCAACCGAAAGTGCTCTTCCTCAACCTCTTCCAATTCTCTGGTGGCAAGCAGATGGCTGGAATAGCTATGGGCATGCCCAGTTTTTACTTGATGGCTGATGAAAAATAGGCAGACAATGAGGGTGCATCCCACCAAACCTATTACAATAAAAGACGAGGAAGATCCACATCCAGCATCGAAGTTGAGAATAGATGGCTTTCGCTGCGTATTCCTCATCTTCGATCTCCCTCTACTAACCTTCATAAGAAAGTTGCAGTAATAAATCCACTATGCTTTACATCCATGTAAAATGTTGAAACAGATTTAACCATGGAGAGCAAAGAAATAAATAAGTAAAACAACTAATATCCTATGTATCGGACAGAATAATCATGGATCAATGCGGATCAAATGAGCGAAGAAGTTCCAACTTGATCATATAGAATTATAGATGCCCTTATTCGGCAAGATATTCATGATGAAATATTACCCAAATTTTAAAAATCAAGAAAACTTTGAGCAAGATAGACCAAGAATCTGATCAACCAACTTTATCTAGCACAGATTACAGGAAAGAAGGATCACATTAGTAACTTGTAAGGTTGTAACAGAGAGCTATGCTGGGGCACTGACATGCAGCAATAGAGCATAGCTAATTGCTACCTTATTTGAAGTGTGACCCCAAATTTCAGAAAATGATTAGCTCGAAATAAATTAATAAAATTGTAGAAACTTTTTAAACTGCCGAAGTGCCGAATTGATTCAATGCACCTAGTCATTAGCACTCAATTACGCCTTCACATAGAAAGATGGTCTTGGTAGGTTTGTTTTGACACGATAGTAGCATTTCTCGCTCTTGCATATTATCATGGCCTAACTATCACGTTTACTCTCTCAAAAAAAAAAAAATACACTTCAAACCTGTAGAAATGGAAGCAAGAGAAGAGCACAGCATGCACTGGTATCAGCATTGTTCAGAGGCAACTAATTGTTAGATTCTTTAAGCACCGCAACTTAAGTTCAAGATTTAATGCACTGTAAAGTTATGAACAAACAATCATATGCCAATTCGTCGGCACTGCATAATCAGTGATATAAAATGAACGAAATTAACGTAAAGACGTGGAAATCATGAACCTATAATATTAAGCATTCAGCAATCCATTAGTTCCTGTAATTTCGTTATATGGTTGTCTGCAATGAATGTTCTGGTTGATGCAGTAAAAGATTCAGAACTAACCTATCAGTCTGTTCCCGTTGAACCTTTTTTACTGTTCAATTACAAATTGAACTAAGCAGTTCCTCGCAGTTGCTTCAGCGCAAAATTCAGAGGTCAGAGCTACACCCTCAAATAAGGTAACCGAAGTTACCGCACTACGCTTCCAGTCGATGCAGCTGAACGATACTCAAACTACTGGTAGCTACTAGTAGTCTCCAAAAGCAAAAAAGTTGACAACTACCGCTGAACCGCAGTTACAGGGATTGTTCAGCATTCCGTCGAAGTACCCCAATCCCGCTCGATCGATCCAGATCGGGGTTCGAAACTTCGAATCCGCTCCCCTGATTTCGCTGCACATTCACTACAGGCACCAAAACAAAACAGGAAGTACATAGTACGTACCGCGGATGCGACCGCTGGCATGGTCCTCGGCGCCGCTACTCGACCATGTCGCCGTCGTCGCCCGCGCTGAATCACCGTCTCGCGGCCGTACCGCCAATGGTGTCGTCGTCGGGGAAAGGCGGCTCAGGGGAGATGTAAGAGCGGACCGCTGGGTGTGAAGGGGCAGCAGGGCGGCTGCGCGCTGGGAAAAGCAGGCGGCGGCGAGGTGGAGCTCGGAAGGAGCGCGGTGGAGGCCTGGAGAAGGCGAGCCGGTGAGGGTGGAGAGGAGGAGACGCCTGAGGTCGTGACACGCGATGTTAGGTAGGAAATCAGACTGTCCACTTAGCTCGGAGTAAGGAAAATGAACCGGAGCATACGCTGCACTATTTTATTTTATTAAGTTTTTTTTAAGATATCCTGAATCAATATGAGCCGTTAACTTTTCATGATCCGATTACGAAATTCAAGTATGCTATCGCTTGGCTTGTATTCTGACGAAATTCAATATGCCATCACATGGTTTGTATTCTAAAACCGTGGGATTTTCTAAGATTAAAAAAAGTTATACTTCAAGATGTAATATACATATATGTCATATAGTTCTTTATTTTGAACGGACATAGTACATACTCCCTCCGTAATCTGATTCCCCATCACCCTGCAGAAGTGTGCATCTTGTGATATGCTGGCCAGGGCGGTGTTGGCAATAGCTTTTGTAATTGTCTGGTGTGTGTAAGACTTGGTGATTTCTAATAATGAAAATCGGTGAGGAAACTCTCTTTATCAAAAAAAAAAAAGTGTCAAAAATCGTCTAACATTATAGGATGGAGGAAGTAGTATAAACTCTTTATTTTTAGCAAAAGAAAATATCTTCTTGGAAAGAGAAATCAATCTATCAAATATGTTTTCTATTTTTATTGTTTCTTATACTTACCATATTTGTATAGTCCAAATTGCCCTCGATGAATCGATGGCTAGAATATCGAGGGCTAGGATTAAGTTATCCTCTTACATCATGGAAGGCAGGAGAGACCATCTTAAATTTTCTCACACTTAACTTGGAGTACTTCCTTGATCCATATTTCTTTGTCGCTGCTTAGTATAATGTTACTTTGTACTAAACCAACTTTTATACTAAACCACCGACAAGTAGTATGGATCCTCGACGCACCACTTAGGTACTTATTGTTATGCTCCGTATATTGATTTTGTACTTTTGCTAATTTTTAGTTGGTTGAAAAATTTTAAATTCAGGGTCACCTAAAACTACATTCTTTGAAGATGTGAAAATTTAGCAAAACATTGGTGCAACTTTATCTTGTATATGCATGAGAAGAGGATGGTGTTGGGAACGTAGTAGTAAATCAAAAAATTTCATACGCATCACCAAGATCAATCTATGGAGAGACTAGCAACGAGAGAGAGAGGAGTGCATCTTCATACCCTTGAAGATTGCGGTGCGGAAGCGTTGCAAGAACGCGGTTGGAGGAGTCGTACACGCAGCGATTCAGATCGCGGTCGATTCCGATCTAAGCACCGAACAACGGTGCCTCCGCGTTCAACACACGTGCAGCCCAGTGACGTCTCCCACGCCTTGATCCAGCAAGGAGGAGGGAGAGGTTGGGGAAGACAGCTCCAACAGCACGACGGCGTGGTGGTGGAACTTGCAGTTCTCCGGCAGGGCTTCGCCAAGCTCAAACGGAGGAGGAGGAGGTGTTGGAGAGGGGGAGGGCTGCGCCAGGGGAGAGATTGTGTCCTCCCTCCCGCCCCTCCACTATTTATAGGCTGGGGGGAGAGGGGGCCGGCCCCCCTAGATCCCATCTAGGGTTGGGGCGGCGGCCAAGGGGGGGAGGAGTGCCTCCCAAGTCAAGTGGAGGCCCTCCCCCTTTAGGGTTTCCCCTCTCCCATGCGCATGGGCCTTAGGGGGGCTGGTGCCCCTAGCCCATTAAGGCTAGGGCACCCCCTTACAGCCCATGCTGCTGTATTGGACGTGGTGGAACCCTTTCCGGACTTCCGGAACCTTTCGAAAGCTTCCCGGTACAATACCAAAAAAACCGAACTTTTTTTTCGGAACCCCAATAACAACTTCCCATATATAAATCTTTACCTCCGGACCATTCCGGAACTCCTTGTGACGTCCGGGATCTCATCCGGGACTCCGAAAAACATTCGGTATTCACATACTATTTCCCATAACAACCCTAGAGTCACCGAACCTTAAGTGTGTAGACCCTACGGGTTCGGGAACCATGCAGACATGACCGAGACATCTCTCCGGTCAATAACCAACAGCGGGATCTGGATACCCATGTTGGCTCCCACATGTTCCACGATTATCTCATCGGATGAACCACGATGTCGAGGATTCAATCAATCCCGTATACAATTCCCTTTGTCTACCGGTATGATACTTGCCCGAGATTCGATCGTCGGTATCCCTATACCTTGTTCAATCTCGTTACCAGCAAGTCTCTTTACTCGTTCCGTAACGCATGATCCCGTGGCTAACTCTTTAGTCACATTGAGCTCATTATGATGATGCATTACCGAGTGGGCCGAGAGATACCTCTCCGTCATACGGAGTGACAAATCCCAGTCTCGATTCGTGCCAAACCAACAGACACTTTCGGAGATACCTGTAGTGCAACTTTATGGTCACCCAGTTACGTTGTGACGTTTGATACACCCAAAGCATTCCTACGGTATCCGGGAGTTGCACAATCTCATGGTCTAAGGAAATGATACTTGACATTAGAAAAGCTTTAGCAGACGAACTACACGATCTAGTGCTATGCTTAGGATTGGGTCTTGTCCATCACATCATTCTCCTAATGATGTGATCCCGTTATCAATGACATCCAATGTCCATGGTCAGGAAACCGTAACCATCTATTGATCAACGAGCTAGTCAACTAGAGGCTCACTAGGGACATGTTGTGGTCTATGTATTCACACATGCATTACGATTTCCGGATAACACAATTATAGCATGAATAATAGACAATTATCATGAACAAGGAAATATAATAATAACCACTTTATTATTGCCTCTAGGGCATATTTCCAACAGTCTCCCACTTGCACTAGAGTCAATAATCTAGTTACATTGTGATGAATCGAACACCCATAGAGTTCTGGTGTCGATCATGTTTTGCTCGTGGAAGAGGTTTAGTCAACGGATCTGCGACATTCAGATCCGTATGCACTTTACAAATATCTATGTCTCCATCTTGAACATGTTCACGAATGGAGTTGAAGCGACGCTTGATATGCCTGGTCTTCTTGTGAAACCTGGGCTCCTTGGCAAGGGCAATAGCTCCAGTGTTGTCACAGAAGAGAGTCATTGGGCCCGACGCATTGGGAATAACTCCTAGGTCGGTGATGAACTCCTTCATCCAGACTGCTTCCTGTGCTGCCTCCGAGGCTGCTATGTACTCCGCTTCACATGTAGATCCCGCCACGACGCTTTGCTTGCAACTGCACCAGCTGACTGCCCCACCATTCAAAATATACACGTATCCGGTTTGTGACTTAGAGTCATCCAGATCTGTGTCGAAGCTAGCATCGACGTAACCCTTTACGACGAGCTCTTCGTCACCTCCATAAACGAGAAACATATCCTTAGTCCTTTTCAGGTACTTCAGGATGTTCTTGACCGCTGTCCAGTGTTCTATGCCGGGATTACTTTGGTACCTTCCTACCAAACTTACGGCGAGGTTCACATCAGGTCTGGTACACAGCATGGCATACATAATAGACCCTATGGCTGAGGCATAGGGGATGACGCTCATCTTTTCTCTATCTTCTGCCGAGGTCGGGCATTGAGCCGTGCTCAATCTCACACCTTGTAATACAGGCAAGAACCCCTTCTTGGACTGATCCATATTGAACTTCTTCAATATCTTGTCAAGGTATGTGCTTTGCAAAAGACCAATGAGGCGTCTCGATCTATCTCTATAGATCTTGATGCCTAATATGTAAGCAGCTTCTCCAAGGTCCTTCATTGAAAAAGACTTGTTCAAGTAGGCCTTTATGCTTTCC
Source organism: Thinopyrum elongatum (assembly GCA_011799875.1). Lineage (NCBI taxonomy): Eukaryota > Viridiplantae > Streptophyta > Magnoliopsida > Poales > Poaceae > Thinopyrum > Thinopyrum elongatum. The sequence continues at coordinate 424,159,718 of CM022299.1, forward strand.
AAGAATTCTATATCATTTCCCATTAATAGTATGTCATCTACATATAATATGAGAAATCCTACAGAGCTCCCACTCACTTTCTTGTAAACACAGGCTTCTCCATAAGTCTGTGTAAACCCAAACGCTTTGATCATCTCATCAAAGCGAATGTTCCAACTCCGAGATGCTTGCACCAGCCCATAGATTGAGCGCTGGAGCTTGCATACCTTGTCAGCATTATTAGGATCGACAAAACATTCCGGCTGCATCATATACAACTCTTCCTTAAGGAAACCATTAAGGAATGCCGTTTTGACGTCCATTTGCCATATCTCATAATCATAGTATGCGGCAATTGCTAACATGATTCTGACGGACTTCAGCTTCGCTACGGGTGAGAAGGTCTCATCGTAGTCAACCCCTTGAACTTGTCGATAACCCTTAGCGACAAGTCAAGCCTTATAGATGGTCACATTACCATCCGCGTATGTCTTCTTCTTAAAGATCCATTTGTTCTCTATGGCTTGCCGATCATCGGGCAAGTCTGTCAAAGTCCATACTTCATTTTCATACATGGATCCTATCTCGGATTTCATGGCTTCTAGCCATTTGTTGGAATCCGGGCCCGCCATTGCTTCTTCATAGTTCGAAGGTTCACCGTTGTCTAACAACATGACTTCCAAGACAGGGTTGCCGTACCACTCTGGTGCGGAACGTGTCCTCGTGGACCTACGAAGTTCAGTAGCAACTTGATCCGAAGTTTCATGATCATCATCATTAACTTCCTCTCTAATCGGTGCAGGCACCACAGAAACATCTTCCTGAGCTGCGCTACTCTCCGGTTCAAGAGGGGTACCTCATCAAGTTCTACTTTCCTCCCACTTACTTCTTTCGAGAGAAACTCTTTCTCCAGAAAGGATCCATTATTGGCAACAAAGATCTTGCCTTCGGATCTAAGGTAGAAGGTATACCCAATAGTTTCTTTAGGGTATCCTATGAAGACGCATTTTTTCGATTTGGGTTCGAGCTTTTCAGGTTGAAGTTTCTTGACATAAGCATCGCATCCCAAACTTTCAGAAACGACAGCTTAGGTTTCTTCCCAAACCATAATTCATACGGTGTCGTCTCAACGGATTTCGACGGAGCCCTATTAAAAGTGAATGCAGCAGTCTCTAAAGCATAACCCCAAAATGATAGCGGTAGATCGGTAAGAGACATCATAGATCGCATCATATCCAATAGAGTGCGATTACGACGTTCGGACACACCATTACGCTGAGGTGTTCCAGGCGGCGTGAGTTGTGAAACAATTCCACATTTCCTTAAGTGCATGCCAAACTCGTGACTCAAATATTCCCCTCCACGATCTGATCGTAAGAACTTTATTTTCCTGTCACGTTGATTCTCTACCTCACTCTGAAATTCCTTGAACTTTTCGAAGGTCTCAGACTTGTGTTTCATTAAGTAGACATACCCATATCTACTTAAGTCATCAGTGAGGGTGAGAACATAACGATAACCACCGTGAGCCTCAACGCTCATTGGACCGCACACATCAGTATGTATGATTTCCAATAAGTTGGTTGCTCGCTCCATTGTCCCGGAGAACGGAGTCTTGGTCATTTTGCCCATGAGGCATGGTTCGCACGTGTCAAATGATTCATAATCAAGAGACTCCAAAAGTCCATCTGCATGGAGTTTCTTCATGCGTTTGACACCAATGTGACCAAGGCGGTAGTGCCACAAGTATGTGGGACTATCATTATCAACCTTACATCTTTTGGCATTCACACTATGAATATGTGTAACATCACGTTCGAGATTCAATAAGAATAAACCATTGACCAGCGGGGCATGACCATAAAACATATCTCTCATATAAATAGAACAACCATTATTCTCGGATTTAAATGAGTAGCCATCTCGCATCAAACGAGATCCTGATACAATGTTCATGCTCAAAGCTGGTACTAAATAACAATTATTGAGGTTTAAAACTAATCCCGAAGGTAGATGTAGAGGTAGCGTGCCGACGGCGATCACATCGACCTTGGAACCATTCCCGACGCGCATCGTCACCTCGTCCTTCGCCAGTCTCCGCTTATTCCGCAGCTCCTGTTTTGAGTTACAAATATGAGCAACCGCACCGGTATCAAATACCCAAGAGCTACTACGAGCGCTGGTAAGGTACACATCAATAACATGTATATCACATATACCTTTGGTATTGCCGGCCTTCTTATCCGCTAAGTACTTGGGGCAGTTCCGCTTCCAGTGACCGTTTCCCTTGCAATAAAAACATTCAGTCTCAGGCTTGGGTCCATTCTTTGGCTTCTTCCCGGCAGCTTGCTTACCGGGCGGGGCAACTCCCTTGCCGTCCTTCTTGAAGTTCTTTTTACCCTTGCTTTTCTTGAACTTAGTGGTTTTATTCACCATCAACACTTGATGTTCCTTTTTGATCTCCACCTCCGTTGATTTTAGCATTGAATATACCTCAGGAATGGTTTTTTCCATCCCCTGCATATTGAAGTTCATCACAAAGCTCTTATAGCTAGGTGGAAGCGACTGAAGGATTCTGTCAACGACCGCGTCATCCGGGAGATTAACTCCCAGCTGAGACAAGCGGTTGTGCAACCCAGACATTTTGAGTATATGCTCGCTGACAGAACTATTTTCCTCCATCTTACAACTGTAGAACTTGTCGGAGACTTCATATCTCTCGACCCGGGCATGAGCTTGGAAAACCATTTTCAGCTCTTGGAACATCTCATATGCTCCGTGTTGCTCAAAACGCTTTTGGAGCCCCGGTTCTAAGCTGTAAAGCATGCCGCACTGAACCAGGGAGTAATCATCACTACGCGACTGCCAGGCGTTCATAACGTCTTGAGTTGCCGGGAAAACAGGTGCGTCACCTAGCGGTGCTTCAAGGACATATGCTTTCTTGGCAGCTATGAGGATGATCCTCAAGTTACGGACCCAGTCCGTGTAGTTGCTACCATCGTCTTTCAGCTTGGTTTTCTCTAGGAACGCGTTGAAGTTGAGGGCAACGTTAGCGTGGGCCATTTGATCTACAAGACATATTGTAAAGATTTTAGACTAAGTTCATGATAATTAAGTTCATCTAATCAAATTATTCGATGAACTCCCACTCAGATAGACATCCCTCTAGTCATCTAAGTGTTACATGATCCGAATCGACTAGGCCGTGTCCGATCATCACGTGAGATGGACTAGTCATCAACGGTGAACATCTCTATGTTGATCGTATCTTCTATACGACTCATGTTCGACCTTTCGGTCTTCCATGTTCCGAGGCCATGTCTGTACATGCTAGGCTCGTCAAGTCAACCTAAGTGTTTTGCATGTGTAAATCTGGCTTACACCCGTTGTATTCGAACGTTAGAATCTATCACACCCGATCATCACGTGGTGCTTCGAAACAACGAACCTTCGCAACGGTGCACGGTTAGGGGGAACACTTTCTTAAAATTTTAGCGAGGGATCATCTTATTTATGCTACCGTCGTTCTAAGCAAATAAGATGTAAACATGATAAACATCACATGCAATCAAATAGTGACATGATATGGCCAATATAATTTTGCTCCTTTTGATCTCCATCTTCGGGGCACCATGATCATCATCGTCACCGGCATGACACCATGATCTCCATCATCATGATCTCCATCATCGTGTCTTCATGAAGTTGCCTCGCCAACTATTACTTCTACTACTATGGCTAACGGTTAGCAATAAAGTAAAGTAATTACATGGCATTTTTCATTGACACGCAGGTCATACAATAAATTAAGACAACTCCTATGGCTCCTGCCGGTTGTCATACTCATCGACATGCAAGTCGTGATTCCTATTACAAGAACATGATCAATCTCATACATCACATATATCATTCATCACATCCTTTTGGCCATATCACATCACACGGCATATGATGCAAGAACAAGTTAGACGTCCTCTAATTGTTGTTGCAAAAAAATTTACGTGGCTGCTATAGGTATCTAGCAAGAACGTTTCTTACCTACGCCACAACCACAACGTGATATGCCAATTTCTATTTACCCTTCATAAGGACCCTTTTCATCAAATTCGATCCGACTAAAGTGGGAGAGACAGACACCCGCTAGCCACCTTATGCAACTAGTGCATGTCAGTCGGTGAAACCTGTCTCACGTAAGCGTACGTGTAAGGTCGGTCTGGGCCGCTTCATCCCACGATGCCGCCGAATCAAGATAAGACTAGTAACGGCAAGAAAATTGACAAAATCGACGCCCACAACAACTTGTGTTCTACTCGTGCAAGAAACTACGCATAGACCTAGCTCTGATACCATTGTTGAGGAACGTAGTAGTAAATCAAAAAATTTCCTACGCATCACCAAGATCAATCTATGGAGAGACTAGCAACGAGAGAGAGAGGAGTGCATCTTCATACCCTTGAAGATCGCGGTGCAGAAGCGTTGCAAGAACGCGGTTGGAGGAGTCGTACACGCAGCAATTCAGATCGCGGTCGATTCTGATCTAAGCACCGAACAACGGTGCCGCCGCATTCAACACACGTGCAGCCCGGTGACGTCTCCCACGCCTTGATCCAGCAAGGAGGAGGGAGAGGTTGGGGAAGACAGCTCCAACAGCACGACGGCGTGGTGGTGGAACTTGCAGTTCTCCGGCAGGGCTTCGCCAAGCTCAAACGGAGGAGGAGGAGGTGTTGGAGAGGGGGAGGGCTGCGCCAGGGGAGAGATTGTGTCCTCCCTCCCACCCCTCCACTATTTATAGGCTGGGGGGAGAGGGGACCGGCCCCCCTAGATCCCATCTAGGGTTGGGGCGGCGGCCAAGGGGGGGAGGAGTGCCTCCCAAGTCAAGTGGAGGCCCTCCCCCTTTAGGGTTTCCCCTCTCCCATGCGCATGGGCCTTAGGGGGGCTGGTGCCCCTAGCCCATTAAGGCTAGGGCGCCCCCTTACAGCCCATGCTGCTGTATTGGACGTGGTGGAACCCTTTTCGGACTTCCGGACCCCTTCGGAATCCTCCGGAACCTTTCGAAAGCTTCCCGGTACAATACCGAAAAAACCGAACTTTTTTTCGGAACCCCAATAACAACTTCCCATATATAAATCTTTACCTCCGGACCATTCCGGAACTCCTCGTGACGTCCGGGATCTCATCCGGAACTCCGAACAACATTCGGTATTCACATACTATTTCCCATAACAACCCTAGAGTCACCGAACCTTAAGTGTGTAGACCCTACGGGTTCGGGAACCATGCAGACATGACCGAGACATCTCTCCGGTCAATAACCAACAGCGGGATCTGGATACCCATGTTGGCTCCCACATGTTCCACGATGATCTCATCGGATGAACCACGATGTCGAGGATTCAATCAATCCCGTATACAATTCCCTTTGTCTACCGGTATGATACTTGCCCGAGATTCGATCGTCGGTATCCCTATACCTTGTTCAATCTTGTTACCGGCAAGTCTCTTTACTCGTTCCGTAACGCATGATCCCGTGGCTAACTCTTTAGTCACATTGAGCTCATTATGATGATGCATTACCGAGTGGGCCCAGAGATACCTCTCCGTCATACGGAGTGACAAATCCTAGTCTCGATTCGTGCCAACCCAACAGACACTTTCGGAGATACCTGTAGTGCACCTTTATGGTCACCCAGTTACGTTGTGACGTTTGATACACCTAAAGCATTCCTATGGTATCCGGGAGTTGCACAATCTCATGGTCTAAGGAAATGATACTTGACATTAGAAAAGCTTTAGCAGACGAACTACACGATCTAGTGCTATGCTTAGGATTGGGTCTTGTCCATCACATCATTCTCCTAATGATGTGATCCCGTTATCAACGACATCCAATGTCCATGGTCAGGAAACCGTAACCATCTATTGATCAACGAGCTAGTCAACTAGAGGCTCACTAGGGACATGTTGTGGTCTATGTATTCACACATGCATTACGATTTCCGGATAACACAATTATAGCATGAACAATAGACAATTATCATGAACAAGGAAATATAATAATAACCACTTTATTATTGCCTCTAGGGCATATTTCCAACAGATGGTGGATGTTAATCCAAATGCTTAGAAGATTGGCCAAGGTCTTACACGAGAATCATGAAATTTATGTTAACTACTCTCTCTGTTTCGAATTATAAGATGTTATAACTTTATTTTTCTGAATCGGATGTATATAGACGTGTTTTAATTTTTGTTCACTTATTTTAGTCCGTATATAGTCTGCATTAAATATCCAAAATGTCTTATAATTCAAAATAAAGGTGATACATGGTAGAGATATGTTGAGCCACAAATGGAGCTAGAGACTGATCGAGCCGGCGAACGCCAAGACGCCAAATTCTTTCCATGATGCATCGCAAGTGAGTTATCATGCTTGAATGAATTTTGTAAGATGCAAAGAATTTGAAGAGTTGGTCGTGATGCAACATGGTAAGTGATTGCCTATCCAAGCTACACAGAGTGCAAGATAGAACTGTCATGTGGCTTGAGAGTTGGGAATTCATACCCACTCCCCATTTCTAGCTAATAAAAAACCGACAAAAAAGAAAAAAAATACAATACTCCCTCTGTATCAAATATAAGACGTTTTTCTGAAACAAAAGAGTATCAAGAAATGTCTTATATTACGATACATACAAAGGGGGTATTAGTTTATTTTTATTTTTTTGAGGCAACAAAGGGAGTATTAGATTGTCACAACGAGAGTGTAGAGGTAGTAGAGTAATTATCGTAGCCCACAACATGTCTAGGTTTGATGGCAACATGCCAACATGTTCCATTTTTCTTGGTCCGAGGGCCAGATGAGTGGCAGAAGAAGGCGGATGCACGCATGTAGTGGGAATGCAGGTGGAACCTCTTATGGTCTCATGAAAACGAGCGGCGGGCCGGCTGATTGCCGAGCTGCCGCGACCACTAATCATCACGCCATAACGTTACCCCAAAGTCTGAAACGAACATGTGAGAGAGCAAATAAAAAGGAGTCAGGAAAGATTTAAACAGGCAGGCAAAGGAGATGCGCGCCGCGACGGTCATGTGTAGTGCCACCCACCGGCCCCTCCTGATTCATGCGTCTCATCATCATCTTTCCACTTTTTTTCACGGAGAAAAACAAATTGTCAGCCCTACAACTAGCTGCTTTTTAGCCAGCCCTGCATCTAACTGCTTTTTTTTTTTAACGAGAGAGGGGTCCAGAAGGACCCCGAGACTGCATTAGTAATAGAACAGCGGTGGTACACAGCAGTATGCAAAAGGACCCCAAACTAAACCTACATAACACACTGGCCCTGCATTTTACAAAGAGGAGCCCCACAACCAAATGAAAAACGCGATCGGATCCCAAGCACCTTCATCACGGAAGCAACCTTGCCACCGCCGGGGACAACACCACTTGGTGCGGCAAAGCCTCCACGACACCTCGCCGCGGACTCCATGTTGAAGAAGCACTGCCTCCCAGTTGGCTCCATGGCCGGGAGGAAGAAGTACGGCCGCCCTTCGGCCAGCAGATTCGATGGCATGGAAGAAACGGCCGGCAGCCAAGCGCCATGGCTGGCGCCGTAACCATTCACCAGCAGCCATCGGGGATGAGCACAAACCCGATCTGGACCTCCATCTTTCCCCTGCCTCAACTCCACCACCACGGCGACCATAGAAGCAAGAGAGGAAGCGGAGCACCTCCAGAACAGGGAACCAGACGAGCTTATTGGTGGAGTAGCCGACGATGCGCTCCACGGCAGCGACTGACCTCCAGCCAGTACCACCATGAAGACCACCGCCGTAAGCCACCAGCCGCTGCTCGCCCGCGGCGGCGACGCTATCCACATCGGCATACCGCCATACGCCACATGGGCAAGATACCACCTAAAACTGGACGCGCTATATACAAGACTACTCCGTGCACCTCTCCCTTCTCTGCTCCGGCCGGCTACACCATCGGAGAAAATGGGGGATCGGGCCGGGAACGGTTGCTCACTCTCGACTCTCCAAGGGCTCTCTCGAAGGCTCCTGGCTCCTCGAGCTCCCCAAAAAATGCATCTAACTGCTCAAAATGAAACAAAATTGTATTAAAGCAGCGACAAGTAATATATGGATCGGAGAAAGTAGAAAAAAATGCTCGATAAAGATATCAAATTGCCAAACCTTTATTGTAAATTTCTGCATATCATATTATAAACTTATGTGTCATAATATGTCCCAAAATATTACTACAAATTTCTGTAAAACTAAACTCTATCTCTAACATCTGACCTGACCTGACCTGGCCCTGTTTGTTAGTCAGGATGCTGCTCATCTCCAACAAGCAAATCTATTGCGATGCAATGCAATGCAATGCTTCAACAGTCGAAACAACACCGAGCAGCAACCAGGTGCTCGAAGAAACGAGACCACAGCAGCATCAATCAGACAAGCCACAAATTTCTTGCAAGACAACCATACGAGTCACACATCAGGAGAATAAAAATCACCTACTGAAACGAGCACTGAACAGGCGACTATCACCACCCATAACGGCACTAATACTCATCATATGGGCTTTCCTACACCCCCAGTCAATTTGTACACAAACGACAAGCTATCCAACCACTTTACACGTTGAAGCCTTCAGGATGTGAAAATAAAGAACGCATGCATGGCGTGATTCATCACAACGGCTTCGAAAACCTCCGCTGCTCACAGGCACACAAAACCAACAAACTCGCCGCCTTTCAACCCAAAAGGTAAAGGTGGAGACACAAATGGAGCTAGAGCAAAGCAACTTCATAAGAGCCAGGTAACTGTCAGCCTACAGTCAGCTCTGTATGTCTATACTACCGGGGAAGCTGCTACTCATGTGATGAGGAAACGCCACAACTTCTTCGCTGACGAACTTTTCTCTTCTTCCTCTTCCTCTTCATCTTCGTCATCAGCATCTTCATCATGCTCATCCCTGCCTTCAAGTGCTCCAGTAGCTGGTTCGGTTGCGGACTGCAAAGGATAAAGCATCAAAAACAGTAAGGCACAACGGCACGCTGGCAGTGACATTTATGATCCAAAATACAAGGGCACCGGACAGTTGATAAGCTAAACAATTAGCGGCAACATTATATAAGATTCAAAACTTGTAAGCTAAAGCAATTAACAACAAGAGCAGTGTGATATATTATAAGATCCAAAATGTAAGCTAAACAATCAGCAAAACAAGCTGGCAGGATAGACTTGGAGTTCGGAGTTACAGAAAATTAGGTAAAGAAACAAAAATCTAAATACATACCATTCAAGACATAAGAGCTAGAATAACATAAGCAAAGTTTATTACGACACTCAACAATATTTATTAACTGAAGAGGAGCAAACACATCAGGAAAGAGCAGTTACCACTGTGATCTCTTCTGAAGGTTCATCCTCATCAGCAAAATCTGAATTATCCGCTTTCCCATTTGCGAAGACCAGATCATCAGATGAAGCTGAGTCTACTGGTATTCTCAGGTTCTGTGGCCCTTTATTACTGTATTCATGATCCTTGCTGATGCCAGATAATACACCAAGTGGGGCGGCATCATGTTCATTTTTGGAGCACTTCTCTAGAACTGATGGGCTGGCAACATAGGACGTGTTAATGCAGTAAAAAAAATACTCGCAGGAATTAGCATAAAGATACTACAGCTGATTAGAATAAAGCATACCAGTTGTTCAAAGTAATTTCCCCTCCAATTACTGTCTGAATAGTGCTCCTTTGGTACTTCCGCCTTGGTTCTAAAGCTTCACTTGGATCATATGACAACAAATAATTCCTTTTCTTCCCAACTTTTGCACCATTAACAACTTGAGGTATTTCTCCAGCTTGGTCGCCTAGCTCATCAGCAAGTGATCCATTGATGTCAGCAGTTTTCCGAAGGTTTTTTGGTACACCGTTATGAAGAAGTCTACCATTATCATGACCAGAACTCTTCTCAGGAGAGCGTTTGAATATCACCTGAGCGCATTTTCGAACCCAAGGTACTGGTGTTGAGACTGAAGGTGACACTTCCAGTTTCCTTTCAAGAAGCTTTGGTGGAGAACAATTCTTAGGAGTTGAATTATGAACTGCGCCACAAGGAAGGAGGCCAGTATAATTCATCTTTGACTTTTCAGACTCTATCAAAGACAGTTGCTTGTTCTCAGAATCGCTTTTCAGTTCTTTCAAGACATCAAGTTGCTGAATTTGTTCTGTTATTGATTCTCGGTCTGAATGTAGGAGCTTTCTTTGCTCTTGCAGCTTCTCTCGTTGATTATTAAGGGCTTCAATGGTGTTTTTTATCTCAGACAGCTCTTGCTCTCTCTTTTCACGCTCCAAATTAGCCTCTTTCCTCTCATCCTCAAGTTTCTGCAATTCAAGCGCAACATGATCTAGTTTTGACATGATCATCACCTTTTGCGAATTTATGTGCTCAAGCTCCATGGATTTTTTCTGCTCGAACTCCTTTTCTCTTTCCCTTAAATCAGCATCGATTTCCATCTGCCTTGCCTTGGCCAGGTTTAGTAATTCCATTCTCTGGTTATCAATGTCTCTTGTAAGATCTTCCCTCTCATGTTGAATCTTACTCAGCCAACTTGCATGTTCTTGCTGCATCTTATACATGAACTCTTCATGTTCACAGGAGAGGGTTTCTGAGTTCTTCTTGAACTCAGCACGCAAATTTTCCTTCTCTTGCTTGATGATGTCTGACTGATTATTGAGATACTCTGCCATTACTCTACGCTCTTCAGTAATTCTGGCAGCTTCCTTTTGTAGCTCCTCTTTCTTTTCATCAAACAGCTCCCATTCAATCTCGAACCTTTCTTTTTCTGCTTGCAGCCTATCGGCATCAACCACGAGCTCCGTTCTTTGGGCTCTAAGATTGTCAATTTCTTCTTTAAGTTTGATCTGCAAAGTAAGCAAATCATCCCTATCTGCTTGGGTTATTGCAAGATTTTGCTGGGCTTGAATTGCTTCCCGTTTCTCCTCTTCAAAGAAAACCTTTTCGTTCTCCAAATATAATTTCATCTTCTGTACTTCCGCTCTTTCTTTTTGCAGCTCAATGTATGACGCTTCTCTTTGAGAGAGGAGCTTTCCTTCCTCGTCTTTCAACTCATCTGTTCTCTTTGCTATGGCCTCTTCCTTGCTTGCTAGTTCAGCAAGCCGAATGTCAACATTTTGGTCCCTTTGAGCAAATGCCAACTCTTGCTCACTGAGAGCTCTTTCTCTTTGATCCAGCAATGTCCTCTTCGTCTCCATTTCCGCCTCAAAAGACAAGCGCTTATTCTCCATCTCAGTTTCAAACTCAAGCTTTCTCCTCTCCAGGGCCATTTCTTGTTCATGATTCAGCCTTTCAATCTCAACCTGCAATGGGAGTCAGGATGATTTAGAAGAGGTATAAACTCATTTGCACACATCATCTACAATGTAAACTGGAGAAACCTACCCGTTCTTTATTTGCAATTGTTTCTTGCAAAATCAACAGCTCACTCTCCCGTTTGTCAAGCAAGGATTCCTTCTGAATTATAGCCTGTGAGCAAAGCAGTTGTGATATAAAATTCCGCCATTTTAGCAATAAATAAAGCTGCTAACGAAACAATCAGTAAAAACAATACATACTTCCTCCCTTGAAGCTACTGCCTCCATTTTAAGATCTAGCTTGTTTTTCTCTTCCATTAGAGCCATCCATTCAGCTTCGAGAATCACCTTGTCCTCTTCTAACTTTTTCTCCGACTGAGTTACACGTGCTAACCTCTCAACGATATTTTCATCCCTCTGATTAAGAAGTGATTGTTCTTTCAGTAGCACCTGCTCCTTTTCATGCAACATTTTCTTCATATCATTCAACGATTTCCTTTGTAAGCTAATATCCTTTTCTTTGGCCTCATACCTGCAATGACATACTCGATTCAGATAGCAAAGAAGAAAGATGCCCACAGGACCACCATATTCAAGAAATGGACATACAGCATACATCACAATTTACTAGAACATAATACACCACAATTTATATACCGAGAGACTATATTGATATTGGTGAAAGGCCAGCTTAATTCCACAAGATATTGAATACTCACTCATGATCACTAGAAAGGCGGTATCTTCTAAGCTGATCTTCACGTTCTTCCATGTCTTGTAAACTTCTCAATGCAGCATTACGAGCACGAGTGCAGTCTGCTTCCAAAGATTTTGCTGCAAGAAGCTTCTCTTCTGCCTCATCAAATTTCTTTTGAGCAGTATCCATCATTTCAAGTGCTTCAGCTGATTTGGTTTCATAGGAAACCTTTATTTCAGCTGCTTCCGCACGCATATCATGCAGTGCTTTTTCAAGCTACATGAAAAACATGGAATCAGAAGCAGATTAAGCAGATATATGAAGTGGAACATAAACTTAACGTAGAAGTCTAATGTTGGCATAAGAATAGTTGTAAAATAATCATCCAGTGGAGACCATGATGTTGATGATAACTCAAGGTTTCACATTCTTCATTTTTTCATGTTCAATTTAATGTCCATCTTTGACGAATTCATGGATAGTGCAAGCATTTAGTTGTGACAGGTTATTACACAATAGAAAAAATTGGGCTTCTACAAGCTTAATTGAAAAGCAATCTTACATTAGCAACACACTCCTTCTGAATGCCTACATTCTTTTTTAGGTTTTCTTCCCTCTTCCTTGTTTCAGCTAGAGCAGATTGCTGGGAAGCTCGTTCACGCTTGTGCATGATCTCGGCAGACTCCATAGAAGCTTTGAGTTGTTCATGCTTGGACACCAATTCCTTTCGCTCCAATAACATTAGCCCGAGGTTGTGCTGGTAATCATAAACCTACAGCCAAATAAGTGCACAAAATAAAGGGATAAGAGAGAGAGTCAGAGGTATGTGAGAGTTGCCAAACAGGATAGCTTACAGCATATACTGAACATTAGCCTTTTGACATGGATCAGGAGGGGGGGGTTGTGTATTATAAAATTATCTAACTCAATGGTTCCTACTTCCTAGAACATATTGAGCAACCCGATTAGCAACCTGTACAGTTGAAACAACATCAGCCTCCACACAGATGCAGGAGCTGAAAGTATACAGTTCGTAGGAAACTTTGGTACAATGTTGATACAGTTAGGTCTATGAGACAAAGGAGGACCTAAGTATAGTGTACATCCTTTGATTAATCCAAATAACCTTGATTCTCTATAAGAGTAAGGCTAAAAAAATGTTTGACGAAAATTTGCACCAAATCTGCACGGTTCAATGCTGACACCAATAAAATACAAAAGATTTATGCAGATGCCAGTTCTATTGTAATCAGCGTAATCCCCTCCAGCCTTTCTGTTGAATCTATTTCTCTTGCCGAGCTACAGGCGGACCTCTGTTGAACCATTCACTGCAAACGAACTCGTTATGGATATAGTATTACAGTGCACTTAACAATGTACTGGAACAATACGAAGGACACAATAGTTGCAGCAGTTGAAACGCGTTGTGCCAAGGAACAAGAACCAAAAAGGGTAAAATTTATGCAATCCCAAGTCAACAACAAAGAAACCTAATCTGCAAAACATATGCCTACAGCAGTCAACTCCGCCCTACAGACACTGGGCAATGAGCCAGAACGACGCATTTCATCGTTAGGCAACCCATCCAGCGCAAACACGCACCACGGTGCCAAAGAAACCAAGAAACGGGGCTGCGAGCAGAATCCAAGAAGCCGTCTTTCCACCAATCTGCGCACAGAACAACGCCACGGTTGGCCAGGCGAAACCAAGAAACCACGCAGGGCAGCGCCTCGCCAATCCTTTCCAACGAACGCTCCTTCTCTCCTCTCCGAAAGAAGCCCCAGAAAGACTGCTCCGGCATGCCAAGAACGGCAGAACCAGAGCCCGGCCCATCGAACGCGACGCGGCGGGGGGAGGGGAGGGGAGGTAGCGAGGTACCTCGGACTCGAGCCGCGAGATGTAGGCGATGAGCGCCGCCTTGTCGCGCCGCCTGATGGACTCCTCGTCGAAGCCCGCCTCGCGGAGCTTCCTCCAGATCGCTTCGTCCCCGGCGAGGGCGCCGGCGGCGGGCGACCGCGGGCCGGCCATGCCGGCCGTAACCCTAGATCTCGACGGCGGCGGGCCACGCGATCCCCGGGGGGGCAGCAGCGCTTTCCGGGCAAGTGGAGGCCGCCGCCGTCCCTCTCTCTGTCTCCCTCCTCCTCGTCTCTGTCTCCTTTTCCTCTCTGGCTTTTCCAACTCGGTCTCGTGGGATGCTCACGGCGGACTGGGCGTGTCCGGGGTTTTTACCTGGCCTGGGTGTGGGCGGAGGGAGGGTTTGGTTTGATGGGTGGAGGAGAGGGGAGGGGAGGCGAGCGGGGGGGGCTGGATGGACCCGGTGCACCGAGAGTGGCCGTGGCCGCGCGTTAGCTGGATGGGGATTTGATTACTGGCAGCGGATTCTTTCCTTCTTTCTTTGCTTTGTTTACTTTCCGACTTTATTGTTCAATACAGTATCTCTACATTTTTTATAATTGGACATGTTTATCTGATCATATTTTGCCAGCCATGTTGCCTTGAACATGTCTACCCTTTGTAGGGATGATTTGTGTGTGTGTTTTGAAAGCTTGTAGGGGTGATGTGTTGTGATGCTTCAAGAATGGATATGCATTTTTTTATATCATACTTTCCATTATATATGCATAATTTTTCTCATATTGTTCCTAAAAAATACCTCATACAACACACTTTCATTTGCGATTCAAAACTAATTTTGACAATTCTTGGTAGCCTGAAAATTTCATCAAATACTTTCACTTTTAAGTTTCAATGCACAATAACTTGTTTTCTAATGCTAAAGCAGAGCCAGTACTCTGCTCGCGCTATCTATGCCAGCTTATGTTCTGGGCTGCCGAGGTCGCCTATGAGCGCTTGTGTGTGGAGGAGTTGGGCCCCGCTTAAGTGCAAGATTTTCGCTTGGCTGGCGATGCAGTATAGGCTCTGGACTTCTGACCGCCGCGCACGACACGGCCTGCAGGATGAGCCATCAGTTTGCTACACGTGTTTGCAAGATGAGGACAACGTAGATCACATTCTGTCGACATGCGGATATGCGTGCGAGGTTTGGTTCCTCATTTGGGACACGCTCCGCATTAACGTACAGGACCGTCTCCCTGATGATACGATTCTTGAATGGTGGTTGAGAGAGAGAAAACTATCCCACAAGGCCGACAAGCGAGGGTTTGACACGTTGTTCATTGCGGGCGTGTGGGCTCTTTGGAAGCAACGCAATGCTAGGGTCTTTAACAGAGTCGACCAACAAAAGGATGCTAGGGAGCTTGCCACTATGATCCTTGGTGAGGTAGCCGAGTGGAGGCAAGCGGGTGGGGGTGTTGGTGGTCTACAACGATTTGTGAGGAGTTAGTTTAGGCGTGCTAGTTGGTGTTGGTGTCGTGTTTGTGTGGCCGTGTGTGCGCATTCGAGCCACACTTCTTGTAATTATGATTTCTACCTTTTATAAAAATATGATACGTCATTGGCGTACTCTCGAAAAAAAAATGCTAAAGCAGAGTAATAAATCATGAGTTATACTCAATTTTAAAGTTGCTAGCCACACATACCCTTGTTATACCGTTTTGACTTGGTGTGAATATTCTACATCTTTTTATCGAACAATTTTCAGTGTAGCAATGTTGATTTCATTTCTGGGCAAAGTTCAATTAATATGAGCATCCAACTAACAAAGAGAGCTTTGTTGATGAATTAAAAAAGTGTGTGAGAGAGTGACCTTGGGTGCGTTTGGTTCCTCGGCAAAATCAGTTATAGCCTCACTGGGCAAGGACCAGAGTTTGGTACTGCTAAAAAAACTGGCTTTGAGGGGCCAACTAGCCAAGCTAGGCCACGAAAAACTCGCCCGCTAAGGAGAGACGAATCGGCTCGCTCTTGACGGCAAAGTGTATGCACAAAAAAATGCTCACTCTTGACCCGCAAGTACCCACACGTAACTCCCAGCAAAAGCAATGCATCCAAATGCGCAGATTACGGCAAGGCTGACAAAGCCGAGCTAGGCTAGCTTAGCTATAGCCCACCGAGCAATGCAACCAAACGTTTCCTTCGACACCCAAGTCAGTACAACTAACCACAAAAAGTCAAAAACACATAGTGCAAGTTTATTTTGGCAAAAAAAAAAAACTTCATGTGGTGCTCTATTACACTTGTTTATGTTATTGACTCGAACATCCGAAAGAAGTGCCATCAACCTCTGCTTTCTGGACCAAACCACTCGGCAAGCTATGTTTGGTGTCCGCTCTTTTAAGTGTTACATGCATTGCACAACTGAACACAAAATTGTATTGATATAAACAATTTATTGGGCAAAAGCTATAAACATCTAATAGATATAAATATATACATTTGAGATGAGGACCGTGGTCCGGAATTCGTTTACCTAGTAGTCAAGAAAGTAACGATATCTCGAGGTAGAGATAAGGTTTTTTTTTTTTGGAGCATAAGGAGGTAGAGATAAGGTTACACTCGCTTGGTTTCATACTATAGTTAGCATTGATTTTTTACAAAGGTCAAGCTTCGTAAATTTTGATTATGTTTACAGATAAAATTATCTATATCTATACTGTTGAATGTATTTCCTCTATAAAAAAAGAATGTATTTTTCATAGTGAATCCAGTAGTATTGATTTGACACTATAGATATTGCCCGCAAAAAAAAGACACTATAGATATTGATAGATTTTTATATAAACCTGATCAAATTTTATGAGGTTCGATATTATAAAATCTAGTAATACACACTGTATTTCAAAACGAAGGTAGTCAGTACAAGTGCATAACTGGCTAGCAACTTTACCCAAAAGTACCGTTTGGCTGGTACTCCGTGACCATGGAACAAATCCAAACCATAGGCTCGGTCCACGGAAGCGTCCGAGGAGAGGGGATCTTTTCGGCTGCGTATTAAAAAAAAAACCCAGTAAACCAGCTCATTGGCATTTGGCAGGTGTGCTCGACAGCCATGACACGTGGGGCCAAGTACTCACCATGGCCCACACGTCAGTGCGGACTTTCAGCATCGTTCCCGGCGGCTGGCTCCGAAAAAGGCAGCGCAGCGCTGCCGCTTTCAAAAACAGCGACCGACGTTTCCTCCACGGACGCTTTCGCCCTGCAACTCTGCCAGCCAGCCTGAGGCTGTCCCACCGACATGCGGGCCACGGGTTGCGCGGGCCCGGGCGGCAGTGACACGGGCTCTACCGAGCGCCTGTTGAGAGCTGGCGGGCGAGAGGTCCAGCTTGGTGGGATTTCGGGGTGGCGCCCAGCGCGTTTGAGC
Organism: Thinopyrum elongatum; assembly: GCA_011799875.1. Taxonomy (NCBI): domain Eukaryota; kingdom Viridiplantae; phylum Streptophyta; class Magnoliopsida; order Poales; family Poaceae; genus Thinopyrum; species Thinopyrum elongatum. The sequence continues at coordinate 424,177,037 of CM022299.1, forward strand.
TGTGGGCGTGGGGAGGAGGGCCCAAGAAATTGGCCGGTGCGGCGCCGTGCTAGGCTGCCCGCCCGCCTGGTCGATCGTGGATATGATGAGTGGTGGCACCTGGATGAGGAGATGAGCTCGGCTCGGGAGTGGCGCCACCCGAAGCCGCATCCGAGGCTGCTGAGGGGCCCGCCTACGCGCGGGCGCCAGTCGCGTCGCGCCGAAGGTAGGGTGAGCTCCGACTTCGACGGCTGCTTCGCGGTTGGACGCTTTGACTGCGACGCCTCTCCAACCTGGGCAGATTGGAAACCGGAGGGAGGAAAATGAAAGTACTCCTCCAGTGCACGCTCCCGGAAAAAATAGTTTGTTTGTGGTAGACTGAAACCGGGCGCCAACCTTTGTTTCAAAAAGAATTTTCGAAAAATCGGTTTTACTAGAAAATCGGTTAAGAATGCGCTCATAGGAAAACTTAACCCGAGATACCTACAAACCAGGTGGTCACATAACCTAAGACGCAGCCCCAAAACCCATCTAGGGTTCCTCCCCAGCCGTCATCTTCCTCCGCCGGTAGATCGCCGGTCTCCTCCTCCTCCGCTGGTGAGGGTTTGTGGGGAGGCGCCACTCGTAGTTTTTTTTTCTCTCTTCGGGCATTAGGAGACAATGGTGTCACTTTCAACGTGGAATAGAGTATCCTCGCCTCATCCTCATTCTGATGATGCTTCTTTGTATCGTCGGGAGGCATGTGGAAGATAGTGTATCCTTAGATCTGCTTCATATTTTTTATAGATTTGTCTCGGTTGCGTTGTCCTGTGGAGCAGACAACGTGGCAGTATGTCTTTGTCCTCCGGCTCCAGTTTCGACCGATGAAGATTGACCAGACTCGGCCTATCGAGGAGCATGCGAGGTTTGTTTTCCCCGCCCCCGTCCAAAACTGAGGCATTCTACATGCCCCCTCCGTCATTTTTTTCTCTCCGAGGTGATGATTTGCTACGCAGATCGTGGTCGCTGACGTCTTGTACGCTTATGGTCTATATCGATGATTTTTTGGCCGCTGCTTTTGATGTATTTTTAAATCTTTGTAAGGGTGTTTTTTAAGGGTCAATACTACTTAATAAAAAAATTGAAAAGGAGGTTAAACCCCGGCCTCTGCATCAATCGATACATGTAGCCATCTTTATTAATTATTTCACAAAAGGTCTGACAAGAACATACATCAATCCACCCGAAGCCACCACTCACACATACAAACTCGATAATGTGGAGTGCTCTCACTCCTCATATCTAAAACGGTGTCGTCGTCGATCCATCCACATAACATATCGGGACCAACAGCCGGTGCAGTCTACCTAAAGTGCACACCACATGCACACGTTTTAGAAGTCGCCATCATCATCACACCACTGACCCATCTTCAGGAGAGATATCCGCATCATCCTTGCCAGTCCAGACATCCGTCGACGCCACCACGGCGCCCAACGGCTCCACCGCCCTGCGCTCATCCGCCCAGACGCAAAGACTCTGGAAGATCTGTCGTCGTAGCACCTGCCAACCAGGCATGACTCAGCGTAGCACCTGTCGGCTAGGCATGACTTGACGGCTCCACCGAAGCTCCGTGCAAGACGAAGCCTCTCCACCTCCTGCCTCTGTCTTCCAGTGCTGCTCCACAAACGATGCTCCCAAGAGAGAAACGACACCGTAGTACCGTCATCGTCCGATTTGGAAGACCAGATCCTAGAGTTTCCCCCGAAGCAGCACGAGTGGGTCGACAACAGTTACATGCCAATGCCTTCATCAAGGTAACGGCGCAAAACACCGCCATTGCCCGCCAATGGCTCGGTTTTCACCGGCAACTATGTCTCCCCGACTCGTAGCCGGGACTAGATGACGAATCTCGAGATCCGACCACCCAGTCGCAGGCCGACCACCTCTGACGGAAGAGATGACCACCACCGCCGACTGCACCGGTCAGAACAGATCTAACCGGAGGTGCCGCCGACGTGACCACCAGGCCCTTCACGCCGCCGCCGCCGATCCAAAGGCAGATGGTGCGCCGCCGCCCGCAGCGCCGCCACCGCCCGAACAAGGCTGACCGCCGCGCCACAGCCATCACCGTTGCCGATCGGATCGGTCATGCCTCCACACGATTCAGGGCCCCGCACAACCCCAGATCCGCGGGAGAGAGGTGATGTCCTCCGCCACCGCCGTCGGTGTTGGAAATATGCCCTAGAGGCAATAATAAAGTGGTTATTATTATATTTCCTTGTTCATGATAATCGTTTATTATCCATGCTATAATTGTATTGATTGGAAACTCAAATACATGTGTGGATACATAGACAACAACATGTCCCTAGTGAGCCTCTAACGGACTAGCTCGTTATCAAAGATGGCTATGGTTTCCTAGCCAAAGACATGAGTTGTCATTTGATAACGGGATCACATCATTAGGAGAATGATGTGATGGACAAGAACCAAACTATAAGCGTAGCATATGATGGTATCAAGTTTATTGCTATCGTTTTCTGCATGTCAAGTATCTGTTCCTAGGACCATGAGATCATGCAACTCACTGACACCGGAGGAGTACCTTGTGTGTATCAAACGTCGCAACTTAACTGGGTGACTATAAAGATGCTCTACAGGTATCTCCGAGGGTGTCTGTTGAGTTGGCATGGATCAAGACTGGGATTTGTCACTCCGTATAATGGAGAGGTATCTCGGGGCCCACTCGGTAATACATCATCACAATGAGCTCGCAAGCAATGTGACTAAGGAGTTAACCACGGGATCTTGTATTACAGAACGAGTAAAGAGACTTGCCGGCAACGAGATTGAACTAGGTATGGAGATACCGACGATCGAATCTCGGGCAAGTAACATACCGATGGACAAAGGGAACTGCATACGGGATTAGCTGAATCCTTGGCATCAAGGTTCGACTGATGAAGATCTTCTTAGAATATGTAGGAACCAATATGGACATCCAGGTCCCGCTATTGGTTATTGACCATAGAGGTGTCTCGGTCATGTCTGCATAGTTCTCGAACCCGCAGGGTCTACACACTTAACGTTTGGTGATGATCTAAGTATAGTTGAGTTATTATGTTGGTGACCGAAGGTTGTTTGGAGTCCCGGATGAGATCCCGGACATGACGAGGAACTCTGAAATGGTTCGGAGGTGAAGAATGATATATAGGACGAAGGGAATCGGATTTTGGAAGTGTTCCGGGAGGTACCGGGTTATCGCTAGAACACCGAAAAGGGTTTCGCGGGGCCCCGACAAGTGTTGGGGGGCCTCATGGGCCAAGGGAAGGGGGCACACCAGCCCACAAGGGGCTGGGCGCCACCCCTCACCTCAACCCAATCGGCCACAAGGGAGAGGGGCGCCCTCCTAGGCAACCGCCCCCTTGACTTGGGAGGCAAGGCTTCTAGGGGCGCAACCCTAACCCTAGGGGAGGCCGCCGGCCCTAGATGGGCAGCCCCTAGGGCGCCCCTCTCCCCCTACCCCATATATATATAGAGGTAGAGAGGAGGGCAGCTGCACCCATTCATGCCATGGCGCTGCCCTTCCTCTCCCTCGTAGTTCTTCTTCGCTAGGCTTGGCGAAGCCCTGCTGAGATTTCTCCACCACCGCCGTCGCCATGCCGTCGTGTGAAGGAAATATGCCCTAGAGGCAATAATAAAGTTATTATTTTATTTCCTTATATCATGATAAATGTTTATTATTCATGCTAGAATTGTATTAACCGGAAACTTGATACATGTGTGAATACATAGACAAAACAAAGTGTCCCTGGTATGCCTCTACTAGACTAGCTCGTTAATCAAAGATGGTTAAGTTTCCTAACCATAGACATGTGTTGTCATTTGATGAACGGGATCACATCATTAGAAGAATGATGTGATGGACAAGACCCATCCGTTAGCTTAGCATAATGATCGTTAAGTTTATTGCTATAGCTTTCTTCATGACTTATACATGTTCCTCTGACTATGAGATTATGCAACTCCCGAATACCGAGGAACACCTTGTGTGCTATCAAACGTCACAACGTAACTGGGTGATTATAAAGATGCTCTACAGGTGTCTCCGAAGGTGTTTGTTGAGTTGGCATAGATCGAGATTAGGATTTGTCACTCCGAGTAGGTATCTCTGGGCCCTCTCGGTAATGCACATCATATGAAGCCTTGCAAGCAATGTGACTAATGAGTTAGTTACGGGATGATGCACTACGGAACGAGTAAAGAGACTTGCCGATAACGAGATTGAACTAGGTATTGAGATACCGACGATCGAATCTCGGGCAAGTAACATACCGATGACAAAGGGAACAACGTATGTTGTTATGCGGTTTGACCGATAAAGATCTTCGTAGAATATGTGGGAGCCAATATGAGCATCCAGGTTTTGCTATTGGTTATTGACCGGAGATGAGTCTCGGTCATGTCTACATAGTTCTCGAACCCGTAGGGTCCGCACGCTTAACGTTCGATGACGATCGGTATTATGAGTTTATGTGTTTTGATGTACCGAAGGTTGTTCGGAGTCCCGAATGTGATCACGGACATGACGAGGAGTCTCGAAATGGTCGAGACATAAAGATTGATACATTGGACCATGTTGTTCGGACACCGGAAGTGTTCCGGAGAGTTTCGGATAAAACCGGAGTGCCGGAGGGTTACCGGAACCCCCCCCCCCCCCCGGGAAGTTAATGGGCCACCATGGGCCTTAGAAGAGAGAGGGCCGGCCAGGAGGTGGCGCGCACCCCCCAGTCCGAATTGGACAAGGGGTGGGGGCGGCGCCCCCCTCCTTCCTTCTCTCCCCTTCCTCCTTCCTTCCCCTCCTTGTTGGACTAGGAAAGGGGGGAACCTACTCCTAGTAGGAGTAGGATTCCCCCCTTTGGGCGCGCCCCTTGAGGCCGGCCGGCTCCCTCCTCCCCTCCTTTATATACGGGGGAGGGGGGCACCCCATAGACACACAAGTTGATTGTTTAGCCGTGTGCGGTGCCCCCCTCCACAGATTTCCACCTCGGTCATATCATTGTAGTGCTTAGGCGAAGCCCTGCGTCGGTAACTTCATCAACACCGTCACCACGCCGTCGTGCTGACGGAACTCTCCCTCGGCCTCGGCTGGATCAAGAGTTCGAGGGACGTCACCGAGCTGAACGTGTGTAGATCGCGGAGGTGCCATGCGTTCGGTACTTGATCGGTTGGATCGCGAAGACATTCGACTACATCAACCGCGTTACTAAACGCTTCCGCTTTCGGTCTACGAGGGTATGTGGACACACTCTCCCGCTCGTTGCTATGGATCACCGAGATAGATCTTGCGTGTTCGTAGGAAATTGTTTGAAATTACTGCGTTCCCCAACATCGTGCTGCCGGAGAAGTCGAGCTACTACTTCACCATTTCTCGCTGGATCGAGGAGGTGAAGGCGTCATCAAGCCGTACGTGTGTTGAACACGGAGGTGCCGTCCGTTCGGCACTTGATCGGGAGTTTGTGGACGGATCGTGATTGGATCGCGAAGACGTTCGACTACATCAACTGCGTTTCTTAACGCTTCCGCTTAGCGATCTACAAGGGTATGTAGATCCAATCTCTTCTCTCGTAGAAGTGCATCTCCTAGATTGATCTTGGTGAGCGTAGGAATTTTTTTTGTTTCCCATGCAACGTTCCCCAACAGTGGCATCATGAGCTAGGTCTATGCGTAGATGACATCACGAGTAGAACACAAAGGAGTTTGTGGGTGTTGATATTCAGATTGCTTCCTTCCTTGGCCTTATCTTGATTCAGCTATATTGTGGGATGAAGCGGCCCGGGCCAACTTTACATGTCCACGTACATGAGGCCGGTTCCATCAACTGACATGCAACTTGTTGCATAAAGATGGCTGGCGGGTGTTTGTCTCTCCCACCTTAGTTGAATCGGATTCGACAAAGGCGGTTCTTGTAGAAGGTTAAATAGCAACTTGAATATCACCGTTGTGGCTTTGCGTAGGTAAGAACGGTTCTTACTAGTCACCCATAGCAGCCACGTAAAACATGCAACAACAAAGTAGAGGACGTCTAACTTGTTTTTGCAGGGTATGTTGTGATATGGTATGTCCAAAGACATGATGAGATATATTTGATGTATGAGATGATCATGTTTTGTATAGATTATCACGACTTGCATGTCGATGAATACGGCAACCGGCATGAGCCATAGGGTTGTCTTTAATTATTGTATGACCTGCGTGTCAATCATTAAGCGTTATGTAATGCTTTACTTTATCGCTAAACAATAGCAGTAGTTGTAGAAGCATGGTTGGCGTGACAACCCCAATGGCGACACGGTGATGGAGATCATGGTGTCATACCGGTGACGATGGAGATCATGCCGGTGCTTTGAAGATGGAGATCAAAAGCACAAGATGATGGCCATATCATGTCACTTATGATTTGCATCTGATGTTAATCCTTTTATGCATCTTATTTTGCTTAGGATGACGATAGCATTATAAGGTGATCCCTCACTAAAATTTCAAGATAAAATTGTGTTCTCCCCAAGTGTGCACCGTTGTGAAAGTTTGTCGTTTCGAAGCACCACGTGATGATCGGGTGTGATAGACTCTACATTCGCATACAATGGGTGCAAGCCAGTTTTGCACATGCGGAATGCTTGGGTTAAACTTGACGAGCCTAGCATGTACAAACATGGCCTCGGAACACAAGAGACCGAAAGGTCGAACATGAGTCATATAGTAGATATGATCAACATGGAGATGTTCACCATTGAAACCACCTCATCTCACGTGATGATCGGACTTGGGTTGGTGAATTTGGATCATGTTACACTCGGACAACGGAGGGATGTTGATTTGAGTGAGAGTTCTTAGGTAATATGATTAATTGAAATCATTATCTTGAACAGTAGTCTAAGTTATCTTTGCAAATTATGTTGTAGATCAATGGTTCGCGCAGTAGCTCCCCTGAATTTCAATGCGTTCCTAGAGAAAGCTAAGCTGAAAGATGATGGAAGCAACTTTGTGGACTGGACCCGTAATCTGAAGATTAACCTCACGGCTGCCCAAAAGTCTTATGTCCTTGATGCACCGCTTGGTGCGCCACCCCCTCCAGCGACTGTGGACGTTGTGAACGCCTGGCGGTCGCGTGTTGATGACTACTCAATAGTTCAGTGCGCCATGTTGTATGGCTTAGAACTAGGACTTCAAAGGCGTTTTGAACGTCATGGAGCATATGAGATGTTCCAGGGGTTGAAGTTTATTTTTCAGAAAAATGCATGGATCGAGAGGTATGAGACCTCTGATAAGTTCTATGCCTGCAAGATGGAGGAGAACAGCTCTGTCAGTGAGCACATACTCAGAATGTCTGGGTATTACAACCGTCTGGTTGAGTTGGGAGTTGAGCTCCCGCCTGAGGCGGTCACTGACAGAGTTCTTCAATCGCTACCACCTAGCTACAAGAGCTTTGTGTTGAACTATAACATGCAAGGGATAAACAAGTCAGTCTCCGAGCTGTTCGCGATGCTGAAAGTCGCGGTGTCAGACATCCAGAAGGAGCATCAAGTGTTGATGGTCAATAAAGCCACTAGTTTCAAGAAGAGCAAGGGAAAGAAGGGAAACTTCAAGAAGAGTGGCAAAGCAGTTGCCCCTCCCATGAAGAAACCCAAGGCTGGACCCAACCCGGAAACTGGGTGCTTCTATTGCAAGGGAACTGGCCACTGAAAGTGGAACTGCCCCAAGTATCTAGCCGACAAGAAGGGGGCCAACGTCAACAAAGGTATATATGATATACATGTTATTGATGTGTACCTTACCAGTTCTCGTTGTAGTGCCTGGGTATTTGATACCGGTTCGGTTGCTCATATTTGCAACTCAAAACAAGAACTAAGAAATAGACGAAGGCTGGCGAAGGACGAAGTGACGATGCGCGTGGGAAATGGTTCCAAGGTTGATGTGATCGCCGTCGGCACGCTCGCTCTTCGATTACCATCGGGATTAGTGATGAACCTGAATAATTGTTATTTAGTGCCTGCTTTGAGCATGAACATTATATCTGGATCTTGTTTAATGCGAGACGGTTACTCATTCAAATCAGAGAATAATGATTGTTCTATTTATATGGGTAATATCTTTTATGGTCATGCCCCCATTGTGAGTGGTTTATTCTTATTGAATCTCGATAGTGATGATACACATGTTCATAACATTGATGCCAAAAGATGTAGAGTTGATAGTGATAGTACCACTTTCTTGTGGCACTGCCGCTTAGGTCATATTGGTGTAAAGCGCACGAAGAAACTCCATGCTGATGGACTTTTGGAGTCACTTGATTTTGAATCACTTGACACATGCGAACCATGCCTCATGGGCAAGATGACTAAAACCCCGTTTTTCGGAACAATGGAACGGGCAAGTGACTTGTTGGAAATCATACATACTGATGTGTGTAGTCCGATGAGTGTTGACGCGCACAGTGGATATCGTTACTTTCTCACCTTCACCGATGATTTGAGTAGATATGGGTAAATTTACTTAATGAAGCATAAGTCTGAAACGTTTGAAAAGTTCAAGCAATTTCAGAGTGAAGTTGAGAATCATCGTAACAAGAAGATTAAATTCTTACGATCTGATCGAGGGGGAGAGTATCTGAGTTATGAGTTTGGCAATCACTTAAGACAATGTGGAATTGTTTCGCAACTGACGCCACCTGGAACACCACAACGTAATGGTGTGTGCGAACGTCGTAACCGTACCTTATTAGATATGATGCATTCTATGATGTCTCTTGCCGATCTGCCACTATCGTTTTGGGGTTACGCATTAGAGACAGCTGCATTCACTTTAAATAGGGCACCATCTAAGTCCGTAGAGATGACACCGTATGAACTATGGTTTGGCAAGAAACCTAAGCTGTCATTTCTTAAGGTTTGGGGCTACGATGCTTATGTCAAAAGGCTTCAGCCAGAAAAGCTCAAACCCAAAGCGGACAAATGCGTCTTCATAGGATACCCAAAGTGTTGGGGAACGTTGCATGGAAAACAAAAAAAAATCTACGCACACGCAAGATCTATGCATGGAGATGCATAGCAATGAGAGGGGAGAGTGTGTCTACGTACCCTCGTAGACCGTAAGCGGAAGCGTTTATTAACGTGACTGATGTAGTCGAACTTCTTCGCGATCCAACCGATCAAGTACCGAACGTGCGGCACCTCCGCATTCAACACACGTTCAGCTCGGTGACTGATGTCTACTACGCAACCTTCTTCTTGTAGACGTTATTGGGCCTCCAAGTGCAGAGTTTTGTAGGACAGTAGCAAATTTCCCTCAAGTGGATGACCTAAGGTTTATCAATCCGTGGGAGGCGTAGGATGAAGATGGTCTCTCTCAAACAACCCTGCAACCAAATAACAAAGAGTCTCTTGTGTCCCCAACACACCCAATACAATGGTAAATTGTATAGGTGCACTAATTCGGCGAAGAGATGGTGATACAAGTGTAATATGGATGGTAGATATAGGTTTTTATAATCTGAAAATATAAAAACAGCAAGGTAACTAGTAACAAAAGTGAGCAAAAACGATATTGCAATGCTTCGAAACAAGGCCTAGGGTTCATACTTTCACTAGTGCAAGTTCTCTCAACAATGATAACATAATTGGATCATATAACAATCCCTCAATGTGCAACAAAGAGTCACTCCAAAGTCACTAATAGCGGAGAACAAACGAAGAGATTATTGTAGGGTATGAAACCACCTCAAAGTTATTCTTTCTGATCGATCTATTGGGCTATTCCTATAAGTGTCACAAACAGCCCTAGAGTTCGTACTAAAATAACACCTTAAGACACACATCAACCAAAACCCTAATGTCACCTAGATACTCCAATGTCACCACAAGTATCCGCGGGTTTGATTATACGATATGCATCACACAATCTCAGATTCATCTATTCAAACCAACACAAAGAACTTCAAAGAGTGCCCCAAAGTTTCTACCGGAGAGTCAAGACAAAAACGTGTGCCAACCCCTATGCATAAGTTCACAAGGTCACAGAACCCGCAAATTGATCACCAAAACATACATCAAGTGGATCACGTGAATATCCCATTGTCACCACAGATAAACACATGCAAGACATACATCAAGTGTTCTCAAATCCTTAAAGACTCAATCCGATAAGATAACTTTAAAGGGAAAACTCAATTCATTACAAGAAGGTAGAGGGGGAGAAACATCATATGATCAAACTATAATACCAAAGCTCGCGGTACATCAAGATCGTGCCAAATCAAGAACACGAGAGAGAGAGATCAAACACATAGCTACTGGTACATACCCTCAGCCCCGAGGGTGAATGTGATGCCTCTGACTCAATCGTGCACTAATCATACACGCAAACATGCACGATCAAGCACAGGGACTCACGGGAAGATATCACAACACAACTCTAACACAAATAAATGGAGATCCACAATTTTACAGACCATGAATCACGAGGATCCGAATACATAAGTCAGTCATACAAATAATATCTGAGTACAGACATAGTTAGATAAGGTTTGCCTTAAGAAGGCTAGCACAAACATTGACTCTAGATCGAAAGGCGAAGGCCTCCTGCCTGGGGCCTCCGATCCTACTCCTGGTCGGCTGGCTCGATCCTGTAGTACGTGCCGTCTGGACCCTCCTGGTAGTAAGCTCCTGCTGGGACATCTGGCTCTGGAGCTCCATCGTCTAAGGTGACATCAAATGGGGTATGGGGGAAAAAGAAGTAATAAAGCAACCGTGAGTACTCATCCGAAGTACTCAGCAAGCAAGGATCTACACTACATATGCAACATTATCAAAGAGAGGCTGTATATGTGGACTGGGCTGCAGAAATGCCAGAATAGAGAGAAGGCCTAGTCCTATCGAAGACTAGCATCTTCATGAAGCCATCATCTTGTAGCAATTAGAAGAGTATAGAAATCATTTTTATTAAGCAAGCATGTTGAGGCAAAGCCTAGAGATCCTTCCTCGACTCCCAGCGAGAAAGCGATCCCGAAGCTTCAATTAATTAAACAAGTATCCAGTTCAAGTAATAGATCGGGATAACAAACTGAGCATCCTTTACCGTAGGACCGGCTATCGATAGATGTTTTCTTCCCTGCAGGGGTGCACTACTGTTACCCAACACGCTCGATCACCTCTGGCCGGACACACTTGTTGGGTAATGCCCGGCCTAGGGAGATCAACACGAAGAAGCGCCCTACCTAGGCTCAGCAGAGAGGTCAGCACACCGGACTAACCTATGCACCCAGAGGTCTTGGGCCATCGCCCTGGGCACCCTGCGCGTTGCGAGACTGGTCGGGGAGCAGGCGCAACACTGAACTCGTCAGTGAAGTATCCAGCCCAACCCCAACAATCAGCCCGCACGGTGAACCGTGACGTCTGAAGAGCTTTCGGGAGAAACGTACGACGTAGAGGGCCCCATAAACCATTATCCCGCGTGGTGGTAGTGCATATAGGGCACGTCGACCCACTCAGATCAAATACCCAAATCCGATAGGCTCATTTAATAACACGCGTAGACAATCAGAGTTTTTGAAGCTCCGCCACAATATCACACTCGGGCGCCCTTCCGGGCAAGCCCGACATCATAGATCTCCCTGTGGGTACCCCTCAGGGTCAACCCGCCTGTGACAAAGGTCAAAGTATCTGTGTGGTCACAATATCAAGGTGAACGTAGGAGGCATCACCCTCGAGGTTCACACTTGAGGGGGTTGCACGACAGAGTTGTATCGGAAGTGGTGAAGGAGGAATCACCCTCGATGACCATGATCGAACAGCTACACTGCAGATTATTCATCAGGAGTGCGTTATGAGGTATCACCCTTAGCACTCGATAGTAACTATGCAGAGTCATACAACTAAGGGGGGGGGTGAGGTGAGGTGTCGGTCTCTGGTCGTCGATCACGTTGATCGAGTAGTCGATGATGAAGCAGAGGCAACAAGGGTAAGGTGATGGGGGTCAGTGATGGTTCATTAACCAACCTATACTAAGCAGTTGAAATATGAGGTAACAATAAGCAGGTTACAAAAGCAGGCTATGCATCAGAATAGGAGCAAACAGGAACAGTAGCAAAATCTAATGCAAGCAGGAGAAAATTGAATGGGCGATATCGGAATGCTCAAGGGGGGGGGGGCTTGCCTGGTTGCTCTGGCAAGGAGGAGGGGTCGTCGGAAGGTTGCTTGTCCGGAGCGTAGTTGTACTCTGCTGCGTCGGTGTCGGTCCCGGCGTCTATCGAGAGAGAGAAGGAGGGGGGAAAGAAACAATAAATCCATGGCAAAAATGCAAACAATATGCATGACATGTCTAAATGATATGCAGATGTGTTCTACAGCCTAACTAAATGATTTAGTTAAATTAGGAATTTATTTGGATTTATTTTATTAAAGTTGAGCACTATTCATTTATCGAACTCAGTCTAAAAGTTCCATGTTCAGGTAGTTAGGGGCATCTGACAGATGAACGGACCACGTATTTGGATCCGTCTCGTCGTTCTGATTAAGTTTCATGTATAAAGTTTTTCGATCGGAGCTACGGTTTATTTTATATGAATTTATAAAGTTTTAATCATTTTCTGAAATTAATTATTTATTTAAATTTGAATTATCTAGAACAGTAAAAGGTGACGTCAGCATGACGTAGGTGTGATGTCAGCAGGTCAAACCCAGCTGACCAGAGTCAAACCTGACAGGTGGGTCCAGTGGGACCCACATGTCATTGACTGAGCTAACTAAACAGAGTTAATTTAACCTAACTAACCTAATTAGCGAGCGGGGCCCAGCAGTCAGTGGGTGATTAGTGTTTAAACTAATTAACAAATTATTTATTTATTTTAATTCGTTTAACTGGGCGGGACCCACATGTTAGTGACACGGGGCCAGCCCAGTCAGCGGTTGACCCAAGTCAACAGGTCAAAGGGGGCCCGCGGGGCCCGCAGTCAGTGACTCAGGGGCGGGGCCCACCGGTGCCAGGTCAGCGCGGCGGCCGGAGCGACGCCAGCAACCAATTACGTGGTGGCGCGGCTCGGGAGGTGGTCAGGATTCGTCCACCGGCCACCATTTCGCGCGTGGTTAGGTGCGTTGGAACGGCCGCAACGCGGCGCGTCCATCGGTGTTGGTGGCGCGGCCGGGGACGGTGTGTAGCGACGGCGGCGAGCAGTGAGACGGGCGCCAGAGTTCGGCCGTCGTCGGGATCGGGGCTACGGCGTGCAAAAGGAGCAGCGTGAGGTGGCTACAGCGTCTACACATTGCGGGGAGTGCAACGGTGGCACGCACGGGACCATATGGTCACCGTGGCCACGCCGACGACGAGGCCAGGCGGCGGAGGGATCAGGCTACACCGGAGCAGGGGCTATGGCCAGCCATAGGGGGCAGGGGAGGGCGCGTTCTGCGCAGGAGCTCACCGCGGGAGCGTGGGGTCTGGGCAGCGAGCTCGGTGATGCGCGAGGTAGCCGGAATCGACGGCGAACGGCGGTGGGGATCTGAGGAGGAAGAAGGCAGCGTGAAGGCGATGCGGTGGCTCCCGGCTTGTTCCAGTCGGCGTGATTGAAGTGGGCGACGATGGCGAGCCCGGTGGACAGGTCAGCGAGGAGGGGCGGTGACGGTGGCCGCGCAGCTCAGCCGCGGCCGTCCATGGCGGCGTTGGGTGAGGTGGGAGCGAGTGGGGGGAGAGGGAGAGAAATGGCTAGGGTTAGCCAGAGGGGCGAGGGGAGTTGCTCTTATCCTCCCCAACGAGCGCGGCGCATTGTCGATCGCACGGATTGGGGGCTGGCTGCGCGCGCGCCAGGTGCTCGATAGCGAGCGGCATGAGCAGTGCGGGAGGAGGGAGGAGGTGCGGGGGTGGGCTGGGCCGCGCTGTAGCTAATTAGGCCCAGCCGCTGCGGGCCTTTTCCATTTCTTCTTTTCTTTTCTGTTTTGTTTTCTGTTTTCTTTTGTTTTCTTTTTTTCTAAAAATGTGTGAGCCCATCTATAGTTTTGTAAAATATGTGATCTAGCCACAATACTCCAGTGCCACATTTACCACTGCCATAAAATGGTTTTGAGTTCATATCAGTTCTTTTGGATTTTATTCAATTATAAATGGATTAAATAATTTTGTCTTGCTGCTGTTTTAGGATGTTAGGGTCATATAAACATTCTAAACATTGTTGCTGTTAATTTTATAAATGCCTCTAGATTATTTGCAACATGATGAACAGTTTAGTTTTCAATTTGGAGCAACTTTTATTTCCAATTTAATTTAACTTGAAGTTTGAATTAGGAATTGAAATGCAATATGATGCAATGATGATTAGGCACTGTTAAACTTGCTGACATGGCATCAACTAAGGGTGATCACTGTGGCTAATTACATGGGGGGTTACAGTGAACTACTCCCTCCTCATCATGGAGAGCGTCGGGATGATGAAGATGGCCACCGGTGATGGTTTCCCCCTCCGGCAGGGTGCCGGAACGGGCTCCCGATTGGTTTTTCGTGGCTACAAAGGCTTGCGGCGGCGGAACTCCCGATCTAGGTTTATTTCTGGGGGTTTCTGTATTTATAGGAATTATTGGCGTCGAGAACAAGTCAGGGGGGTCCACGAGGAGCCCACAAGACCGGAGGGCGCGCCCTAGGGGGGCCGCGCCCTCCACCCTTGTGGATGACTCGTGGCTCTTCTGGCCCAACTCTTTTGCTTCGGTGGCTTCTTATGGTCCATAAAAAATCACCATAAATTTTCAGCTCATTTGGACTCCGTTTGATATTCCTTTTCTGCGAAACTCAAAAACAAGGAAAAAACAGAAACTGGCACTGGGCTCTAGGTTAATAGGTTAGTCCCAAAAATCATATAAAATAGCATATAAATGCATATAAAACATCCAAGATGGATAATATAATAGCATGGAACAATCATAAATTATAGATACGTTGGAGACGTATCAGTGACGTCCTCGCCTTCTTGATCCAGCAAGACGGGCGAAGTAGTAGATGAGTTCTGGCAGCACGACGGCGTGGTGACCGTGGTGGTGATGCTATCTCCGCAGGGCTTCGCCTAAGCACTCCGAAAATATGACCGAGGGACGAAACTGTGGAGAGGGGCGCCGCACACGGCTAAGCGATTGTTGTGGTCTTGTGTGGCGCCCCCTTCCTCATATATATAGGTGAGGAAGAGGGGAGGCAGCCAGGAGGCTCCCATAAGGAGGCCGAATCCTCCTTGGGCTCCTGCCCTAGTGATGACCCACAAGTATAGGGGATCTATCGTAGTCCTTTCGATAAGTAAGAGTGTCGAACCCAACAAGGAGCAGAAGGAAATGACAAGCGGTTTTCAGCAAGGTATTCTCTGCAAGCACTGAAATTATCGGTAACAGATAGTTTTGTGATAAGATAATTCGTAATGGGTAACAAGTAACAAGTGTAAATAAAGTGCAGCAAGGTGGCCCAATCCTTTTTGTAGCAAAGGACAAGCCTGGACAAACTCTTATATAAAGCAAAGCGCTCCCGAGGACACATGGGAATTATCGTCAAGCTAGTTTTCATCATGCTCATATGATTCACGTTCGTTACTTTGATAATTTGATATGTGGGCGGACCGGTGCTTGGGTGCTTTCCTTACTTGGACAAGCCTCCCACTTATTATTAACCACTCTCGCAAGCATCCGCAACTACGGATGAAGAATTAAGATAAATCTAACCATAGCATGAAACATATGGATCCAAATCAGCCCCTTACGAAGCAACGCATAAACTAGGGTTTAAGCTTCTGTCACTCTAGCAACCCATCATCTACTTATTACTTCCCAATGCCTTCCCCTAGGCCCAAATCATGGTGAAGTGTCATGTAGTCGATGTTCACATAACACCACTAGAGGAAAGACAACATACATCTCATCAAAATATCGAACGAATACCAAATTCACATGATTACTTATAACAAGACTTCTCCCATGTCCTCAGGAACAAACGTAACTACTCACAAAGCATATTCATGTTCATAATCAGAGGGGTATTGAATATCATTAAGGATCTGAACATATGATCTTCCACCGAATAAACCAACTAGCATCAACTACAAGGAGTAATCAACACTACTTGCAACCCACAGGTACCAATCTGAGGTTTTGAGACAAAGATCGGATACAAGAGATGAACTAGGGTTTGAGAGGAGATGGTGCTGGTGAAGATGTTGATGGAGATTAACCCCCCCCCCCCTCGATGAGAGGATCGTTGGTGATGACGATGGCTTCGATTTCCCCCTCCGGGAGGGAAGTTTCCCCGGCAGAACAGCTTCGCCGGAGCCCTAGATTGCTTCTGCCCAGGTTCCGCCTTGAGACGGCGGCGCTTCATCCCAAAAGCTTCCTTCTGATTTTTTTCAGGTCAAAACCCTCCATATAGCAGAAGATGGGCACCGGAGACCTAACAGGGGGCCCACAAGCGCTAGGGGCTCGCCCAGGGGGGTACTGCGCGCCCCCCAGGCTTGTGGCCTCCTGGTGGGTCCCCTCTGGTATTTTCTTTGCCCAAATATTTTTTATATATTCCAAAATAATTCTCCGTAAATATTCAGGACTTTTGGAGTTGTGCAGAATAGGTCTCTCAGATTTGCTCCTTTCCGGTCCAGAATTCCAGCCGCCGGCATTCTCCCTCTTTGTGTAAACCTTGTAAAATAAGAGAGAAAAGGCATAAGTATTGCACCATAATATGTAATAACAGCCCATAATGCAATAAATATCAATATAAAAGCATGATGCAAAATGGATGTATCAACTCCCCCAAGCTTAGACCTCGCTTGTCCTCAAGCGGAAGCCGGAATTGACAATCATGTCCACATGTTTAGAGATAGAGGTGTCGATAAAATAAAATACGGACATGAAGGCATCATGATCATCTTTAGAACAACAACATATTTTGTCATATAATTTCTTATGCCAAAGTAGCAATTCGTTCACAAGGTAAAGTATGGAACAAGAACTTTATTGAAAACTAACAAACTATTATTTCAGTCATTGGAGCAATTGCAATTTATCATAACATAGGAAAGAGTCAATGTAAGAGCTTTTCAGCAAGTTCACATACCCAACTATCATTTAGTCTTTCATAATTGCTAACACTCACGTGATACTTATGAGATCAAAGTTTCAATTGGACACAGAGAAAGATAGGGGTTTATGGTTTCGCCTCCCAACCTTTTACCTCAAGGGTAATGTCAACAATAATAGTTTATGAATATCTACATCCGAGTGGATATATATATCTGGATCTCCCCCCCCAACATATAGTGCTTGCCAAAAAGAAAAGGTGTAAAAAGAATAGGTGAAGATCACCATGACTCTAGTATAAGGGTAGAAGATAAAAGTAAAAGATAGGCCCTTCGCAGAGGGAAGCAGAGGTTGTCATGCGCTTTCTTGGTTGGATGCACATAATCTTTATGCGAAAGAACATCACTTTATATTGCCGCTTGTGGTAAAGAACTTTATTATGCAGCTTGTCGCTTTTATTTCTTCCATATCACAAGTTCGTATAAAGCTTATTTTCCTCACACTAATAGATCATACATATTTAGAGAGCAATTTTTATTGCTTGCACCGATGACAACTTACTTGAAGGATCTTACTCAATCGATAGGTAGGTATGGTGGACTCTCATGGCAAAAACTGGGTTAAGGGATTTTGGATGCACAAGTAGTATCTCTACTTGGTGCAAAAGATTTGGCTAGCAAGGGGTGAGAAGCAAGCTCAACATGTTGGAGGATCCATGACAATATAACTTCTATTCGGATATAAAGAAACATAACCCATTACGTTGTCTTCCTTGTCCAACATCAACCTTTTAGCATATAATATTTTAATGAGTGCTCACAATCACAAAAGATGTCCAAGATAGTATATTTATATGTGAGACCTCTCTTTCTTTATTACTTCCTATTAATTGCAACAATGACCAAAACTATGTTTGTCAACTCCCAACAAATTTCATGCGACATACTTCTTATATGTGAAGTCATCACTTCCCATAAGATCATTATATAATATTTTTATTTCTTTCATTCTTTATTTATTTTTCTCATGATCATAGCAAGAAAGCAAAGCCCTAAGCTCAAAACTACTCTTTATTATATAACTCTCGGACTCGATTATATAGAGGGAACACAAAGCAAAACTCAAAGCTAGATCATACTAAAACTTTATTCTACTAAACCGAGATATAACCAAAAGGATCGAACTAAGAAAAATGATAAAGGTAAAGATGTGATGGTGACACGATACCGGGGCACCTCCCCCGAGCTTGGCAGTTGCTAAGGGGAGTGCCCATACCCATGTATTTAGGTCTCTTTCTTCGGAGGTGGTGATGATGGAGTTTCGGTTAGCTTGATTAAGCTACCCTTCAGATTCTGCAATTCTCGAAGTACACGTTGAAGCATAATTGCATTCTTCTGAATCTCCTCTAAAAGATGCTTGTTTTCTGGCCACCATGAACTTTTCCATGCACCACTTTCACTTGGACGGGATATATCCCAATTGGAGGGTATGTGTGTGCGAGGAGTATTCTCCACTCCATAATTATGAACCAAATTATGAAAGTTGTTCCGATGTAACCTGTGTAAGGGCCTCCTAGGAGGAAGTCCCTCTTGTATATGTTGGCCTTCATGGTTGCTTGTAGTTCCTACAGCTTGATGGGGATTGGGAATAGTGGATATGCCAGCCAGAGTGCCCCTCTCCGAAGCCGGAGGGTGAACCTCAAGCGAATCCCCTTAATCTTCTTCCATCGTGACTTCCTCGGCCTCCACCCTCCTGAGTTCCATCTGCATCAACAAAGCATCGTTGTCCACATTGTTGGAGGAGGAGGAAGACATGATGCCTGGCCTTGAAAACTCTGGCAGAAACAGCTTAAAATGAAAACAGGAGATATTGTCGTGGTACGATGGTCAAAACCTTCGGGAGATTATATAATGAATTTTTACCGATCGAAAGAAGTGTTCCACAAGAAAACGGAGTCCGAAGGCACACGAGGTGGCCACAAGCCAGGGAGGCGTGCCCAGGGGGGTAGGGCGCGCCCCCAGGGCTTGTCGCCTCCTCGTGCACTTTTTGGACTACTTTTTATTTTTCTAATTTTTTAAATATTCCAAAACAGAGTAAAATTTCCATTGGAAAAGTTTTGGAGTCGGTTTACTTACTGTACCACATACCTATTCCTTTTCAGAGTCTGAAACGTTCTGGTTGGTCTCCCTTATGTACTCCTCCGGTGTTATGGTATTAATAATATTGGTCTCAACATTTATGGGAGTACCTGAGATATAATGCTTGATTTTTTGCCCGTTTAGCACCTTCGGGTTGGTGCCTTCGGCGTTGTTGATTTTGATGGCACCGGAACAGTAAACCTCCTTGATAATATAAGGACCTTCCCATTTAGAGAGAAGCTTTCCTGCAAAAAATCTTAAACGAGAGTTGTATAGCAAGACATAGCCACCCACATTAAATTCACGCTTTTGTATCCTTTTGTCATGCCATCTTTTAACTTTTTCTTTAAACAACTTAGCATTCTCATAGGCTTGGATTCTCCATTCATCAAGTGAGCTAATGTCAAATAACCTCTTTTCACCGGCAAGTTTGAAATCATAATTGAGCTCTTTAATTGCCCAATAAGCTTTATGTTCTAGTTCAAGAGGTAAGTGACATGCTTTTCCATAAACCATTTTGTATGGAGACATACCCATAGGATTTTTATAAGCAGTTCTATAAGCCCATAATGCACCATCAAGTTTCTTAGACCAATTCTTTCTAGATCTATTAATAGTCTTTTGCAAAATCAACTTTATTTCTCGGTTACTCAATTCTACTTGACCACTAGACTGAGGATGATATGGAGATGCAATTCTATGGTTGACATCATATTTAGCAAGCAATTTATGGAAAGCACCATGAATAAAGTGTGAACCACCATCAATCATTAAATATCTAGGGACCCCAAACCTCAGGAAAATAACTTCTTTAAGCATTTTAATGGAAGTGTTATGATCAGTACTACTAGTTGGAATAGCTTCTACCCACTTAGTAACATAATCAATAGCAACCAAAATATGTGTATACCCATTAGAGGAAGGAAAAGGTCCCATATAATCAAATCCCCAAACATCAAATGGTTCAATAACAAGTGAATAATTCATAGGCATTTCCTGACGTCTACTAATATTACCAATTCTCTGGCATTCATCACAAGACAAGACGTACTTACAAGCATCTTTGAAGAGAGTAGGCCAATAAAAACCAGATTGTAATACCTTGTGTGTAGTTCTATCTCCAGCATGGTGCCCTCCGTAGGCTTCGGAGTGACACTTGCGTAAGATTTGTTCCTGTTCATGCTCAGGTACACAACGCTTAATAACACCATCTACTCCTTCTTTATAAAGGTGTGGGTCATCCCAAAAGTAATGTCTTAAATCATAGAAAAACCTTTTCTTTTGTTGGTATGTGAAGCTAGGTGGTATAAATTTAGCAACGATATAATTGGCATAATCAACATACCAAGGAGCACTACGAGAAGCATTTATGACAGCTAATTGTTCATCAGGAAAGCTATCATCAATAGGTAGTGGGTCATCGAGAACATTTTCGAACCTAGACAAGTTGTCTGCTATGGGGTTCTCAGCTCCCTTTCTATCAATAATATGCAAATCAAATTCTTGCAGCAAGAGAACCCATCTAATAAGTCTAGGTTTAGCATCTTTCTTTTCCATAAGGTATTTAATACTAGCATGATCGGTGTGAACAGTTACTTTGGAATCAACAATATAAGATCTGAACTTATCACAAGCAAATACAACTACTAGAAATTCTTTTTCAGTAGTAGCATAATTTCTTTGAGCACTGTCTAGAGTTTTACTAGCATAATGAATAACATTTAATTTCTCATCAACTCTTTGTCCTAGAACAGCACCAACAGCATAATCATTAGCATCACACATAATTTCAAAGGGTAAGTTCCAATCAGGTGGTTGAACAATAGGTGCAGAAATCAAGGCTTTCTTAAGAATTTCAAATGCTTCTACACAATCATCATCAAAAACAAATGGAACATCTTTTTGCAAGAGATTAGTGAGAGGCCTAGAAATTTTTGATAAGTCTTTAATAAACCTCCTATAGAAACCAGCATGACCAAGGAAACTTCTTATACCTTTGATATCTTTAGGACACGACATTTTTTCAATAGCATCTACTTTAGCTTTATCAACTTCAATACCTCTTTCAGAAATTTTATGCCCCAAGACAATACCTTCATTAACCATAAAGTGGCACTTCTCCCAATTCAAGACAAGATTAGTTTCTTCACATCTCTGCAAAACTCGATCAAGGTTGCTTAAGCAATCATCAAAAGAAGTTCCGTAAATGGAGAAATCATCCATGAAAACCTCAACAATCTTTTCACAAAAGTCAGAGAATATAGCACATACATCTTTGAAAGGTAGCAGGTGCATTGCATAAACCAAAAGGCATGCGTCTATAAGCAAAGGTACTGAAAGGGCAAGTAAAAGTAGTTTTTTCTTGATCCTCTTGTGACACAGGTATTTGGGAAAAACCAAAATAACCATCTAGAAAGCAAAAGTGTGTATGTTTGTATAGTCTTTCTAGCATTTGATCAATAAAAGGTAGAGGGTAATGATCTTTCCTAGTAGCTTTGTTTAATTTTCTAAAATCAATTACCATTCTATAGCCTGTGACAATTCTTTGTGGAATCAATTCATTCTTATCACTAGGAACAACAGTAATACCTCCCTTCTTAGGGACACAATGAACAAGACTTACCCATCTACTATCAGCAATAGGATAAATTATACCTGCTTCCAGAAGCTTTAATATTTCATTTCTTACCACTTCCTTCATCTTAGGATTTAATCGTCGTTGGTGATCAACAACTGGTTTAGCATCAGGCTCCATATTAATTTTGTGCTGACATAGAGTGGGACTAATGCCCTTAAGATCATCAAGAGTATATCCAATAGCAGCACGGTGCTTCTTCAGAGTTTTCAATAATTTCTTTTCTTCATGCTCTGAAAGGTTAGCACTAATAATAACATGATATATCTTCTTTTCATCAAGATAAGCATATTTCAGTGTATCAGGTAATTGTTTAAGATCGAACACAGGATCACTCTTGGGTGGTAGAGGATCTCCAAGAGTTTCAACACGCAAATTGTGTTTCAAAACAGGCATCTGTTTAAAGAAAATCTCATCTAGTTCCCTTCTTTCATTCATAAACATATCATTTTCATGGTCTAGCAAATATTGTTCTAAAGGATCAGTAGGAGGCACAGCAATAGAAGCAAGACCAATAATTTCATCTTTACTAAACAATTCTTTATCATGGGGTTGTCTACGAAATTTGGAGAAATTAAACTCATGAGACACATCCCCAAAACTTACAGTAACAGTTTCTTTCTCACAATCTATTTTGGCATTAACGGTGTTCAAGAAAGGTCTACCAAATATAATGGGGCAAAAATCATCTTGTGGGGAACCAAGAACTAGAAAATCAGTAGGGTATTTTATTTTCCCACACAAGACTTCAACATCTCTAACAATCCCAATTGGTGATATAGTATCTCTATTAGCAAGCTTAATAGTAACATCAATATCTTCTATTTCAGCAGGTGCAATATCATTCATAATTTCTTGATATAAAGTAAAGGGAATTGCACTCACACTAGCACCCAAATCACATAAAGCCATGATAACAATGATCTCCTATTTTAACAGAAACAACAGGCATGCCAACAACAGGTCTATGTTTATCTTTATCATCGGGTTTGGCAATTCTAGCAGCTTCATCATAGAAGTAAATAACATGCCCATCAATATTATCGACCAAGAGATCTTTAACCATAGAAATACTAGGTTCAACTTTAATCTGTTCAGGGGGTGTGGGTGTTCTAGTATAACTCTTACGAACCACAGCTGAAGCTTTAGCATGTTCCTTTATTCTAACAGGGAAAGGTGGTTTCTCAATATAAGCAGTAGGAAGAATAGGATCAACATTATAAGTAATAGTTTCTTCTCCAACTTTAATAGGTTCTACTACTTTCACTTCAATGGGAGGATGATATTTAAACCACTTCTCCTTAGGTAGATCAACATGAGTAGCAAATGATTCACAGAAAGAAGCTACTATCTCAGAGTCAAGTCCATATTTAGTGCTAAATTCATGAAAAGCATCGGTATCCATAAAAGATTTAACGCAATCAAACTTGAGGTTTATACCTGACTCCTTACCTTCGTCGAGTTCCCAATATTCAGAGTTGTGTTTAATTCTTTCCAATAAATCCCATTTGAATTCAATTGTCTTCTTCATAAAAGAACCAGTACAAGAAGTATCGAGCATGGATTGATCATTACGAGAAAGCCGAGCATAAAAGTTCTGAATAATAATTTCTCTTGAGAGCTCATGATTGGGGCATGAATATAACATTGACTTAAGCCTCCCCCAAGCTTGAGCGATACTTTCTCCTTCATGAGGCCAAAAATTATAAATATAATTCCGATCACGATGAACTAGATGCATAGGATAAAACTTCTGATGAAATTCCAATTTCAATCGGTTGTAGTTCCAAGTCCCAATATCATCGCATAGCCTATACCATGTCAATGCCTTCTCCTTCAAAGATAAAGGGAAGACCTTCTTCTTGACTTCATCCTCGGGCAAACCTGCAAGCTTAAATAATCCACAAACTTCATCCACATAGATTAGATGCATATCAGGATGTAATGTTCCATCTCCTGCATAAGGATTAGCTTGCAGTTTCTCTATCATACCCGAAGGAATTTCATAATAAATATTTTCAATAGGTTTAGTAGGTTGAGGAGAACTTCTTGCTCTACTGGTCGGGGTGAAGATACCCCGAACAAGACCCTCAAAGGATTATTTTCCATAGTGACAAGTGACAGCAAATTTCAGCACGTAATATAAATGTTTCCTTACCAAATTCCACTTACCAAAGGCGCTTCACTCCCCGGTAACGGCGCCAGAAAAGAGTCTTGATGACCCACAAGTATAGGGGATCTATCGTAGTCCATTTGATAAGTAAGAGTGTCGAACCCAACGAGGAGCAGAAGGAAATGACAAGCGGTTTTCAGCAAGGTATTCTCTGCAAGCACTGAAATTATCGGTAACAGATAGTTTTGTGATAAGATAATTCGTAACGGGTAACAAGTAACAAGTGTAACTAAAGTGCAGCAAGGTGGCCCAATCCTTTTTGTATCAAAGGACAAGCCTGGACAAACTCTTATATAAAGCAAAGCGCTCCCGAGGACACATGGGAATTATCGTCAAGCTAGTTTTCATCATGCTCATATGATTCGCGTTCGTTACTTTGATAATTTGATATGTGGGTGGACCGGTGCTTGGGTGCTGTCCTTACTTGGACAAGCCTCCCACTTATGATTAACCACTCTCGCAAGCATCCGCAACTACGAAAGAAGAACTAAGATAAATCTAACCATAGCATGAAACATATGGATCCAAATCAGCCCCTTACGAAGCAACGCATAAACTAGGGTTTAAGCTTCTGTCACTCTCGCAACCCATTGTCTACTTATTACTTCCCAATGCCTTCCCCTAGGCCCAAATCATGGTGAAGTGTCATGTAGTCGATGTTCACATAACACCACTAGAGGAAAGACAACATACATCTCATCAAAATATCGAACGAATACCAAATTCACATGATTACTTATAACAAGACTTTTCCCATGTCCTCAGGAACAAACGTAACTACTCACAAAGCATATTCATGTTCATAATCATAGGGGTATTGAATATCATTAAGGATTTGAACATATGATCTTCCACCTAATAAACCAACTAGCATCAACTACAAGGAGTAATCAACACTACTAGCAACCCACAGGTACCAATCTGAGGTTTTGAGACAAAGATCGGATACAAGAGATGAACTATCGGATACAAGAGGAGATGGTGCTGGTGAAGATGTTGAGGAGAGATTGGCCCCCCCCCCCTCGATGAGAGGATCTTTGGTGATGACGATGACTTTGATTTCCCCCTCCGGGAGGGAAGTTTCCCCAGCAGAACAGCTCCGCAGGAGCCCTAGATTGCTTTTGCCCAGGTTCCGCCTCGAGACGGCGGCGCTTCGTCCCGAAAGCTTCCTTCTGAATTTTTTTCTAGGTCAAAACCCTCCATATAGCAGAAGATGGGCACCGGAGACCTGACAGGAGGCCCACAAGTCCTAGGGGCGCGCCCAGAGGGGTACGGCGCGCCCCCCCAGGCTTGTGGCCTCCTGGTGGGTCCCCTCTGGTATTTTCTTTGCCCAATATTTTTTATATATTCCAAAATAATTCTCCGTCAATTTTCAGGACTTTTGGAGTTGTGTAGAATAGGTCGCTCAGATTTGCTCCTTTCCGGTCCAGAATTCCAGCTGCCGGCATTCTCCCTCTTTGTGTAAACCTTGTAAAATAAGAGAGAAAAGGCATAAGTATTGTGCCATAATGTGTAAAAACAACCCATAATGCAATAAATATCAATATAAAAGCATGATGCAAAATGGACGTATCACCTAGCCGCGCCCCCCTTCCGTATTCGTGCACGGGAGGAAGGCCGGGGGAGGTGGCGCCCCCCTTTCCTTTCTCTCATGAGGAGGGAAAGGCAGGAGGGGCCAACCCTCCCCCTTTCCTTCCCCTAGGGCCGGCGGCCAGGGAGAGGGGCACACCAGCCCCTTGTGGGCTGGTGTGTTCCCCCCTTTGGCCCATTAAGCCCATATAGCCTCCCGGGGCTGCCCGGAACCCCTTCCGGTGATCCGATGAATACTCGGTACCCCCGAAACTATTCCGGTGTCCAAATATCATCGTCCTATATATCAATCTTTACCTCCGGACCATTCCGGAGCTCCTCGTCATGTCCGTGATCTCATCTGGGACTCTGAACAACATTCGGTCACCAAATCACATAACTCATATAACACTATATTGTCAACGAACGTTAAGCGTGCGGACCCTACGGGTTAGAGAACTATGTAGACATGACCGAGACACCTCTCCGGTCAATAACCAATAGCGGAACCTAGATGCCCATATTGGTTCCTACATATTCTACGAAGATCTTTATCGGTCGAACCTTATGACAACATACGTAATTCCCTTTGTCTATCGGTATGTTACTTGCCCGAGATTTGATCGTCGGTATCTTCATACCTAGTTCAATCTCGTTACCGGCAAGTCTCTTTACTCGTTCTGTAATACATCATCTCGTAACTAACTCCTTAGTCACTTTGCTTGCAAGCTTCTTGTGATGTGTATTACCGAGAGGGCCCAGAGATACCTTTCTGCTACATGGAGTGACAAATCCTAATCTTGATCCTTGCCAACTCAACAGACACCTTTGGAGATACCTGTGTGACGCCCCCGGCCCGATTGTGCACTAATCATACACGCAAATGCACACGATCAAGCCTAAGGACTCATGGGAAGATATCACAACACAACTCTAAAACATAAATAAAGTCATACAAGCTTTATATTACAAGCCAGGGGCCTCGAGGGCTCGAATACATAAGCTTGCGAACAAGCGTCAGCGGAAGCATCAGATATCTGAGTACAGATATTAAAAAAACAGAAAGGCCTTTAGAAAGGCGGGGCAAAATAAAACACTACGATCGAAAGGCGTAGGCCTCCTGCCTGGGACCCTCCGATCCTACTCCTGGTCGTCAGTCAACTCGTAGTGGTATCCATCCTCTGGGTAGTAGTAGTAGACGATCGACGGGGCATCTGTCTCATGGGCTCCGTCATCTTGGTCACATCAAACTGATATGGGGAGAAAAGGAAAACAAAGCAACCGTGAGTACTCAAAAGTACTCAGCAAGCAAGGATCTACACTACATATGCAACATTTTCAAGGGGAGGCTGTATATGTGGACTGGGCTGCAGAAATGCCAGAATAGAGAGAAGGCCTAGTCCTATCGAAGACTAGCATCTTCAGCGGCCTTGCAGCAGTAGAAGAGAGTAGAACAGTACAATATAATGTAGCAGTATCATTAAGTCTCATCCTCACCCAGAGATCCTTTCTTGACTACCTGTGAGAAAGCAATCCCAGAGCCATACAGTCATTAACCTTGTCCGGAGATCCCTTCTCGACTCCCTGCGAGAAGCCATCCTAGAGCCATACATACAGGTCTCATCACAGGTATCCAGTTCTAGTTGTATCGATCGGGATACAACTCCGAGTGTCCTTTACCGTAGGACCGGCTATCGATAGAAGTATTCTTCCCTGCAGGGGTGCACCAACTTACCCAACACGCTCGATTAACTCCGGCCGGACACACTTTCCTGGGTCATGCCCGGCCTCGGCCAAACGACACATCGCAACCCTACCTACAGCTCAGCAGAGAGGTCCCCGCCGGTCTACATCCTAAGCGCAAGGGGGTCTTGGCCATCGCCCCTCGCCCTCCGGGTCGTTGCGCACACGGTGAAGCCAGGCACCAACACTACAGGAAGGCGCCGGTCCGTCCGTGCCGCCATGCTGAACTAGACGTCTGACAGAGCTTTCGGCTGATGCATACGATGCAGAACGCCCATACTATGCCCACGTGATGGTTAGTGCTATCAGGCCAGAGGCCTGCTCGGATCAAATATCCAAATCGTTAATGGACTAGGGCTTGCGGTAACGAGCAGAGACTCACGAAAGATGTGACCCCGTCGCCCCGTCTCGAGGACTTGCTGCAAGGGTTAAGAATGCCCGGCCGCGCCTCGTATTCACCACTCGGGCACCACATTGGCACCCGTCTTCACAACACTCGCCACTTAGGCGCATGCGGGTACCCCTCAGGGTCGACCCACCTTTCCAAGTAATCAACGGTACAGTCCAAGTATCCGTGTGTCCATAACATCAGGGGAATCTGAGGTATCACCCTCATTTGATTTCCCACTCGATGTATCCGTCAAGGTGAACTCGGAGGAATCACCCTCGCTGGGTTCACACTTGATGTGTTGCACGACAGCGTCGTTACCGGAAGTGGTGAAGGAGGAATCACCCTCGATGACCACTACCGAATAGCTACTCTACAGAGTTAACATCAGAAGTGCTACAAGAGGTTTCACCCTCGACACTCGATAGTAACGCTGCAGTGTCGTTACAACTAAAGGGGGTGATGTGCGGTGTCGGGGCCTGGTCTTCAATCCCGTTGATCGGGTCTTCTGACGATCCAGCGCGGCAGTCGGGATAAGTGGGGTCACTGATAGGTCTCTACCCAGCCTATAATAAGCAGTTTAGGATATGCAGGTAATTATCAACAGCGGGTTACAATAAACAGGCTATGCATCAGAATAGGTAAAGCAGCAGCAGCAATTCTAATGCAAGCATGAGAAATAGAATGGGCGATATCGGGATGATCAAAGGGGGGGGGGCTTGCCTGGTTGCTCGGCGGCAAGGGCAAGGTCGTCTATGGTGTCTTCGGGATCCGGAGCTGCGTCGGTCTCGGGGACGACGTCGGGGTCGGGGGCTATCGAGAGAGAAGAGGGGGAGGAAAAAGTATAAATATAGAGCAAACATGAGCATGACAAATATGATACACGGTGCTAGGGGTAGTCTAACGCAGCATCACACGTATCAGACGGAGCGGGAGAATATCTGACGATATTTCCCGGGTCTTTGGAATTATCGGACAGAGGATAAGAGGGGAACGGTTGAAGTTCGGATAGTTAGGGACGCGTGACGGACGAACGGACCGCGTATTCGGATTCGTCTCGTCGTTCTGAGCAATTTTCATGTACAAAGTTTTTCCATCGGAGTTACGGATTATTTAATATGATTTTCTAAAGTTTTTATTAATTTCTGGAATTTATTTAATTATTTAAATCAACATTATCCGAAACAGTGTCTTGCTGACGTCAGCATGACGTCAGGACCAGTGGGTCCCACCTGTCATAGGCGGTTAGGTTAATTAGTGGTTAACTAATTAATTTACTGTTTAATTAACACTAACTACTTAATTAGATTAACCTAATCAAGATTAATTAACTTAATTAACTAATTAATTAATTAATTAATTATTTTTATTAATTTTAATTTTTTTTATTAAACGTTTTGGGCGTGTGCCCCGCGTGTCATAGTCAGGGGGGCACCGGGCCCATCTGTTGGTGGCCCATAGGCCACGGGCGTGTGGGCGCGGCGGGGCGCGGCCAGGGGGACTAGGCGAGGCCGTGGCCTCGCGGGGGCGCCGGCGCGCGGCAGCAGAGGCTGGTGCGGAGCGGCTCGGTGCGAGGCACCGCGGTGCGAGGCCGGGACCGGCGAGGTGCGCGCGCAGCAGAGGCAGGAGCAGAAGCAGGCAGCGGCGACGACGACGTGTGACAGAGGCGCGACCACGGGGAGGAGCAAGCAGGCCAGCGGCAGCAGGGCGCGGCCCGGGCGCGCGCGGGGCGAAGCCTGGCCGGAGCGCGGTGGGGAGCGGGCGTGGCGACCGCGGGATGGGCGCGGGGAGCGTGGCGTCGGGCGCGCGTCGGCGGTGATGAGCGCGAGCGCGGGAGGGAGAGGGAGGGAGCGAGGAGGGGCGTGGCTCACGGGGAGGATGCAGGGAACGGGGCAGTGGGCGCGATGTGGCCGGCGAGGGAGAGGCGAGGAGGAGCGATGGGGTGCAGCGAGGTCCGACGATGGGGCGGCGCCGAGGAGTTGGCGACGGCGCGAGGCGCCGGGGTCGACGACGAGGCGAGGCCGCGCGGCGACGGCGACCGGCGACGGCGAAGAGGTCGGGGGCGCGCGCGGGGCGGCGTCGGGCGCGGGGCAGCGCCGTGCCCCGATCTGGATCGGGAGAGAGGGAGGGGGAACAGGGGAGCGGGGCGGGGGTTAGGGTTTCGCTCGGGTGGGGATGGGGGTTAGTAGGAGGGGAGGTGGGCCGGTTCGGCTGGTCCGGCTGGAGTGGCCAGCTGGGCTTGGCCCAGTCGGGGGGGGGGGCCTGCTCTTTCCTTTTTTTTCTGTTTTCTGTTTTTGCAATAACGTGTGGCCTCACAATTAGTTTTGTAAAATATGTGAACTAGTCACAAAACTCCAGTGCATAATCTATTAATGCCATAAAATGGTTTTGAGCCCATACCATTTCATGTGCAATTTTATAAAACAAAAGGGGGTTTAAATACTGTTGTTTTGACACTGTTAGAGTTACTTAATTAATTTATTAAATGTTGGTTACAATTTTAGAATAGTCTCTGGAATATTTGCCATTTAATGAACAATTTAGTTTTCAAATTTGAACAACTTTTATTTTCCACTTTCATTTAAATTTGGATTCTGAGTTAGGAGTTGAAATGCTATATGATGCAAATGATGTTTAGGCACTGATAATCATGATGACATGGCATAATCAAAAGGGTGATTACTGTAGTTAACCACTGGGGGTGTTACAAATCTCCTCCACTAATAAGAATTCTCGTCCCGAGAATTAAGAGGTAGAAGGGAAAAGTTCGGGGTATTCCGCACGAAGATTATCCTCGCGTTCCCTAGTGGCTTCATCTTCGGTATGATTTGACCACTGCACTTTGAGGAACTTGGTAACCTTCTGACGGGTTCGACGTTCAGCTTTATCGAGGATGCGGATCGGATGCTCCTTATATGAAAGATCATCTTGCAATTCGAGCACCTCGTGATCCACAACTCGATGCGGAGATTCCTTGAAGCATTTACAAAGTTGCGACACATGGAAGACGTCGTGGATATGGGAGAATTGCGGCGGCAACTCCAATTTATATGCCACCTGTCCACGCCTAGCAATAATGCGGAAAGGACCAATGTAGCGTGGAGCTAGCTTGCCCTTGATTCCAAAACGGTGAGTGCCTTTCATAGGAGTGACACGAAGATAAGCTTGATCACCAGGTTGATAAGTCAAACCCCATCGTTTGCGATCATAGTTGCTCTTCTGGCGGTCCTGAGCCGCCTTGAGATTTTCTCGGACAATACGAACTTGTTCTTCGGCGTGTTGGATAATATCCGGACCCACGAGCGGTCGTTCCCCAGTTTCTGACCAATTCAGAGGGGTCGACACTTACGTCCATAGAGTACTTCGAAGGGAGCCATTTTCAAGCTGGCTTGATAGTTGTTGTTATAAGAGAACTCGGCATACGGAAGAGATTCTTCCCACTTCTTGCCGAAAGAAATAACACAAGCCCGAAGCATGTCTTCAAGTACTTGATTTACTCGTTCGACTTGGCCTTGGGACTGAGGGTGATAAGCTGAACTCCAAGTAATATGAGTTCCCATAGCTGTTTGAAAACTTTCCCAGAACTTGGAAGTGAAAAGGCCGCCACGGTCCGAACTGATCTCCTTCGGAATACCGTGGAGTGAAACAATTCTGGAGATATACAACTCTGCTAACTGACTAGCAGTGATAGTTTCCTTGACGGGCAGAAAGTGTGCAACTTTAGAGAGTTGGTCGACGACGACAAGAATAGCATCGTGACCCTTCTGTGACCTGGGAAGTCCTGTAACGAAATCCATCTGAACCTTATCCCATTTCCATAGAGGAATAGGAAGTGGTTGCAGAATTCCAGCTGGTTTCTGATGTTCTGCTTTAACGCGACGACACACATCACATTCAGCAACATAGCGAGCAATGTCCTGCTTCATTCTAGACCACCAGTACCTTTGACGGAGATCACGATACATCTTGGTGCTACCCGGATGAATAGACAGCGGGATATCATGTGCCTCCTTCATGACTTTGTTAGTCATAAGCTCAAAGCGAGGTACGACAATGCAGTTTCTAAAATACAAGGTTCCATCTTCAGACAGCGAGAAATCCCTGTACTTTACAAGGTGAAGGTCTTTCTTCATCAGATCAACTTCAGCATCTTTAGCTTGCGCATCCTTAACAGCTTTCTCAAGATCTGGTTGTATCACAAGGTTATTAAGAGATCCCTGTGGAACAATAAGCAGATTCAGCTTGCACAGTTCTTCAAAAAGACGAGGTTGAGCTCGCCTAACCATGAGGTTGTCGCAATAGGACTTGCGGCTTAAGGCATCAGCCATCACGTTAGCCTTGCCAGGGGTATAGGATATACCCAAATCATAGTCCGCAATGGCCTCCATCCATCTTTGCTGACGGAGGTTTAGAGATGGTTGAGTGAACAAGTACTTCAGACTTTTATGATCCGTGTAGATCTCGCAACGATTACCGAGAAGGTAATGTCGCCACAACTGCAATGCATAGATCACAGCAGCTTGTTCTAGATCATGTACCGGATAATTCTCTTCATGTGGGTGCAACTGACGAGAGCCATAAGCAATCACTTTACGCTCTTGCATTAGGACACAGCCTAATCCTTCACGGGATGCATCACAATAAATCACGAAGTCTTTGCGGGTATCTGGAGGAGATAGTACTGGGGCAGATGTTAGCTTGTCTTTGAGTGCTTGAAAACTTTCCTGACAATTGTCTGTCCATTCAAACTTAACGCCCTTGTGAAGCAGATCAGTCAAAGGCTTAGCAATCTTAGAAAAGTTCTCGACAAATCGACGGCAATAACTTGCAAGGCCGAGAAAACTTCTTACTTGCTTGACGTTCTTTGGAGGAGTCCAATCAAGAATAGCCTGAACTCGTTCTGGGTTAACGGCAATTCCATCTTTGGAAATTACATGACCAAGGTAGGTTACTTCAGAAAGCCAGAATTCACATTTGGAGTACTTGGCATACAACTGGTGTTCTCGGAGCCTTTCCAGTACAAGACGGAGGTGTTCAGCATGTTCTTCCTTATTCTTTGAATAGACCAGAATATCATCTAGATAAACCACGACGAACTTGTCGAGGTAATCCATGAATATATAATTCATCAGGCGGGAGAATGTGGCTGGAGCATTTGTTAAGCCAAATGACATGACAGTGTACTCGTAGGAGCCATAACGAGTAACAAATGCAGTCTTGGGAATATCCTCTTCATGAACACGGATCTGATGGTATCCCAATCTCAAATCAAGCTTAGAGAATACTGAGGAACCGGCAAGTTGATCATACAAATCATTGATCCGAGGAAGCGGATATTTATTCTGGATTGTAGCTTGGTTAATGGGCCGATAATCCTGAACCAATCGATTAGTTCCATCTTTCTTCTTAACAAAGAGTGAAGGTGCTCTCCAAGCAGAGGAACTGGGGCGGATGAAACCTTTCTTAAGTGACGTGTCGATTTCCTCCTTAAGTTCAAGAAGGTGGTGCGGAGGCATCTTGTAAGGACGCTTCACAATAGGAGTTGTGCCAGGCTTCAAGTCGATGACGAACTCAACAGCTCTAGCAGGGGGTATTCCTGGAAGTTCTTCTGGAAATACATCTTGAAATTCACGAACAACTGGAACGTTCTCGATGCCTTCAAGAGGTGAAGCGTTCAATGCATTTAGGACATATATCTGAGCTTCGGCGTCCTGCACTGTACGAGCTGAGTATCTGACAGTCTGACCGGAAGGGTGTGTGAGGCGGACTGTTTCAGTGGCACAGTTAATCAAAGCTTTATGAGGCTTCAACCAGTCCATACCCAGAATAATGTCTATGTTGGAGGTCTTCAGAGCAATGAGTGAAACGGGGAACATCAATCCTCCGATCACAATGTGGTTACCGTGGCTAACCATGGTAGTTTGCCAATTAGCCCCAGGTGAATGGATTACTAATGGGATGGACATCTCCTCGAAAAGTATATCATGGCTTCGCGCAAAACTTTCGGACATGAAGGAGTGCGATGCTCCAGAATCAAAGAGGACTGAAGCTGGGATTGAATTCACTAGAAGGGTGCCCATCACAATGTTGGGGTCCTGTCGAGCTTCTTCCATGTTGACTAGGTTGACATGAACAAGTTGACTAGCAGGTAGTTTGGCACTACGATTTCTGGAATGATGGGTCCGATGGCCCTTCCTACGAACAACAGGATGACGTGATGCATTCTGAGGCTGACCTTGATGACAGTTAAAAGCACGGTACCCTGGCTGTCCACACTGGTGGCACAGACCATCATTATGGGGAGAAACACCAACATTGGGCTGTCCACTTGAAATGTTCAGTTGCCTTGGTGGTGGGGGCAGACGAGGTGCAGCATATGACGGCCTTGGTGTTGGAGCAGGTCGATGATGAATATTGTGAGGGATCCAGACTCGACATTTCTGAGTAGGTCGACCGGAAGACGAGCCGACATCTCGAGTACGCTTGAGCGACTCCTGGTACTCAGTCAGAGCTGTTTCAACTTGGAAAGATTTGCTGACAAGCGTTGCGAAGTCTGTGAAATCATGGACAGCAAGTGCAAGTTTTATATCAGTACGTAGTCCTTCACGGAATTTCTCCTGCTTGCGAGTGTCGGTGTTGACGTCATCCTCAGCATAGCGAGACAGTTCGATAAATTTCCTCTGATATTCATCCACAGTCATTTTGTCTTGTGAGAGTTTGCGGAACTCCTGCTTCTTCTGGTCTATCAGACCTTGAGGAATATACCGTGCACGAAAGGCTGACTGAAATTCCTGCCAAGTGGTTACAGTCTCTGCAGGCAACATAGCCTTGTGGCTTTCCCACCATTGAGCAGCTGGGCCCTTCAGGTGGAATGTCGCAAAGGTGACTTAACTGTCAGGGGCAACATTAGCTGATTCCATCTCAAACAGGATGTCACGAAGCCAATCATCAGCATCCATAGGATTGGTGGAGTTGCGGAAAACGGACGGATTGAGGCGCACAAATTCTGCCAGAGTTATTGGAACATTCTGTTGCTGAGCATTTTGATTTGGGAACTGAGCCAATAGTCCGGTCATAAACTGCTGCATCATTGCGGCCATATAGGGTGGAGGTGGTGGATCGTCAGCCATCCTGCCAAATCAACAGGGGCAGTTTAGCAAGAAAGACTGCATGTGTAAGGAGTTATTCAGGACGTAACACGAGAGATGAACAGGAAGGGCATTAGATGTAAAATAGTAGTCGTTGAAAGACATACCAATCCATGCACAGAGTCGGGTACATGCGGACAGCAAAACCCGCAAATTTAGAAGCTAGACATTCTAGGCGGCGCGCAGGCACGCGGTAGGGAAGTACACAACGAGACATAGCAAAGGCTACATCAACGTCGGAGAAAACTATTGGAGCGAGGAATCTGCAAGTGACAAAACAGGGTGCCCTCGATAAAAGGATCCTGTAAGCAGAACCTGGCCCACAATCTTGAAGCAAGGGGGGATATTTTCAGAACTCCGGGTGGATGTGAGAACGAGAGCCTAATGTTGGAGTTAGTAAAATTTTAACCCGAATAGGAGAGAGATCAGAGTCCCAGAGTAAAGGTCGAGGAGTAAAAGATCCTAATACCACCCAATTGGCGACGTGGCCCCGTAAGCCACAACGCCAAGTTAGTAAAATAGTTTTCGGTTACTAGACTCAACTTCGGCCAAGGAGTTGGAAAGGGGGATTCCTAGAGGCAGTCGGCTCTGATACCAACTTGTGATGCCCCCGGCCCGATCGTGCACTAATCATACACGCAAATGCACACGATCAAGCCTAAGGACTCACGGGAAGATATCACAACACAACTCTAAAACATAAATAAAGTCATACAAGCTTTATATTACAAGCCAGGGGCCTTGAGGGCTCGAATACATAAGCTTGCGAACAAGCGTCAGCGGAAGCATCAAATATCTGAGTACAGATATTAAAAAAAAATAGAAAGGCCTTTAGAAAGGCGGGGCAAAATAAAACACTACGATCGAAAGGCGTAGGCCTCCTGCCTGGGACCCTCCGATCCTACTCCTGTTCGTCAGTCAACTCGTAGTGGTATCCATCCTCTGGGTAGTAGTAGTAGACGATCGACGGGGCATCTGTCTCAGGGGCTCCGTCATCTTGGTCACATCAAACTGATATGGGGAGAAAAGGAAAACAAAGCAACCGTGAGTACTCGAAAGTACTCAGCAAGCAAGGATCTACACTACATATGCAACATTTTCAAGGGGAGGCTGTATATGTGGACTGGGCTGCAGAAATGCCAGAATAGAGAGAAGGCCTAGTCCTATCGAAGACTAGCATCTTCAGCAGTCTTGCAGCAATAGAAGAGAGTAGAACAGTACAATATAATGTAGCAGTATCATTAAGTCTCATCCTCACCCAGAGATCCTTTCTCGACTACCTGCGAGAAAGCAATCCCAGAGCCATACAGTCATTAACCTTGTCCGGAGATCCCTTCTCGACTCCCTGCGAGAAGCCATCCCAGAGCCATACATACAGGTCTCATCACAGGTATCCAGTTCTAATTGTATCGATCGGGATACAACTCTGAGTGTCCTTTACCGTAGGACCGGCTATCGATAGAAGTATTCTTCCCTGCAGGGGTGCACCAACTTACCCAACACGCTCGATTAACTTCGGCCGGACACACTTTCCTGGGTCATGCCCGGCCTCGGCCAAACGACACATCGCAACCCTACCTACAGCTCAGCAGAGAGGTCCCCGCCGGTCTACATCCTAAGCGCAAGGGGGTCTTGGCCATCGCCCCTTGCCCTCCGGGTCGTTGCGCACACGGTGAAGCCAGGCACCAACACTACAGGAAGGCGCCGGTCCGTCCGTGCCGCCATGCTGAACTAGATGTCTGACAGAGCTTTCGGCTGATGCATACGATGCAGAACGCCCATACTATGCCCACGTGATGGTTAGTGCTATCAGGCCAGAGGCCTGCTCGGATCAAATATCCAAATCGTTAATGGACTAGGGCTTGCGGTAACGAGCAGAGACTCACGAAAGATGTGACCCCGTCGCCCCGTCTCGAGGACTTGCTGCAAGGGTTAAGAATGCCCGGCCGCGCCTCGTATTCACCACTCGGGCACCACATTGGCACCCGTCTTCACAACACTCGCCACTTAGGCGCATGCGGGTACCCCTCAGGGTCGACCCACCTTTCCAAGTAATCAACGGTACAGTCCAAGTATCCGTGTGTCCATAACATCAGGGGAATCTGAGGTATCACCCTCGTTTGATTTCCCACTCGATGTATCCGTCAAGGTGAACTCGGAGGAATCACCCTCGCTGGGTTCACACTTGATGTGTTGCACGACAGCGTCGTTACCGGAAGTGGTGAAGGAGGAATCACCCTCGATGACCACTACCGAATAGCTACTCTACAGAGTTAACATCAGAAGTGCTACAAGAGGTTTCACCCTCGACACTCGATAGTAACGCTGCAGTGTCGTTACAACTAAAGGGGGTGATGTGCGGTGTCGGGGCCTGGTCTTCAATCCCGTTGATCGGGTCTTCTGACGATCCAGCGCGGCAGTCGGGATAAGTGGGGTCACTGATAGGTCTCTACCCAGCCTATAATAAGCAGTTTAGGATATGCAGGTAATTATCAACAGCGGGTTACAATAAACAGGCTATGCATCAGAATAGGTAAAGCAGCAGCAGCAATTCTAATGCAAGCATGAGAAATAGAATGGGCGATATCGGGATGATCAAAGGGGGGGGGGGCTTGCCTGGTTGCTCGGCGGCAAGGGCAAGGTCGTCTATGGTGTCTTCGGGATCCGGAGCTGCGTCGGTCTCGGGGACGACGTCGGGGTCGGGGGCTATCGAGAGAGAAGAGGGGGAGGAAACAGTATAAATATAGAGCAAACATGAGCATGACAAATACGATACACGGTGCTAGGGGTAGTCTAACGCAGCATCACACGTATCAGACGGAGCGGGAGAATATCTGACGATATTTCCCGGGTCTTTGGAATTATCG
The DNA here is from genome assembly GCA_011799875.1 of Thinopyrum elongatum. Classification (NCBI taxonomy): domain Eukaryota; kingdom Viridiplantae; phylum Streptophyta; class Magnoliopsida; order Poales; family Poaceae; genus Thinopyrum; species Thinopyrum elongatum. Next base: position 424,214,740 of record CM022299.1, read on the forward strand.
GACAGAGGATAAGAGGGGAACGGTTGCAAGTTCGGATAGTTAGGGACGCGTGACGGACGAACGGACCGCGCATTCGGATTCGTCTCGTCGTTCTGAGCAATTTTCATGTACAAAGTTTTTCCATCGGAGTTACGGATTATTTAATATGATTTTCTAAAGTTTATATTAATTTCTAGAATTTATTTAATTATTTAAATCAACATTATCCGAAACAGTGTCTTGCTGACGTCAGCATGACGTCAGGACCAGTGGGTCCCACCTGTCATAGGCTGTTAGGTTAATTAGTGGTTAACTATTTAATTTACTGTTTAATTAACACTAACTACTTAATTAGATTAACCTAATCAGGATTAATTAACTTAATTAATTAATTAATTAATTAATTTTATTAATTATTTTAATTAATTTTAATTTTTTTTATTAAACGTTTTGGGCGTGGGCCCCACGTGTCATAGTCAGGGGGGCACCGGGCCCATCTGTCGGTGGCCCATAGGCCACGGGCGTGCGGGCGCGGAGCGCGTGCGAAGCGCGGGCGCGGCGGGGCGCGGCCAGGGGGGACTAGGCGAGGCCGTGGCCTCGCGGGGGCGCCGGCGCGCGGCAGCAGAGGCTGGTGCGGAGCGGCTCGGTGCGAGGCACCGCGGTGCGAGGCCGGGACCGGCGAGGTGCGCGCGCAGCAGAGGCAGGCAGCGGCGACGGCGACGTGCGACAGAGGCGCGGCCACGGGGAGGAGCAAGCAGGCCAGCGGCAGCAGGGCGCGGCCCGGGCGCGCGCGGGGCGAAGCCTGGCCGGAGCGCGGCGGGGAGCGGGCGTGGCGACCGCGGGACGGGCGCGGGGAGCGTGGCGTCGGGCGCGTGGCGGCGGTGACGAGCGCGAGCACGCGAGGGAGAGGGAGGGAGCGAGGAGGGGTGTGGCTCACGAGGAGGATGCAGGGAACGGGGCAGTGGGCGCGATGTGGCCGGCGAGGGAGAGGCAAGGAGGAGCGAAGGGGTGCAGCGAGGTCCGACGATGGGGCGGCGCCGGGGAGTTGGCGACGGCGCGAGGCGCCGGGGTCGACGACGAGGCGAGGCCGCGCGGCGATGGCGACCGGCGACGGCGACGGGGTCGGGGGCGCGCGCGGGGCGGCGTCGGGCGCGGGGCAGCGCCGTGCCCCGATCTGGATCGGGAGAGAGGGAGGGGGAACAGGGGAGCGGGGCGGGGGTTAGGGTTTCGCTCGGGTGGGGATGGGGGTTAGTAGGAGGGGAGGTGGGCCGGTTCGGCTGGTCCGGCTGGAGTGGCCAGCTGGGCTTGGCCAATTGGGGGGGGGGGGGGGGGGGGGCTGCTCTTTCCTTTTTTTTTCTGTTTTCTGTTTTTGCAATAACGTGTGGCCTCACAATTAGTTTTGTAAAATATGTGAACTAGTCACAAAACTCCAGTGCATAATCTACTAATGCCATAAAATGGTGTTGAGCCCATACCATTTCATGTGCAATTTTATAAAACAAAAGGGGGTTTAAATACTGATGTTTTGGCACTGTTAGAGTTACTTAATTAATTTATTAAATGTTCGTTACAATTTTAGAATAGTCTCTGGAATATTTGCCATTTAATGAACAATTTAGTTTTCAAATTTGAACAACTTTTATTTTCCACTTTCATTTAAATTTGGATTCTGAGTTAGGAGTTGAAATGCGATATGATGCAAATGATGTTTAGGCACTGATAATCATGATGACATGGCATAATCAAAAGGGTGATTACTGTAGTTAACCACTGGGGGTGTTACAACCTGTAGAGCATCTTTATGATCACCCAGTTACGTTGTGACATTTGATAGCACACAAGGTATTCCTCCGGTATCCGGGAGTTGCATGATCTCATAGTCGAAGGAATATGTATTTGACATTAAGAAAGCAATAGCAATAAACTGAACGATCATTTGCTAAGCTAATGGATGGGTCTTGTCTATCACATCATTCTCCTAATGATGTGATCCCGTTATCAAGTGACAACACATGTCTATGGTTAGGAAACCTTAACCATCTTTGATCAACGAGCTAGTCTAGTAGAGGCTTACTAGGGACACGGTATTTGTTTATGTATCCACACATGTATTTAAGTTTCCAATCAATACAATTCTAGCATGAATAATAAGCCTTTATCATGAATAAGGAAATATAAAATAACAACTTTATTATTGCCTCTAGGGCATATTTCCTTCAGTCTCTCACTTGCACTAGAGTCAATAATCTAGATTACATTGTAATGAATCTAACACCCATGGAGTCTTGGTGCTGATCATGTTTTGCTCGCGGAAGAGGCTTAGTCAACGGGTCTGCTATATTCAGATCCGTATGTATTTTGTAAATCTCTATGTCTCCATCCTTGACCTTTTCAATAATGCAGTTGAAGCGTCTCTTGATGTGTTTGGTTCTCTTGTGAAACATGGATTTCTTCGCCAAGGCAATTGCTCCAGTGTTGTCACAAAAGATTTTCATTGGACCCGATGCACTTGGTATTACACCCAGATCGGATATGAACTCCTTCATCCAGACTCCTTCATGCGCTGCTTTTGAAGCAGCTATGTACTCCGCTTCACACATAGATCCCGCCACGACGCTCTGCTTCGAACTGTACCAACTGACAGCTCCACCATTCAATATAAATACGTATCCGGTTTGTGACTTAGAGTCATCCGGATCAGTGTCGAAGCTAGCATCGACGTAACCATTTACGACGAGCTCTTCGTCACCTCCATAAACGAGAAACGTATCCTTGGTCCTTTTCAGGTACTTTAGGATGTTCTTGACCGCTGTCCAGTGATCCACTCCTGGATTACTTTGGTACCACCCTACCAAACTTATGGCAAGGCACACATCAGGTCTGGTACATAGCATAGCATACATGATAGAATCTGTGGCTGAGGCATAGGGAATGACTTTCATTTTCTCTCTATCTTCTGCAGTGGTCGGGCTTTGAGTCTGACTCAATTTCACACCTTGTAACACAGGCAAGAACCCTTTCTTTGACCGATCCATTTTGAACTTCTTCAAAACTTTGTCAAGGTATGTGCTTTGTGAAAGTCCTATTAAGGATCTCGATCTATCCCTATAGATCTTGATGCCCAATATATAAGCAGCTTCACCGAGGTCTTTCATTGAAAAATTCTTCTTCAAGTATCCTTTTATGCTATCCAGAAATTCTATATCATTTCCAATCAACAATATGTCATCCACATATAATATCAGAAATGCTATAGAGCTCCCACTCTCTTTCTTGTAAATACAGGCTTCACCGTAAGTCTGTATAAAACCATATGCTTTGATCACCTCATCAAAGCATATATTTCAACTCCGAGATGCTTGCACCAGTCCATAGATGGATCGCTGGAGCTTGCACACTTTTTTAGCACCTTTAGGATCGACAAAACCTTCTGGTTGCATCATATACAACTCTTCTTTAAGAAATCCATTAAGGAATGCAGTTTTGATGTCCATTTGCCAGATTTCATAATTATAAAATGCGGCAATTGCTAACATGATTTGGATAGACTTAAGCATCGCTACGGGTGAGAAAGTCTCATCGTAGTCAACTCCTTGAACTTGTCGAAAACCTTTCGCGACAAGTCGAGCTTTGTAGACAGTAACATTACCATCAGCGTTAGTCTTCTTCTTGAAGATCCATTTATTCTCAATGGCTTGCCGATCATCGGCCAAGTCCACCAAAGTCCACACTTTGTTCTCATACATGGATCCTATCTCAGATTTCATGGCCTCAAGCCATTTATCGGAATCTGGGCTCATCATAGCTTCTTCATAGTTCGTAGGTTCGCCATGGTCTAATAACATAACTTCCAGGACAGGATTACCATACCACTCTGGTGCGGAACGTGCTTTGGTTGACCTACGAGGTCCAGTAGTAACTTGATCTGAAGTTTCATGATCATCATCATTACTTCCTCTCTAGTTGGTGTAGGCATCACGTGAACGGTTTTCTCTGATGTGCTACTTTCCAATTTGAGAGAAGGTACAATTACCTCATCAAGTTCTACTTTCCTCCCACTCACTTCTTTCGAGAGAAACTCCTTCTCTAGAAAGGATCCATTCTTGGCAACAAAGATCTTGCCTTCGGATCCGTGGTAGAAGGTGTACCCAATAGTTTCCTTAGGGTATCCTATGAAGACGCACTTCTCCGATTTAGGTTCGAGCTTATCAGGTTGAAGCCTTTTGACATAAGCGTCGCATCCCCAAAGTTTAAGAAACGACAGCTTAGGTTTCTTGCCAAACCACAGTTCATATGGTGTCGTCTCAACGGATTTAGACGGTGCCATATTTAATGTGAATGCGGCTGTCTCTACTGCATAAGCCCAAAACGATAGTGGTAAATCGGTAAGAGACATCATAGAGCGCACCATATCTAATAAAGTACGGTTACGATGTTTGGACACACCATTACGCTGTGGTGTTCTAGGTGGCGTGAGTTGTGAAACAATTCCACATTGTTTTAAATGAAGGCCAAACTCGTAACTCAAATATTCGCCTCCGCGATCAGATCGTAGAAACTTTATTTTTTTGTTACGATGATTCTTCACTTCACTCTGTAATTCTTTGAACTTTTCAAATGTTTCAGACTTGTGTTTCATCAAGTAGATTTACCCATACCTACTCAAATCATCTGTGAAGGTCAGAAAATAACGATACCCGCCGCGTGCCTCAACACTCATCGGACCGCATACATCGGTATGTATTATTTCCAATAAGTCATTAGCTCGCTCCATTGTTCCGGAGAACGGAGTTTTAGTCATCTTGCCCATGAGGCATGGTTCACAAGTATCAAATGATTCATAATCAAGTGATTCCAAAAGTCCATCCGCATGGAGTTTCTTCATGCGCTTTACACTAATATGACCTAAACGGCAGTGCCACAAGTATGTTGCACTATCATTATCAACTTTGCATCTTTTGGCATCAATATTATGAATATGTGTATCACTACGATCGAGATTCAACAAGAATAGACCATTCATCAAGGGTGCATGACCATAATAGATATTACTCATATAAATAGAACAACCATTATTCTCCGATTTAAATGAATAACCGTCTCGCAATAAACAAGATCCAGATATAATGTTCATGCTCAACGCTGGCACCAAATAACAATTATTGAGGTCTAAAACTAATCCCGAAGGTAGATGTAGAGGTAGCGTGCCGACGGCGATCACATCAAACTTGGAACCATTCTCGACGCGCATCGTCACCTCGTCCTTAGTCAATCTTCATTTATTCCGCAGCTCCTGTTTCGAGTTACAAATATGAGCAACCGAACCAGTATCAAATACCCAGGCGCTACTACGAGCATTAGTAAGGTACACATCAATAACATGTATATCAAATATACCTTTGTTCACTTTGCCATCCTTCTTATCCACCAAGTATTTGGGGCAGTTCCGCTTCCAGTGACCATTCCCTTTGCAGTAGAAGCACTCAGTTTCAGGCTTGGGTCCAGCTTTGGGCTTCTTCCCGGGAGTGGCAACTTGTTTGCCATTCTTCTTGAAGTTCCCTTTCTTCCCCTTGCCCTTTTTCTTGAAACTAGTGGTCTTGTTAACCATCAACACTTGATGCTCCTTCTTGATTTGTACCTCCGCGGCCTTAAGCATTGCGAAGACCTCGGGAATCATTTTTGTCATCCCTTGCAAATTATAGTTCATCACGAAGCCTTTGTAGCTTGGTGGCAGTGATTGAAGAACTCTGTCAATAACACTATCAACTGGAAGTTCAACTCCCAGCTGAGTCAAGTGGTTATGATACCCAGACGTTTTGAGTATGTGTTCACTGACAAAACTAGTCTCCTCCATCTTGCAGCTATAGAACTTGTTGGAGACTTCATATCCCTCAACCCGGGCATTAGCTTGAAATATCAACTTCAGCTCTTGGAACATCTCATATGCTCCATGACGTTCAAAACGTCTTTGAAGTCCCGGTTCTAAGCCGTAAAGCATGGCACACTGAACTATCGAGTAGTCATCAGATCGAGCCTGCCAGACGTTCATAACATCTGCAGTAGCTCCTACAGCAAGTCTGTCACCTAGCGGTGCATCAAGGACATAATTCTTCTGTGGAGCAATGAGGATAATTCTCAAGTTACGGACCCAGTCCGTGTAGTTGCTACCATCATCTTTCAACTTAGCTTTCTGTAGGAACGCATTAAAATTCAGTGGAACGGTAGCACGGGCCATTGATCTACAACATAGATATGCAAAACTATTAAGACTAAGTTCATGATAAATTAAGTTCAATTAATCAAAGTACTAATTAACTCCCACTTCAATTAACATCCCTCAAGTTATCTAAGTGATACATGATCCAAATCAACTAACCCATGTCCGATCATCACATGAGATGGGGTAGTCATCAATGGTGAACATCTCTATGTTGATCATATCTACTATATGACTCATGTTCGACCTTTTGGTTTCCAGTGTTCCGAGACCATGTCTGTACATGCTACCCACATTGGCCTTGAGAGTAGTAAGAAGATTGTTGGGGATAAGGGCATCTCTAACGCGATTCACCAAACGTATGTGTTTGCGGGCAGCGGAAAGGGGGGCGACCATCCAACCCTATGCATCAAATGTCTGCCACAGATCTGACGTTCTTCATTTGATATGCATATGTTGATCAGTAGCAATTTAGCATGTGTATAAATAGATGCAAACATATGCAATCACGACAAAAAACATCGGATGTTCAACAAGTTTTTACATCCAACCAATCTCAAAAGTTGCAGTTGTTCATGCAAAAGACATCACTTTTTGTCTCCCAGTCTAGCTGTCCGTGGCTAATTCTTGACTCTTCGGATGGCCTCGTTGAAGCGGCCGCGAAGTGGACATGAAACGCTTCAACATGCTAGCACGATACACTTGCACATTCTTCGCCGCATCGGGATCCAAGTCCGACATCTTTATGGTCAACATCTTGGCATCATGTGAAGCAGCCATGAGCAAAAACTTCTTGCGTTGGAGCTTGATCTTCTTGTCTTCCGCCTCCATGAACTTGTCAAACCTCTCGGCCATCGTTTCCTCCTTCACATTATTGCGCTTGATGCATGCCTCCGCCTTCTTGGTCATGATGTTCTTGAACCTCTCGGTCATCTTGCTAGCACCCTTCTCCTCCTCCCACTTCCTTCCCCGACTCCTAAGCATCCTTTTGGCCGCAGCAGGGCCTTATTTTTGTTGGGACGGTTGGATCACCATCTTCATCTCTATTGGCAATGGTGGTAGTCTTGGTGGAATTGGCAACGATGCACTACTTGCGTTGCGCATTCAATTTCAACCAACAATGCATGAAGAGGAAGTGATTGTTCTTCTCCATCTTGATGAACATTGTGCACGCACATTAGCAAAAAAAGACATGACGAACAAGCTACATATCCGGCCAAATGACCAACACATAGAGCATATCCGTGCAAATCCAGCACATAGAGCATATTCTGCCAAATTCAACAAATTTATTTAGTGGATCCAACTTGTTATGTATGAGCGGAAAGATCCCAGGACTTCGCGAGTCAAACGGCTACGATACATAGCGCAGAGAGGTGGAAACTGCACTGGTGCACAGGATGTGATCATGCGAACACAGGCTGATGACTCATAGACCTCTCTTGTTATTTTGGTTGAGAGACAGTCAAGTGAGTAGATTGAGTAAGGAATGTAATACTATATTGACAAATTGAACCAAGTATACAGAACGAACGAACATAAAATTCTCCTTCTATCAAAATCAAGTGTAACACCCCATGTCATTAGCCACAGTAATCACTTTTGATAATGACAAGTCAGCTAGATTAACAGTGCATAATCATCATTTGCATCATATTGCATTTCAACTTCTAATTCAAACTTCAATTAAATTCAAAGTGGAAAATAAAAGTTGTTCAAATCAGAATCTAAAATGTTCATTAAATAGCAAATAATTCAGAGGCAATTATGAAATTGTAACCAACTTTATTGAGATTGCTTAAGTGACTCTAACAACCCCAAACAGTGGCTGAAAACAATATTTAATAACCTTTTAATTAATCCAAAATTAATATGGAATGGTATTTACCCCAGACCGGTTTTTGGTGATAGGATATGTTGCACTGGAGTTTTGTGGCTAGTTCACATATTTTACAAAACTAAATATGAGGCCACACATTATTGCAAAAGTAGAAATAAAAGAAAAACAGAGAAAAGGAAAGAAGAAAAAGAAAAGGCCCCGGGGCACTGGACCTAAGTCCACAGTGCCCGGCCCAGCCCATCTAGCCTCGCCTCCCACCTCGCGCTGTTCACGCGCGCTCGCTGTCGACTCTGCCGCACGCCGCGCACCGCCCCCCCCCCTCGCCTCTGCTCGACAATGCACGCTGCTGCCGCCGCGGACGCCTACAAGGAGCCCCCATCGACCCCGCAGACGAACCCTAGCACTTTTCCCCTTTCTCCCTCGCTCTCTCCCACTTCACCCGATGCCGCCATGGACGGCCGCGGCTGAGCTGCGCGGCCACCGTCACCGCCCCGCCTCGCAGTCGTGCCCACCGTGCTCGCCGTCGTCGCCTGCTTCGACCGCGCCAATGAACCGAAGCCCGGAGCCACCGCAGCGCCTCCCCGAGCTTTCTTCCTCCTCGGATCGCGGCCGCACGCCGCCGTCGATTCGCCGCCTTGAGCCCTCCCCGAGCCCGCTTTCGCACACCTACACGGCCCGATGAGCAGTCGCCGCCTTCCCCCTCCCTTTTCTGCTCGATCTCGTCGCCGTAGCGATCGCATTGGAGATGCCCGAGCTCACCGCCGCGGACCTCGTCGCCGGTGACCATTTGGTCCCCTGCTGCTGTCCATCCTGCTCGCCGTGCCGCGTAGAGCCTCCCCAGCGTCTCGCCTCGTTCATTTGCACGTTGTAACCCCGACCCCGCAGCTCGCCCGAACGCCTCGCCGCCGACGAGCTCGTGCCGCTCGACTCCGGCCGTCCCAGCACCTCGCACGGCCGCCATTCGACGCGCGACGCCGAGCCGCGTCGAACGCGCCCAACCGCAGCCCCGCAGACACCCTGTGCGCGAAACCCGAGCACCTCCCGAGCCGCGCCGCCGCGTTTGGCTCGCCGGAGCCAACTCCGGCGCGTCTCCGGCCGGCGCCGACGTGGCCAGCTGGGGCCCGCCCCCTGTGCCACTGCCACTGGGCCCCGTGGGGTCCGTTGACCTCGGTCAGCGCTAACGTGGCCGCCCTGTCTCACTGACATGCGGCCCCCACCCCAATAAACGAATTAAAATAAATGATTAGTTAGTTAATTAGTTAATTAAATTGCTAAACACTCACTGATAGTAGGCCCCACCCACTAATTAACCTAATTAGTTTAATCTAACTCTGTCTATTTAACTGAGTCACTGACATGTGGGTCCCACTGGACCCACAGGTCAGGTTTGACTCTGGTCAGCTGGGTTTGACCTGCTGATGTCATGGTGATGTCATGCTGACGTCATCATTTACCATTCTGGATAATTCAAATTTAAATAAATAATTAAATTCAAAAAATGATTAAAACTTTAGAAAATCATATAAAACAATCCGTAGCTCCGATAAAAATAATTTATATATGAAAGTTGCTCAGAATTTCAATATGAATCTTAATACGCCCTCCGTATTCTTGACAGATGCCCCTAGCTAGATGAACATGAAACTTTTAGACCGATTTCAATAAATGAATAGTGCCCAACTTTAATTAAATAAATCCGGATAAATTCCTAAATTAACTAACTCATTTAGTTAGGCAGTAGAACACATCTGCATATCATTTAGTCATGTCATGCATCTTGTTTGCATTTTTGCCGTGAATTTATTGTTTCTCCCCCCCTCATTCTCTCTCGATAGACGCCGAGACCGGCGCCGTTGCAGCTGGGTACGACTACGCTCCAGACGAGCAGCCCGTTGACGACCCCTCTTTCTTGCCAGAGCAACCAGGCAAGCCCCCCCCCTTTGAGCATCCAGATATCGCCCATTCCATTTCTACTGCTTGCATTAGATTTTGCTACTGTTAATATTTGCTCATATTCTGATGCATAGCCTACTTTTGTAACCTGTTTATTGTTACCTTACCTGCCTATGTTAAACTGTTTAGTATAGGTTGGTAGTGAACCATCAGTGACCCCCACCACCTTACCCTTGTTGCCCCTGCTTGATCATCGACGACTCGACCAGTGTGATCGTCGACCAGAGACCGACACATTACTTCACCCCCTTAGTTGTACAACTCTGCATAGTTACTATCGAGTGCCGAGGGTGATACCTCGTAACGCACTCCTGATGAATACTCTGCAGTGTAGCTGTTCAGTCGTGGTCATCGAGGGTGATTCCTCCTTCTCCACTTCCGATACGACTCTGTCGTGCAACCCCTCAGTGTGAACCTCGAGGGTGATGCCTCATACGTTCACCCTGCTGATTTCATCGAGTGGAATTCCTCGGGGTTTCCCCCTTGATGTTATGACCACATGGTTACTTTGACCCTTGTTACAGGCGGGTCGACCCTGATGGGTACCCGCAGGGGATCTATGATGTCGGGTGTGCCGGAAGGGCACTCGAGTGTGATATTGTGGCAGAGCTTCAGAAACTCTGATTGTCTCCGCGTGTTACTAAATGAGCATATCGGATTTGGGTGTTTGATCTGAGTGGGTCGTCGTGCCCTTTACGCACTACCACCACGCGGGATAATGGTTATGGGGCCCTCTACGATGTACGTTTCTCGCGAAAGCTCTTCAGACGTCACGTTTCACCGTGCGGGCTGATCGCCGGGAATGGGCAGGATACTTCACTTACGAGTTTAGTGTCGCGCCTGCACCCCGGCCAGCCATGCAACGTGCAGGGTGCCCAGGGCGATGGCCCAAGACCTCTGGGTGCATAGGTTAGTCTGGCGTGCTGACCTCTCTGCTGAGCCTAGGTAGGGCGCTGATTCGTGTTGATCTCCCGAGGCTGGGCATTACCCGACAAGTGTGTCCGGCCAGAGGTGATCGAGCGTGTTGGGTAATAGTAGTGCACCCCTGCAGGGATGAATAATTTATCGATAGCCGGTCCTACGGTAAATGACGCTCAGTTTGTATATCCCGATCTACTACTTGAACTGGATACTTGTTACTTAATTGAAGCTTCGGGATCGCTTTCTCGCAGGGAGTCGAGGAAGGATCTCCAGGCTTTACTTCAATATGTTTGCTTAATAAAATGCTATTCTACTCTCTTCTATTGCTGCAAGATGATGGCTTCGTGAAGATGTTTGAAGATACTAGTCTTCGATAGGACTAGGCCTTCTCTCTATTCTGGCATCTCTGCAGTCCAGTCCACATATACAACCTTTCTCCTTTGATAATGTTGCATATGTAGTGTAGATCCTTGCTTGCTGAGTACTTCGGATGAGTACTCACGGTTGCTTTGTTACTTCTTTTTCCCTATACCCCACTTTGATGATACATCAGACGATGGAGCCCCCTGAGCCAGATGCCACTGCAGGAGCTTACTACCAGGAGGGTCCAGACGGCACGTACTACTGGATCGAGCCAGCCGACCAGGAGTAGGATCGGAGGCTCCCAGGCAGGAGGCCTACGCCTTTCGATCTAGAGTCGTTGTTTGTGCTAGCCTTCTTAAGGCAAAACCTTGTCTAACTATGTCTGTACTCAGATATTATTTATATGACTGACTTATGTATTCGGATCTTCGTGATCCCTGGTCTGTAATATTGTGGATCTCCGTTTATGTGTTAGAGTTGTGTTGTGATATCTTCCCGTGAGTCCCTGTGCTTGATCGTGCATGTTTGCGTGTATGATTAGTGCACGATTGAGTCGAGGACGTCACATCAAGTCTCTACACTTGCAGAAAAAAAAAGTCTCTACATTTGCAGAGAAAAGTTCAAGCAGGAAATTATCCTTCTGATCCACTGAGCCAAGAGAGAAATATTCAAAATTTGAGCATTGGGCAATGGCTTTTTGTTGATGGCTTAGGTTGTTTATGTTTCTTTATTTTTCGGTTTCTGGTTAGCTATCTCAGCTATTTCACTTCTTTTTCTCCTGACTCTTTGTACAGTTACTTAATAATTTCAGAAACTTACAAAAAACAATTCTTGAAGAAACTCCTGATGATCTCTATTCTGCTAGCGTTAGTTCCTACCTTGCCGGCCATGCACAACATCATTGTCTGCTCTCTGTGAAACGGAGCAATGCACCAGCCCATTACAATTTATACAAGCATAATTATTGATACCGCGCAGTCCAAGCGAAAACAGCCCACGATGTTACCGTCCTCATCTCCACGGTGTAGCGCCGGCGACGATCGCTGGACTTGAACTGCTGAGATGGCCATCTCATGCCAGTCGGTGTCAGAACTGAATCCTTAGCAAGGGAAGGAGTAAACCACATTTGCATCCTTGGGACAAATGGTAAGAAGGGAGCAGTGTGGTTTCCTTATGACGCAGCTGAGTCCTTGTTGGTTGCGCGCTGAAAGAGCGCGCCCCCTCTTGCTCCGTAGTGATCCGATAGCCAGCCAGATATGATCTCGAGTTCCGATTCTCTTAGGCTTACGAGCCAATCCGAGTCCTCCTTGGTCGCGGGGCGCAGGTCTATGTGATGCGCTCCTGCAGAGCAAAACCAACACTTACATCAGTGATGAACTATGTACGGTATGACAGCTTGAAACCAACACCGGATTTGAGTTCATTCTGTGACATTGCAATCCTAGCAAGAAAAGCATCGTAAGACTGCATCAGTCAGGAGACCTTAGGTGCAGTACCTAGTGGAGCCACAATGGCAACAACACTGTCAGATATGTTCTTCAGGACGCTGCAGCATTCAGAGAGTAACAATATTAAGACGACAAAACGGCAGTCAACATGATAAGATTATTGTTATTAGATAACAAGGAAAGTGTGTCACCCTCCACCACTCCATGGATCGAGAAGTCCGTTGAAGAATATGATGTTACTACCAAATTTCTCCAGCACAGAACTAATATTCTGACAAAAAAGAGGAGAAAATTTCCAGTCAGTCAATCAGTCTTACTACCTCTGAGGCTTACCAAGGCAATTGATCAACTAATTGGATAGAATAAAGAGTGTAATTAGCATTAAAACTCTGTCATCTCTGATGCATTTTATTATTAGTAGTAAATCCAACTCCCAGACGTCACATGATAACCATAATAGTATTTAGTTCTGAAGGAATGGAAGAAAATATTTTTATCAAGAAAGTCCTGATGCATCCATGCTTTAAGCTATCACAGGCATACATTGACCAACAGCATCCATATAATCAGGGTTTAAAATAGTGATAACTGTTAAAGTGCCAGCGTCAGCCCTAAGGTATTCCTCAAAAAACATGATAACTTGAATTACTGAGTCAGTTGGTTGAGAAAATTCTGTTGTTGACAACAAATTACTAAGACTGAGCAATGTGTAAAAAGGACTTACATGGCCACCAAACTCTGTGGAGATCCATCGAGGCCTTGGCCTAACACCAAAGTTTTTGACACAGTCATCGGCATACAATTCATAGTCGAATTCATCTGGTGGAAACATGCTAAGACCTTCACTAGAAGACATGGGCATTACCATCTCGGTACAAGCCTGTTTTAATCAAGAATAAAACATATGTCACACACTACAGTTTTTCAAGTACAGTAATAAATGTAACAGAGATATCTAACAGACAAAAACAGATATATTTTTTGTAGTTTCCGGACCTGCCAATCCCATCCACCCATTCCATGAGGATCATCATCTAGATCAAAGCAGTCAACTGTACCGGTATAATTGTAGTATATATTTACTCCTGCATAAATTCGTTCCAGTATACTGCTCCCCTCTGGTTGCTTGTCAATATTTCTACATACCTGGATAAGAAACAAGATAATCCAAAGTAAGTAGTGATGCCGCTAAGAAACTACGCCCTAATAGTTTTTTTTTTTTGGCGAGGGAACATGATAGGTTTTGAAAGTAAGTGAGCACACACAGGATTATCATTGCAATTCTCTACATAAGCTCCGTTGCTGTGCCTTTGGGTTATGCAAGCGAATTCTCACTGAATACTAGCACGTCCAGAAATGTTCGAAAAGATTTATGGCAAACGATGGTTCAAGAACTAACTTCCTTAATTGGGTTGGCAGGCAAAGGCATGAGAAACTCTGACGGCATTGGGTAATCCACCATGGCCAGATAACTGTATGCTGAGCTCAACCAATCCGAAAGGGCTCCCGTGGTATTCAGGGTCCTGCGGCATTCATACACATTATTGTTGCAAGCAATCTTAATGAAAAAGATGGAGTGAATGGAGACGAAACTCACTGGCAAAGGTGGAACGTTTTGCTTAGTTTCAGAAGACCATCTTGCCCATTTCCCTGCTCATCTAATTCTTTCCATGAGTCCTTTATTGTTTGGAAGCAGCCTAAACTCTCCCTCTAAACACAAAGAAAAAACTAGTGTCACTGGTGTCATGTATCCAAAACAATGAAAAAACTAGTGTTCCTATATCCAGAACAATAAAATGAAGCCAATATTATGCGCACACCTTAAAATCATTTGAAACAAGATCGTAAAATATGGTGTCAGGTACAATGTCCTCAAACTGTAGGATCGGAGCCGACGATGCGAGAGCTCCGACAGCAATATGCGGGTACTTGAGCCTCATCCAAGCAGCAAGCACTGAATGCCCAGTGAACAAAATTCAGTACAGAATAGAAGCCCAAGTGCCCAACGATAACTGAAGATACTAGCGGTTCTTAGTTCTTACTTCCACCGTATGAGCCCCCGAAGAGCACCACGGGGCTGCTTTCCGAGGACAGGTTCCCCTTGAGGTCGGTGAGCAGCACGGCGTAGTCAGCGAGCGCTTGCTCGGCCGTCAGGTACGCCATGGACCTGGAATTGTTATAGGCCTTGTCTTTGCTGCCGAACGGCATAGACTCGCCGTAGTAGCGATGCTGCAGCAACGCATCAATGAGAAGTTCAAAAACCAAGTCCGGTCAGCTAATAAAGCGGAACATAACGAGTGCAGGTTGTTGCGGGATAGTTGCCTCGGCGAAGACGACGAGGGCGGCGAAGCGCGGGGCGGCCTCCCAGACGAGGCCGGAGTTGGCGGCGAACCAGGCGATGTCGCCCTCGTTGCCGCAGTAGAAGAAGATGGGCCCGCCGGGGCCCGCCCACCCGCCGGCGCGGCCCACGAGGTACCGCTGCTGGAAGAACTCCTCCTCGCCCGAGAAGCTGAAGTGGTCCAGCCGCTGCCGGAAGTGCCGGGTCTCGAACTCGTAGCCCCCGCGGACCCCGTCTCGCGCTCCCGCCCACGGCCGCGGCCGCGCGTGGGGGCCCGGGAAGCGGGGCGGCGGGAGCAGGGCCCGCGCGACGGCCGGGAGGAGGCCGAGGAGGATGAGGAGCAGCGGAAGAGGGCGGGGCCGATGCATGGCGGCGCTTTGCTTGACTTCGGTGAGCGGGCTGCGGAGTGGAGA